>CM074188.1:45074202-45674202 GCA_037179385.1 Holothuria scabra
CTCAATATTATTCCATTATTTTGCAGGGGATATGCCCCAAGGCCACAGTTGGCACGGTTTTATATAGCCCTACGTTCACCCGATTTGAAGGGCATCGGAAGTAGAGACAAGAGTGAACTGATCCAATTTTTAGAAAATAAAATCACCACAAAATTGACAAGTATAGCTTCGGGCATCAATATTACACTATATGCCCTTAAAATTGGTTGTATTGCCGATAGCATTTAAAATGCTACCAATAAATGACATGTCTTCAGCTTTACTTTCATTTTGAAGGGACGTGTTTATTATCGTCATAGAAGGAGTACTATTACGTAATTGGGTGCGTCTACTTGGACACGTTGGACGGTATCCGTACGTACCTGTTTACACTGAAAATTAGAATCGAAATCCATGAACATCATCACATGTGTAAGCGACAAGTGCAGGTATATAGAGCGTGTTGACTTGAAGACACACCTCAGGGCTACCCCCCCCCCCCCCCCGTGGCTAAATAACTACGCTACAGTTTCGGTCTCATATCAATAGATACATGCACGTGAAGTACTGAAATGTCAAACTTTCAATTTTACGAAAAACGAAACTATAGCTGACTGGCTCTACAGCATAATATTGAACCCTCACATGCAAAGGGAGTGTGGTCTTTAGTCAGTTAGTGGTAAAGGATTCTAATCTCACCCGTGAGGTCCAGGGTAAGATTCCTAGACCGATACATACCAAAGAATTTTAAAATGGAACGGACTGCCGCTGTGTGTCCGTATCACACACAGCCCATCCTCCGCATCACACACAGCCCAGTGACCCAAAAATCCGCACCAACCCAGTGACCCAAAAATGAAAAAAAAGTTGTGGGCACAGCTATATTTAAAAGGCAAGAGCAGCCGTCCCATAGACCTATCTTAAAACAATAAAACAACAACTAACTTTCACCAAAATTTCAATTTTTCGCTTCCACATACCTTTCTTAATTTCTCGGGACTTAAACTGAAATACTGCCTTTGTTTTGCAAGAAAAATTCATCCTTTTAAAACTAATATTTATTGACACAGGGTAATAGATTATTAAAAGTAAGGCAGTATGGTAGCGTTCTTTAAAAAAAAATACGTTTCCCACAGATAGAAATTCAGACGTTTGTTGCCCAAGAATAATTTGTTGACCCAAACTTTCAAAATTTCAAATGATACAACTTCCATGGCTCTTCTTGGGCATAGTATTTTGAAGAGATGTAGCTATTGCTGGGGTTTATGATTAAGACTGAATTGTTGGATAGTGTCCGAACCATTTTCCTTGTAATCTTTGTTGGAGCATTTTAAACGCAATATTCCCCTTTAAATATTTCAGCTCCAAGGTACAGCGATAAGTGACACTTCATTTCAGAAATTCAGTGAGAAAAATATTTTCTCATGGTTCCCAAAAGCCATTCATGAAATAAGATACACTGCTACACTTTTACAATTTCAGGGACTGCCTTTGTTCCTTTAAAAAGTTTAGGCGTAAGTTGCGTAACATTCCAACCGAGGAGCTGCTCGATGCTCCAACAAATCAAACCTCACATGTAAAGAAAAAATTCTCCCTTCTTCTCCATGTCCCTTTAAATTTGTCATCACGACGCATTTTGTTCACTTGCGTTTCAACAACAGAATATTTCGACTCAACATCAAATGTAATTAGTCTACAATTCTACATGTAGGTCTACTAAACTTTGGCAGCACTTAAATTTACGATTGGCTCGTCTAGAGAAGTATGATGAAACTCCTCCTTTGTCGTAAACAATTCAACTATGACAGTTCATCCATTCAATCCTATTCAAGAGATTTAACAATACCAAAGAAATGTGTGATTTTAAGCAGAGACGATTATGAGGATACTTGGGAATGCTTGGGTCGTTTATCAAAGAATGCCATGCCTACACATACTACTGGAAATGCAGGATGTATTGTTTTTCCAGTGTTCTCTTTGGTTTAAGCCCAGTTTAAATCATGACAAAAGTTAAGAATCCATTGGGTCAGAGGGTGGTTCACAAGGTGGTGGGATGGTGTTTGTTAAGAACATTTCCATCTAATTCTAGAAAAACATGATGAATTATAGAAACGTACATACAGTCGAACACAAAGACTGCGTTCTGACTTGTTTCCCCATGGGCAGGTCCCGGTGACGCAAGGATTTGCCTGGAGGGAAATATTGCCCTGAGCACGCCCACGTTGGGGTAGATGTCGCCTCTAGTATTCCCCCATGAAAAATTAGTCAAACCGATTAGCGTTTAAAGCCAAACCTTCTCACCCCTGACGGCTCCATGTCTCCTAATCTGTATTTATTACACTCCTCTCACAACTGTCCTCATCCAAACACAATCTCAGTTCATTTTACAGGTTGAGTATACAAGGCCGTTAAGCCTAAATTAGAGTACTCTCAGTCTAGTACATGCTGTGTAATGTTAGCTACACTACTGCATTTTAAATTTTCTGTCAATCAAAAGAGATGTGCCAAGTGAGAATTTCTGTTGACAAAAATTGCAGTGTGGGCAAGAATGGTCTGCCTTTAAACCGGAGTATGCAAATGAGATCGGGACCAACAAAGCCATTGGGACTAAGGGATATTGTGTGCTAAGCAACTTCAACTGTTCAAGGATAAGTGTATGACTCGGTCGAGTTATGTACCGTACAGCCTGCCACGTAGGCAAGAATCCACTCCTGACGAAAACAAACGAAAAAATAATAATAAATAAAAAAAAAAAACCTAAAGGAGACGCATCAATCAACATACTAGGTCGTCTCCGGTGAAAGTTGCAATTTAAAGGGCAGATGCGTAGACCGGAACTTGTCGCATGGAGGAGGGAGCTGTAAACCAACTACCGTATCTAAGTGTATCGTCGCCGTACCTGGCGTAAGGGGTACCAGAATATTTTGGCAAAATATGAAACTGTGCAAAATTTGAGCCTCATGTGTGAATAAGTTTGCATTTTTTCAAACTCCGCCATAGGTGGGTTCAAGCTCCAAACCATTTCATTGGCTACGCGCCTGATGTAAGACTTCAATATTTCAATCAATGATTAGTTGTTAATCACGTACTTTTACTATGATAAAGCAGTTCTATCTCCTCATTGGTCACACAAAATATCATTCGGCGATAGGTGGGTGAAGTTTCAGCTCCGTTTTATGGGATCGGGTCTCGACTCGTGTCTTCGTATACGAAAGGGTGTGAGAAATAAGTTTCCAAATAGCAACTTCAAAGAATTTTGGAATAGCCTGAAGTTAAGATGTCGTCAGATTTTTGCCAAAGCATAAAAATACCATTCACAAAAGTGATTCACACCAAAAAACGTTTTCATGGTGTAGGACGGTGGGGTACTAAAGGTTGTATCATGCCAATAGTAGGCCTAATATTTTTTCTTGAAAAAAAAAAAACTTCTAACGGCAATGAATTCTTCTTAGTGCTTCCTTTTTATTCTCCTAGTTGCTTTTCATAACAGATAAACAGCTAATAAAGCATTAAACCTACACACTGACGGGACGCAAGAAAAAGATCGTCACTGTATCAACACCGCTGTAACAACTACCTATAAGTCATAAATACCATACAGTAATAACACTCTTACATCATAAGGTGTATCACTTAGGGAGACGGAAGGTATGATAAGCCTTTGGACTATTTTCACTCTTCAATAAACCCTTCCCCTTCCTGTAAAGACATACGAGTAAAGTTTCATACCAGCCCAATGTAAATATTGTCCGTATGTAAAAACGGAGTAAAAAGCGAAATGATGCTAAAACATTGCGTTTTAAAGAAGGATTTAAACTTAACTCAAGTTTTAATAAGTGCTTGTTCTAAACGATGTGCTGAAATTTGCATTGAAATCGGATGTGTGATTCCCAAGGTATTAGAAGAAAAGGTGTCAATTTTTAATCAAAGTGATATTAACGTATGTCATTGCGTCACATCAACGAGCAGTCTTTTGTGTTTTGTTTTCTTTAACTTTACGACCAATTTCCTCCTCAATAACTCCATGTTTTCAACATGTCAAGCGCATGAGAGGTATGGAAAATTGGGAATTCGACTTTGCATTCCCCATGGGGAGGCAATATCCCTATTACCTGACAAAGTCAGCACAACAATCTGAAAAAAAAAGGAAACAGTATTCTTTATCAATGTGAGGGATTGATATAAACACACTTGTCGCAAGTTCACTTTGGGGTGACAACATAATGTAGTAACTTGTTTGGCTAATGTCTTGAGAAATACATGACTGATTTGATCGGAAGTTCCACCAAAATTGTGCAGATGTAGTTCCCCTGTCTTACACGAAAAAATAACTTCCGTTTTAAACCTTCATTAAATTATCTGTCTTTCACATATAGAGGGAGTTTTCGATGACATTTTGTCCTTGTACTTGTAGAGGTCTCTTTCCGAATTAAAATCTAGACAACTATTGCATGTCACGTCGATTGATGTTGATAGCTACTTTTCCTTATTTACCAAACAATGAATAAATCTTGAAAGAAATGCCTAACTCTCTCGAGACATCACTAGTGTTTTGCAGTCTTGAACAAAGTATCATAAATATGACATTAAATATATAGTCACCGTGAGCGTCTTCTTCCGAATTGATCCCTCCTCAATGGGGTATAGAACTGATACCACAAAGATTTAATCGAACGAACCGACTTCAAAAATAAAATCTGGGTGCAAAGCTTGAAAACACAGATTCGATATCGACACTGGATTCCGACGGAACTGTTGGTCGCCACTATTGTACAAATAGTCAAAACATTTTGGTCGATAGAGAGGAAATTGCAGGGAAAACAGGTTTCTTATCCAATCAGGATCATAATCGTCGGTTAAACGTTTGAAGTGAAGAGAAACTTTACCACTTCAAACAAGTGTTTTTGAGGAAACAAGAAAATCCTTGACCGAATTATCTAATCCGTCTTATTCAAAAGTATAATGAGGGAAGTTCGTTTCAAATTTTACCGTCGTTAGGGAACAATCCATATTCTTACAAGAAATTGTCCAAGAGGTTCTACTGACATTACTGAACCGTTGACGCACGGCTTGGTATTAAAGGGGTAATGCAATCATCCCACTTTTAATCAGTCTAGTAGTCTATCCTATTCCATGAATTATGCTCTTGAGAATCATGTGACAACATTTCTCTTTTTGAAGTGCAAAATATTCTTTGTTTTCTTTGAATATGCAATATAAATATAATACAAAGCACTCTGAAGAGAGAGAAAAGAGGAAAAATAGCTGTTGTTTGAAAATAAGTTTGAGAACTGAGAGCCCTTGTCCTTTTAAGGCAGCCATTAGTCACCCGAAACTATAGACGTACAAGTTAACCCGGAGTCTACCAAACTTCTCAACTTATACAACTCTTTGATTGACATTAAAGACCCAGTTCTCTCACCCCAAACAGTACCAATTCTCCTAACCTTCTTACTGAAGCCCCTGCCACAATTGTCTTAAATTCATCCTCATTCAGACACAATCTCAGTTAATTGCTTCAGGTGAGTATAGAAAAACTCAATGTTTATAATCAAAACACTCTCATTACCGTTCATGCTGTGTAATATAAGCTTTGGAACTCTGTATTGCTTGAATTAGCTGTCAGTCAAAGAGCTGAGCCAATTGAGAATTTCGGTACCAGCACGGTACCAAAATTGTAGTTTGGGGTGAGAGGTTTGGTCCTTTAAATTCAACCAATGCAGATTGGTTCATTTTATACACAGTATAAACCAAGAGTGTTCTGATAACTATCGTTATTAGTTAGATGAAGTTCTACGGCCCAGTTTCCAACCTAATGGTTCAAGTCGAGCCTATTTTCCAGTTGTGGCTCCCTGGTTTGTTTTCCCTATTCCATTACTTATGCGGAGCATCACGCACAACGGCAGTAGGTTCCATTTTTTGAGTCTTTGGTATGACTCGACCTGGGAATAGAACCTGGGCCTTCCGTGTGAGAGGCGGATGCTCTTACCGTTCTGATAACACATTAGGGCCTTGTTTATTCACCAAGGTATGCCCTTGATTGGGAGCAATAATGGAGGATTGTGTGTGGATGAGGAAGAGATTTGGACATTCTGTGGATGGGGATAAAAGTAAGTGGATTAGGGGAGTTGTAACTGTCTCGGGTTTGCAGAGGTAACTAGGTTTTCATAGTCCACCGTGGTGCTGTTGTATTAATGTATATTAATGTATAAATGACACCTCTGTCAACGTAGTGTAGCCTACCTAACGGAAAAAAAGATTTCTAAAGCTTTCGTCACGCATGTATGAAGGTGGTAATATTTTCGGAAATTCACGTGAGGATGAAGAGACTTCGAGAGAATAACTAATTGCCCACATGCTTATTAAGGCTGTAAGTTTCGGCTATGTACTGACCGTGCATTTCTATGGCACAGATTAGCATCCCATGGTAATAAGCATTGCGGTCATAGCACTCGTCTTGTAGTCGGGGGGTCTGGAGTTCGAGTCGTGGTGGGAGTGATACCGAAGACTTTCAAAATGGAAGATATGTCATTTTTTGGTGCTCAGCATAAGCAATGGAGTAGGGAAAACAAGCCAGGGAGTCACAATTGGAGAAAAGACCGTAGCCGGCTCGACTAATTGGTTTGAAAATGAGCCGTAACACCCCATTTCACCAAGTAACTAATTTGCCAATAGTAATAAATGAAGAGGGCAGTATACACCTACCATTAATGAATTAAAAATACCATTTCATTTATTTACATACCGCTGGAAGCACTCAGGATTAAAACTTCCTTGTAACGGATGTTTATACACTAATATACTTCCCGTGTTGATATAAGTGAGAGAGTATTCCATTGCGACTGACACTTTGGATGATGACTACTACAAATTTACATGAAGAAAAACTTTAAAACTAGACTATAAAACTAAACGAAGCATCTTAAAGGGGTTTATTACATTGCAGAGTTGGTCCGCAAAAATTAAGATGTTTTCCCACCACTTGAGATCGAACCATATCTCAGTGGTAAATGTCAAACTAATAAATTCTGCAAATCTGATACACTACTGAAATGACAATGATAGAGTAATATACGATTGATTTTAAAACCTTTTTTATAAAGTTGAGATAATACACTTTTACCATGGTGTCTTAAACATATACAACCTCTTGTCCACAACAAACTACACTTTCTCACCTTTTTGGTAACTCTAGGCAGTGATACATGATCAATGAAGCTAAGAACAAACACTGTTTTGCAAAGACTTACTTTAAACTTGTCTCGAAATAATCTATGCTTAAGTAGAACTTGTGAATTTCTCACGTGGAGTGAGCGAGCTTATCGTAATTCATGGGTGATATGTTGGAAAATGAAGTGAATCTACTAAAAAACTGATAAAACAATAACGAAATATTCCGTCAAATTTAGGGATGAAATACATCATTTTGCGTCTTTTGAGAGCATTAATTTCTTTTCACTCATCTCACCGGGCATCTCACCGGAGACGCCGGTGTACACATTTAAAAAAAATGACATATTTGTCACTCGAGACAGGCAATTGATCGAAAAGATCCTGTGGAGCTAACGGCAACCGACAGTACAACCTAGAGCGACGGTGAAAATTTTATTCCTTTTGTTGGGTATGGATGGTATGGCGAAAAATGTGACTCAATCATTTTTACGATATTTTGAAGTTGCCTTATTCTCCTCCGGCAAGTGTATAGCATCGACGTCACGAATCTGTTTTAAAACTTTTCTCCAAGTTTTGCACCAATTACGTGACGTTTGTCCTACAAGTGAAACTTGGACTGCCGGGAGAATTTTAAACCTTGGGAGAGCAGAGCCGTCATGAAAAGCAGCGCCAGTCATTGACCTATCTTGACCAGGTTGAAGTAAAATTGAAGGGGTTTAGAGGGTTTATGACGACATAAGACGCCACGAGAATTACGAAACACATGTAAATATGACAAAATGTTTAAATATTTACATTTAGTATCGGAATAAACTTATGGCATCTACAGTGGACCCATTCGGAGTCTCGATTGTACAAAAAATTGCGGGACGTATCAAAATGAACGAGCCATCCTCAGTTACAGTTTGGAAAGAATGTGCAATTTGTGACGGATCGCAAGTTAATTTTTATACCCGAAGACTTTTACATAACCATTTATTATGCAGGCACACAAGAAAAGTCTCCGTTGATCCTATGTCCAATCTAGCAAAACTGGAAGGGATGAACAGGTATATATTGCCACACTCCGCATAAGCAATAAGAACTGGGAAAGTACTCCAGAGACCCACCACTGGAAAAAGGCAAAATGCACTTCTAGATTAAAAAGCGGGTTATTTATAAGTTGAGGAGTAAAATTGCAGCAAACCGCCCTGCCCCACCCTGCATATTGAAACTTTAATTTTGGCCTGTCTTGTAGGTGAGGAATGTGGCTATTGACCTCCGAGTTTTGAAGAACCTTTATCGCACAATGGCACATGCAGTAGAGAACCTAAATATGTTCCGGACTGTCCATTTTTACAATGTCCCAACGAAAAACACAAAACATTACACCATACATAATGATACCTTAACATTTAGGATAGCGAAACAACGTGTACTCCTCTTTCCACAGCAAGAGACCAACAGTGTCCCACCCAAAAGTGTTCGATCTTATTCGTGTCCCACCCAAAAGTGTTCGGTTTTACACGTGTACCACCCAAAAGTGCTCCTTTCTATTCGTGTTCCACCCAAAAGTGTTCCTTTTTATGAGTGTCCCACCCAAATGAGTTCCTTTCTATGCGTGTCTAACCCCAAAAGTGTTTCCTCATACGCGTCTCACCCCAAGTTTTTCCTTCTGCGCTGGTAGAATATGTGACCATATATTGCATTGTCATTACTGACAGACTGATGACTTCAAACAATCACAAGAAATTTGTTCAGGCCTGTCTTTAAAGTTAGTTAGGTGGTGAGCATAAGTTAGTTAGTTAGTTAGTTAGTTAGATAAGATTTAACGACACACCAACACGAATATGTAATATAGTGGCGTAAGAAGAAGGGTCAGTGGGCACTGTGTTCTCCGTCTTGAGTTTAATATATATAGTTAAGTTTCTATATTTCCTATTTCTCCTTTTCTTTTTTTTTGTTGTTATTTTCTCCATGGTCACTAGCCTCAATAAACAGAGATGCTTCTTCAAGTGTCCATGCATCATGTGTACTATATACAAAATCATTTGAGCTTAATTTTGTAATCATGAAATGTTCATCTGAGAAATGAATTGAATTGAACTGAACATTCTGGTCAAAGATCAATTCAGAAGAGAAAACAATTTAACAAAAATGTTAATATTCTCTGTCAAGCTCTGGTTGCCCCTTACATTATTACATTATTCGTTCTTACACACTCCGAAGAACGTCTGATGAAATTTCACCAGGCAGCCAGGGTCCGTGTTGGTAGCACCTACGCAATCGTGGTTATTTTTTGCCAGGAAACCATGGTCACATTAACTATTACACTGGTGAATTCAACCAAATAACTTGCTGTTCTTCTAGTTTTTAACCAGTCCCTTCGTTTAATTTAAATAAAAATTCCTGGTTAAATTAACCACGATTGTGTGGGGCTATACTGACACGGAATCTGTTAAAATTTCAGCAGATATTTACTAGAGTGCACTAACTGGTGTGGGCAAAGTTTCTTTTCTTGTTCGGTATTTTTGAAATAAATATCTGCAAAGCAGGAGTTTTTGCTGCATTCCGACTGATATAAGACCTTAAGCATTATAATCAAATTTGAAAGAATGCGGGATTCAATTATGTGTGTTATGCGTTAAACTCATGACCGTAAAATAGCTTCACATTATACGCCTGAGGGTTAGATTGCATCGGAATCTCAAATCTATGTTATGTTCTTCGTCAGGTTTGAATCTCAAAGTGGTTGACAAAACGTTAATGGTTTTACCATGTACCCAGAAACTTTTGAATCACTTTCAACGCCGATGTATTACAAAGGCAAAGGACCGGCTGAAAGTCTTAAAAATGGACATTCTCACAACTTTTGACAATACCGGTCAGATGAGAGGGATTTGTAACCAATTTGGCACGTGCATAAATAAGAAACTATCACAAAGCGCTCAAGCAGGTGAACCTGCAGTATAGTTGTAAGAAATCGAAGGGAGAAAATACGACGAAAGAGGAAAGTTAGGACAAAAATGTTGTATGAATGCCTTACAGGATAAATGCTGTCGGATGTTTTTGTGTAAAAAGAGATGATAACATGCAAATTGAAGGTGGAAATATGTTGCTGAAGATTATTTTACGGTGAATGTCTGACAAGCGTACCCAATAAGTTAAAGGTCACCTACTCGTTGCGGGGAGAGTGGAGATATCGTATATGAGTTGGCCTACAGCCTAATCTTTAGTACATTCTTGGGTTATTTTTGGTTCAAAAGACTTGTTCTTTTTTTTTTTGCTTATGTGACATGTAGCTTTATGAAGAATGTTTTATGCAAGTAACACATCTAAATCAGCAGCCCATGGCCGTGAATTGAAGGTAAACGAACCCCAAAAGGCCATGGGATGTCGGGCTAAACGGCTGATGCATTTTGGTTAGGGATAGGGTATTGAGTGAATTCCCCGATCATTTACGACCCTGGTGCAATACTGCTTGCTGCTCTTTACATTGAACAGGAATACATTATTCAGGTGACAGACTTCGAACGATGCTTCTTATCAAGGTCAGGCCCTTTAATTTCGTTATACACAGGGGAGCTGTTATTCGGAAAACAACTTCCCGGCCAGACACTTTTGGCAACTATTGAGACTCTGCTCAACAACTGTTGAGACTCTACTCAACGTTCGCTTCTTTAATACTACTTCATAAATCCCGACAATATCACACATTTCAATACGTAGTAGTGTAATGTGTAAAGCTGACCCTTACGCGGGAGTAGTAAGGGTTTGGAAAAGGCAGCGGCACAGCTAGACAAAACTTTCCCAGGAACATACCCACATGAGACCTTAAGGGCCCTAAATCTTAGTCCATAAGAGGCCTATATACATAGAAGGTGGTATTCTTTGTATTCAGGTTAATAAGAGGACATATGGGTGAGCCCATGTGACCCGTATAGAATTGTTCTGGGCACATGTTAAAAACTATGTAAAAGTAGGGAACTTGAGTAAATTGCATAATATCCCTCATGCATGTGGGCTTCCCCATATAAACCCCTTATGAACCACAGACGCAAATTTAGTTGGCTCCATTATTCTCACTTGGGCTTATTCATATGGGGCTCATATAGGTTTGCTACTTGGGTTACAGGTGCCAACGTGGGGACATGGGGTGTTGTTCGCTTCCCAAATTCGATTGCATATCAGGTCAATCGATCTAGATTTCATCATGCTGGGCCCATGGGTTCCAAAAGTTTCTTTCCTGAGGTCTACGGTGCGCTTTGGTAGTTCCAAGGCCTTTTGGTCCATCGGAACTGTTTGATTTTTGAGACGGCAGAAGTTATTCAATAAGGTATTATTCCATGATGCTAGCGGCGATACCAAGAGTCTGGGAGGTATTTCCGGCTGAAAAATCGCAACGCAACTATCAGCCCCCACATTGGTTCAAACCCCGAGTCAACAACTGTCCATTAAGTTCATTTCACGGCGGGATTTCAAGAAACTTGTTCTCTAGCAAAAATTATTGCACAGGCCTGATAACCGAAAAAATCCAAAGGGGAACCTTAGACCGAGTACATCGGTGATCAGACCAGGGAGGTGTTATTAGACCATCTCCCTGATCAGACCATGCGGTGAGCCTTCCAAGCAAAAATTCCGCTTACGTCATTGTAAATTGTATATGTTCTATCGCAGTCATATGACAAAATGCGTGTCTCCAAATTAGTAGATTCTGAAAGCACCCCTGTGTATTACAAATGAGAATTGTATAAATTATCTCAGTTCATGTACAAATTATAGTCAAATTGAAAATCCTTTGCCAGCTTTTGTGAATCGATACCTGTTTGTATGTCTACTGTAAAGACCAACTAAGAGCTGCTTTTGACTTTGAGCTGCTGTGTTAAATACCTGGGTCTATTGATCGATGATCAGCTGTGCTTTAAGCAACATATTGACGATCTTTGTAACAACCTCGTAAAATATAATGGAATTTTTTATCGCCTTAGGGCATCACTTACCCCTGCTGTAGCAACCCAGTTATATTACTCACTCGTTTTCTCTAAACTGTCTTATGGTATGGAAATATACGGCATGTCTAAGCCTTCTTTGCTCAAACCCCTGCAAGTTCTTCAGAATAGGATTTTAAAAACTTTTACTTTCAAAGACCGGCGCCACTCCACGAATACCCTGCATAGAGACCTTAGCATCCTTAAGATCAGCGATATTCATACAAAATTCATACAAAATGTGTTCTTTTATCTATAAGTATATTAATAATCGTCTTCCTTTTGTATTTAGTAAAATCCTTAACCCTAGCTTTTCTACCAATGCTCGACCTAGTACTAGAACTAATGCCCTCTTTACGGTTAGTAGGCACCATACTAGGCATGGTAAATTATTGTTAAATAACTATTGTTGTAAACTTTGGAATTCGCTCCCCCAACGAAATAAGAAAAGTTAAAACACATGCTGCTTTTAAGAGTAAGGTAAAAAATTACCTAATCGCCCAGTACACTTGTTAAGTATCCCTTTCTTTTTTGCTTTCTTAGTTGACTTTGTTGTTTCTTTGCTCTCCTTTTCCTCTTTTTTTTTGTTGTATTGTCTCTTTATGGGCATTAGCTTGTTAAACTATTGTTTTTCTAGTGTCCTGTCCGGTTCTGTATTTCAGTTTATATTTGTACGGACGAAATTAATAAATGAATGAAATGAATGAATGAATGAATGAATGAATGAATGAATGAATGAATGAATGAATGAATGAATGAATGAATGAATGAATGAATGAATGAATGAATGAATGAATGAATGAAGTGAGTTTTCGACCGAACGACTTTTTTCTCCACCGCCACTCACTGAACAGCAGGAATTTAGGGTCCCGCGAGCTTTTCTCGTTTTTGAACTTCGCTATGGATGCTATCCTACGTTTGCATGAAGGGTATGCCATTCCCTTCCGTTCACTGAAATACTTTAGCGACTTTTATGGCATTCTTTTTAATTTCTGGCTACAATCGCCGCCAAAACAAAGGACACAAAGGGTCTCCAAAACAAGTGATACATCGTCTTTTATCAATTTCTCATGCTAGTCGCTCCTCTTTTCCCAACTTCCAATTGGTTGGAAAATCTCAACAGTCCTGAGTATAACAACATTGAAACGGGGAAAGGATTTTGTTTCGTTTACTATTAACGATTGTAGCAGCAGATTTCTTGAAGCACACCACATTTCAATGATCGATGTTTCCAGAGTGGTAGTAAAAATAATGATTTCTTGCTTGAAAGGAGAGGGCGTGAAAAAATACTTCAGTCCCCACCTCTCCAACGATTTTGACTGCATTGAGTCTGCCCCCAACGCCCTCTTCCCTGATATGTTATGGCATATTTAAAGGTAGTCATTCGTCACCCAAACTACAATTTTACTAGTAGTCTACAGAAAATATTTATTGGTAGGCTCTTCTATTGATATCAAATTAACCAAAAGTGGTGAGAAGCTCATATTTCACAGCATATGTTGTAAGCGTTCAAATTACACATTTAGGGCCTTGTATAAACACCATGATATGCTCTGAAGGAATAAACTGGGATTATGTCAGGATGAGGATGAGTTTTAGACAGTTGTGCATGGGAAGGGCTAGAAATACACTGTAAAAAATTACGGTAGAACAACAAAATAAAGAAATAAATAAGGATAACAGAAAAGTTCTGGAAACTTATTACAAGAACTTTTCTGTAATCTTTATGTTTCTCTTTATTTTTTATTCTGTAAATTTACAGCGAATTTGAGCCATTTTTTACAGTGTAGGCAGGTTGGGAGAATTGGTACCGTCTGGGGTAATGAATAACTGCCTTAGTAGTGCAATTTGACCAAACACAGTTATTCTGTGACACTCACTGTTAATCATGTGTGTTAATTTTGTATCTTCTTTCTTCCAGGCTGCCTCTTATTATAGTATATGGATCTAATGTCAGATTCTCAATCTTATTTTGAGAAATGCATATATCTCAGATAAAATGATGAAAGGGCAAGAATCTTGCCATAAATGCATGAAATCAATTTTTTTTGAACCCATAGCTTCCATGTCCCCAATTGGTTATTATGTTAACTTGCTTTCCTATACTACTCTAGATAATAGAACTGGCTGCGTTTCCCAAAGCTACACCATACTTAGCCCGCGTGGCGGACTAATTTTTTCGTCCAGCTCATCGCTACGAAAAAATCAACCTAAAGGGGGCTGCAGCCACAGAGGCGCTACGCAGGCTACACCATACTATTCTATTCACTGTCAAATCAGGACCTGGCCGGGGGGTCGGGGTTATGCCACAGTCTAAAAACATTTCCTCTTGGAAGCTAGTAATCGGTGTAGTAATCGGTATGGATATTCGCCGATGAGGTGATAAAGGAAAGCTCAGATCACATGGATTAGTGTTATAAATACTGACAATAACAGAAAATAGTATCAAGTCAAAGAGCTCCGGTATATACAATAGAATCTGAAGGTCTATTGTAGTACATACTAGACCTACTAACATTTTTGAAGCGAAGTATATAGGCTCAGCTGTTCTAAAATATTCAAATCAGGGATTACTGTAATTTTCATAGACAACGAAAATCCTGGACGGCGTATTTGTTTTGTCAGCCAGTGCATGGAGAAACGTGCCCTTTCTAACAGAGCAGACAGCCTCATTGAATGGGATTCTATTCCTAAATGCTATACAAATTGTCATAGCCCATGTCTACTTCGATCCTAATGCTGATAGGTTTCTAACAGTATCTGATACAATCCTTTGTCCCTTGAGGGTGATTTGGATGGAAGTGGAAGTCCCTACCTAGCCACCCTCCCCAATTGACTGTCAAGGATATCTGAATATATTTCAACATGTCTAAAATATAGCATGATTTACATCCCAGCCCTCGCCCCTCTTCCAAAAGCAAAGACCCGTTACATCCCGTTCAAGAGGGCAGTGATTAATCACACTTTGGGCCGAATCCCTCTGAGAGGTCCTTTGACATTCTCTATGAACTACCAAAATTTTGTGTCGATGATATACAAATCTGTTTAGGATCAATTTAGGTGAGTAACTATTAAACAAATTAGGGATTTTAAAACAATTTTTGCCTCAAAATATTTCCTCTGGGAGCAGAAAACTACGTGGTAAGGGTTCAGCCTCAGGCTTACCTGAATCCCCATCAGTATATCCCTGGTTGGGGAGATGCTTCATGTAAGGCTTCCTCAAACTGAGGTGAATAGACGGGGCGATGCGCACTGTTTAAAAAGATATTTCCTTACTGGCTAACGATCACCGTAATCCCTAACCTAATCCCTAACCCTAACAAAGAATGCAATCGATACAATACAATGGCAACAACCAATCAAGAAACACCTTGTTAAAGAGTGCTCATCAACCCGAATAGACCACTGAAGAGAGATGAATATACTGCATAGCCTGCTGTACATGGGATTAATGTTTGTCTATTCACTTTAGTTTTAGGCTGGCTTACATGAAGCAGGGAGTTGGATAACTCCCTGCATGAAGTTTGATTGTCAAGGAAAAACATTTCTTCAAGCTGCTAAATGTTACACAATACTAAACTGCTAAATTGTCTCCACTTTCTTATTAAGTTGATGTGCTTGTGCTGAGTAGCAATATTAAGAGTTTTATGAACACCGGTACTTTATTAAGAGAATAAAATTTGCAACTCTCGTAAGATCAACGTACTGACATGATTGATACGCCTCTGATACATTATAAAGACATGGGTTTGTTCGCCAATGTAATAAGTGATGATGGAGCTTGCGGGCCTCAGCTATTCAGTCCCCCATCCCCGCTTTCTCAACGCATCTGTTATAAACATTGTTCATAGATTATTTCTCATTAAAAAATTGCAGGCATTAGATTAGTTATTTCAAGGCAGGTAAAGAGGCGACTTTGTTAAGGGCCACTTTGTTGACCGAGGAGGCAACTTGACTAGGAAAAGTTGCATATTACGGGATGTTTATGAGTTGAACCTCTTGAGTTTATCAGCTACCGACATGCAGGTGTGCAAAATAGCGTGGGGAGTGTAGTTAGTAAGTTATATTGAGTTTTACGTCGAGCCGGCCACGGCCTTTTCCGCGTGGAATGTGTAGCATTTTGTAGTAGACCCATGCACCTAAGATAAAGCTAGCCTATGTTCCTTCTGATTCCAACCGAGTCCCCCAGCAATACCATCATATTGTGTCGAAGTTGGTCACAGAATTTCTCACGGCTTCTTTAAAAGCAGCAACTGAAAGCCTGTGACCTCCGGCTTAGATCAGCTGATAAAGACCGTTAACTTGGGCCTTTTAATCCTATTGTTATGGGAGAACTACGCTGGTGAAGTACTCTTGCTTTAGTACATAGGCCGTAGCCATATTGCTGTACTTTGCCTTCATTATTAACTAGTCAAAGTTACGAATGTCAGAAGACGTTAAATTAACTAATACAAAGTAAACGGCAGCAGATGAATAAAACAAAACTGAGTCACGTTACCGTAACCTTTGTTAAACTGTCCGCTGCAAAAATTATCATTCAGTACGCACCATACTAGCGGAAACTTGCGTATTACCATGGGCGTCCGCAGGTATGGGCAAGGGGGGGGGGGAACTTGCCCCCCCTGGAAAATCAAAAATTTGAAAAAACGTATAAAAATCAAAGCAAAAACCCGAACAAAACGTGTTTTCCAAGTTTCTGTGCGAAAAATAGGCTTTAAAAATGCCATTTCCGGCGATCTGGGAGGCATTTTGGGCTGAAATTTTCGCATGCTTTGTGTCAATTCATGGTGTCTTGGAGGTTTTGCTCCTCCTTAGAAATTTTGCCCCCCCCCCGACCTTTTTTTCTGCGGACGCCCATGCGTATTACTACGAAAGGTTGTGACGTTTCAGTGACGTTACTGTGACGTACGTCTCCATTTTTCGCGAAAATGAGGAAAATTAAGAATGAACATAACTCGCAAGGGAAAATATTGCCGAGAAACTTGCAAATTGATTCCAAATTTCATCTACAAATGTTGGATAAATATTAATTTCCTCTGCTCCTACTACATCTGGCTGTAATTTTTACTTTAACGTGAGATAGCTGCAGATGTTCAAGCTATATAAGCCATCCTCTGCCTACACTTTCGTGGCACGTTGACGCCAGACCGGACGGTAGTGTTCACACATGGTCCTACTCTAATTGCACTGGGAGGCGAGTAGTGTTCCTCCCCAATGTATCGCCGGTCCTCGAGGGGAGTCCCGGGGGGAGGTTGTAGTCGTATACAAAGCACGCTGAGCCTCACTGTATGCAGAAGGGTACTAGAGAGGCGCCTGAGTTGGTTCTCTGTTGCAGTTGACAGGATACATAGCCGGCCAGAGACCTTGAACGCTTGGCTTCAATCTTTTGTTTTTCTTCTTTTCAGTAAAGTGCCACCGTTTTAGAAATCTGAAAACTTGTACGGCACGAGATATAGAGTACCGTTCCTATAGAGGTACTATAACAAGAAAAAGACAAGAGCGCCCCAAATTTCATTTGATAAATTTTTACAGTGTAAGTGATGGCGCTATGATATCTAATTTAAAACAAAATACGATGAACTAAGTCTCTAGTTCATGGGCAAGCGATTTTTTCGTAGGCCTATAAAGGCAAAAGGAAGATTAAGTCTAATGCATATTTTTAAGGAAGGCCACAAATCTAGTATTGCGAAATAACAGCTTTTCGACACCGGTGTTGCAATTTGGAGACCGGATTATGAAAAACAGGTCAATTATTCATGTGGCCCTACCAATAAATTTAACCGTGAATTTGAAAGAAATAAAAAAAATGAAAACTGAAATCTTCCTCCTGATGCCTTACACGAACGAAAGGAGGAAAGCTAAAGGATTCCAGATTACACTGTTTTTTTTTGGGGGGGGGGGGGGGGGATGGGGGTGTCCCAGCTGGTGAAATACATACTTTAACATTAGCGGAATTATGGACTATGTATATCATTATCTTGGTGAATCATCTCAGCTTGGTTTAACTCTAAATGAGTTAATATGTAATGCGTGGGCAGGATAGCAGGACAGGGTGGGTGAAGGTAGTGTAGGAGGGTGAAATAGGGTGGGGAACAATAACAAAGGGATATATAAAACCAAACATTGTGAACCAGAAAGCCAAAAGGCTTAGTGGTTCTTTGCCGCTGAAATGTAAGGCCTTTTTCCACATTGACATTGCTTTGTAATGTTTTTCAATTAACAGGGCTCCATAATGTGCCCACAAAGAACACATGCAAGGCATCCAATCTTCCTACATTGAGATCCCCCTTGCCCGTTGTGAACCCAAATGATATTTGACCTCCACCAAAAACTTCTGGGACCATTTACTCACTATGCACCATCTAAATGACAAGTTACAGGACCCTACAAGTGACCTTTTTTTGTAAAACTGTGCAGGAAAGCTTGTCAGGCTTTGATCAAGCTGACTCCAAATAATCTTTGACCCTAAGGAAAATCGAATGGGATCATCTTCTCAATACAATCAACCTTCACACCACATATGAGCTTTGTCGCCTATACCGTTCTTGAGACATCGTGTTTTCAAGGTTTTGGCCTTTTGACCTCACATGAACCCAAATGACCTTTGACCTCCACCAAAAAACACCAAGGATCATCTACTCAATATGGCCAACCCACACACCACATATGAACATAGTCACATGTATCGTTTTCGAGATATCGTGTTTATAAGGTTTTGATCTTTTGACCTCTTGTGACCCCAAATGACCTTTGACCTCCATCAAAAACAATAGGGATCATCTACACAATATGGCCAACCCACACACCACATATGAGAAAAGTCACTCTTACCTTTCTGGAGATACTGTGTTTACAAGCAATTTCTAAGGAGTTAACCATTTGGCCTCTCGTGACCCCAAATGACCTTTGACCTCCACGAAAATCAATAGGGATCATCTAACCAGTATGACCAATCAACACACTAAATATGAGCATAGTCACATGAACCGTTCTTGAGATATCGTGTTTACGAAGTTTTGATCTTTTGACCTCTCGTGACCCAAGTGACCTTTGACCTCCACCAAAACAATAGGGATCATCTACTCAATATGGCCAACGCACACACCAAATATGAGACTGGTCACACTTACTCTTCTTGAGATACCGTGTTTACAAGCAATTTCTAAGGAATTTACCTTTTGACCTCTCGTGACCCCAAATGACCTTTGACCTTCACGAAAATCGATAGGGATCATCTACTCAATATGACCAACTCACACACCAAATATGAGCATAGTCACATGTACCATTCTTGAGATATCATGTTTACGAAGTTTTGATCTTTTGACCTCTCCTGACCCCAAAGGACCTTTGACCTCCACCAAAAAAAGATATGGATCATCTACTCAATATGGCCAACGCACACACCAAATATGAGATTAGTCACAGTTACTCTTCTTGAGATACCGTGTTTACAAGCAATTTCTAAGGAATTTACCTTTTGACCTCTCGTGACACCAAATGACCTTAGACCTCCACGAAAATTGATAGGGATGATCTACTTAATATGACCAACCCACACACTACATATGAGCATAGTCGCATGTACTGTTCTCAAGATATCGTGTTTACAAGGTTTTGACCTTTTGACCTCTCGTGACCCCAAATGACCTTTGATCTCCACCAAAAACAATAGGGATCATCTACTCAATATGAACAGCCCACACACCACATATGAGGTTATTCACACTTACCCTTCTTGAGATATCGTGTTTACAAGCCAAAGCGTCACATACACGCACACACGCATACACCCCTTAAACACACACACACACGACATCACCATCGCATAGATTCCTTGCCTGCTTTCGGCAAGGAATCAAAAACTAAATATATGCAATGATATGAAATGCAATCGCAGATTAGCTGAGTAGTCTGCAAAACTAGGACTTAGGTCGTTTATAATGGGTCAATGTCATGAGCTTGAACAGTTTCCGCAAATCGTAAACCTTTCTGTGCTGTTAGATACGCAAGGCCAGGTTTACCATTTTGGACTAAGTTTTTTGTCACCTCTACCCGCAAAACCCATTCGGTGGAATTCAAAGATAGCGCTGGACCAAGTATTGGATTTGGACTGGCGTTGAGAAGTAGCATATTTCCAGGGGCAGGGGCGAATCCTTGTCACCCACTACGGTTTCCAAAACGGGATGATAAACTCAAACCACCGTGTTGAGAAGGAGCATTTTAAAGGGAAAGAGCAGTCACCTCAACTTGAAGTAGTGTTGTAGACTGACCTCTTTCATGATTGTCTGTTGAGAGTCATGAAACAATATTTCCTCTCCTCAAATTTGATGTTTACTAGAATAAAAGGAACTGCAATTTTCAATTTAATGGAGTTGATATTCGGAATTTCGGTTCTGGGCGAATTCGGGCAGCCATTTCCGTCTTAAAACATCAAACATGTTTATAACTACGCAGAAAACTACTAAAACGAATCATTTCAAACATTTGCCTGAGAAATTAGACAGTGTCATAGTCGGCGTGGAAAATTTTTGAGCAAAATTAAGATCGAGGGTAACAAAATGTCGCTTCCATTTACATAATAGGCCTATATTGCGCAAAACAATTTCAACCTGAGTGCATAGTCTTACTATGAACTTAGCCCCAAATGGTTGAATATCTGGGCGAAAAATCCAAAAAATAGATTCTGCGAGGTTTTCATTCGTCAGATTACGGTACACGGGCAGACGAGGCGAGGGGGGGGGGGATTATATGTCAGGTAGAGAGGTGTTACTATTAATAACACCTCCCTGTGTGAGGTCTATAACAGGGCTTAAACTTCCCCGGAAAGTATTAGCAGCCTACATTTTACATAATTTTCTGATCGTCTTGTAGTTTGCACATTTTTTTTTTATTTAAAGAGAACATGAAACTCTACAAAATAACGACGGAATAGGGTCTTCTTACAGGCCTTGAAATTGCCATTCCGGTTGTCTTAGGAAAAGGGCGTAGTCAGAATTTTATCTCGGGATGGATGACAGAGTGACTGATCGCCTCCCTAGGATCGGGTCTATGGGAGGGAATACCCCATTATTTTATAAGATTTTACCATACAAAGGACTATAGGATAAGCTATACTGTAGATCCCAAATGGCGCTACCTTTGATGCTAAGAACGACACCACTTTCACCTATCTTTTTCCCTTCTTCCTCATTACTTTCTTTTTTTTTCGTTCCTTCGTCCTCTTTCCCCTTAT
This sequence comes from Holothuria scabra, assembly GCA_037179385.1. Classification (NCBI taxonomy): domain Eukaryota; kingdom Metazoa; phylum Echinodermata; class Holothuroidea; order Aspidochirotida; family Holothuriidae; genus Holothuria; species Holothuria scabra. The sequence goes on from CM074188.1 coordinate 45,095,557, forward strand.
TTTGAAAGATCGATTGCCCCCACCTCTACTTGGCTATGCTGTTGTCTGAGGGGCGTCAAGTTTCCATTTCTTTAGGCTCCTCACCAACAGATGATGGCGTTTAGCTTAGACAGCCTTTCGGGGGGATTATTTTTGGAGCAGGAAATCCTCTACCCCGAAATCTGCCCATACGCCTATGGCTTACCTTTAAAGTGTACCTCAAGTCCAAAAAATCAACCAGAAAGCCAAAAGGTTTAGTGATTCCTTGCCATCAAATACCTTACCTTTTTCCAAATTGACAGTGTTTGATAGATATTTCTTTACATTTTAGGCACAGAGTTTTCGCAATTTTACCGCTGGTGACCTCAAATGACCTTTGACCTCTACCAAAAACAATAGGCTTCTTGCTCTCAACATGACAAATCTATATACCAAATACGAAGAGTATCGGTCACTCCTATCTGAAGATATCGTGTTTACAAGCCATTTTCGGTGTTTTCGCCATTTTACCGCTGGTGACCTCAAATGACCTTTGACCTCTACCAAAAGCAATAGGCTTCTTGCTCTCAACATGACAAATCTATATACCAAATACGAAGAGTATCGGTCACTCCTATCTGAAGATATCGTGTTTACAAGCCATTTTCGGTGTTTTCGCCATTTTACCGCTAGTGACCTCAAATGATCTTTGACCTCTATACCAAAAACAATAGGGTTCTTCTTCTCAACATGACAAACCTATCTACCAAGTATGGAAAGTGTCGGCCACTCCTATCTAAAGATATCGTGTTTAAAAGCCATTTTCGAAGTTTTCGCAATTTTACCGCTGGTGACCTCAAATGACCTTTGACCTCTACCAAAAACAATAGGGGCCTTCCTCTCAACATGACAAATCTATATACCAAACATGAAAAGTGTCGGACATTCCTATCTTAGGATATCGTGTTTACAAGCAAGTGTCACAAACACACACACACAAGACATCACCATCGTATATTAATGTATATTAAACAGCAGGGATAATGAATTCTAGCAACCCACCTCCCATCTCCTTAAGACATTCTTGAGCCGAGATATAAAATGTTGAAGTTTATTCACTCAAATTAAGAGGGTGCATTGCGCAATAATTTGTGATGTCGTTGTTGTACTACTCAAATTACACTCTTTGTATTTCTTTGTTTTTTTTTTTCTGAACTCTTCACCTTGTACCATGGTGTGATAGCACTGTCTTCCTCTTATGGGGTGATGTAATTAATTAAGCCCCTCTCTCTTCAATATGCTATGCAAGCAAAAAGGAAGTGTTCAAAGTCAAAAAAAATTAAAAAGAAACAAAGCAATTTATGTGAGTTGTATAACAAGAGAGTCAAAGATTATTGCGCTATGTACTATCTGCTTCAAGTGAATAAATTTCAACATTTTATATATTGTCTAAAGAATGTCGTATAACGATGGGAGCTAGATTGTTAGAATTCACTTTTCATGCTGTTTAATATGTATTTTTAAATTTTTTGACTCGAGTTACACTTCAAATATTTTTTTTATTACCTGGAAAGGCATTTTACCGGGGAATCATGCTCCATTGCCCAAAGATCCAAGATAAGCCGCTGCTGGGGCAGGCGCTAAAACTTGAAGACCATTTGAGTAGGGCATCACCGGCTAGGAGCGTACAAGATATGTTTTAGCTAAAAACCACCTCTCATATCACCGGAAATGGCCTTTTCTTCCCTGTATGTGGAATTGGATTATTTTTTTCTTTTGTAGACGTCACCATAACTCCGTGATCCCCTCTTTACGTACATGTCGCTTAAATGCATTTCTTGCTGATTCATGCGGTTGAAATATGATTCTGTCAGATGCCCCCCCCCCCCCCCCCGCTGGTGGTCTCTGCTAAAAGGTGGGGACGTAACTGAAAATCCGGGTGGGGTTGTTTATGGTTTCTCTTGAAATTATACTATAGACCCACACTAAAAACAAAATAAAAACGACCACAATTATGTAGCATGACTTTCTTCTGCCATGGTCCCACGTCAACTTTGCCCATGTGTTAACAAATTAATAAGATGGTGATTACTTTTGGAGTTTGTTTGGTTTGTGTAGCTTTCAGATGGCTAGCATGGAATTTTGCATGCCCTCACCATCAAAACTGCTATGCGGCTATCTTTCACCAGTACTAATATTGTAATTGTCACTCCCTTCTGTTTATAGGGAACTTAATGAGCAATGCTACTCCTCTTTTGAATATTAGACAAAAGTCACAAAACTGAGTCCAGTTCACCCCATTTCATTAAACTGAGCCCGGATATACTAGCAGTCGCCTCAGAGTCCGAATTCTGATCTCTTTGCAGCCCACGCAAGGCTCCCACTCCGGCCCCATTCCGAGTCCAGAAAGGACCCGGACTCGAGTCCGGAATTGTTCCAGAATACGAACCTGAGCGTTACAGTTACAATTCTGTCTCGGGAACCCTGGGTTGCATGTAACTTTTTGAATCCCTATCCGGGTCTCAGCAGCATCAATATATACCAGGGGCTGTTAGTTCTTACTGTAAATAATGTACCGTATCGAGGCCCATGGCTTTCCCGTCACAAAGTGGCGGTCCATGACCTGTTACCGTGACCGGACAACTTCCATCTGGACAATTCGCACCCGGACAACTGGCACCCGGACAACTGCCACCGGACAATTGGCAACCCGGACAATTCGCACCCGGACAATTCGCACCCGGACAATTGGCAACTCGGACAATTCGCAACCCGGACAATTCGCAACCCGGACAATTCGCACTCGGACAATTCGCACGCGGACAATTGGCAACTCGGACAATTCGCACCCGGACAATTCCCACTCCGGACAATTGGCAACTCGGACAATTCGCACCCGGACAACTCGCACCCGGACAATTCCCACTCCGGACAATTGCCAACCCGGACAATTGCCAACCCGGACAATTGCCCCCCGGACGATTCCCACCGAACAATTCCATTCTTACGTACGAATCTCCGCCACGAATTGCTCTCAATCATGCCATTTCCTGAAAGATGTGCAGGAAAACTCATCCCACAAAATCATACTATACTATGTTTCCTGCAAGGAAGGTTTGAACTGCTATTATATCAGATTGTAATGTTTACATTCATATAACTGGGGTATCTAAAATATGTTAGAATTGAAAATTGAAATCGAATTTAGATACCGTTAAGCCCTTTTAGAGAATTATCCTTTGGTCAATTATAAAAGGTCTGTTTGCTTTACCAAACTCAGACCTGTATTCAGGCCTGAGTTCGTGCGCCGTGGAGGTTCAGGGGCGAAGCCCCCGTAGGCTACTGCGGTTTGATGTTTCAGAAGCCCCAGATAAGACTGTCCTAAGCCATGGCGTAGCCAAAATTTTTTTTTATTTGAGTAGCCAATTGCACAGGGTCTGATAGCCGGTATGGGGGAGGGGTCTAAGGAAATTTTTGAATATTTAAGTACCCTCAGATGCAATCTGATGTAAAATTTAACATCAATTGAAGTCATTTTTTGGTTTTAATTACCCAAACAATGGATTTCTCTGCAAAGAAACATTGGCACACTGTGTCCGGCACTGAACTGTCCTAAGGAAAACTTTGCTTCGCAAATCAAAAGTGCAGTTCTACGGTGTAAAAGTATAACCTACAGTAGTCAGGTGTCTTCCAACACTAATTTACTTCTCATCAGTATCTTGGTTCACTTGTCACTTGAATGACCATGTTTACCATTATTCAGAATCCTAGTAGGGTTGTTGATTTTTATATAAGAAACTTTGGAGCAAGACCATAGGCGTATGGGAACATTTCCAGTTGGGGAAGGAGATTTTTCTGCCCGAAATATATAACTCCACCCGAAAGACCATGGGCGTCCGCAGGAATTTTTACAAGGGGGCAAGGTCATTCATAGATGATTGAATTGTGTACACTATCTAAGCGGAGCGCCACCATAGGTTGGAGCGGAGCGTCCAAGAAAACTTTGGACCTTACAAACCCTCGAGATGGCCGGAAACGACACTTGGCGAGTGTTCTAAGCTGCATGTACCCATCCTTGAAACAGGAATTTCATGTCTGTAATTTTTAGATTTTTAGAACTTTCAATGTAAAAAATTGTTGAAGGGAAATCTGCCTTTCGGTCACGGCCTCGCATGCCTATGTACGATAACACTTAAAACTGCCAAACAGCCTATATAGGCCTATATTCGTTACCCAAGTATGAATCTCCCCCCCCCCCCCCATATTCGCCTTGTATATCCCACTTACATTTGCGCGTCGTCACTTGAGATCAGCACGGGACCAAACCAAGACCAACGCATTCATCAACAGTCGGATGGCATATGCACACTACATACGTGACAATTAGTACAATTTTGGCATATTTTTTATAATTACAAATTTTCAATAGAAATCACGAATGATGGTCTTCAAATTACGATTTCACTATTCAGCATACTATCTTCTCTTTTGCTATTCCTGGTCAAATGTCCGCATATTTCACGAGTAGAAACTGACGCTGTGAGTGAGGATATTTTGATGATTTATTTTTCATTTTTTTATTTCAATTTTTAATTAATTTTTTAATAAGTTTGATTTACCCTTCCAGAAACACTGCGACCTCTCAGATGGTCGGAAATTGCATTTGCCGGCTCTTGATTAGAATCTAAGCAGTCATTATTTTGAGTTTTTCTTTGCAACAACATGCTCACCTTGATACAAATGAGTAAATTAGTCTTCACAATGATCACAATATTACCACATAGAAGGAACAAATGCCATTTTCGGGCAAACGTTTAGCACATGCATACACCTGATCTAGCAATTGAGGTCATCTCACACATTTCTGCAAATTCAGCCCGAAACGGGCAGGCACAGTGTCGACCAAGTCTATGAAATAAGGCTGAATAATACTTGTTTAAATAAGCTGCCCGAATGAGTCGAAATTCCTGTAATCGTTTCGATTTTTTTTTCAATTTTACTGTTACTGTAATGCGTTGTTTCGTTCAGACAAAATTTTGAAAAGATTTGGGCTCTCAAGATAGGGACTCTTAAATAAATGACTACCCGACTTTTTCCACGCCCTTGCCCGAAATTCAAGTTAGCTTGAGTTAGCTTCTTTTCAAAAAGTGGGTCACTATAACTACTGATTCTCTGGAGTACGATAACAAAGCTACACAGGTAAACATACGATATTACCTGTATGTTATGTTATAGGTAGACAATGGGACCAAAAACATTTTCAAGAATTTTCTCTGCTTTTATCTGAAGGACATTCATGAAGAAGTTCACTTGTAACTTCCACGGGTTTTTAGAAAAGTGTCAGAACTTTTCAGTTCCTTTTATATATGAAGCAGGCAAATCCCGCGCCCCATAGTATGAGACAAGTAATATATTACTAGGGCAAGTACACTGCTCAGTGTCTCATAGCCCGTCGGGCAAGTATCGTTTGAAAGTCTCCGCCACAAAGGCACACTAAAAGTGGACAAATAGATATGCATGCCGACAAAGATACTTAACGAACTGCCAGCCCGATAGACAAGTAACGACAAAAGAATTTGTGGAAGCCTGTCTGAAGTTAAATAACCTCTTTCCCTTTCACTCTTCTTCTTTTCCCTTTCTCTTTGTTCCTCCCTTTCTTTTTTCCTTAATTTTTTTTTTTTTTGAACGCGGTCACGGTGGATTGAGCTCATTTTCCCGTCAAACCAATCGGAAGGGAGGCTCTTTGCTCCCTGACCCACCCCTGGCAGATAAGCTACTGCTTCTCACTATGTAAGAGACATTGAGAAGTATTCGGTGAATTTCCTGCCCCAAAATACGAAATTCCAAATAAGTTAGAAAATAATTGTGAGCGTGTCAGTAAAAATGTAATAACGGTTTGAAAATTGTCAACGCTAAATTTGGAATACTTCAGTTATTTGTTAAATGAAAGCATTAGTAAAAGAAAGCCTTCTTCTATTAAATAGCTAGCTCGAAAAGTTCCCGTAACTGAAGACAAATGACGACAATACTCTTGCCAAATCTAGTAAAATAAGTAACAAATCTAGTACACTTTCAAAAAATTTTGTTTTCGTTTTTGTTTTTGGATTTTTTTTGAGGGGGGGGGGGGGCTTCACTTCAAACAGACTGAAGGGATAAACGTCAACAAATGACTTGCACTTCTTTCAAGTGTGTATGGGTAATGCGTATTTGATTGATCCCTTGGCCCCATACGGCTATGCCAGAATAAATTTAAGAAATTCCTTGAGTAAACATTTTACCAAAGGTCAAATGAAGGTATAAGTAATATGGACAACACCAAGGTAAGGCTAGAAACGCACACAGCGCGCAAAACATTGACATTTTTAGAAAGATTAGAAAGATTAAGAGCATAATCAAAATAAACCGTTGACTCTGTCGAAGGAATTGCTCAGCCAGGGAGTTATTTAATGACACTTTTAACACGTCTTTTGGGGAAATGAAAAATCAATGGCACGCGCACCCAATTCCCCATGCAAGTTGGCCCCACTGAGGAATGAACCATAGCAAGAAAAACGGGATAGAGTTATCAATAATATTGTAACGCTCGGGTAGACCTCTGGCCAAGGTCGTGCGGAGCGTTTGAGGAGCGCAGGCGGATCGGTTATGTAACCTGCGGAGCGACTCTCCCGGTTAATCCCTTGGCTTAGGGATTCCTTTAGTTACGGTAGTAATAGTAGGATTAGCCGCGTGCTGCATACACCATTGTTTGCCGTTATGCGGATGATCTCCCGTCACATATGTCATGTTACTTTTCATTACGTAATATCAGGTCGTACGATCGTAAATTCATTCATGTGGGATGGGTGCAAATACTTTCGAGTCATGATTAATTGAGGGCTTAAAATGTATTTCGTTCTCCATGGGATTATTAGAGTTTGGGAAAGCTGTACCCTTTTTGTAGTAATTTCAAGTCAAAGAGACCCATTGTGTAGTATGTGCAAATTAGATCCCCTATATAAGAATGTTCTCGAAGGGGACACGACACACCTTAATTTAGTTTAACAGCAGCAAGGTCTTGGATAGTCTCGGTATCTAGGCAGGCTTATATGCCCTGAAGCCAGAACCAGTTGAAACAAGCCTCTGAAGCTATATTTAATTTCGCCGTTTTTCGGTTGCTTCTCACCGTACTTTCATCATTTTTCTTTCCGTCACTTTTTGGCATATTTGAGAGTCGATTAAGTTATCCTACTTGGGACGAAGAAGTCCTTTTACTTTTATTTTGATTATCAGTTACGGAAATACACCGTTTTATACAGCACCGATTTAACTTCTACTTGGATTATTTTCGTCGACTCTCCAGGACTTCGTGTTTTTCGTTAACTCCTGGCCAGTTATAATACAACACCTTAGGCCAAGAATCCCACCTTGCAGGCCTAGACGCTACCCTAGAAGCAATCACAACCCCCCAAATCGTTACAATATATTAAAAGAAAAAATCAAAACAAGCAAAGATTAAAGTGCGCGAAACGCAAAAAAAATTGGCCATTAATAAGCATGACAACATTATTTTGGTTGGTTTCTTACGATCACATGACCACATTTGTCTCGTTCCGTTTATCGGCCGATTCCCATTAAGAAACAAACCGATGTTTTAGAAAAAGTTTCGTACAGCAGAAGAGACTAGTAAGTGACAAGATTGGTTGGAAATGTCGCCATTTACGAAATGTGGGACATTTTTCCTCAAATGCGCAGCATTAAGTAGGTCAATTAGGTTTATTATTACATAAAGTAAGCTCATTATAATATTAAGCAGATTGATGACAATATTAAGTGGGCTAATACGCAAGCTACTTATCATATGACACAGTCATGAAAGAGGGGTGCTGTCCTACGTTGGTCCGTTTTTCTATTCTCGTTCCAGATCGCATATCGTTTTATGTGTATTTATACCATCAATTTATTTAGAACCCTTTGGTCACTAAATTTGTGAGTGTTACATTCGTTTCATAAATTGATTATGACGGCACCTGTATACATTTTAAAACGTGCGTTTAATGTTTCTCCAATTTCCTGGAATTTCGACAGAGCAATATGCTACGATGTCTCCCTACGTTTGAACTGCCTTTAGTTTAAGAATGTACAATATGCTGATATGTGTATATTAGTAGCATGCACGTATATTTCGTGCTGGGCCCGGGGGTTCGGAGCATGCATCGTAGAAAGCCAGCATTGCGATCATTGCGATCCGTGTAAAAGCGATGTGACCGATTGAACAAAGTTTTCTAACGTGTCTAAGGTAAATATTACTCATCAACAAACGTACAGAAGACAAGAGCGATCTAACCTCAAGTCAGAATTTTTTATGCAAATCTCGTATTTTACCAGCTGTTTTGGCCATTTGATTTTCAATTGACGGAATATTCTAAAGTAGAACAAAGGTTATTAAACACTTGCTGCACTCCATGCTTGGGCAGTGACGTCAATCCTGGAAGGGGGAGGGGCAGGTAGGCAATTGCCACTCCAGTGAAAATATGGGGGTAAACACGTTTTTTGCCCCTCCAATAATTCAAATAGATTTAAAATAACAAGGAAAACAACAAGCAGAAGAGACAAAATTTAACATTGTGGGATATGAAGCGCTTCCACAAAACGTCAGTTTGAGTGCATGTGCGTATCACTGTGAGTGTGTATGTAAATTTGGTCTTTTGAGTATGTACGTGTGCGCTTGCCTTCGTACGGGTACATTGCTCCTAGATAAATCCGGTCCTGGACACGATCCAGGGTTCGGCTTACCTGGTGAAGGCTGTACGGCATGTTCCTTTTTTAGTCATATCCCTAACGTTTTGAAAGGCTGAGAAGGCCACGGTCCGCTACTCGAGGTACTCGTCGGCATGCTTTTGGAAAATCTTTTGTGGAATATATCCCTATCCCCTGCCATTTGCACTGGCGATGCCTCTGGTAACGTCCACTTAAAAATCGGCACAAAACATTTAATTATTTTTTTTCAAAATCGTGCACTTCGCAACCTTCAAAACTACACCACCGTAGTCTTCACACTGAGTTGTAGGGGCTTGTCCCAGAACATCTGCAAAAGTCAAACTTGAAAGGAAAACCATAAAACAGAATCAAGTGTTCTATATCATGTCCTCTATGGAAAGAACAGGCACTTGGGAAAGTGGGACTCTTTGGTTTCTCGAAAGGAAATACCTCTGTAGTCGTGCGGGCATGACTTAGTTTGCAAAAACTAATGTAGTAGGATCGCGCGTTTTAGTGTTTGCGCAGGGAGGTGTGTCATCCTGGTTGGCGTATACCACGGAGGGTCCGCTCTATAGTCCACCGTCTCATTGGTCCCCCATTTAACGTAATTCGTCTCATTAGTCCCCTGGTTAGGGTTTAGGGTTAGGGTTTAGGGTTAAGGGTTAGGGTTAGGGTTAAGGAACCAATGAGACGGGGGACTAATGAAACGGGGGACTAATGAGATAGGGGAATATAATCATAATCCCCATAGGTACTTCTAAATTATTAAAGAACAAGACAGAGCTATTACTTTTGTTCACTGTCTGAAGCCAATACCGAGCTTAACTGATTGAAATTGGATTTGTTGAATCAAACCTTTAAAGAGACAAATTTTCACGTGAACACTGTGTCTCAAAAGATAGCATTGTTTGGAATGAAATAAACATATTGTAACTATTTGTTTCACAATGTATTGTACGTAATGAATGGATTTTTTACTACATTTTTGAAACCTTGAGGAACGATAACTTTTGATGTGAGAAGTATTTTTACATCCTTTGAAATGTATCTAACCTTTTTGAGCATTTAGTGACCTAGTAACGTATACGTTTTAAAATTTTAGAATCCAAACTAAATTGTGGAACGTTTCCTTAACGCCAACGTTAGAGAAGTCAACTAACCATAGTGAAAGCCATTACTGAAATGCACAAACCTACACTAATTTTGCAAAGGTCGTATATTCGCGACTACATACGAATCCCTTTCGGGAAATGAAAACTACAGGCTTAAACGCTGTCCCAACAGGGAGTTGCTAGAGATTGTCTAGCAACTCTCTGGTCTCAGCGTTGTTTTTCTTCGCGGTCACTCCTTTTAAATATACTACCTCATGAATCAGGTTTAATTTACTTCTCGTAGATCATCTCGCATATCATATAAATCTATACTTTATCACTGTAAACCAGTAATGCTTTAAGTCGCATGCAGCGGAGGAAATGGTCCCCATCCCCAAACATTTTCAAAGTTTTTTATCATCTTAATTCACCTGTATAAAATGACAGCTATTTTCCAACTTTTGTAAGATGAACTTTGGCGGTGGGTGTCATTATAAAATGGGACAAGAGCTAAGCGAAAGGAGATGCAGACTCTCTTTTACGACACTTTTTTGGCAGTTCTAGTACTCTTTTCGCTAGATATTTAAACCAAGAGATTTTTACCATGCATTTATTTTCCGGAAATTTCATTCTTAAAATCATTGTTCCAAAAAGCCCTTTGAAAACCTGCAAATAATCCAAATCCCCCTATTTCCACAATCCCTTTGCATTGATAATCTCAGCCTTCTGTTTGGTTTGGTTTTGGCTGCTGGAGTTTGAAGCCTCAACATCTAACCTTTCATCAAGGGCACCTTTAAGTGTTGGGCACTTGATTTTTTCTCCTTTATTACTTGCGGAGTCATTCGGGGGGGGGGGGGGAGTATAGTTAAACAAGTAAATGCGACCTGGTGAAAATGCCCGCCGAAAGCGTGGTATAGATAAACCTCACGTTGAGTGCAATAAAATTACTGAGTTTGAGTACCCTCTTTCAGGAGGCTGATGTGTACTGTCAAACAAGAAATTCCATAACTGTTCAACGATAACCCTAGTCACTAACCTTATCCCTAACCCGAACATAGAATACAGTCGATACAATACAATGACAAAGGCCAATCAAAAACACCTTGTTAAATAGAGCGCATCTACCCCTTACAAGAAGCTGTTCACCGGCCCTCTAAGAGGGTCTCCCGTCGTTCTTGAACATTTGTAACTCGAAGGGGGAAGAACATCTCTCATCCATCAGAAGGGAAAACGGGACATGCGCACTAGTCACTCTACTTTCATGTACTGCACTCGGCTAATGAGGAAGCCAGTACTTTGGAGGGGCTAGAATGTTCGGACCCGTACTAGTCCGTTAACTTCACATTTAATACAAAATGGAACAAAGGTGCACTTAAGGGAGTTGATGGAGGCTTTTTTCTGTTTTTAAAATATGAAATATATCTTATCCCGTAAATTAGCAAGGATTCCCTCGTACCCTTACTGTTGGTTCGCCGAGGCTTGCATCGAATGTGTGCAAAGTCGTGCTTGACTACTCACAGTGCATCCTAGATTTCTCATCGTTGCTCACCACCACTTCGGTAAATTCTGAATCCGCTTTTTTCATTGAAATATCCTACTCAAAATCGTGTTGACCGGTATTTTTTCATTCACATATTACCGCTCTACATAAAACTGTGATAACTGCAAGGGTAACAACGGCCCGGTTTGCCAATCGTCGGGGTCATATATTGTCTGCAGGTTCATTGTCCGGGTTGGCAATTGTCCGGAGTGGGAGTTGTCCGGATGCGAATTGTCCGCGTGCGAATTGTCCGAGTTGCGAATTGTCCGAGTTGCCAACTGTCCGAGTTGCCAATTGTTCGGGTGCAAATTGTCCGGGTGCGAGTTGTCCGGAATGGGAATTGTCCGGGTTGGCAATCGTCCGGGTGCGAGTTGTCCGGGTGGGAGTTGTCCGGCAACCCCTGTTACACCTGCATGACTATACACCTACTACTTATGGTAACTAGAACGACTCTATAAATACTGTTAAATCGGGGAATTGGCTCGGGGATGGTAGGGAAAGAAAGGTCTCTAAAACATTTTCTCCTTGAAAGCTTCATGTTGCCATGAAATAAGTATACTTTCAAATTGTTGCCACGGTGTATGTGCCTCTCGAATTAATAGTTTTACTTCTCGAACCCCTTCTGAAAGATAAAAGCTGATCGCTTTTACTTTCTCCTATTTATGCAATCATTACCCTTATCAGTATTGTGTACCCCGTAGTTACATCACTGCTCTGTAAACATAAAAACATACACTTGAACTAAGTTGTGTTACTATAGGGATAGTGTATGCAGTAACTGGTATATGGATGTTCTCCTGCAAGGAGATAACAGAAATCTAAGATCACAGGGAAGATTGCTAAAATAAACCTACTAACAATAGCAAACTAAGTACCGTACAATAGATTCTGAATTGAATTTAGAGTCTATTATATGGTACATTGCCTGAAGTAAAAAAATCTCGGCCTACAGGTTCAGTAATAAACTACTCAAACCAGAGATTACTGTAATTGTCATTGACAATGAATTCTGGACAAAAGTATTTGTTTTGCTAGCCAGTGGATGGAAGGACTTGCCCTAAACTGGAAATATCACAGCAGTGAGTTGTTCGAGACAACTAGTAACTCCCTCATCACAACTATGCAGTCTCAAGGAATGGGACTCCTATAGAATTTATGACTGCCCATCTTCAAGGATAAGTTTCTCAAAAAGACTTTGCATTTGAAAATATCAGGTTCAAAATACCCCATATGGATAATTTTGGTGTGGAGTAACAGGTCCCCCACCCATCCCCAACCATTGACCGTCAATTAGAATTGAAAACGTTTCAGCATGTGTCACGTATAGCATGATTTTACATCTCAGCCCTCTTCAAGTAAATGATTGAGCACGAAAATTTATGCGATGTGCACACTTGGCTCGTGACTCTCTTATTGACTTGAGCTACACGCTCTCGTTTTTCTCAAGTTCTCTCCCAAATGTAAAAGAAAATAGGCGGGTATAAACAGTCTAACAGGAAGTCCCCTCCTTTGAAAATTTTTCCGTTTGCAATTGCGTTTTGATGTGCTATATTTGTTGATTGAAACATGATTTCTCCAAGTCAAATCACAAAAAAGGCAACCCACTCGAAATGAACTTCACAGGACTTGGATAAGGGTAGAGCCGAGAAGAACTATTGGCCAAAACCTTGCTGAATCGGGCAGACGTCGGTCAAGCACAGAATGGAAAAGGGATGGGATCTGGTATAAGGCAAATGTCACCAACCTCTGAGACAAAAAGGTAGACAAGAAAATTACTAGAAATGTTCAATTTTACAATTTTAGGTTCCGAGTAATACGGACGCAAAGATCGTTGATAAAGAGGTATACATTTTTTTCAGTGACGGACTTACCGATTCAAAATCATACGTTTTCTCAAAATTAAGTTGAAAAAACAACAAAAAAGTAAATGAAAATAATGTGATGTCATTGTTGTTTTACTCAAATTACAGTCTTTTGTATTTCTTTGTTTCTTTGAAAGGCACGATATACTGAGCCAACGTATGATCACAATTTTACCGTTATGTGATTGAGTTGACTAAAAAAGCACAATATGCTATGCAAGAATAAAGAAAGGGTTAAAGATCATATCAACACTTTCAATATCAAAGGAAAACAAAGTAGGGCATGGGAGTTGTATAAGGAGAAAGCCACAGATTGTTGCGCAGCCGATTATAATCCGATTTTAACTCAATAAAGCTCAACATTTAATATATCAGCAACGAAACGAACTATTAGTTGGATGAATATGATTCATATTGCAACCTCCAAAACTTATACTTTTAAAATTATTCTGAATTGAGGTACACTTGAAGAACTCTACACGTCATAGAATGAATAAGTGCATACCACACAAGTAAGAATTGGATGAGGTAATTTCTCTTGTCGAAGTTAAAACGGCTTTTATAAGAGACAATTTGCTATAACATATACACTACCATTCTATTATGATACCATAGGTTTGTCACCGAAAACAAAAATAGTGCGACCACCCAACATTTATCATAAACAAACAACTCGAAACCACTGTTAGCTGCCACAAAATACGTTTTCACAATAACTACATTCAATCTTTACAAATTTCTCAACTTTTCCTATTAACCACACACTGCGAGCTCCGTACGTATGTTTTTGAAAGCGAGAGCTTTTATACACCCTTATTCAAGGACAGTCCATTTTAAAATCGATCAAGATGTCAATTTGTTTTCATAATATTAGCTCCAAATTTGTGAAATTTTGATCATTTTGATAGAAATGAAATGGAAATGTTGAATTATCAAAAGCAAAACTAGTTTTGACTGTGATAGAGCGCCCCATTGTGACAGGAAAAGACCTTGTTTGTAGTAGTAACCACAGTAACACAGGTGATGGAAGCATGTTTTATAACTTGTCAAAGAGAGGGGAACATCGGAACAAAGCCACTGGTCTCCTTCATAACCCTAAGTCCTAACATTAAGTCAGCAACACAAAGTCAGTCAACTCTCACCCAAAACTACATTTTTTGTAGTAGTTCACAGAAACTCTCAATTGGCACAGCTCTTTGATTGACAGCAAGTTAAAAAATACCGGCTACTGTAGCGCATATAACGGGTTTCAGTGACAGCATGCACTGTACCGAGAGTGTTTTGATTACACTTTGGGACCTTGTATGCTACTCACCATGAAGAAATAAACTAGTGAGATTGTGTCTGGATAAGGATGAATTTTAGACAGTTGTGAGAGGGATGTAAAAAGTGGGACAGGAGAATTGAAACTGTCTCGGACGAGAGAATTAGGTCTTTACTGCAATTCAGTTCAGAGAAAACATGGCGAAGCCTTTGGCGTGAATTGTAAAGGGGGATATCCGGTAGTACCATTGGTGACTATAGCCCTTAACAACGGAAAAGGCATTTTCTTAAACATCTTTGCGTCAAAAAATCAGTGACGGTCAACAATTCAATAGGCGTGGATCCAGGGGAATTTACTTGCTTCAAAGCTGCATTGACAAGAATCAAATCTCAAGCTTTGTAACCAAAAAATGGCAGAGGGAAATGTTCTACTTCATTTAGGCTACATCATTAAGTTTAAAAGCAACGGGTTTAACTAGTGAGACGACGAAAGAGGGGTGACGTTCAACCTCGGAAATATGAAATTAAATGAAAATATATTTGGTTAATGCTTTAAAAAGCATCATTTTCTGGCTTAGCATGAAATTGGGGTAAGGGATGGGTAGGGAACTAGAGGGTAAGCAGAGGATGTACCCGGAACTAATAACAAGATACTAATGTTGAGTTGTGTTCGCATGAATTATGTGAAGCATGGTTCAATATATGCTAGCTTACGAGATAATTACTCAGGGATGAGCCCGAGACTTCTGAAAAAAGAGGAAATAAGCCCCAGACTTTTAAAAAAGAGGAAATTGAGAGACAGTCACGGGTGCTTGAAGCCCTAGGGCAAGCTTAATGGACCCTAGTGCCATTAGTGTCATTTTAATTATATCTCTGATTGGATAAAACTCTGAGGGTTGTTTGTACATGTTTTATAGCTGAGCCGAGATTTATAAGACATCAATGGCAGAGACTTCTGGGGTATTTGGAAGAAAAAGGGAATGAACACAAAAAGAGGAAACTTCCTCTAAAAGAAGACGTATCATATGCCTGATTACTACACGATTCTATGATAAAAGATCGAGACTTCAATATTACGATAGACTAATGACCAAAAATTACAATTAGCACACACTGTCAGTTAAAAATTCAACTTTAATCGTCAATTTTTTTGTGTTCACTTTACTGTGTCGAGAACCGGACATCGAATCACTCTTAAACAATTTTATAATCATTTACCTTGAAAAAATACCATAAACACGTTCACTGATAAATATAAACTCCACAAACGACAGCGTTTGAGGGAAGGGGAGAGGGTATTTCCTCTATCAATTCTTGGAAAAATGATCAGATAAAATTTAAATAATCGGAAAGAATGGCGTAAGAGGGATGGAGGGTATTTCCCCTATCACTCGTCCGTAAAATAATCAGCTGAAATTCAGATTATCACAAACAATGGCATACGAAGGAAGGGAGAATTCCCCAATCATTTATCAGTGAGTCGTCAACTGAAATTCAGGAAACAACAGACCGACACAATTTGAACAGAAAATAAAAATTATTGATGGAGAATGACAAATGATTTTATCCGATTGCATGATTTTTTCCGCATTAGACAAAATTTGTAATCCCTCACTTCAAGAGGTTCAAATACACCTGCAATAAGGTAAGCATTCCCTGTTCACAGCGGTAATCAGTGTTTATTCTAAGAAAACTATTAAGTGGGTCGATAACCTCAATAATCAGAAAATTTTACTCGTATTTCTGTGGAGTTGAGTATGTTGGAGATTTACGCCTCGCCTTCTAACATTGTGGTTCATTCTAGCGACATCTACTGCTTTTCCACTTGAGGATCAGTTTTGGATCTTTTTTAATTTTGTGTACCGGTAATTGTGCAGAAATTTGGGAACAAAATGGAACCCTTAGTTTTCATGTTTTCTACAAACATCACTGCGCCAAAAAGACCAGTTTGAAGTTTCTTCATAGGGCGAGCGAAAGGTCAAAGGGTAACACTTTTACTTGTCACGGTTTGCAGCTGATGGCGGGATGAAAGCACACGTAAAACAGTGTAATCTGCGCGGCCGGCGCAGCCCTCAGATGTGTTGTTACCATTTCATTAGAACAGAAAGGTCACGCACGCACGCGCAGATATAAACTTCAAACTCGTCTATTTGATAGGTAACGCCAGGACGTAGCCAGGATTTATTTTAGGGACGTCAGTGCAATTAAGACTGATCAAGTCCGGGGATCTTTTGGAAAAGTTTCCTTAACTAAAGGGGAGAGGGGATCGGCTAGATGCAAACTACATCTGGTCTTCAGGGGTGTTCAGTACCACCACCTCTCCCTTCCCTATTCTTCTTCACTTTTTCCAATTTTTCTTCTTCCTCTTTTCCAGCTTCAAGCTCTTGTCATAAGATCTTAGTGGAGCACTGGCCACCAAAAAATCTTAAATTTACTAAGTACAAATGTGTGCAGAGGATTTTAAATGTACAGGGTTCGTAGCCCTTCATGGATTCAAAATTCAAGGACTTTTCAAGACCTCTTAAAAACTTTTCAAGTACTATATAGAGCGACTTTCACTCGGAAATTTCACTGAGATCAATCAAGCGCATGTGCATCTAAACTCGTACTTCCAGGTATCAGCTGTAATTTGCTTTGATGTTCAAACCATCAAACTGAAAATGGAAGCAGGGTCATGTACTGCATAATGCTGGGATGTCTTCAAATACTGTATGCATGAAAGAATCAACATTTACTTGAAAAATAAACATGTACAAAATCCATCAAAGATAACAATGCATACAGCGTGGCCAGTAGATCACCAGTTGCACGCGAAGACCAATTTGTGACAGAGCCTAAATGTTATAATGTTCCGTTTTGTTAAAATTCCCTTTGAAATATTCTGTTTGCATTTTTCAATTACGAGTCCCTTTGATTTTTTCTCTTCAGCTAGTATGAATAATGGAAAATTCCGATTTCATAAAATGAAAATAGCATCAGACTGTATAGCTGGTTTTGTACCAGACGTGCCGCATCGTATGTGCATGGCAAGCTGATGCAAACACAAGCCTACTAAGTAGCCTACTAGTGTGGTGTACGAGTAACATTTGCCTGCCATGCAGGGCATCTCACTAGTGTTCGACAGATTATGCTATAATCGATAATACCCGATTATTCAATTTAACAATCGGACCTGATGCCCAGTTACAGATCACCGATTATTGGAAAGAGGGAAGTAACATGTTTGTCACTTTAGTACGTGCCCCTTGCTTCGTGCATATCGTATTATCATAACCAGTTCAGGATGGAAAATATTGGGTATATTTCTGGATATCATTTTTGTAGGCGAAATATTTTCACTTTAAAAGTGGAGATACAAATCCACCCTTAATACAGTACAATTGTTTGCATTCGATGTCACATGCCCTTTGATAATTTAGTTCTAATGCCAACATCATGCTCTGTCTAGTTTTCCTCCCCCAATCATGTCGGAAAATTGCATTCTTTTACTGTACTGGGTTATAGTTGAGTTAATGCACTGTAGCTACTCTCCTGTTTTAACGAACCCCATGTAAAGCAATCATGATAATCTTAGCAGTTCTGGGCACCCGTAGAACGTATCTCATGGTTCTTTTCCGATATAAATATCCCCGTATATTTTTAGCAGTTCTCGTCCAAAACTTCCGTCTTGTTTAAAAAGAATCTGCAACTGAAATGCACGTAAGTCCGATCCCCGAAAAATCCACGTTCATAGAGATTTGTGAAGCCGTTTCTAGGTGAATTTAGCACGGGGCTCGCCCGGCTTCGTTAGCCGGTATTACAAGCGCGATCCTCATAACACAAACTAAACGGGAAAATTTGCCTCGAGACCGAGTATTTCACACACTAAATCACATAGGCGAAGGCGCGAGTTGTGATTGGCTGCCTAGAATCAACGCAATTAAACCAATCACGAAGCAGGGGCTTATTTAAATTTTGCAATGGATCTTATGCATGTGATGTCACCGAGCAAAATTTGATGCCTTATTTGGCGGTAAAAACGGACACGCACGTAAGTCTAGTGCATGCGTAGGCCAAGAAGCTTGCTGCAAGAGACCACGTGCAATTACTGTTTTCGTTTGAAATGACGTCGTATGACAACATTGCTAAAGTCCTACTATAAATAACATTACGGAAGGAATGCTGGGAATGATAATAACCACCGAACTTCACAAGATTCTAGGTGCGAAGTGTACAAAACGTGCACAGATATGTATGCAAAGCTTGTGGATTGGAAAAAACGGCAAAACACTGCAGCTAGATAGTCTGTACTATGTATTTTTTGCTGAACAGTTGGTACCGCAACTTACGCGGTGCTTTCTGCAAGACAGGGAAAACACCTTGAATGCACTTCTAAATCGAATTCCACGTAATACTACCAGGTTATACCAGAAAACTTAAACATCAAACGATCATTCCCATGACAGGGGTAAAATTTATACGTTTGTGATTATCAATGCATCCCGTTTTAGAGGGAAGTTAAAGGATTGAGTATTTACGGGAATTTTAACGAAATTAAGAGCAAGTTTCAAGTATAGTTAGCCCCTTTTTCCAGTTTGCAAATAATAGGTGGTAGTGATCGGTTGAATGGCAGAATTGGCCGCTTATTTACCGATAACGGAATAATCGGCCCGATTTCGATTACTTAACCGATGATCGGTCGAACACTACATCTCACCTGGAAGTACGAGCCATCCTGTTTGAACCTAGTACCGTTTACGTACGTTCGGCCTCAGTTTTTAGTGCTCAACATACTAAACTTACGGTACCCATACCGAATGCGGCGGCTAGCACTATTGGTCAAGCTTAACAAAGACACTGGAGGCCCAATATTCCAGCCGCTGGGATATAAATGTTTTCTCTTCGACTAGTTGACATGAATTTTGTTCATGTTGGGATGAGTTACAGCTCATGCAGGCATTTATCCCCCCCCCCCCCCCAAATTAATTCAGAGTTCTACGGATTTCCTGCATCATCAAAATCATGCAAATGTGAAAGTTGTCCTATCAGTTGACATGTTATGTACGAGCACTGCGCAATACAATATTGCAGTACATGGATTACGTCCTGTCGTAATCTCGTAACATTAAGGACCTAAGGTTAACATTTGCCAAATGGTTATGCACACAAAGCAGGGACTTACAATATGATAGGCTGTACTGCCGATGGAAGAAGCTGGTTATGCCTGCCGCAATGATACTCCTGCCACAAGCAAACGGCTAAGACTTTAGCAAACCTGATTGATCAAAATTACGGCTATTAATTATGAAATCTTGTAAGAAATAAAACATACACAGACAAACTTTACACTCCAAAACTTTTTTCAAGGACATTTTCAGGACTTCATGACCTCATTTTTAAATTTAAGGACATTTCCAGGACTTTTCAAGGCTCACAAAAATTCAAGGACTTTTCAAGGTTTTCAAGGACCGCTACGAACCCTGATGTATCCAACTATCGGGAACAATTCTAATCATTGAAATTTATGGCTTTCAATGTCCATTTTCGATTGTCAATAAAGTTAAGGGCGGTCTTCTAAATTCAAACTACAGGAGAACTTAACCTGTATGAACCTGGGCACTCATCATCAATAAGACGTTAAACAAACAGAAATGAATACAATACAAATTTGACAATTATTGGAAATTTGCAAAAATGGTTTTTCCTTCACATAAATTCGTGAAGTTGTTGCATAGAACTCAGTGACTTAACTGGAATGTGAGCAAACAAGGTTCAAATAAAATTTCTAAAATACAAAAAGTTTCATTCTGGCCAAAGCATTTTTGAACTAGAAAGCCAAAAGGCTTAGTGATTCCTTGCCGCTGAAATGTAAGGCCTTTTTTCACATTGACATTGCTTTTCAAAGTTTTTCAATTAACAGGGCTCCATAATGTGCCCACAAAGTACACATGCAAGGCATCCAATCTTCCTACGTTGAGATCCCCCTTTCCCGTTGTGAACCCAAATGACATTTGACCTCAACCAAAAACTTCTGGGACCATGTATTCACTATGTGCCATCTACAGGACAAATTACAGGACCCTACAAGTGACCTTTCTTGAAAGACTGTGCAGGAAAGCTTGTCAGGCTTTGAACATGCTGACTCCAAATGAACTTTGACCTTTCAGAAAATCAATAGGGATCATCTACTCAATATGACCAATCCACACACTAAATATGAGCACAGTCACATGTACCGTTCTTGAGATATCGTGTTCATGAAGTTTTGACCTTTGACCTCTCATGACCCCAAATAACCTTTGACCTACACCAAAAACAATAGGCATCATCTACTCAATATGGCCAACAAACTCGCCAAATATGAGCATAGTCACGTGTACCATTCCTGAGATGTGGTGTTTACGAAGTTTTGACCTTTTGACCTATTGTGACTCCAAATGACCTTTGACCTCCACCAAAACAATAGATCATCTACTCAATATGGCCAATGCACACACCGAATATGAGATTAGTCACACTCTTCTTGAGATACCGTGTTTACAGGCAATTTCTGAGGAATTTACCTGTTAACCTCTCGTGACCCCAAATGACCTTTGACCTCCACCAAAAACAATAGGGATCATCTACTCAATATGGCTAACACACTCACCCAAATATGAGCACAGTCACATGTACCGTTTTGAGATATCGTGTTTACGAAGTTTTGACCTTTTGACCTCTCATGACCTTAAATGACCTTTGACCTCCACCAAAAACAATAGGGATCATCTACTCAATATGTCCAACTCACACACTAAATATGAATACACTCACAAGTACCATTCTCGAGATATCGTGTTCAAGAAGTTTTGACCTTTAGACCTCTCGTGACCCAAAATGACCTTGATCTCCACCAAAAACAATAGGCATCATCTACTCAATATGACCAACACACTCGCCAAATAAGAGCATAGTCACATGTACCATTCCTGAGATATGGTGTTTACGAAGTTTTGACCTTTTGACCTATTGTGACTCCAAATGACCTTTGACCTCCACCAAAACAATAGGGATCATCTACTCAATATGGCCAACGCACACACCGAATATGAGATTAGTCACAATTACCCTTCTTGAGATATCGTGTTTACAAGGTTTTGACCTTTTGACCTCTCGTGACCCCAAATGACCTTTGATCTCCACCAAAAACAATAGGGATCATCTACCCAATACGACCAACCCACACATTAAATATGAGATTAGTCACACTTACTTTTCTTGAGATACCATGTTTACAAGCAATTTCTAAGGAATTTACCTATTAACCTCTCGTGACCCCAAATGACCTTTGACCTCCACGAAAATCAAGAGGAATCATCTACTCACTATGGCCAACACACTCGCCAAATATGAGCATAGTCACATGTACCATTCTTGAGATATCGTGTTTACAAGGTTTTGACCTTTTGACCTCTCGTGACCCCAAATGACCTTTGATCTCCACCAAAAACAATAGGGATCATCTACCCAATACGACCAACCCACACATTAAATATGAGATTAGTCACACTTACTTTTCTTGAGATACCGTGTTTACAAGCAATTTCTAAGGAATTTACCTATTGACCTCTCGTGACCCCAAATGACCTTTGACCTCCACAAAAATCGATAGGGATCATCTACTAAACATGACCAACCCACACATCAAATATGAGCATGTCACATGTACCATTCCTGAGATATCGTGTTTACAAGGTTTTGACCTTTTGACCTCTCGTGACCCCAAATGACCTTTGACCTCCACCAAAAACAATAGGGATCATCTACTCAATATGGGCAATCCACATGCCAAGTATGAGATCCCTCGGAGTTACCCTTCTGGAGATATCGTGTTTACAAGCCAAAGCGTCACATACGCACACACACAGACACACACACATACACACGACATCACCATCGCATAGATTCCTTGCCTGCCTACGGCAAGGAATCAATAAAAACCAGAAACCTGTAATCTCCACCTTAAGAAAAGCACTTTGTGTTTCATTTTACATTTTACTTACTCTTTGGTAAATTTCCATAGTTATGACCAGTTTACAAAACTAGTTAAATAACATTTACTCCTACCCTGAACCTTTTAATATTCGTAGCATTACTTGGCAACCAACCACCCAGCAAATCCATAAAATCAAGTAAAATTTCGTGCTTATGTTTCAGACCCTCACGCAAGTTTACATTCAATATTTATTTGTATATATTTTGATGACTACTAAGAGGTGTTACTCTCAAATCATCCTTGAACAAATAATTAACTTTGAATAAGTCCTCATTTCTAAGAAAATAAACCTATAGGCTGCTTGAAAAGAATGTGATCATTCTATATGACTACAGTCCCTTTGTAACCATTGCAAAACTTTTCCTCCCCCCCCCCCCAACAAAAGAAGAAAGAGATATTTGCCCATGCTCCATTGTGGCTGTGTACTAACATTCAGCAGTGCAATTTCGGATTTAAGTATGCTGAATTTGAAAGATAGTCTTTCAGTGATCTTTATGAATGGTGGCAGCAACAGGGGTGCAGGGCACCACTACTCCACTTTTTCAATTTTGTTTTGGATCCTTACGCAAGCAAGGATAACAAGCAAACAAAACTGCCCTGAATCCTACCAGCAATAGGTTTAATTTTGCTCATAAGAAAAGCAAGTTCTCCAATGAGAACCCAAATTTTTCTTGAATGAAAAAAAAAAAACAATTATAAATAAAAAATCATATCTACATAAATCCATTTTTTTTTAAAGTTTCTTTATGAAAGTCTGAAATATTCAATTTTTCCATGTAAGATGACTTTTTTGCCTACTGTATTTTCTTCATTGGTGGCTCATCCTTTTTATCAGGGCTTAAAAAATATTGCCCCCTGCTTTGGAATTTGATCTGTTGGGTAAATCATGGTGCCACAACCCCTGGTTTGCATAATGAATTTTCAAATGTGATTGTTGAATGAATCCTGTATCACAAGGAGGATATAACACAATATGTGCTTGGGATAAAAGACAACAAGACTCTAGATGACAAAAGACATTCCACTTGTACACCAAGGTTGTGACATGTACACTACATTAAATTCATCATTGAAATGAATATAAGAAGAGGAGTTTGCACGAAAACAAAAGAATGCCAGGTACTGACACAATTTGTGTCAGTGAACTACCATGAACAGACTCTGCTATCAGGCTTGCATTGGTCATTTTGCTTTTCTGAAGAGCAGGGTTGGCACTATGATTCAAAATATGTGAGGAAAATTCCCAAAATTTGTTTAGATGGAATTTAAGAAAGTACACAGGAAATAGTGAGAAAGCTTCCCACTGACAAATATTTTGTGAGTGGTAAACTGAGTGTGAGAATAGTGTTAATACTGCTTTCTTAGTGCCAACTTAGCTTTTAAATGACCGTACCAAGGAAGGAGTTTGGAAAAATCAATATTGTAAGGCAGTCAACAAAAGAACGAACACAATAAGCATGCAGAAAAAGGTCAGACAAGCAGAGCTGCAGAAAAATGAAAGAACTGATGGAGATTTTATTCTGCTAAGACCGAAAAAGAAAATCGAGAAATAACCCAAGAGAATATGCAGGGAGAGAAGACAAGGCAGTGGATGAATAAGAGATTGGTACAAGTTGAGGTAAACAGGCTGGAGAAAGAAGACTAATCAAATAATTTAAGCAACAGGGTGACAGAAATACAGGAAAGCTTTACACAGACTTTGGCAGTGTAGGACATTTAAACAACATGTGATGTTTTGAATGTGGAGTCAGCAAAAAGAAACTTCATCAGAACCACTGTTCTTACTTTAAAGATAAATATTGGCAGAATTATTTGATGGAAATAACTTGGTACCTCTTAACCAAACAATTAATTGTAGTTCTAGTCATGACTGTGCATGTTCAAACAGCTTAGCAACTTGCAGTCCATGAAACTTAGCCTTGCAAAAAATATAAATTAGCAATTAATATTTCACAAGCTTTCAATACCTACAGGTTAGAGCTATAAACATTTATTTTAACTACTTTCAGTTGAACATAGATCATTTGATGTCATACCCATTTTCAACTTTGACAAGCAGTTATTGCTAGTCAATTCTCTCACACTACTTTATGTCCTTAAATACCTTCTGAAACACACACGAAATGACCCAATATGTCAATTTTTTCACGATCAGAAACTACAAAGGTTGTGAAGAGTAAATAATGGCCAACACAATCTCACAAAAAAGCAACAATTGTATGTCACATTGGTTGTACATTGTAATGGTACATGACAATAGATTATTGTTTTCCTTTTTTTTGTCTTATTTGATGCTTTATCATGACAATTAAAGTTTCACAAACAATAGTTATGCTAAACATTGACATTCTGAATTTTTGTTGATTTTCTTTTTGGCTTGTAACAGCTGTGCATATAATTTGTAAAAGAGTCTGGTCACAAATTTTTGAAAACAAGATTGAATCGTTCATTTCACATTCACGAAACCATCATTTGTGTGTACAGTAGGATATAAAGGATTGTCCAAGTTTGACCATTCTCTATAAGTTTGTGAAGAAAACACAGTTTCAGGAAAATTTGCTGAATTTCATGAACCAACTTAATACACTTCTTTAAAGGCATATTCTGGAGACAAAATTCTTTAACTTCAAAATAAGCAGAAAAATTTTCTCTTTCAGAAGGTGAAAATGACATCTCCATAGCTTATGGCATTTGGAAAATACAAATTTTAAAAGGATTTCAAATTTTTCTTGGGATTTGATGCATCATGGGAAATCTGTGATGTCATCGTGGCACATCAATATTTATTTTTTATATTTATGATGTCGCTACAGGCAGTATTAAGCAATATTGTTCGTTGTACTCTTTGTATGGTGAAGGGTAATGTTAGATCTACAGGAAAAGATATTCAAACATTCCAACAGTATCAAATTTCAAGGACAAACAGGATGTTCAATTATAAAGAAAAACAAAAGGAATTTGAAGCAATGTGCCCACATTTCATAACTTTTTGTGGCTTTGTTGAAAAGCAACGATATTTTTTAACAAAAATAACCAATCTGTAAAGTAGGATATCTTGAGTTAGGAAAATGGTATTGTGATAGGGTTTGAAGGGCATGGTTTGGAATATTTTTGTTTTTCTTACAAGACAGAGGCAAAAACCCACCAGAACTTGCCTTTAAAAGGTCCATACGGGACCACAGTTAAACCTTTAACAAAACCTATTTTCCTTCCCATTTAATTTGGAAGACACCCATCCCTTATATTAAAGAATGTATGAGACTTGTGTTGAATCATTGCACATCTTGTTACCTTGAATTTAAAATTTTAAGACTGACAGATGTATAACAGGTACAGCATAAAAAGTAACATTTTCAATCACACCACTATCTCTCCCCTAATTGGCAAGTACTATTTTTCAAGTGTTTTATTCAGATTTAAATGTGAAACAACATCATGTTTCCTTAAACAATTTGTACAATGTTATATTAAAAGGACCATTACATCTCACTGCCTCCCACATGTAATCTTGAAATTAAATATTTTAAAAACTGTCGTTACAGGTAAGATATTGTAAATACTATTTTTCAAGTGTTTTATTAACATTTTCATGTGAAACATCATCACGTTTCCTAGGAGAATTTTTACATTGTTATAAAGAACCATTCCAACATACTGCCTCCCACATGAAATTAAATATTTCAAAAACTGTCATTAGAGGTAAGATATGGTAGCACCTTATAATTTTCTGAATAGTTTCAAGTTTCTAATCAAAGAAAAGTTTTTATTGTTATAATTTTATAGATAGTAATGAAAACATAAACAATGGTAGAATCAAGTTATCAATTTGGGAGGTGAAAGCTTCTAGGAGGGATGTTAGAAGAATAGACCATAAAGTAAGAAACCAATTACCCTGGGGTCTTACTCCAAGTACAGAGAGTAGAAAATAACAGGTGATCACTTGTGAGACAATGGCTGCAGCTGTTCCTTCGACAGTCTTCTTGGTTCCTTGGGAAGGAAAATTTATTTTTGTTTGCAAATCATGTTATGAATGCATTTTTCATATAAATTAAACCTTAAGGATAAGGTGTTTTCAAAGTTGTTATATAAATTGAAAAAAAATATATAAGGTCAATAAATGTGAAATGCAATGCTTCCTTTTGTATTCACTGTAGAGAATTCGTAACTTACTTTTCTGATGATTTATGTTTGAAGTGCTAAAGGTTTGAACTTAAATTCAATTGTGGTATTTCAGAGGGGTCTCTGGTAAGTTTGTATTCAATTTTTATTTGTAATTTGAACAGATGAAGTTGTCATATTTGAAGCAAGCATTGGTGACATTGTATCCTCACAATTATCAAAGTTCTTTTCTTTACAGCCGATTTTGTCCTTTACAAGTTCATGCTTTTTTACTGTGAAGCAGTGTTGTTGCTGGGATTCGAAATATGAGCAGGAACTTTTCAACTTCCAAAATTTAAGGTCAAAACAATAGATTAAAAAACAAAACAAAAAAACACAAAGTATTATTCATCAATAAAAGGCTCCTCCATAATGCTCACATTACGTAAGTTGCAGGGTGGTTATTCTCAGATACATTTACAGTATTCCCCTAATGCATATAAGTGCCAGACAATGAAAATGGCATATAACATCAGCAAAAATGTGTGCGTAAACAGTTCATTTTAAACATTTAGGGGGTAGATCTCTAAAAAAGTTTGAAATGATTTCTTACCAGTCCACTTGTGTCTTCCGAGCAAAGAACCAAACACTGATGCAGCTGTATCTCCAACTCCTATTGATAACACACCACTGTATAATGGAAGAAATTCACCTGCAAATCAAGTATATATGTAATAGGTCATTCATCATTTATACTACAAATATCTAATGCTTCGAGCAAACCAGGAAAAGCAACAAATATAAAAAATGTCCAAACTTTGACAATAAAGTACACCCTTTCAGTAGCATAACTTTGGTTTAGGGTGTACAGGGGTAGAAATGGTTTAATTGCCCACTGACTACAGTATTGCAAACACAGTAGAATTGTGGGTCCCAAATCTGCCAAGTGCCCCCTCATGCCTGGGTACCAGGGAGGATTTGCCTCTACGAGTACATGGGAGTTATCCCTTTCCCTCCCCTGAAATACAGTAAAGAGCACAATACACAATAATGGAAATGAAAAATAAAATAGTGAGGTCCTTCTAGCTCGATTCCAAAACAATATTGATATATTGCAGTAAACTTTAACCTAATCTGAATCATTTTTGGCAAGAATTTAACAGATAGCAGTTAATCTTGAAAAATACCCAAGGGATGTTTTTAAAGGAAGAAAACAGTCTAAAAGTGGATCATGGACCTCTAATACATTAGTGTTTATGGGACTTTTGTCTCAACAATTCTTTTATATGTCCACAGGTGACGTGATGTGCCCGCCAGTACAAAAGATTTTAAACAGTTGAATAACAAGATTTACCAAGGAAAGATTCATGAAAATGTTTCAAATGTCTGTAGTTTATCATGATATAAAACTCCCTTCCCAAAATTTGAACTTTTCTGAAGCATTGCATTGCCCAGGTAAAATTTGAAAATGTTGTCATATCATTTGTTCTAAACCCATCCCAGACATGAGGGTGACTCTGAATATATGGGTTTGTGCCTGTGAAATGCAAACAAACAGTCTCCTTGGGGTAAGAGTTTGTATTGGTATCTGCCAAAAAGTACAGTTAAAATGTACTAAAGGCATATTCCAGTTGCTTCTCATTAAGGTCTTGCATTAAAAATGAAAATATTCCACACTATGTCCTCTAAACCCTGTTTGCAATACCGTGTTCTTAAAGAAGATATCTCACTCCAAACATTAGTTATTTTGCTCAAAAAATACTTCCACTTTTCAACAAAGGCATAGACAGTTATGTAATGTGGGCACATTGTGACAGATTCCTTGTGTTTTTCTTTGTAATTGAATGTCCTGTTTGTCCTAGAATTTTTATACTGTAGGAATGTTTGAATACTGTTAACTATAGATCTGGCATTTTCCTCCACCATTTGTGGGGTTTAGCATACAATGCTGCATAATTATCTGTGCACCAGCACCAAAATTAACCAGAAAGCCAAAAGGCTTAGTGATTCCTTGCTGCTGAAATGTAAGGCCTTTTTTCACATTGACATTGCTTTGCAATGTTTTTCAATTAGCAGGGCTCCATAATGTGCCCACAAAGTACACATGCAAGGCATCCAATCTTGAGATCCCCCTTGCCCGTCATGAACCCAAATGACATTTGACCTCCACCAAAAACTTCTGGGACCATGTATTCACTATGTGCCATCTACATGACAAGTTACATGACCCTACAAGAGACCTTTCTTGAAAGACTGTGCAGGAAAGCTTGTCAGGCTTTGAACATGCTGACTCCAAATACACTTTGACCTTTGGGGAAATCAATAGGGATCATCTACTAAATATGACCAATCCACACACTAAATATGAGCACAGTCACATGTACCGTTCTTGAGATACCGTGTTTACGAAGTTTTGACCTTTTGACCTCTCATGACCCCAAATGACCTTTGACCTCCACCAAAAACAATAAGGAACATCTACTCAATATGGCCAACACACTTGCCACATATGAGCACAGCCACATGTACCGTTCTTGAGATATCGTGTTTACGAAGTTTTGACCTTTTGACCTCTCATGACCTCAAATGACCTTTGACCTCCACCAAAAACAATAGGGATCATCTACTCAATATGGCCAATGCACACACCAAATATGAGATTAGTCACAGTTACTCTTCTTGAGAATCCGTGTTTACAAGCAATTTCTAAGGAATTTACCTATCGACCTCTCGTGACCCCAAATGACCTTTGACCTCCACGAAAATCGATAGGGATCATCTACTCAATATGACCAACTTACACATTAAATATGAGCATAGTCACATGTACCGTTCTTGAGTTATCGTGTTTATGAAGTTTTGACCTTTTGACCTCTCGTGACCCCAAATGACCTTTGATCTCCACCAAAAACAATAGGGATCATCTATTCAATATGGCCAATGCACACACCAAATATGAAATGAGTCACACTTTCCCTTCTTGAGATACCGTGTTTACAAGCAATTTCTAAGGAATTTACCTATCGACCTCTCGTGACCCCAAATGACCTTTGACCTCCACGAAAATCGATAGGGATCATCTACTCAATATGACCAATCCACACACAAAATATGAGCATAGTCACATGTACCGTTCTCGAGTTATCGTGTTTACGAAGTTTTGACCTTTTGACCTCTCGTGACCCCAAATGACCTTTGATCTCCACCAAAAACAATAGGGATCATCTACTCAATATGGCCAAGGCACACACCAAATATGAGATTATTCACACTTTCCCTTCTTGAGATACCGTGTTGACAAGCAATTTCTAAGGAATTTACCTATTGACCTCTCGTGACCCCAAATGACCTTTGAACTCCACGAAAATCGATAGGGATCATCTACTCAATATGACCAACTTACACATTAAATATGAGCATAGTCACATGTACCGTTCTCAAGATATCCTGTTTACGAAGTTCTGACCTTTTGACTTCTGGTGACCCTAAATGACCTTTGATCTCCACGAAAATCAATAGGGATCATCTACTCAATATGGCCAATGCACACACCAAATAGGAGATAAGTCACATTTACCGTTCTTGAGATACCGTGTTTACAAGCAATTTCTAAGGAATTTACCTATTGACCTCTCGTGAACCCAAATGACCTTTGACCTCCACGAAAATCGATAGGGATCATCTACTCAATATGACCTACCTACACACTAAATATGAGCATAGTCACATGTACCGTTCTCGAGTTATCGTGTTTACGAAGTTTTGACCTTTTGACCTCTCGTGACCCCAAATGACCTTTGATCTCCACCAAAAACAATAGGGATCATCTACTCAATATGACCAACCCACATACCAAAAATGAGCATAGTCACATGTACCGTTCTTGAGTTATCGTGTTTATGAAGTTTTGACCTTTTGACCTCTCGTGACCCCAAATGACCTTTGATCTCCACCAAAAACAATAGGGATCATCTATTCAATATGGCCAATGCACACACCAAATATGAAATGAGTCACACTTTCCCTTCTTGAGATACCGTGTTTACAAGCAATTTCTAAGGAATTTACCTATCGACCTCTCGTGACCCAAAATGACCTTTGAACTCCACGAAAATCGATAGGGATCATCTACTCAATATGACCAATCCACACACAAAATATGAGCATAGTCACATGTACCGTTCTCGAGTTATCGTGTTTACGAAGTTTTGACCTTTTGACCTCTCGTGACCCCAAATGACCTTTGATCTCCACCAAAAACAATAGGGATCATCTACTCAATATGGCCAAGGCACACACTAAATATGAGATTATTCACACTTTCCCTTCTTGAGATACCGTGTTGACAAGCAATTTCTAAGGAATTTACCTATTGACCTCTCGTGACCCCAAATGACCTTTGAACTCCACGAAAATCGATAGGGATCATCTACTCAATATGACCAATCCACACACAAAATATGAGCATAGTCACATGTACCGTTCTCGAGTTATCGTGTTTACGAAGTTTTGACCTTTTGACCTCTCGTGACCCCAAATGACCTTTGATCTCCACCAAAAACAATAGGGATCATCTTCTCAATATGACCAACCTACACACCAAATACGAGGTTAGTCACACTTACCCTTCTTGAGATATTGTGTTTACAAGCCAAAGCGTCACATACACACACACACACACACACACACACATACATGTTTTGACCGTCAATCGGGGACACATTTTTTTAACCATGAAAATGTGGATATCCCCACTTTGGGTGTATCGACACTTGACTAGGGGAAAAAACGCTCATGTCCCCGATTTACTGGTACTACACAGATACACATACACCCATGCACCAGCCCACGGTTTGTCACCTAATGTTAGGTCCATCACATGGAAACTGGAGAAAAATCCAAAATGCTTCAAACTTGCTGTGGTACATCCTTGAAACGTGAGAAATTGAATTTCATGGCTAATTTTGCATTTGGCAAGTGGGGATATCCCCACTTGCAGGTGTATCCACACTTGCCCGGAGAAAAAAAGGCTCAAGTCCCCGTTTTACACCAAAAACATACGCACACACACACGCACACACACACACACACACACACATACACACGACATCACCATCGCATAGATTCCTTGCCTGCCTTCAGCAAGGAATCAAAAATGACTTGAATGCAATGATAAATTACTTCACCAGTTTCCCATAGTGCTCTAAATCCCTGCCCCCAAGAAAAACTGTATTACCTTGAAAATTAACATCTTCTGAATGGAATATACAAGTGAGATGCAGTTTTCACCCCCAGAAAAAATTTCCTGCATTATATATGGCTGTGCTGCACATAAATGGCAGAATGCAGCTAGCACACAATAACTTGAGTTCAAGTTGAGCATGTCATGTGTTCTGGGGGTTGTAGAATACTCCCACAGTATTTCCTGCTTGTGGTAGGAGGTGACTAAAGGGAAACCAAACTTGAACTTGAACCATAGTTGAAAATTAATTTAAACTTTGAACTTTTTATCCAGTTGACTGACACTATATAACACAGTCATGTCGGTGTGTCGTTAAATGTAATCTAACTAATTAACTCATGTGTTATCCACTACAGTATTTCATGTGGCAAAGAATGACCAAACTCTCCTAATTAGGATAATCAGGCTTTAAAGGGCAGTTATTTCATGATGCTAAGAGCCATGAATATGGAAGATGCATATGGACGATAAATTACAACTTCAAGTCACATGGCAACCAAGTCAAAAATTAAGATCAAATCTGGTATCTTTTGAAAGGTTTGTTCAAAAAGGGAAACTGTACATTGCTCTGGGACAAAAAACCCCACCTTACTTTGACCTAGTCAGAATTAAACTCCAGACCTCCCTACAAAAAGGCCTCCAATAACTGCTTTGAAGACTTACCAGACTTGAGATATTCTCCATCTGAGAATATCCAGAGAGGCAGAGAAAGGCCAAGGAGGAGATAGATATGAGTCAGAATTATCAGACCAGAATCTTGCTCATTCAGGAAAACTTTAAAAGCATCATACAAATAGCTACCAAAGGGTTGGATTTTGAAAGCACGAATACCCTGTAAAATAGAAATTGAATGAGGTTTTACTCAATATGGGTGATAAAACTGATTATTTTTCAAGTTCAATTATAGTAATTGAGACTGTTTTTGAACTTATTATTTTTTTCAAGTTTCCTACATGCGACTGTCTTTCAAATTCACTTTCAGAAAAAATTTTATGACAAACTTCTCAAAACTTGGGGGGGCATGCCTTACAGGTCCCTATGGCCAGTGCCTCTGATTTGAATTAAAAAAAAGAAAAAAAAACAAAGCTGTACAGAACATAATAAACAGACTTGTTTATAATTTCTCTATCTATGGAGTTTACATCAACAGTCTTTTACAACTCATAATGCCTTGATGGGGTGGAGAAAGGAATACCATTCTTCATTGAAAAAGATGATCCCATCCCAGCTGTATGTGTAGTTGAGGTAGGCCTATGTGTACTGATTGCTAAATTTGCTTAATCATATATTGCAAGTGCTAAAAAAGCAATGCCTAGTAAAGTAGTTGATCTCTAAGCCTAGCCTCTCTGTCATTAGAGTAACATATGTCCCATTAATTCTGTACTGATATTTTCTTTGGACTCATTCTGATTTCAGTTATAAGATTCTGATTGGAAAAATCCACACTACACTACAATACCATAAAATAACATCCCATACGACCTAATTTCATCTTTGCTTTATCAAAA
Organism: Holothuria scabra; assembly: GCA_037179385.1. Lineage (NCBI taxonomy): Eukaryota > Metazoa > Echinodermata > Holothuroidea > Aspidochirotida > Holothuriidae > Holothuria > Holothuria scabra. The sequence goes on from CM074188.1 coordinate 45,128,869, forward strand.
CACTTCACACTTCAACAGGGAAAGATCTGTGGGGGCATAAACCCCCCCCCCCACATTGATAAAGAGTATTTTCTGACATACATGTCTTCGTCATAGGTTACTACAGTAATAGAGATACGTAAGTCAAAAAAATACCCCTTTGTCTGGTTTTAGCCCCTAAATTTACATCCCTACAACTGCATTTGCACTTCACCACATAAATATACACACCATCCAATTACATCACACCACATATAATCACATAGGAATCACGTAAAAAGTACCAAATATGGCCAACTTACCTCTAAGAAAACAAAAATAAAGAAAACACCAGCAGAGGCAAGACATAGCAGCTCTGGATCATAGTAGAGTCCAGGAATAAATGTAGCAACAGCAATCAAATGAAAATATTTACGGATTACTGTGGATGACGATGTCGTGGTTGCTACGATCAACCCAGCTATAGTTACCAGAATGGTCCACGCCACCATTAAGAAAATCTGTATAAAGGTAAGAATCATACAATGACAGAAAATCATACAACGGAGGAACTTTTCTTAAACAATATTAGATTTTCTTGCATTTGAGGAAATGCTTTTTTCATAAGATTTATCAACAAGTATCCATAGACCAACAAGGCGGGGGTGCACTCACCCTCTCAATTTGGGGCAAAAGCAGTTGGTCTATTTGGGCAAAGCATAGGCAAAAGATGATGAACAGTGACATTATTCAGGCAGAAAATGATCTTGCCCCTCATAAAAAATTATCCCTGTACGCCTATGTTAATGAGCTCTATGAGTCCCGGGTCAGGCACAAGTTATCATTGTGGAGTGACAAATATCATCCTCTTTTTGAATGACTGTATTGCTGGCTTATCCAACGTAGTGGTAGACTCAGACCCATTCATTCTATTACAAACCGGTATCATTCATCTTTCCTCAGCTCAGCAATTACTTCACTGTACATAACTTGGATTTTAATAGGTAGTTTTACTCTTTTATACATTTGCATATTTTGTATATTACCGTCCTTGCTCTTTTCTGTTTATGTTTGTAACTGTTACACCTTTATACGGTGAAATTTACTGTGTTTCTTGGAATTTATTGTTTTATTTGCTGGTATCATTTTACTGCAGACATGTAATTTCCTTTTTTTTGAGGATTTAATAAAGTATATCTATCTATCTATGCAAGTATCTAACATAACATTCCAAGCAAGTTTGTAGTGAGCTGAGCTTACCCAGTAGTGTAAATTTGGCTTAGTGAATCCGTGGCAAGGAAAAGATGGGATGCAAATTGACCATTGCAAAAAAATGATTGCAAGACCCTCACAGTTTGCCCCTTACAGCACCCACGAGATATGCCACCAAGTTTTCCCTCAAAGTAGGTATCCAGGATGAACTCCTCTTCTAAGGGCATATTTTCACACATGTGAGCAACGACAGACAGGAATCATCAGATTTTACTATATTCATGAGCTCAAAGTGAAACAAACTCTTGATTCCTGATTGGTTTGATAAATGAATATTCATTCACTCAACAAAGCTTCAGCTGTAACAGTTTTCTGAGATCAAAGTACTTTACACAATAAGTCAATAGGACTACTTCATTGTGTGGCAACAAAGGACAAAAATCACACTAAATTTAAGTGACTATGTTCTTCAGAATTTTATTGTTATTAGGCTTGCTTGAGTCAGTTTCATTGAAAATGTTTTTAATTTGCATTTGTTTTTAAGTGCAACATGAATAGTTAATGGCATGCAATTTTTATGCAGTTTGACGGGGAGTTCCTGCAAAAGAGGGCATACATTGATATTATGAGTGCATCCAATATACTGTGGGTGTAAGAATACTTTTCAGCCAAGTGGGCTAAAGACCACACATCCATAGTCTAAAATTTGGAAAAAATGCTTCTGGTTTCATACAAATGAGATTTAATTTGAACCAACAGATTTTCAAGTACGTCCCTGCGGCTGGTGAAAACTTAACACTTTCACTAGTACGATGTGAGCTCTTGTAATCAAAATAAGAGGACTGAAGGCTTAGGTTTTGATTTTATTGTAAGCTAAGTTTGGTCTCTGTATTGTATAAAACTTCACTTCCTTAATCAAGTTTATTCTGTTTATGCCTTTCAGCATGCAATACTGTGACTAACAGAAATGTATGAAATTTAGCTAGGCCTTATACCAGCATTGTCTGAGATTTTATAACAAAATGTTAATTCCTATTTAAAAAAGCATACATTTAACCACAACATATCTCAGGTTTCTTATTTCTTCATGCTTGCTTTACAGCATCAAAAACAAGACACTGCGGAAAGCCCCATCTACATGATCATACACTTGTTTAAAATATTTATGCAAATGTAAGATGTTCAGGTTTGTTTGAAGTTGTATGGATTTCTGTCTAAACAATCCAACATTCACAGACATTTGTATCATGTGGTTTGGTTGGAAGGAAATGAAGTTTTTCCAACCAGTCCTTCAATCAACCTTTTGCAATTTAAAGTAGGACTAAAGTTGGCTGGAGTACAGTAGCAACAAATACAGTAGGCCTCACATACCACTGATTCCATTATAATACTCAAGCTGTGAATGTGTAGTTACTGTAGCCTACAACGTTAATTAGGCTAGGCCTGTGTTATCACTATATTCTGCACAAGATACTCTCACCAGAAGTGTTCAATTTCATGATTTCATGCAATCACGCAAGACTGTTTCCTTTTATTCTTGCCCTTATATTTTTTTAATTTTACATTGTTAAGACAAGGATGTACTTCTGATAAGGCTGGGATCTTCATGAAATCTCCATACTTTGTCACCACTAGCTGAATAATGGCCGCCATTTTGTTGGCAGAGCTCTTGCTAGCATAGGCAACTGTGTCGCATGATTTGTGTACAATATGTGATTGGACAAAGGATGCATATTTTGAACATTTGTTGGAAAGATAAAACTGCTTCTAAAATTTAAACAGCATCATACAAGTTTGATGCCATTCAAATTCATGTAGAAATGCCAACCACAGGATCACACATTTGTCTGTTCACAACACCACAATGTTTTGAACAAACCTATGATCGTGTAGACAGGGCTTAAAAGGTGTTTTTTTCTGAAAGCTCTTTCAATTTTTGAGAAAACTTACTCTTTCTTCAAAAGCAAATATAAATTTCAGAGCATAGATGACTGGATTTTCTTGAATTATCAAACCAAGCCATGGCAACAGGAAGAAAATATTGGCAGCAGCAAAGAGTAAATAAACATAAAGACTCCATATCCAACTGTGAAAATATTTAAAAATGAAAAAAATTAATTAATTAGCAAATCATTTAAAAGCAATTTGAAAACATGTATTCTTCTTGGTAGAGATCAGAGGTTATTTCAGGTCATCAGAGATAAAAAGGTAGCAATCTGGTATTACAACACACTATATCAAGGTATGGAATTGGAAACTTGTAGTGACTTTCATGGGATGCTTTAAATTAGACAATTAACACTCACGTTTTTGGTAGAGTTCAAATTTATCTAAGATTACCAGTAAATAAAACCAGTGTAAACAAAGTATCTCAGAATTCATACTTGGCACATGGATGCATTATATTGAGAAGATGAAGGCCTTGAGCTTTAGATTTACAAGGTGTGCTATTAGTTGCACTCATGAGGAAATTCTGAAGTGTGTATTGCTGCTTTATTATTTATTTGAACTCCCATCTTTATAGAGGTGTTCAAAAAATCACACTCCTAACAGTGATTTTAGGAGAGTAACGGTATGCAATTGCACACACATACTGTACCTCAAAACTCAAGGCCTGAAGATGAAATCAATTATTTACTAGAGAGTTCCAAAATTTTGTGAGGTCACCAGAGGTGAAAGAGAGTAATACTGGAAATGGCTGGTAAATGCAATAGTTTGAAGAGGGATAACTTTTGTTTCCTTTTGGGCAGGTATTAAACAAAATCTACAGTATGAACTTCCTGGTTAGTCATCCTGACTCTTCTCAAATTTCATATTTGTTACAAAATGACCAGGCATTAAGAAGGTGTAAATTCCAGGGTTCTTACGAAGTTTTTCACAACACAACTAAGCAATTATCTGGAAGGACTAAGCGGTAAAAGTTTTCAAGGGTACAACACCTCCAAAATATTTTAAGAGGTCCTTTTGGGATAAAGGGGCATAATGTTTATACTATTATGGTGTGTATGTTTTCAGCCTAAACCCTTTCCCAGCCCATATATGTAACATTTTGTATCCTGAAAAGTTATCATTTTTGGCCACATAAATATTACTGCGTAAAAATTGCTACATAGTTTTCAACCTCTTGGCTAAAAAGGGTGCTGTTAATAAAATAACGGACATCGGCTAAGAAAAGGTCAAAAGAGATTTACCTTTTCATATTTTGCTTTTCACTTTTGGCACCACTGTCTGGTGCTTTAACACAATTTTCAAATACTTTGCTGAAGATGGGCCTTAATAAGAGTCCAACTAAAACCACACCCACAACCAGAACCTGCAATAGAAAAAATGAAGTCATAAAAAAGACTGACAAGTTCTTTTAAATGTGTTCAAGCTTTTGATAAAGGAAATGAAAACCTTCAAAATCTCCTTATATAAGCCAAAACATTGAAACTGAAAGAAATAGCTGGTACAATTGTGTGCATTTTGAACGAACCTGTAAACAAGCACCAAACTTTTTAGCAGCAGAAACAGGGGATGGAAATGTCCAGAGAGAATCAAGAGACAAGATGGTGAGACCTTGAGCTATCAACATTACTTCTCCAAGAGTAAAACTCTGTGGTAGACAGCTCATTAAATGATGAAGGTACACCAAAGCTGTTGATGAAGAAAAAGCTCTACTTTGATACTGAATGTCCCTGTATTGTAATGTAAAATTCTTCCCAGATAGAAAGTTTTTTCTACTGTTGGTACACATACTGTGCAACCATGTAAATTAAAAAGATAAAAAAGACGTTTAAAATTGAGATACAATTTTTGTCCAAGTATAATAAAACCACCACTAAAACTCAAAATGTTTAAAATGAAACAAAAAGAGAGGGTGAAACTTATGCCATGTTTCCTACTGTATATTTTGCTGCACATTTTATCTATATTGGTTTTCTAAAAGTTTACATGTTTATTTCTTTCTCTAAAGGACATAAGGCCATTCTGGGGTATTAGAGAATTACATACAAAATGTGTACAGGTACATGTATTACAAATACAAGGAGTAGAAAATTACATAGACATAAGAGGACTTAAAGTGCTTTAAGAGCTTAACCTAGTTAATAAATGAAATATAGGTATTGAAGTTTCCTTATTTGAGATTAGAACAAAAGTATCGTACCAAGAATGCTGCCGCCAAGAAAAAACGATCCACGTTCTACCATCCAATTAGGAAATCTCATAAATATATAAATTCCTACCAAGGAAGAGACCAGTGCTGCTGAAGATGAGAGCCATGACCTCAATAATTTTGGTAATTTGTTTAGAAAAGCAACACTGAAGAGGAGAAATAGGCTAATGATGAGAGACGGAAGCTGGTAGGAGCACCTCCAGGATGCATGTATTGGACACTGTCTGGTTCCCTTGGCAATGAGAGCAAGAGGAAGAAGAATACATCCAGTGATGATACCAGATGATGCTTTTTGTCTGAGAAAAAATGAATACAGAAAATGTTGTCATCCAAAACATGACACAAAAACTGGGCACACAATTAAATGTTGTACAAACAAACATTTTGAGGTTTATAGTTTGTCTAGTAATTTGTACCCCCATATTTGTTGCTTGCCATATTAATGACCCACCCCCCCCCTTCCCTCTGCAAACCTAAAATATCACTGTTCATGAAAAACTGTACCCTACAGTATGATCATACTGTACCCAATGAGTGTACCTGAACTTCCAATTGGTTCCTTGAACAATAGTTTCCAATCTCACAACACTTTGCACAATAAAAGCGATGACTGAATCTGTGGGAAGAAAAAGAAAAATAATTAGAGATAAGAGTAAATTATACTTTATTTCTTTGTAGTCTAGGCTCCAATTTAGCTTGCAAACCCAAAATTCACATTTCAATGTTACAGGTTCACAGTATACTCCAAAATCCTCAAAAACATGATATTGTTTTAAAATCAAAATCATGTTGAAAATCCCCCTGATGTGTTTTTCCTTTTCAAAACTTTTAATTAAGATTATTAACAAAAAAAAGAGGATACACTACATACAGTACTGTAGCTTGAAAATATTACAATTTCCTGCCACATCTGAGTAACTGAACTCCAGTGTTGTGATATGATTCATCTTTCAGTCTTCTGCCAATCGTTTCTTAGAGTTGTACACTCAGTGCCCACACAGCTTAAAACAACTGCAACAAGACTAAAAGGAACTACTGCACAAATTCAGGGTACTCAGATGAGGCAGAAACGTGTATTTTTCAAGCTAAATAGTGTTATTTTACACATATCTTGGAGTCATTTTGATAGTTTAGTGAAAAAAAGGGAAACATCAGAAAGATTTCTGATATTACATCAATTTGAAATAAATGAAAGGAATTTTGTCTTACACCTGTAACCTTCACTTTTGATTGTGTCCAACAGGGCATTAGTGAGTGTATTGGTATGCCATCACCTGGAACAATAACTAAGTTTCAGTTTGTTCTGTTTACCTCATTTGAGGTTAAAGAATCAAAAAGACAAAGCAAAGAACATTTACATAATATGATACAAGGAACGATCCAAGATCACAAGATGGCAAAGTGATAAGAAGAGAAAAGAAAAAGAGCAATAGAGAGAGAGAGAGATAAAAAGAAAAAACAAGTACTGCACATCTAATGTATTAGTAAGGGGAGAGTCATTTGAACTGGCCAGTATGGGCAGTTGGGCACAGGAAATACCTAAATGACTTGCCAATAACTGCCAGTTAGATAAATGGCTCTGCCCTAACTAACTTCAATTTAATAAATACTGTCAGTGTTTTGACGGAGGGAGGAAAAGGGGACAAAACAAAGGGTGGATGTCCCCCACCCCCTGCATAGACAGTGGATAAATCCCCTTTTTCATTTCCACAAAAGTAAGAAAATTGTCAATATCGTGGTTCCTTACTTGAAAAGAAGGCACTTCCGCAGCAATGTTTAAACTCAAACAAATAAATGGCCTTTAAAAACCTTCTAATTATACCTTACAGGGCCATGACATTTGAGAGTTTGTCCCCCCAAACCCACTCATAATTTAAGCCTTAAACATCATCAATTTAGCTTTGGGGCTTAGCAGTAATAAATCCCCCTTTTTGTATTTCTGGCAGAATCCCTGACTGCATATTTCCTTTCATGAATCCAGCCCTACACCAAAGAGCTGTGAGCAGTATGCTATAAGGTCTAAGCTCATTCCACCACAACACAGCCAGCCAGGACTTGCTGATATAATGAGAATATTGTGAGCTTTGTACAAGTCAAGAGGTTCAATTGGTGATCAATTCCATTTTCTTTTTCAGTGTAAGGCATTTACGTCAGATAGAGAGTACTTTTAGAAACGTTATTAAAGGGTGGGTCCAAACACTTTAAAAATGGCTCAGCTTTTATCATCAAGAAACAAGAGGGTACAAAGGAAACTTCTGTAGCCACAATCTGTAGTATTATGTAATTACTTTCAATAGGTATAGGCAGTTTGTCTGAATATGGGCAGGCATGTGTGTCATAGGTTTTTACTTTTGTGTTTGTGCATAAGCAACTTTGTTGGGTCTTGCATATCCATCCTTTCTGTAGTTTGGCAACTTTATTTTCAGTTGGAAGCTGGTGACTAGACATGAATGTTCTTCTTTTCTTTTTTTTTTTCTTTGAATGTATAATTTTTTTGTTTATTACAGGTGATGATATTCTGTTTGAATAATTTTCTGTAATATGTGTTGCATATTAATTGTATCAATTGACTCCTGGGAAGTATAAAGAGTGAAAATAAACAAAACGTAACAAAAACGAAGCATGAAACTCAACAGTGAAGTACACTTACAGAACATGCACAAATGTTAGTATTGAAACAATGTTACAAACATTATGGCATGGATTAAGTACCATTCAACAAGGTGCAATTCCTAGAGGTAAATAGCCAAATGCTCCATGTAAAGATTTTTATGACCTTTGATTGTTATACTGTAAGGTATCATGTAAACCTATTTTTCAATGTAACACATGCCAAAGTGACCAATCCACTAAGTGTTTCAGCCTATTTTTTCACTAAAATTAGTTAATTCACTAAACTGTACTTGCAGGAAAGCTTTTCCAGAAAGGTGAATTGCATGTCAGAGGTTTTACATGTGAAGTTTGGTGAGAATTTTTTTTCATTTGAGGACATCAAAAATAGCACATCATTATATTTGCCATTCCTTCTAATGTTACTACTGCTAGTGCTCCTGCTACTAATACTTTCACTACTACCACTACTGTACTGCTACTAGCCAGCTATAAACTAGGGCCTGTGAAAGGGTACCCACGTACTGGACTGATGTTTTTACTACCCGGGTAGAAAATAAGTACCTGGGTAGTGTTTTCCTGTGATTTCTTTTTGATCTTTGCAAAATATCATGGTTATTGAAACTAACAAAATATATTTACCCACATCTCATTCACAATTATGTTGAAATGAAGTTTCTTTTGTTTCTGTAATGCACTTTTGTTAAACTGTATTTTTCCAGAAACAATCAAACACCATGCACCTAAGTAAGATGTTGCAAGGTTTACTGTCAGGTACTCGGGTACCCGACAGGTAATGCAGTTCGGTACCCGGGTACGAATTTCCTACCCCCTGCAAACACTAATGCAGATACTCACAAATGTGCAATGACTAAAACCTCTCCTAATCACAATATTTAATTGTTAATTTTGAGGTAAATTTTGGTGCTGTACCGGCACAGTTTCCAAACGTCAACTCGGTGTGTCACCGGTGGTTGAACCAAGCTGCAGGTGATTTCCAATATCTTCGTACATCTTGCATGGCATTCTAGCCATGAAAACATATAAGCCTGGCCAAGAACGTCAAGAATTGTCTGCAAGACAGCTAAGAACATTCGACAAACTCGAAGGCAAGCCCCCCTATAACCCACAAAGTGAGATTTTATTTTCGCTTTTGAACACAGCGTTGCACGAAGTTATTACACTTTTTACGGATTGACATGAAATATATTCCATACCTGCTGCAAAGTTTAGCCGCGTTGCGACAGCAAACATAGTTCTGCACGTACCTACATGTATGCCTAGGCCTATGCATTGTATAGCAGCGGGAGCAGTTGAATGTGATGTGAGATATGATTTACTGAATTTGTAGTTATTAGTAAGCTGAATTATTTGCTAATTTCTGTGGTTCTCTAACTAAGAATACTTCTGATATTTGAGATGCGGGTTTTTCAGAGGGCAGGGCGGGTCAGCAGGTTTGGGTGTCCAAATGCGGTCAAACCCGCAAAATGCGGGTCACTTGGGAGGTATGCAATGCACATACAGGTATATGGTACACACACGTTAGAACTAATCACTAGCAATCCTTTAGCAATTGCATACCTCACAAGTGACCCGCATTTCGCGGGTTGGACCCGCATTTGGACACCCAAACCCGCTGACCTGCCAAGCCCTCTGAAAAATCTGCATTTCAAATCTCCGAAGTATTCTTAGTTAAAGAACCACACAAATTAGCAAATAATTCAGCTTACCAATAACAACCAATTCAGTAAATCGTATCTCACAGCAGATTCAACTGCTCGCGATGATATACAATGCTTAGGTACGTATGGAACTATGTTTGCTGTCACAACATTGTTATTGGCTAACCTTCGCAGCAGGTATGGAATATATTCCTGTCACTGCGAAAATAGTGTAATAACGTATTGTAACGCCGCAAGGAAAATAATTGCCCAGTGCCCACTTTGCGGGTCACAGGCGGGACTTGTCCCAGAGTTGTCAAAACGTTCTGGACTGTCTTGACAGCCTTCTTGACGTTCTACTTATGTTTTCACGGCTACAATGCCATGCGAGATGTACAGAAATATTGGACATCACCGGCAGCACGTACGGTACGACCGCAGGTGACATACACAGTTAACGTTTGCAAACTGTGTTGGTACCGCACTAAAATTTACCTCAAAAATAACGATTGAATATTGAGACTAGGAGAGGTTTAATCATTGGGCATTTGTGAGTATCTGCAAAATATTATTTTGGCAATTCTCTCAAAACAATATTTTTCTAGGTTATCGCAAAAAATTCAGTACTGAACTGAACTTTTATGGCGGTAACCTAGCGACATTGTGTTGACTGATTTGCCAAAAGTGTGCCACCATTTTGCGTGTAGACACTTCTAAAATTCAAAAATTTTCGACACCCCTTCGACTTATACCCCTCCCCTAGGTCGGCGATCCACCAATGGACATATCAGATGGACCCGCATCTAGCCTCTTGGAACTTGGGAGCTATGCGATTGTACGTATGTACTGTATCTATAATGCATACACCATTCAATAGTAATACAAGTACAGGTATTTAGCACAGTACTGTACATGGTCATAAGGCGGGAGTTGACCAATTCGGCCTGTCGGGAATACTGTTTGCTTTGAGGAGGAATCAGTGCTGATGCTGAAGATCTTCGTGTTGTAGTGCATAAAATGCAGACTGGACAACAGCAAATGTAACTGCATCTCGATACTTACAGTATTAGGTCAGTAGGTATTATATTAAACTGAAGGGTTCTGTGGGTACCTGTAAATGTACTAAAACTATTCTGTGTACCGTCGATTATGCACCTAAGAGCTCTGCTATTTCAAGATTTTTGCACGCTATGTTAATACAGGGGCGGACTCGACGGGCCCGCACACTCGACGGTCACCCCTTCATACTATATTGCACATTGGTTATGCATTCCACATTGTCGCTAAACTGCTACACGAAATGAATTTCCCAACTAATTCACTCACCTAGTAACAAAAGCGTTTGCAGCACTTTATCGTTGGTGGCTAAGAGAATGCTCCCTATCCCAAGATAAGTGATAAACGTTTCTAAAGCTACGTTTGTTTTCATGGTTTATCAGTATTTCTTTCCGTTTGAATTTACAATTTTCAACGCTTGAGGTTCACAGTTCTGCAAATCTGATTCCGAATCCAACAGCTGATTCTGGTAGCGCACCCCTAAATAAATGCCTCATCGACTTTCACATTGAAAACAGGCTACTTTCTCGCCTGTAGCCACTTTTAGGAGAAGTTAAACCAAGTCGACTGTTGGTTGCTCACTTCCGAACGCATTGAGAACGTAAAAGGAAATAGTGCCACTTCAAATTTTGGGTGAGAAAAGGAGCTGGACTGTGTCGTCCTTAAGGTAGTTTGGTGTGAATAACTCGAGCAACTGAGATTATTCAGGCAGCATTTCATTTTTCATTTTTTTATTTTGGAGGCTGACAACATATACCATCTGGCATTCTCTAAGATCAGTTGTTCCCAAGACTTTCTGCACATTTCTTAGGTATCGGTCGTTTTCAAGACATATTCTGCTCCGTGTCATGGTTCCAACACACTTTCCCTGGGACAATACGAGCTCCAACCAAAATCCCTACATAATTTACCCCGAGACAATTTTCACCCAATATAATCAGAACTTCTCGTGAACGCCAAGGGAAGAGGTTACCTCCCCCATGACAAAATTTTGAAAAATCAGTGGCAAACAATTGCCAAAAACTGATTACTCCAGGTTAATTCAACCCTACTTGAGCCTCAAATTTTCCGACCATTTTGGTTCTGGGCGGAGGCACGGGTGGAGAGCCCGTGGGGGCGGGGACAATACCCCCAGTAATTTTGAGGTACAACATTGTATCAAATATCCCCCAATATTTGAGGCATGAAGAAAAAATATGTGAAGCCGATTTCCTTTTTGTATGACCATTGTGCTAGTCAATGTAATTTGCGATTGATGAGAAATCACATGTACATAGTCTTAATTTCTGATTTTCTGGAGCTTTTTGTTCTAAAATTACAAAAAAAAAAAATGCGCTCTCCGTACTTCTCTCCACAGTACATTTCAGATAAGTTGGTGGATGATGAAAGTTTCCAGTGCTTAAATTTAGCAACATCCTATAAGGAAACCCGGCTGCCGGCTCGGTGGGAGCAAAACGCCACTTTTTGTTTCAGTGCAGCTTTTGAAACTTTCCCTTTCCTCAGACTCAATATCATACTGTGTAAAACATATCAATTTTCAGTATGATAAGTTCACTTTCGGTAGAAGTGGATTATACCACGAAATCCGATACCGGCGGTTATTCACCCCAAGTACATTTTAGCTAGAGAAAGGGGAGAAAGCAAACTTCTTAATTGCTGAATAATCTTTGCTTATCATCAGTCAAAGTCAAAAGGTGCAGGATAGCTGACTTTTTGTTACACGCATAGAGTTTCCTGATATATATGGAAGCTTGCATGCTCGTCAAAATAATTTTGTCAACAATGTAAGTTTGCATCTGTACAAAGAAGAGCCTAAGACAGCTTTTGGAGGGGCCCGGCTAGGAATAGATTAGTTGGGAAAATTAGAATTGTCTGGTATAAGAATTTGGAAGTTTCTTCCGTTTCATTAATATGAGGCTTATATTTTCAGTATACCTTGAGCAAATCCCCAAAGTTTTCGACTAGATTTTCTCATCAAAATTGTTTCGTTCCGGACTTTTTTTTTTGAAGATCGCCACTTCTGTAACAGCCGCTTTGGGTTGCTAGAGGTATAGTCCCCTGGCAAAAGGTTAAAAAATTGGCCACAAGAAATGGGTATATGCAGCTTAGAACACTCGGGAAGTGCCGTTTCTGGTCAACTGGAGGTTTGTAAAGTGAAACATTTACTTGTTCGCTTCGCTCCAACTAATGGTGGCGCTCCGCTTAGTCTTGTTCGCACTCAGCCATATTTTTCGTTTCCGTGGAGCCTGCGTCTGGCGTCACCACTTGGTAGTTCATTCATTGCAGCTAGTGAGTACTTAACAAACATGCCTAAAATGATGACTGGGATACTTGATTTTAAACTCGTTCCAGTACAACAAATTTATTTAAAAATTTCTAATTCTGTCTTCATCATAAAAAAATGTTCAAAGTAAAAACATTAAAATAACCATTTGTTTTGAAGAATGACTGCCACTCAATGTCCTGCTAAAAGCTCCTAATTGCCGTATTGCAAAACAAGGTGGACAGTCTAATGAGGAGAAGAAAGTTTTCGCGCGCATGGGCACAAAGTCTCTGCAAGCTAGGCTATCTATGGCAGGCTGGAGATATATGAGAAATCATTGCAAGATCTTGAGCAAAAGTTTGATCATCTGAAGGACATCAGCCTTATTACACTGTGATATCCGACATCCGGACTACTTTTGAATTTGGGTTAAAATGATTCCCCCTCGCCCACGTACATATAAGAGCACCAGGCGTCCTTAAGTTAGAACCGTTGTCTAGCTGATCTGGGTACTTGATCATGCGCTGGGCACTGCTGCAGTCGTAAGTCCATCGGAACTTTAAAGCCAGTTCGGTGAGTCTCTTCGGTGGCTATTCACATGCGCACCTTCTCGAAATCGTCGGGATAAACAAAACAAACCGATCCCGCACCGACAATACGTATTCCAAAATCTGAGTTTACATGAAAATTTGGTGAAATTATCCTTTCTTAATCCATCCATAACGTAGGGAAGGATCTCAAGTGTGGTTTTGTGTCTAAATTGTCTTCGGGTGTAAAAAATCGCATTTTCGTTTGAGTTGGCGTGTCACTAAGATAGTGTTGTGTGCACGTACTGACGACAACTTGGGAACGCTTTACGCTACGTGCTGAGCTCAGTTTGTATACCCACCTGTTCCCCTTTAATTCCATGTCGGAAGGAATTACCGAACGTGCTTATTGGGACAGTGGCTTTTGGTCATTTCCACTATTTCATTGTAAGTCTATTGTCGGTCTATGTACAGCAACAATATACCGTGCCGTCGTCTCTTTTTCCAATCGAAAAGTACTCAGCAATTTTTGCAAAACTTGAAGAGCGGGCAGGGGCCTACAAAACTTCAGAGAGCTGTTTGAATCTTAAAATGGCATTTTTTGAATTAAAAAGGTCGCTTGAAATTTTTCATGAATTTTCAGAAAAATTTAGAAGCATCACAATAAAAGTACAATTCTCATGAAATATTGATCATCTAGGGTGCAAACACCCGCGATACATTTGGGCAGTTTATGAAAAGACAATTATTCCCGCCTTATCCTCACTCTATGGTCTAACACTCAAAAAAATTAAAGGGTTAAAGTTATAAATTTTACTCCAAGAGAGCTGAAATTCAGTCAAAGAAGATTGAACTTTACCCCAAAAGAGCAACGTTTTACTCTTGATGGAGTGCCCGCAGGAATCACTCTTTACAAAGTGTGATCCCTGCATGACAATCTTCTTGGAGTGAATTTCACTATTCTTTAGGAAGAAAGAGCGACGCGTCACTCTTCATGGAGTGCCTGCATGAACCACTCTTTAGAAAAAGTGATCCCTGCATAGCACTCGTCAGAGAGTGAATTTTCAATTCACTCTTCTTGGAGTGATTTTCACTCCTCTTTGAGTGAGTTTCACTATTCAGCTATTCATGGAGTGAAATTACTCCGTGATGGAGTGAATTTACACTTTTCACTCTATCAAAGAGTTATTAGGTTCACTCTTTGGCTTTTAGAGCGTGCGCAACATTTTGTCCCGAAATGTTAGCACTTAGAAAATATATATATAAAAGAAAGAAAATTGCACAAATGTTCTGGAATGTTTTCAAGGTTGACCGGGCTCACAGGACAGTGTAGCTTAAAAGTTTTTTTCCCCAAATTGTAGTGGTACCTTTACTTTATCTAGTATTGTTTTCGATCATCTTGTAATTTGCTATTATTTTCGTTCAGAACAAATTTCAGAAATATGGACAAATTAGATTCTACCTACACGACTGGGATATGCCATTTTTGGCTGTCTTAGGGACGCAATTTTTCAAGATTTTCAATGTATTGAACGCTTACCAAGATATACCATTCATACAAGCCATTTTCGATTATGTGATGAAGTGTTTAAACCAATAATGACGTTCTGCTTAAACCGCGTTAAAAGAAAATCATCGAGAGACAAATTTATGTTTGATGTGCTAAAGAGGAACCCGCATTTCCCATGTTCGGTTCTCGAGATATTAGCAACTGAAGTTGACCCATTTTCTATAAAAAAGTTAACTTGAAGCAAGCAGTTATCATGTCATGGATTCACATTTTTGGCCAAAGTTTTGTTTTCATTATTATTCACCCTATTACTTTGAACTTGAATTGATTCGGGATTCTATCTTGCCGCTAATTTGTATGGAGTTTTTACAATTCCATTGCTCAGAATGCACCTATGATATCACTTTATTACAGTTCAGTTGCATAAAGTTGGTGTTATTATAAAGAAAAACAAAACCCATGGTATCACGCCTGCTTGCTTCAAATTCATCCTTTGCAGAAAATTTGTCACATTCTATTGCTAATATCTCGAATACCGAACATGAAAATGAACAAAATCTCACCAGAATGCTTAAATTATTTTCCTCTTTGACATACGGGAAATAAATTTGATTCTGGACTGATCTTTTAAATAGTCTTTCCCCCATGATAACACATTTCGGGAAGAGAAACCCCTTGAAAACGATCACCTGGTCTCATATGGATCCCTTATACACAAATCCGAACAGATTGTGATGGTCTGATTTTAGTCGGCCATTACTGGGGTCCATCACCTTTAATCTTTAAATTTCCTTCCTTACCTGTTCCATGGATGTTTGTACACTGAAGCGTATCTTAATTTTCTCAACTTTACTGAATATGAGGATTTCAAATTCACGTAGGCAATAAATGAAGACGATTAAAAGCCGATGGACCCCACTAATGGCTGCCTACATACAGTCACTAAAAACAAGGGCTAATCGGATTCGTCTATAACCTGAATAACCCTAAACCTCTGAATATGTGGAGTTATTGCAAAATGGGGTTAGGAGATTTGCCTGGAAAATATGCTCTTGGCCCCCACCTACAAGCAACCTCAGATACGCTACTGCCCACCGGGAGCACAAAGGATCGACAGGCCCGATGTTCACTGGGAGTGTTTCACGTTTCCTAGACCCTTCAATGACACATGATACTATATATTGTCGTCCTGGCCGAATGCGTTATCGCCCCCTCTTGAAACGTTTGACGGGAAGATATATATTAAATGACAAAAAGTGATCACATTTAATAATTTATTCAAGAAACATTCAATTGAAAATGCAAAGTTACTGTCAATGTCCAATCCATTTCAAGTTGTGCTCTTCAGATATTTGAGACATATCATTTTAATTTGCGGAAAAAGTGGTGATGTTGGACTTTTTGGCTTTCTTCTTTCGTTGTTTTTTCTGTGATACTTGGGTAGCCTGATCAGAAAGTTTTTGAGTTTTTATCTCTTCTGAGAGTTGGCACGCCCTCTCCCATCTCTGTCGGTACTCATCGGTGTCCTCTCTTATAAGAGGAGTCCTGTAGCAATACACAAATATACAAGAACTAAAAGTTTGGCAAACTTTTCACAGCCATTAAATTATCTTCTCATTAGACTTAGCCTATTGCTTCAGAGGGAAACATTGCATTTGTATCACTTTCGTGGTCTCCATCATATGTTTGCAGAGGATGACAATTTTTTGGTTCATTCCGACAATGGATGATGGAGATTTTAAATAAAACTCACAAAAATCGGAGCGTATTTTGATCCGATATCGCTGTCGTGTCACCAGAGCTTTAGAGAGTATGGTAGTCTTCTTTTCAAAAACTAAGTTTTCCACGGATCGAAAATTTAGTTATTTGTTGCTCAAGAAAAAGTTTTGCACCTAAATTTTCAAAATTTCAAATGATGCAACTTCCTTAATACTTCTATCAATAACGTTGTGAGGATAGGAAGCTGTTCTTGGTGTTTGTCGGTGAGACCTGGGAATTTCCATAAACATGGACAGGGCAGTACTGCACTAACGTTCTATGCGTAGATTGACGCGTACCGTGTGTGAGTGAGTATATGCTGACGTAGTTTCAAAATCAGATTTTGCATTAAACTTAAAATAGTTTCGAAATAATGAAAGATAAGACGGTAATCACTACACGTACTGCAGAAATATAATATTTTTCATTTTCAAGTTTAAACTTTGTTTAAAATATTACAGAGTGGTCCTCAAATCAAGCAAATTATAGCCTTTCGGCCGCCATCTTGGTGCGCTTTTTTCGGTTGAACAGTGAGGACAGTTTTTTTCGCATAATCTCCAGTCCAACCATGCATATAGAAAGTCTAAGGGTGAGACTGAATGATATAATAATGATTACAGCCGTTTTCTCTCTTTGTATGCCATGTGCATTTAAACCCAAATTTTGTTTTGATATCTCTGTGAGTCATGGTTAAAAGAATAGTCCACAGCCAAATAAACGTTTGATATATTATTGAAAAACACATTCTGAGCATTCTGGTGAAAGGTTCATGCATTTCCCATATTCCATTCTCGATATATTACCAATTGAACTTGACACATTTTCTACAGATAGTGAACTGATATCACGCAGGTGTGACGTCATATATTTACATTATCGGTCAATGTTTTGTTTTTCTTTCTTTTTATCCTATTTGTCGAACCTTGAATCCATTAGGAATGCCATCTTGCACCTATAAAACATAAGTTTTTAAAATCTCATCGCTCAGGATGCACATATATGGTACAAATATATCAGAGTTTAGTTGCATAAAATTGCTGGTTAATTAAAAAGAAAAACAAAAATTAGGCATCAATGTAAATCCATGACATTACGCCTGCTTCCTTTAAAACTCTTTGCACTGATAACTACACATTTCTGCAAACTATATCATCTCCTCAACCCTCTGGAGAAGAGCTTAAATGTGATTTCCGCCATTTTTCCCAAAGGAGTTGTTCTCCTCGAAGGATCTTCTTTCTGTACGTAGATTGATAAGAAAATAGAGTGTAATTGCCGTAAGTACACTTGTCCAAATATTATATGATCATATTATCCACTTGCGTGTACTCAGAAAGATCTTGTGGCAAAGATGTCTTGTACCCGAAATGAACTTCGTTATAAGCAAACATTGCTTCGCTGTCCCAGGATGGTTCGTCCTGTAAGAATTTTAAGATCAAAAATTTTTTAGGAACAATAAAAGATCTACCGTAATTAATCCAAAGATATTATAAACATAGATACCAAACTTAAAATGGCGCGGTGACTCCTCACGGAGGCCGAATCGGAGGAACGGAAGTGCTGAACACTGATCACCCGTTTTGAAAGCTAACAGTTAATTAATATCTTCCGGTAGTATTAATACAACTAATTTTAAAACATTGCAATTCTTGCGAACAGCTTCTTCAATAAATTTCACTGACATGAATTAGTTTTAGGCTTCCTCGCCGGCTTTCTAATTAAAAACATTTGAACATTAACGCACAACGACTGGTTTGAAGTTCATTGGCTTGCTGATTGGTCAGTTTCTATGGTGTCTTCAAAAGCGCACATCTATTCATACGTTTCCATTCTTACGCGCTTACAACACAAAAGCAACTACTGCGTTCTTTTTCCAATCACGCGGAAATACGCGTCAATTATTCCGGACTTCACACAGAGAAATGCATTGTGCGCGTACAGAACTCTCTTTAAAAAAAGCACACAGGCTGAAATCTCGTCACAATGGAATTTTCTGTTACGCATGCGTCATTATGCATTGCACACGCAGATAACCGAACAGAACTGTGCGCATGACAAATGAACACTTCCGCCCCTCCGATTGAGCCTCCTTGGAGAGTCAGCGCGTCTAACAGTGTAGGGATAGGAGTTTGGTATCTACGTTTATAATACCTTTGAATTAATCCTAGATCAGATTAATTAGTAATGATTCGTGCGCGGATACAGGAATAACGGTACAAAGGAATCATCGTATATCGGAATACGAGAATTTATTACTTGGAAACAGTATATAAAAAAACCTGAAATTAGTTTTGTTGCACCGAGTATGAAAAGTCCGAACAAAGTTCAGTAAACAGTACCTTGTCATTAAGGATGTCATCGTCAATAGTGACGTCACAACTGGAGTCAGTCCAGGGGATAAGTGGACGAGGCTCAGATGGCTTATTGGACACCTTGTTAGCAGAAATTAGTTCCGAATCGAAGAGAAATGGTCTGAAAACGGAAGGTAAAATTATTGATTGGTGGCAGTGGCGTAGCCACGGGGGGGGGGCCTGGGGGGCCTAGGCACCCCCAGATTTTCCCCAGGCCCCCCCCCCCAGATTTTTTGCGTCCTGATAGAGTAATTGAAAAAAATAAAAATAAAAAAATGTGCAAAAATTAAAAAAAAAAAAATCATGGATGAATGTGTGTAAAATACATTTTGTCCGCACGTATGAAATCAAGCAATAACTTTAAAATGCCTACTTTCACTAAATTAGATAGGCCTACCGTTTGTGATCTGCACTGTCGTTTATTGCATTTCACTTCGAAGATGAAACGAAAGTCTCGACGACAAACTTTAATGTGACTTTGTTAGGTTAAGACCCTTTCTGCCTTTCGGATGGCTGATTGATTTACTGAAAATAAGGCAATCGTACACTGGAGACCACTCTTACACGACCATTCCTATACTTTGTTATACACAAAATATGCCGTAAGCAGATAAGGGTAAGGTACTGCCTTCGGATAATTCTTCCCTTCCATCCTTAACAAGTAGGCCTATGTCGTGCCTCACTCTTGCCCATGACAAGTGCCACTGTAGGACGATTTTTTTTTTCGACAAGTCCTCTTTTTACTAGTTGGCACTGGCGTCCGGGGGATTTGTAAAATGTCCACAAGGTCCGGATTTCATGTGTTTCCCACATGATCCATACTTCTGCTTTGAAGTTCAATTATTTTGAGAGATTTATTCGTAGTATTTTAATTTTGACTACGTAATGTACCGATGAACAAATACTGCACCATTTTGCACATTGTTTCTTTGGTAGTATGTATGTCTCTTGTAAAATCTCTACAAAAACTAAAAATATTTTTGTATTTTTCATGCTCCCCAAAAAGGGAAAATCCGAAAACTCAGGCCTATAATCAGTTCAAAGTTTTGCCAATCATAGCACCATTTTGCATCTAGGAAATCTAACGCAAAGAAAGTTTCTCAGAAGGGGACACAACTACTTTTGGTTTTCCTGTTAAAGGGTGAGGTACTGCCTTAGGTAAGCTGAAATCCATTCAAATATTGCCGCATTTGCGGCTGGGTACATCCAGTTTAAAACACGTGGGAAGTGCCGTTTCCGGCCATCTGGAGGGGTTTTAAAGCCCAAAATTTTCTTGTACGCTCCGCGCCAACTGATAGTAGCGCTCCGCTTAGATTCAAATATTGCCGCATTTGCGATCTACGTGCTTCTGAAGTTTACAATTTTTCCCAAGGGGAAGGGAGATACCGGCTCCCTTTAGTCTCATCCCCCACGCCACAGATCAGAAGTGCCCAGTTTTGGGGTCCCTAAAAAGTGTATGTATTGCCATTTTTCATAGATTGATTTTTTATTCTCATTATTGAGACATCGCAGACATGAGATTCGTATTTCAAGGCTGGGTACATCCACCTTAAAACACATGGGAAGTGCCATTTCCGGCCATCTGGAGGGGTTTAAAGCCCAAAATTTTCTTGTACGCTCCGCACCAACCCATGGTGGTGCTCCGCTTAAATAGTCTTGCCGTACCTGACCCTCGGAGGTACCAGGCCCCCCACTTGTTACCTAGCCCCCCCCCCCCCAAATCCCATCCTGGCTACGCCACTGATTGGTGGTGTTGAAAATTATCTTAGCTGAACCGTCCTGGCATAAATCCAGATCGAGCTACCATTAAAATTCTTTATTATTTGTCAAGTTGACACTATTGACGTATTTCAAGTTGTGATAGTTACCGTCTCGGATGTTTATATATATTCACACAAAGAAGGCCGGGATACACTCAGTGGCGTAGGAAGCAATACGAGAGTGGGGGGGGGGGGGCACTCACCCTACCCCATTGACCAAAAGGAACATTTTTGGAATAAAAATAAACATTTTTTTTTCTTAAGTGTGAACACTTGTTACTGTTTTAGGAACGTTATTTGCGAAAATTTCCGAAGATTCGAGTCCTTTCACACATTTGTAAATATGGAGCTTGTAATGCAAAAAATAGTTTAGTTTCAGGGTTTCCTATAGGGGAGTTTTAATATTTGGCGAAGATCTGCGTTTCCTATTAACATATATCTGAGATAGCATGTCGCCTGAAGATCATTGCTGTTACATAGTGTTACATAGGGAGTGCGGATTAAGGCTTCTCGGCGACATTCAAAAAGCTCCCGAAACTTTGTTGCCTTTTTTAGACAAAACATTTAAAAATGAAAAGCCGAATATTAATGAAAATTTTAGGGGAACGGCACTGTAGCGGCTGGGCAAAGTTTACCACTGACTGCTTATGAGCGACCACTTACTTCATTAGTGGTTGCAATATAGGGCGCGCGAAGCGTGCGAAAAATTGTGTCTTTTTTAAAACTAGCAATTACAAATGGAGCTTATATTAAGAAGAATTCAGAATTTTATGAGGAAAAGTTGTGAAAACCGCACTGTATTTGACCGGTGTCTTAAATGGCAAATTTCCGAATTTTTTCACTTTTCGAACCAGGGGAAATCGCTCCCTGCCTCCTGTTGGAATATGAAGTTTTAATCGAAAGACTATCTCAGTTGGCGCAACGCGTACAGGAAAGTTTCAGAAATCGCAACCCCTTCAGACAGCTGAAAATGGCATGTCTCGGGCCCCGATTTTGTCTCCGACTTTTTCGTCAAGTGTAAACACCACTATGGTCAGGGACGTACTGTGGCGCGCTAAGCGCGACTAATTTTTGCCCCTGGACACATCTCTTTTAAAGAAATGTCATCATACAAAACAGAGTCCCTGATTATATGAAACAAGTGAGGGTGGGGTGGGGGTCCAAACAATTGCCTGGTAGCTTCAATTTTTTACTCCGAAATCTTCGTCGTCTATGAAGTGTCAGTGGGAGTTGTTTGCTTTGACTTAATTACGCAGTCTAGAACTGATTTTTTCACATCGTGGATAATTCCAATTCAGCTGGTTATATTAGCTTTCACTGGGGATCGGAATATTTGACCGATTAGTTGCTGGTAAAGCCCTCAACACGAGCCAGCGTACGACTCCAAGAGGCAAATGCTGTCTCTAAGATTAGAACCTCAGTGAAGGCTATGTTTAAACCCACAATGTTCTGATATTTATCACAAATAAAAACAAATAAAGAAAGTCGAAAATTAGATGAACTAGACTAGTGCTTTTATTTTGGATGGTTTTCAAACAGTCGGACAATTTTCAGAGGACAAAACAGATACTGATGTGCCAACAGAACCGGGACGAAACTACGTGGTTAAGAAATTCCATTCATGTCGGGCGACTCTTAAAGGAGCAGCCATTCTTAACCAAACTTTAATTTTACCGGTAGTCTACCGAAATTCTTCACTGGGACAGCTCCTTGATTGACATCAAATTCAAAAACTTCAAAGTAACTCATAGTACTCATCATGAATTAAAGGAGTGTTTTGATTACACAATAGGGTCTTGTATGCCCATCAGTGTATGCTCTGAAGCAATCACATGTGATGACGTAACGCCTCTGAATTTGTTTGATTATTCTTACCTAGTGATGACATCTAAATTCGAAGATGGTACGACGCATTCAGATGTTGATGATTTTGCGTCTTCCCGAGGAGCATGACACTCATTGATGGTTGTGACCTGTGTAAGATGATTTACTTATTGAGTGGCTAGCCGTGCTATAACGGTACTTGTGTACGTTTCAGTGATTATTTTACAAACATCCCTCTAAAAACTGTTGGGTTTCCTTTTTCCAAACGTAGTTACCTATACCTCCTGCTGCACTGAAAAATAAAAAGTACCCATTTTTGGTTACAAAACCACCCGTTGGTCTCCAAATTTTAGAGTTTTAAACAACCTAGGTCATTTTACCCAACAGTTTTGCCAGACATATATGGGACAAAACTGGGTAAAAGTTACCCAACCGGCTTTGAAGAACTTACAGAAACTTGCTTCAAATGCATCGTTAAACTGTAGAAACCCTGTGGAATTGTGCGTCTCAAGTAACACTTATGAGCTTTTGCTGTACGTGGTATATTACTTCTTCGATCAAGTGGACGAAGGAAGGCCAAGGGGCCTTGTCCGCGTTGAAAAAACGTTCGTCTCCCCCCTTTAACAATGTCTTTTTACTATTTTACTATATCTAACCCCTAAAAATATTTTGCCCTACCTAGGCTTCTACGAAATTTTATCAGTCTTCTGGTCTTCCCGCCTCCCACTTCTGACTGCAAATAACTGAACGCATCATAAAATGGAAACATATTTCAGTCCTGTGCTACTGTGGACGATGGTTACAAGTGGAAGAGGCGCTGAATTAGGGCAAATTAACCCCCCACCCCCTCCAAAAAAAAGTTTAGAATGTAAGTTACCTATAATGGGTGATAAATTCCAGAAAATTTGTGAAATGGATGCATTTTATAAATGAGGTAGACAGGACTTTACCGAAACACGTTTCGACCCATTCTCGTTCGTTAGTCTTCCTTCATCAGTTGCTTCATCCAACTTGACCTTTTGCAGATGTTTCAAGTAAGACAGCAGACGGATCCTTTGACGGGCCAATTCCTTACCTGAAGGGATAAAATGTACAATTTTATGACCGAATAACCTTACAATTTCCTTTCCAAGACCAAGCTGTCAGTTAAGTTATTTCTCTTTCATACTATGTTAGTTCTCCCCTTCATAGTGAGGACAGTGTCTTCGGTTTTAATCTAATTTAACAATTGCTACTAAATTTAAAGATCTAACAGTTTAAAAGTACACTATAGAACTCACTCTTTCGAATTTTCCGTCTTCGTCTTCTCTTCAACTTTAGCAACTTCCTCTCTATCCACGAAATACTCCTCGTCCCTTCTAAAGTAATAAATTAAAATAATATCTTCAAAATTATTCAGTGATTGGTTATACATGCACAATACGTAAAAGGGCGCATTCATCAAATTGGACTGAGGAACCCGTCCAAAAAGTTCGTAATACTTAGGTGTGATAAGTGGCGAAATTAACGAACCGAAATGGAGCAAGAAAAAGTAAAGAAGAAGTTCTTCTACAACCCACCCTCTCCTCTCTCGCTATAATACACACTGAAATACACACATATATCCACAAACACACCCATTATAGTTAATTTGGATGAGGAGAGCACTCAAAAACTTAAAACTTTCTGTGAAATGAATTTTACAAATCAAGGTCAAAAAGTAATCTTTCTCAATTATATAACACTTAACTAGCAAATCACTGGTAAGAATGTTTAAGTCCCCCACTTAACGAATTGAAAGATACAAGATAAATCGAAGGCAAGTATTTATACCTGAGTCTGTAAAGTTAGTTTTTTGTCAAAAGTGTTAGAGCTAGGGTGGATCTACGATTTCTTTGTGGGGAGCGCCGATGTCCTATGACCAGCATGTGTTTGGGGATCGAACCCCTCAGTGTTTAAGAGGTCCGATCAAGGGCGGATCCGGCCTTTGGCTCATGACGCACTTTGAAAATGTGGATGCATTTTTGACTGGAACATAAAATATTCATGCTGCCCGAAAGTCTGTCTAAGCGATGCGCCACCATCAGTTTGCATCAGACACTTCAAACCACCGGAAGTGGGATTTACCAGGCTTGATAGTAGAATCAAATTAATCGTTTTTTTTTTTTTTTGAGCTTTTGCTTTAAAAAATGTTCAATTCGATAAAATATGAGCATATTCAGAAAAGTAGCAGATAAAATGTACCACTTCCATTTTTCGGTCAAAACTCTGGGCAATGTTATACACATGAGTGCCTCAATAGTCTAATCAAAATTGTTCGCATATTGTCATATGTCTAAGATAAGACATACAAGTCACTAATCTAGACAGAGTGCCAATACCAGAAGGCGCAAAGCCCAGCGGAATTTTATTTCTTATCGAAAATACTTCCCAAATCACCAAAAATGACACTTCCGATATCGTCTTAATAGAATTATATCTGTTTATGTACAACCCACGCCACCCTTGCAAAATTTATAGCTGGAATACTTTGAAGTAAATTTATACTTGGAATCAATTCAGTGGCGTCAATCCGTATTGGAAAACTGGGAAGGGGGCATGCAGGAGTAACGGGTCGACTATTTAAGCGGAACCCCATCATCGTTTGGTGCGGACCGTACAGAAAATTTTGAAATATCGTGACCTCCTCAGACAGCAAAAAAAAAAAAAAAAAAAAAAAAAAAATGCTATTTCCTAAACCGATAAGTACAATCTTTAGCTGTCATTATTTTGAACTTTTGTTTGAAAGAATGTTCATTTGTAAAGATAAAAATGCAGATTGAAGAGAAAATTTCTAGATAAAACGTACCACTCATATTTGTCCTGACAAGAATTTGGTCACTACATGCACTTATACAGCCTCCCGTCTGCCAGTGTTATTTGGCAATTAAACTTATCCAGACCCCTTTTTCATCTTTTGCCAGAAAATTCTACCATTTTGGACAAGTATCGAGCGATACTCTACAGTGAGGCTGAGCGGATATTGTTTTTCCAGGCATGGGCTGTCAGAAAACCTACCGTTTTTTTGCAGTCCTTTTGAATTTTCAATAAAATTTAACCGTGAATAATATTTCTTCTTCTTGTCGTTTCGAAAAAGTTTGGGAACAATTTGAACACCCTTAGAAGTTTTACGTTAATTAAAAACACACGGTAGTAGATTTGTTAAGAGAGCAAAAGTTGCCCGAATTTTCCCAGGCATTGCCCGAAATTCAGGTCTTAATGAAGGTCTGTCAGAAGTACTTCCGGGAGCAGAATGATCCGTAAACCCCTTCCTCGCACACGTATGGTTTAGGCCTTTGATATCACTCTATTGTAATTTTATCCGAAAATATGAAACTGTATACTTTAAAATTTGTCGAGAGCGTCCCCTTCTCCGTTCGCCTATCCTAACCCAAGCCTAGGCCTACACAAGTTTGTAAATTTATAATTGATAATTTTCACTTATTCTTCAGTTTTTTGTTTCATTTATTCTCATTTTTAATTAGACTTATATTACAGACCTTTCTTTCAGTGGCGGAGCGTCGGCATGGTCAGCCGTGGACAAAGCTTGCCTGCCGACACCCTTTTTAGGGTTTTAACAGCCTACTGTGGTCCACCTCTGCAAGCCACTGTTACCCCAATGACCAAAATCCCTATCTCCGCTACTGCTTACTTTGCCAAAGCCGTCTACGATAGAAATTTTAACCCAAGCCAGTATAAAAACAAGGGTACTGAAGGGGGAAAGATTTCCAGGAGATAATTTTCCAGTGGGCTAAATGTACAGAAGTGTATTTATAAATTCAATGGCAAACTTCAAACTCTCTAGCCTAGGAGACAAAAAACATATTCTGGGGTTTCCCTTAGCTTTGAGGCCCTCAATTGCCACGATCCTGATTTCACCTGATGCTGCGTAATTACAGGACCGTCAGGAAAAGGGGACTGAATTTGTCAAAGGCAATATTGCCATGGATGGGAAGAGAAACAGTAAACCCAAAGTATGCTTTATTTTTCTTGAAATATATGAAATTCTAGGTGTAAAGCACAGTTTCCGAATTCCGAGGGACGTACTAGGCTATTTTCCAATACCTCCGACACAAGTTAACCTCTCAGTAGTTTTACCCGGCAAAGAAGTCAACTATATCCATTATCTCCTCAACTAGTTGTCTGGAAATACATTTGATTAGATATGTCGGCGGCATTCCAGCATGTTGGCTCAAACGAATAAATTAGAAATGGAAGATGAATAAAACTTACCCCACCCCCGCTCTCGCCATTCCAAGATCCATATTATCATTGCTTCAATGATAACGTAAAGACCAATATAAATATAATCCTCCATTGTAGTCACTTTGTGAAAACGCAACTTTATTCGCTTGTATAGTAAATACTAATGACTGTGTGTTGTTTCTGTTGTATGTTTGTTTGCTTCAATGTTGATACATCATTTTGTGACGAAATAAAGGTGTAGTTTGCACACGCACGATAATGAATGCACTCTATATCCCATTAAGATGATGTCCAGTAGGCGTGTTATCAATATGCGCACACGACAGCCCCTTAGAAACAACCGTTGCATTGTACAATGGACGCCTGAACGGCAAAATAAGGACACGAGAAATTGTTACTTAGGTGCTGTTGTGCGCGCATTTCGGTAACACAAAGACAGCTTCTGATCTTCTGAGCTTACGTCACGTGCATAATCTCTATACAACTCATCGTAAGAATCCGATCAAGGCTTGCGTTTAGTGACTGTATGTAGCCTTAAGTTGGGTCCATGAACTTGAAACCCTTATGTTCGATTACAATTGACGGAATTAAGATACAATTCAGTGTATAACCACCAATGATACAGGTAAGCAAAGAAACTGAAACACCAAATGAAGGTAACGGACCCAAGTTACGTCCGACTAAAATCAGACCATCAAGTGACTACGGATACCTCCACAGAGATTTTGCATGTGACGTCAGCGTGTTCCACTGGATGGAAATAACCAAAGGTGGTCGCGGTGTTACCAGGGAGGTGTTATTAGAGGTCCAATAACACCTTCCTGGTGCATAATTGCATAAACAGTACTACTAAAGACGGTAAAGCCGGGTGAACCCCACTAGCTTCTTGGACTAGTATAGGATTTTAAGGGAAGTTATTTTACCGGCTTGTATTTCTTTACTCAGTGGAAGTGCACCAGGGGTAAATTGGCTATCAGTACAGTAATTAAGAGAATTTGAATTAATTGCCCTCTACCCTTCTTTAGTAAAACTATACACAGTCTACACACAATTTAGATCCTTCATTGTCTAGTTCTGATTAACTTGGATCTCTCAAAACAAGAAATAATTTATTACAACATACTACAACAGAATTCTTACAAATTAATTAGGTGTTAAAGCAAATTTTTAATTTCTTACAAAATTAAGTATTTTTAGTTCATACTGATAATCTGATATTACAATTTGTCAATTTCTAATTAAAAATTAATAGCCACAGGTATGATATGTTTTAAAGAAGTTCACTTCTAGCCTCTTCCTTCAAGTTAAAATTCCTTGCACAGCATGAAGGGCACTGGCAAGGTTACAGTAGCTTACTCAAACAACTTTAAGGTCATTCACAAGACTATGTCATACTATGTGTAAGCGTGGGAACACAATCTTGGTACTCTAGTACTCGAGGCATAAGCTTGGTACACGGAAGGAACACCTAGATGTCGATTTGGGGTTGAGCGAGGGATTTCTTGTCATTCAGATTTGAAAATTTCAGTGTGACAACCTCTGTTGCCAGTGGCGTAGCTACTGGGGGGACAGGGGCCCCCTGGAAAATAATTTGGGGAAGTTTGATGGATTTTCTTACTCTAACAAAAATTTCTCAAAACTTTTGTTAGAATAAAAAATTCTGAGACATTTCCCATACATAATTTATATTTTCATGCAACAAATTAACCCAGATTTGAGATTTCGTCATTGTCTCATGAACCGACCCTACTTGCGTTCCACAGAAATGTCCTCGCCGAGTAGCAGATTGAATGTCCTCTTGTATACGCGCGATTTTTATGATCAGTGCATTTCAGTGCACGTGAAGCTGTTATTCAGGAATGTAACAACAGCTAATACAATACGAATAACACTGAAAAGCTGTAAACCCGAACTTATCCCCTTGCACGCAGTCTCTGCGTTGTACACTTTGGGAATTCAGTAAAAGGATGTGAGAACTGACAAGTCACTAACGTAGACCCCCCCCCCCCCCCGAGTTTGTTATATTGTCCCGCAAGCTAGCAGTAGCTATACCGATTTTACTCTGTGTACAAAACGATGGATGGGGCTGAAACAATCCATGGCCAACGATTAAATTAAAGTTAGTCTAGAAATTAGAATGAACGGTATCCATTGGCATAATTAGATTTTGTTCCTTAGCCTAATCCTTGGAGGTTTACAGGCTAGTTCGGGAAAAAAGCTTTCTGCTCACTTGGGGTGTAACAATAAACGGGTCCATGAGTACCTTGTAGCCTTCTTCACTTAACAGACTGCTGTTCTAATAGGATATCCTGTGCGATCGAGCCACTGTTAGGCCTCCTTTTAGAGGCGTACGAAGGGGGACTATTGGGCCATGCACAGATGCCACTTTTTCTTTGTTCTTAAAAATAAGTAGTTATATTTAACACAGACTTTACCTCATAAGATAGCATGTGTGGCACCAGGTTGCATATAAGGACACCCAATTTCTCAAACATTTTCAAAGGAGAAGGTTTGTCTCTGCAAGTACGTCCCCCAGTGATGCCAATATTTTAATTCCTACAAATAGGCAAATTCTGTCAAGTTCCAATTTTTTACTTTAAAAGGTAGACTCTGTTTCCCACTGGTGGCATCGATAAAAATTCTCTTTACAAGCATGAATACGCTATTTTTGACCATCTGAGGGGTCTGATTTTTTCGATTTTTTTTTACGCTCCGCGCCAACCAATGGTGGCGTTTCGCTCAGTCGTTTGGGAAAAATTACATTTTTGGGTCAGATATTACCCCTTAACTCTCTGATCACTTTTCAGTTTGCGAACATATTTTGACGGAAGGATTTTATTTGCAAACGACAAAAGAAGGTAGTGACTGGGTAGATTCTTCGTTAAAGTCTGTAAAATGCTATTTCCGGCCATCTGGGGGGGTCTGATTTTTCGAAATTTTCTCTACGCTCCGCGCCAACTAATGGTGGCGCTCCGCTAGATAATCGTTATGACAAAATAACGTTTTTTGGCCAAGAAATACCACAAATCCTACACCGATCAATGCTCTTTTATTTTGACTCCTAAAAGTGTGCATATTGAATGACAAGTTTTACGTCGTAAGGTAGCATAAATGGAATAAGAATGCATGTAAAGACACAAAAGTTTCAGTTTTATCCTCATGAACCACCACGATTCAACTTTAAACACTGTTCCTGTCAAAGTCGCAAATCTTGCACCATTTTGCATCTAGGCTCCTTGAAAAAGTCGAAAAATTTCTGGACACCCCTCCTCTTAGACCATACTGCATCCCCCCCCCCCCCTTCAGAGAAATCCTGGGTACGCCACTGCGTTAGTACATACAAATAAACCAGTATTGTTGACCAAAATAATATTCTAGTAGCTGTTATTTCCAATTGCTTTATGTTATACTTTAAGATTAAAAATGCAGGTAATACAGGAATACAGGGACCGCGGAGACGGGGGAGGGGGGCTAGGGGTTGGCTTCAGCTTTCATTCACTGTTTGCTTACGTTCATGTACTGATTTCTTAAGATCATGTACTGACATTTAGTACATGATCGTATGAAATCAGTACATGAACGTATGAAATTTGTACGTGATCGTAAGCAGTTAGTACATGAACACTTTTACTACATCAAATTCGGTGAGCCTTTTGGCGGACTTCTGGTACGCCGAAAGGCTCACTCTGTATGGCGTGCGGAAGAGAAAATAATAACATGATGATCTTACGTTTTTACATGTACAACGTGTGTTTTAAGATGTACAACGTGTGATTTTACATGTACAACGTAACATTTAACATGATGAACTTATGGTTTTAGTACATGATGGTGTAAATTTACATCATGATCATATGAAGTCAGTACATCATCGTATATTTTTGGTACATGGACGTGTAATTTTAGTATTTGAACGTGTATTTTTAGAACATCATCATATTTGGTGAGCCTTTTGGCGTGCCATAGAAAACTGGTTCAGCTAGCCGAGTGAGCCAACGCGTATTGCTTCGCTTACAAACCGAATTAGAGGCAATTTCAAGTCACTAAGTTTTGTTCTCCTTGAAATGTCGCAGGTAAAATAAGGTCGTAACTATCTGGCAAACCACTTGAGTGGTAATCATCCTCTATGCCGTTTATTCATGTCATTTTGCCTATTAAAGTACTGTGTAACGTTAGGTGTGTAGGAGACAGGTTGACGATAGGCCTACACTGGTTACAGCATGCAAACTGCAAAGTGACTTACCGTACGAACTTTTCACAGTGACATAGGCCTAGCCTAGTCACATATCATTCCTGCCTAACGCCGCGGTAGCCTAACGTTAGGTCAGGCAGCTACGTGTCAACAGCACACATTTTTTTAATCTCGCACTCCAAATAGTACCATTTCTCCTAACCTTTTAATGTAAAGTCCCCCCCCAAAATTGTCAAAAAATCATTCTCGTCCAGACACAATATCAGTTTATTGCTTCAGGGTGAATGTAGGGTGCATTTGGGTATTGTCGGACAGTTGACAGTTTTATCTCTACAGCTTCCAACACACTTGCACTACACTGATGCTAACCTGATACAT
Source organism: Holothuria scabra (assembly GCA_037179385.1). Lineage (NCBI taxonomy): Eukaryota > Metazoa > Echinodermata > Holothuroidea > Aspidochirotida > Holothuriidae > Holothuria > Holothuria scabra. Next base: position 45,160,306 of record CM074188.1, read on the forward strand.
CGACAGGCACAACTGTACTAATGTGCCCCAGATATGTATTGGATCTACGCATACGTACAGAGACCTAACACAGCACTTAGAAAATGTTATGTGTGTGTTGGGTATTGTCAGACACTGTCGGGTGTTCTCGGACGCTTCACTATTTCAATAATGTTGTTACTAAAGATCTGAAAATACACATCAAATGATAGAGAAATTATCCATTTAATCTTTGTTAAATGTCCTAACACAATATTTAGTCCGAAAAAATTGAGTTAAGTTTTCTTAAGAACCATTTCATATTGTCATTCTTTTCCACTACGCATACACACATAGGCATAGGTATGCGTACATATTAGTGTGGACATGTATGTAGGTTTGTGTACTGTCCGAAAACACCCAACAGAGACAGCAGTAGTTGAACTGTGCTGTAAAACAATGTGAAGGCATATAGCACAGTATTGAGCTTACTAACATTTTAGCGAAACTTACGGCAATCAAAAAAACCATATTTGTCATAATATGAATTTTTCTACAAAAATTTACAGCCCGGCATGAAAATTTCCAAGGTCTTGCACACTTGGAAATGTGCCAAGGAATTTTCAAACTGAAATTTATTGCTGCAATTAGGTTCCATTTTCTTGAAAATGAGAAGGCTTCATGTGCTACAGATGCAACTGTGCAGACTGCATACATATATCTATGAAACAACTGTGTGGTGTGTAAAATCAATCAAACTATCGTTAGTCAGTGACTTAATTTATATACCACTGTCCGAGAACACCCGACGTCCGAGAATACCCAAAGTGACCCTAGGCTAGGCTGGCCTAGTCCACAGGTCTTCCTAGCGTTATATAGTATATAGGCCCTAAAGCATATATATATATATAAAGGAAAAGGTAGGACTAGGACAGACCGCCTAACACCAACACAGTGCTTTGCACAAAACTGTTTATGATTTCTCACCTTATACTACATTTACCCCTTCAGATCTCTCCAGAACTTTCCCATCATCTTCGGTGCTAATTTAGAATCCGTGCCCGGAAGTAGACATAATTTTACTCACTTCACAACTTCCAAAAGAGGGCGCTGAAACTTTAAAGTTTTTTTTTTTTAAGTAAAAAACCCTTTTCTTTTTTTCCTCAATCGAGGAACAGCGCTATAAGTGTGTGCTGTGGAAAGAAGTGAATGGTTAGTGCTGTGGAAGAAAGAAAAGCATTGTTAGTACCGGGACCCGAACCCTCGACCCTAGCGATATAGCGATTCTAGCATGAAGACCAGCGCGCTTGCCTACTGCGCTAGGAGCGCCGTTGCCGGTGGATGGGTTAAAAATAATATACGTACTGTCTAATAATACTATCTATTACATATAGCTGTAGGTATACGTATTTACGTATACCTAAAGCTAACTGTATGTACTTGAGAGTGTATATATATGTACAGTATGAGATACGTACACGTAAATGTTTATATACCCCTACGTATACAGTTCCTATGCATGCGTACACCTGCATATGGCCCACCCTAACCCTATACCTATGCGTACATAACCCTTATACTATGCGTACGTAACCCTAACCTTATTACTATGCGTACGTAACCCTAACCTATTACTATGCATACGTAACCCCTAACCGTACAGCTATGACGCAGTTCCGGGCACGGATTCTAAATTAGAGCCTCATCTTCTTCTAAAGAAACACAACAAACTTTAAGTTGTCTTAAACAAAAAACCTCACATCAAATGCAAAAAATCTTCTCCGATTCAATGCTAACAACGGATTAGATCACTCTTCTCCAATTCATGACGTCACATTACGTAATGGGAATTGCCCTGTACGAATCCGGTTCTCCCATTGGATAGTTTGAACTGCTTTCAAATCTGTCAACGACCAGACTGTAATTTTTTTCTGCATGGGGAACCTGAACAAGAAATGGAAAACGTGCGGATCAGAAAACCCAGCATACCAAAACGTGTGTGCCCTGCCGCAAGAACATGCAACACGTACAGGTATGTACTGTACCGTAGGATTTCCCCTGCTGTGCTACGCAAAAAAAAACGTGCATGCGGCATATGCATACAGCATGCATACAACAGGCGTTCTCAGCATTTTATACACTGGCTCAACGATGGGAGAACCGGATTCGTTCAGCTGCAAGGGCAATTCCCATTACGTAATGTGACGTCATGAATTGGAGAAGAGTGATCTAGTCCGTCATTAGCATTGAATCGGAGGAGAAGATTTTTTGCACTTGATGCGAGGTTTTTTGTTTAAGACAACTTAAAGTTTGTTGTGTTTCTTCAGGAGAAGATGATGGGAAGGTTCCCAAGAGGTCTGAAGGGGTAAATGTAGTATGAGGTGAGAAATCATGAACAGTTTTGTGCGAAGCACTGTGTTGGTGTTAGGCGGTGTGTCTTACCTTTTCCTTTTTATATATATATATGCTTTATATACTACATAACGCTAGGACGACCTGTGGCCTAGTCAATGAACGTGACTGTATAATCCGCTCCTTGTAGTCACTCCTTACTCCGGTCACTGGCCTACATGAACAAAGGTAACGAAGTTTTAAGCCAAAACAACAAACTGAGCTCTAATTACGATGGTATGGTTCATGGAACAGATTTGAGTTAACATAATGATTTTGCGCATCCTTAAATACCATTTATACCTTCTGGAATGTTTAATACCAGCGAATTCATAGCAAAAGGCAGGAAAAGTGTGGTGCCATCCTTCGCAGTAACATCTACATCTTGACAGCTTGATCATCTGCTACCGTGTTGCATGATGGGAAGGACTTCCGCTCGACAAGATATGGAAGACAAATTAGTAAGCACGGCTAGTCAATACTTGTACGTCATATAGTAAGCTCTCTGTACATTACGAAATTGTACAGTCACTGCGTAGGTTTCCCCGTTTTATGTGAGGTCACATGACAAACACTGACTTCTTCGACTGAAAAATTACTCTGCACAGGCTTAACGTTACTCGCAGAATTATCCAGCCAAAATTTCCCTTTTAAAGGTCTTATTTCGTTAACAGACTTGTGTGGAAGGTGAATGTGATGACAAAGATCATCTGTGGAAAGTTTGGTGAGAAAAGGTATCTTTTTGGGGACATGAGGGATGCCTACTCACGCGTGAGTAGGCAAATGAGCTGTGTTTTTGTGTATACTGGGCAAGGGCCCAGAAATGAAGTGTATAGCATAGGAATGTAATGCTGGGTCCTGTTCAAGGGCTAGGCTGGCCTGGTGTTCGTTACGGTGGGGTCCGTTAGTTTCCGCCCTGGATAATTTCCGCCCGTTACTTTCTGCCCCTAAATAACTTAAAATGCAACAATGAAATTTATGGCTACCCTAGGCCTAAAACTTTTTCAGTAGGCTCCTTATCAAAAATCATCCAAAAGAATGAATTTTACCACCTTTTTTCTAAATTTTCAAGTGTAAATAGTCACGGACTTGTATTTTTTTACGTATAAATAGTACGCTTGTCTATAGGTAGACTTATGCTGAATGTGTGAACAGTTATTCACAGCACTGAATACCAATTACCATATGTATACCTGTACATAAGGTATGTATAAGTATACCAAAGTCTGCAGTGAGAATGTTGCTTGGGAAGATGTCAACATGGCAGTAACCGGTGTTGCATTGAATAGTAAAAGACATCAATGAAGTTTGAAACTTTAAGAAAAAGTTGATGGAATCTTCATTTGAAGAAAGTACTACGGATATCACATTCCATTCCATTACTTTCCGCCCCCCAAAAAGATGTTTTCTGCTAAAAATGAAAGGGGCGGAAAACACCGTTTTTGAGGGGCGAAAAGTAGGGAGGGCGGAAACTAACTGTACCTCCGTTTGTTACATAGCCTAAAGTTAGGCTAATTCCTCCCACAACACAGCCCTGTGCGGATACACTTCAGCTATCTAAAGTGCTCTCTCACATGTAAGGATTCTTGGTGTACTGGTAGGCCTGTTTCCGTAAACTGTACCGGTACGGTATGGTACCACTGTATCATGAAGACTGGTACTCAACTGTATGGTGAGAATCTTTTCTAAAAGTTATAGCATTTGAATTAAAATGATACTTAGCCTAGCCTAGGCCTATATAGGCCTGAATGAAACAAAAACCTATTCGATAAATGCCTCGTGTCTCTAAACATTACAGTATAAACAGGGAATAGTCACTCGATAATCATTTTGAACCATTTCAGTCACAAATTCCCCCAGTGAATTTCGGAAATTGCCGTTTAACGTTATTTTCGCAGAACTAGTATCATCCACACTAACAGGGACCTTGCTTTCTCTCGACATTCTGCACAACCTCAGAATGATCGCTGCTCATCAGCAAATGCTTTCACATTGTGTATTGGTGTAATTAGGAGGTCCTTTAGGTTTTTGGATAGAGCAACAAAAAATGCTTTTGTATACAGCTCTAGAAAGACCTGTTTTGGAATATGAATTACCTGCTTGGTCACCATTTTACACACGTGAAGTAGAGGCTGTTGAATCTGTGCAACGCAGAGCAACTAAATTAGTACCTGGATTAAGTGAGTTGCCATATGAGGAGAGACTTAGAAATTTGAATTTGTTTTCACTTACTCATAGGCGTCTGGGAGGTGACATGTTTTTCATGTATAAGTATTTCCATGGACTGATTACTACTGACCACAGGCAGTTTGAATTAATAACAGTATGTTCTGTTACAAGAGGGCATACATACAGTATAAGATTGTTAAATCCAGGTTTAAAACTTTATTGCAGCAAAAGTTCTTTACTCAGCGTTCAATTGATCATTGGAATACCTTACCAGATGATGTAGTGACCTCTAAAACTTTAGACATATTTAAAGGTAGATTCTCGAAGTTGGTATTGATGTCACAAACAGGGTGCCATGTTGTGTTGGGGTAAGCAATAGTTTCACCTAACTGATCACATAAGCTTTTAGTACACATCGTTAACATTGTGATAGTACCCTGAAAATGAAACAAAACTTTCTATCTTTAATTCACTTGTCAGGTTTCCAGATTTTAAGGATAAAAATGCATCAATTGATAATTTGTTAGTTTATTCTGTCTTCAAAATTAAGTTTCAATTTTTGACATTTATTCTGTACTTTCAGGTGGAACAGTTTCTTTCTGAGATGATCCAGTGACAATGCCTGGGAGGTTGGCAGGACAATGAAGTTACTCACAGCTCGTAAAGTGTTCTTACTTGTCATCGGTTTATATCTGTTAGCCTGCGGCCTTTTACTCAAGAGATCTAGAGTAGTCAATGGTAATATCTTTTATAGATAATCTTACATTAATTTTAGAACTTTTTGAAATAGAATCAGGGGTTAGGAAGGGGAGGAAAGGTAGTTTAGAAAGATTATTCTTTTTGCTGCATTGGTCATTACAGTATGCAAAGCATGCTTTTTGCACAGTGTCATCAAGGAATACCATAACTTGCAGGGGTCTGGGACTGGAAACTCAAAAGGAGGGATTTATTTACTGTCAAACCTCAAGTTCAAATTGAGGCTACCCTTGTCCAAAAAAATAGGTAGGGAAAAAAGCTTGCAATTTATTTGAACTTGTGCAAAAACTGGCCTAATGACCTCATTTCAAAGTGTGTGTATATGCAGGGGTGGTTCCAGGTGGGGGCACGACAGGTATGCTGTCCCCCTTTTTTGGCTGTCAGGTGGGTTTACAGTACTGTAAATTCATACAGGTATGTTTCAGATGTGTCAAATAGCCTTTTGGCTTTGCAATGACTGCCAATAATCAAAACTTGCATCTCTCCTGTATGTGTCTTTAATACCAATGTACCCCTAGTCTTGGAGTGTATCATGGTGTGTGTTTTCACTGATTTTAGAAGAAGGTTCTTGTGATGAAAGATGGCACCTGGCGTTAACTAATTCCAAGAACCAAAAGGTGAATCGGTGCATGTTCCAAGCCTGCTTATTATGTGGCTTGCACAGGTACTGTGCTGGTGCTGCAAGGTTGTGCTGGAAAATACATGTATGAATGTATTGCATTTAACTCAGGAATACTGTTCAGCATACTTTACATTCTGTTTCCTTGCTTCTGTATATGTTCACTGAACTGACTTTGCTGTAAATTGTCCCAGTCCTAGAACCCTGTATAAGAGTATGTACAGCAATACCAGCACAACAGGACTTGTTGTTGGGTTAAGTTAATAAAGTTTCATACACTTTATGTACAGTGTTCTCATGGGATTCAGTTTTATCCATGAGAACATTACTAAGTAACAGTACAGTAAAACAACTTTACTGTGGGAAATGCATGAGCTGACAAGAACTCCTTTACAGTGCTATGTAAGCCGTAATAATTAGCCTAACTGTAAGTGTATAATTTACAAATTAAAAGGGCGATTGTTTTTTACAACTTTCATTCTGCACCACGTTATTGATGTTAAACTAACAAAGCTTATAATCCATGATAACAGTCTATGTTGTGGTTGAGTACAGTGTAGTTGATCCTGTCAGATACTGTAGTCTTCAATGTGTCTGGAATTTTGTTTCCTGACGAAGTTGTCAGAAATAGGTGACAGTGGCACAAAATTTATGTTTCTTTTAACCTTATGACCTCTTCATTGTCCCTATCTTTTTGTAACAATGAGTTAAAAAAGGTAAAACAATATGCTGGATGTAATTTAAGGTCAATAATCTCTGTCAAACTCTGATCACCATTTTTAAGTTAGAGCCGCTCATTGAGTTGGTTAAAGAAATTCAACAAAATTTTCCAGACCTGTTAAGGTTTCTTTACAGTATATACCAATGACGAATGGTCAAACTAAGGACAATCCCCATATCCCACATACAAATAACTGTTTTAAGAGTGAATAATAGTTAACGGTCCAAATTCTCACAAAAAGTTGTGACCAGACACTTTTTCAAATTATGAAAGTGAGTATTATCATGTTGTAGAGTGACCCTTTAACACTCTCATTGAGTTTTTGATATCAACTCAATGAGCCCCTTTAAATAAAGCAATAATCCGATATCAGTATTCATGTTTTGGTAGGTATGCTTGAGGTCTATCTGGCAAGATGTTGGCAATAATACCACAGCATTATTACTCCTGCAGGAAAAGCTTCAAAGGTGTTTTGACTAAACTAGCCAGTCTTCTTTAAGTAAAATTTCATACCTCCATTTGTATGAACTTTTACTTGTGGAAGAATTGCTTGTTTGGACAAACACCTTTAAGCTTTTTAGCAATCATTTCATCAGTTTCAGAAGTACAGTAGAGTTGTGATGGAAATAGTGGAGTTTCTGTACAGTATATGCATTACTATTTACTCTAGTACACACTGCACAGTCCAACAGTAGATTGGTATTTAGGATAAATTTGGATCATGGTAAAGTGTGAGTGTGCTACAGTACACTAGTGTACTGTGTGTCATACTGTAACATGTCCATGCAGTACATTATATTGTCTTGAAGAGCAGATGGTACATTTTGCTTTTAACTGACTAATTGCATACCATATGTATTACACTGACACTAATGATAATGGTACATGTGATTATGCTCATATGTGGTGTGTGGGTTGGTCATATTGAGTAGATCATCCCTATTGTTTTTTGGTGGAGGTCAAAGGTCATTTGGGGTCACGAGAGGTCAAAACCTTGTAAACACGATATCTCGAGAATGGTACATTTTATTATGCTCATGTGGTGTGTGGGTCGGTCATATTGAGTAGATGTTCCCTATTGTTTTTTGGTGGAGGTCAAAGGTCATTTGGGGTCACGAGAGTTCAAAAGGTCAAAACCTTGTAAACACGATATCTCGAGAATGGTACATGTGATTATGCTCACATGTGGTGTGTTGGTTGGTCATATTGAGTAGATGATCCCTATTGTTTTTGGTGGAGGTCAAAGGTCATTTGGGGTCACGAGAGATCAATAGGTAAATTCCTTACAAATTGCTTGTAAACATGTAGTGTTGAGCCGATAACCGATAGGTATTATCGGTATCGGCCCATAATGGCGTTATGGGTAAGATATCGATATCGGCACAAATGAAGGCTGTCTCCAATAATGGCAACCGATAACAAGTATTTCATCATTTCAACAGTAAAGAGGTAAAAGTTCTTGATATGCACTTAAATAAAATACAGATCATTTTGTTGAACATAAAATATATAACAAATTCATTGCAGTGAACGTACACAAACTAGATCAACTACGCCGCAAGCCCGCAGTTTGTAGTCTATAGAATATTTAGCGCAATCCCCATGGGCGTCTGCAGAAAAAAGTCAGGGGGGCAAAACTTTTAGACGGGGGCAAAACCTCCCAGTCATCATGAATTGACATGCAATGTGCGAAAATTTCAGCCCAAAATGCCTCCCAGATCGCCGGAAATGGCATTTCCAAAGCCTATTTTTGGCATAGAAACTTGGCAAAAACGTGTTGTTCGGGTTTTTGCTTTGATTTTTATATGTTTTTTTCAAATTTTTGATTTTTCAGGGGCAAAAGCCCCCTTGCCCTTACCTGCGGACGCCCATGGCAATCCTGATGTTTTTCATTTTGGAAGCAGTTCGTAACAAACAACGCTTGCTTGTTGTGTTCTTTCAACAATTAACGCACACACCCATAGCAGAGTGCACGCACTGTAATGTGCAATCTATAGCCAATTCGCTATACAAATCTGTTGTCCGTTTACGCAAGTCAAATTCTTCCAAATCTCAATGGAGTTTCACTGTGTGAATTTCGCCACGTGCAGTAATAGTAACTCAATGGGGATTTCCACCACTGTGTACAGCAGAGCGGCATGCTCAATGTTCACGATCGCGAACGTTCGATTGAAAGAGCTAACTCAAGAGACCAATGCCTGAGACAAAATGTACGATCTCATGAAGTATCGTAACCGCTTTTTACGCGCGTAGAAACGGGCACAGACAAACAAATGAAAAAACCCATACCGGACCGGATGAAGACATAAACTATGAACTGTTGTAACCAGCGAAAGATCAGCGCTGTGTAAGGGAGTCTTATCATTATCAGCAGTATCCATGTACAAACACATTCTCTATACTGTAGTGTGTATGTACGTGTATATGCTGAGAACACCTGTGGTATAATGTAGATATGTATGCCGCTCGCAAGTTTTTTTTCGTAGTGAAGCTTAGGGAATTACATTGTACAGTCCATACACATACCTATAAATGTGGCATACTGTACTTGCATCACGGCATATATGTTTAGGCGCACAAAAAAAAAACTTTACAGTCTGGCTGTAGGTGACGAAATGTGTTTGTTACGAACAGGGTTTCTTGGCTGGCGCGTGTTTTACACCAAATACATCGTGATTGATTGCTTGAAACACTTCGTCAGAAAAACGGAAAATTTTTCAGGGAGACAAAGTAACAGAAACATGAAGACTTAGTTCAAAATAAGTTAAAGGTGCAGTTGTGATAAAATTATAATTTTTCAATGATAACAAAACGTGTGATTACGGAAGATTTTTTTGGGGGGGTATCGGTTTCGGGCCGATATTAACTTTGAGTTATCTGTTATCGGCAAGTTCCGATATCTCTGTTATTGGCTCAACACTATAAACACGGTATCTCAAGAAGAGTAAGTGTGACTATGCTCATATTTGGTGTGTGCATTGGCCATATTGAGTAGATGATCCCCACTGTTTTTGGTGGTGGTTAAAGGTCATTTGGGGTCAAGAGAGGTCAATAGGTCAAAACTTAGTAAACACGATATCTCAAGAACGGTACAGGTGACTGTGCTCATATTTAGAGTGTGGATTGGTCATATTGAGTAGATGATCCCTATTGATTTTCCCAAAGGTCAAAGTTCATTTGTCAGCAAGTTCAAAGCCTGACAAGCTTTCCTGCACAGTCTTTCAAGAAAGGTCACTTGTAGGGTCCAGTAACTTTTCATGTAGATAGCACATAGTGAATACATGGTCCCAGAAGTTTTTGGTGGAGGTCAAATGTTATTTGGGTTCACAACGGGCAAGAGGGATCTCTATGTAGGAAGATTGGATGCCTTGCATGTGTACTTTGTGGGCACATTATGGAGCCCTGTTAATTGAAAAACATTGCAAAGCAATGTCAATGTGAAAAAAGGCCTTACATTTCAGTGGCAAGGAATCACAAAGCCTTTTGGCTTTCTGGTTCTATACAATACTTCCTACAGTGGTACCCATTCTGTATTGACAATCAACTAGGTTTATGTAACACTGTTTATAGGTTACATCACACTGTAAATCATACTACAAATATGCAAATTTTGCTAATTGGTATGTACTGTATCCAGTTTTGCTGACATGGAAAGGTTGTGTGTTTACATTTTTTAGATGTACTTGTAATGAGCTGCAAATGAAATCCTGTCTGTTACATAACTGAATAAAATTTGCCAAATTTTCCTCCCAAGGCTGTGAAGCAGGTGTGGAGTTCCCTGCTCAGCAGCTGAACAGAGCAAAGTGGACTTAATGTATCACACAACCCTGTGAATGGGGCAGCTTCCTAAAATGGACAACATCATCCTAAATCAAATTTGACAATTTTTAACTCCCCTGCATCACTGTGAACAGATATGCTGTAAATTAAAGTTTTAGTACCGTAAAACTTTCCAAGTGGTTCCAACAAGGATCTGATGTGGGGACACTTAGTCACCAAGCCAGCTCCATCCTGTGTCACAAAAAAAAAATAAAAAAAAAAATAAAAAATATTATAAAAAAAATTAAAAAAGTAATAAAAAACAAAAATGAAGGTACACCAAATATAGCAGATTCGTGAAGAAACTCAATGCTGCAGTACTTTATGTCGGGAGTGATATTTCTAGGATGTCCTTCAATCCTTAAGGTTGTGGTGTACCTAGTGGTGTACCAACAAGTCTGCAATTCTAAAGATATGTCACAGTTCTGTCTGAAAAATAAGTTCCTTTGGTCCAGACTCCTACCTTCTCAGGATGTTTTGGAGCTGATATACAGGAAGATGTTGAAGTTTATTCACTAAATATAAAATGGTAGATTGTACAATGATTTGTCATCTCCAATAAGATCCAGCACAGTCTATTGACTGATCCACAAATTTTATACATATATTTTTTTACAATACCTGGGTAAGGGGTTATGCACTATGTTAGTTGTCAGTTATTGGTCTTAGTACTATAGATAGTAATGATAATTCTTATCATAAATAATGGTATGTCCACTTTATTTTACAGTAAAAGATGACATTGACTTGGCACTTAAAAAGAATGAATTGAGAGAGAAAGCTGATGAATATGAAGATGGAGATGAGGCAGCTCTTAGTCAAGCTGGAAGTACTCTGGATGATGTAGGAGAGGATGAGGAAAGAGTGGCAGAGGATAATAAAGATGAAGATGTGAAAGAGAAACCAATAAAGAACATTAGCCATGGGGTAGGTACCATGTACATTAGCCATGAGGTAGGTACAATGTCCTATACCAAAAATGATAAAGAAGAACTCTTGGTGTTTGGTGTGGTGAAAGGGCATCTGTCTTTTACTAGGACGTCTAAGGTTTGATTCCAGTTAAGAGTAATATTGTACTAAAGGCTTTTAAGATAGAACCTATTATCATTGTGTGTGATTTCTGTATAAGTATGGGAGTCAGGGAACAGCTACTGGAAAAAGGTTGTAGGGGTTACCAGATTAGACAAGAACGTTGTAAGATGAGGCATGAATGTCCAGTAGGGTCTCCATCCTAGAGAATGCCCTTAGTCAATCGAAACCTGCCCCAGATTGACTTATTGAAGGGTAGGTACAGTAAGGTACAGTAAACCACAGATGAATGATTGTCAATGAATGTTTGTGAGACAGTAAAAGAAGAGTGTCATTAACGGTAAAACAGAAAACACCACAGAAGAATTGTACTCCAAGGGTTGGTTAAAAATTAACCACTGGAAAATTCTATTCAAAGGGCAGGTCAAGAATGTCCTTAAAAGAGTACTAAATAAGAAGTAAGAAGGCAATTCTGTTGTGCATTCATCAAATCATTTAACAAAGGTCAAAGAGTTTTAGACCAAGGTAGTGGTATGAATGTAGGTTATAATTAGCCTATGGATTTGCTTGTGAAATATTTTGGGGGAAATGTTTCATATTTTTCCCCACTGACTGGAGGTGCATTTGCCTAGCATTTCAAAATCATATGACAGAAAAAAATTAGTGTTTGCACAGGTACTAAAAACAGGAACAGGGTACCTGATTGCCGTTGGGAACCAGGCTAAAAGATTAGAATATTTGCCAGGCATGCTCCATAAGACATTCATGATAATATTTACAGCTGTATTGAGAGGTACAGTAGTGATAACATTCACAAGTTCAAAAACATCTGATTTGTCACAAGGTTTTATTGTCTCATTTTGTTTCAAATCAAAATGTCAAGTAAGAGAAATATAAGAGAAAACAGTCAAATAAGAAAATTAGTACTTCCCAAGGCCTATATGAATTTGATATTGAATTTTGGGATGTTTTCTACTCGAAAGCAAGCATACTAAGAGTTCAAAGCTTCTCCTTGTAAAGCACCAAATAAAAAATATCAGCTAATCAGAGCCCTGTATTATGGTATTCTCGTGCATGTCCAAAATTACCGAATGTAAACTTGTGAACTTCCATCAAACTAATCTACAACGTCCCTTTGGATTATCACTAAAGGGCTAGCCTATGTATATTCTTACCTAGCCAGCTTTGAGCCTCGTGTTTACATCAGGGCGTGTTAACATAGATTTCATACATTAACTTTGTAGTCTGCATGAGTGCCGGTTTGGGGCAAACTTACATGATAAGTTATGGCCTGTTTTAAAATCCTTTTTCGTGAATATTTACTGTGTCATCACAGTGATATCTTTTTACTTCGGAAACGAAGTACCGATATTGTGTAAACTTAAGCATAATTTCTAGGGGGCTCTTCATTCTCAGTCACAGTGAAGGTTCACCAAATTGGCAAAATATTAGTCCATTACCATGGGCAATGGTGTAAATGGGTTTATTCTTTAAGCATGCAATTTTTTTTAAGATTTGGGTAGTAGATTTGGAACCGGGGTAATATGATGGCCGTGGGGGTACCTTGGTATCCGAGTAACCCGTGCAATCACTGGTAAAAATCAGAAGCAGGTGGTATAGATGAATTTCACAGACTTAGTGCCCATATTAGGCCCCACCTGAATTTGAATATATTTCATGTACAAATAAAGTATGTACAGTAGTAATTAGAATGCAAACAAAAACTGAAAAAGACAGAGGGATCCCCACCCCCAAAAAAATAATCACCATATCCATATCATCTACAGTATGTAATTTTTATGTTTAATTAATAAAATAATTTTTTTTTTCTAAGTCCTGAAAGAAAAGATTTCTTTGTATGCAATTTGGAAACTGAACCAGCTGAGCACTTTGTTAGTATACCATCATACCACTTCATTAGTGCAACAAATGTTGATTAATGCAATTTACAATTTTTCCAGGCTTTAACCAATCAGGAAAAATCAGCTTTAGAAGATGGAATGACATGGGATGAAGTACAAACAGCACGAAAGAAGGTATTGCGGAATGTCTGTAGAAATCAGCCTGAACTTAATGTCAATATGACTTGGATAATTCACGAACACAAACGATGGCTTTGGCCTTTTATTTATAATGACAAACACAGGCTTATATATTGCTATGTTTCCAAAATTGCTTCAACCAATTGGAAAAGAGCATTTTTAGTGCTAATGGGCAAGTATAAAAGAGTGGAAGATGTGAAGGGAAGTAGGGCCCATGATCCTAGTTTACCCAAATTAAGTAAACTTCAGCCAGAAGAAATAGAGTGGCGCTTGAAAAATTACACCAAATTTCTGTTTGTACGTGATCCACTCTCCAGGGCATTGTCAGGATACAGGAGCAAATTTTTACAGCCAAACAAGGCTTTCCAGAAGGGCATTGGGCGCAGAATTATTCAGATGTATCGACCAAACCCGGACCCAGAGTCCCTCAAGACAGGAAGGGATGTTAGTTTTCCAGAGTTTGCATCATATCTGTCAAATGTTAAACCAGTAAAAATGGATGGACACTGGAAACCTATTCATGACATGGTCCTTCCATGCGGTGTTCACTTTGATTACATTGGAAAATTAGAAACTGGCCACAGGGATTCTGTAGAAATTTTGAAAAGGGCCCATGTGGATGATAAAATATATTTTCAAGAAAGTACAAGGAATGTTAGTCATGATGATGGTATTTTCAACTCTTTCTATGATCAGTTAGAACCTCATCATATTAAAGGATTATACAAGCAATATGAGTTGGATTTTAAACTCTTTGACTATACACTGCCACGGCACATGAGGGGATGGGTATTTGGGAAACATTAGTGATAGCTTTAATACATGGACAATTGCAATAGATCAAATTTAAGTACTGTACTTGATACATCAACTCAAGTTTTCCTTAAAAGTTTACTTTTTATCAGTGAAAGACTTTAAGGACAATCGGTTGTGCTACCACATTTTTGTATATGCTCGCTGTGTAACAAGTAATTCCTTGAATGACTTTTGCCATAGTATTTCATCAATTGTGTTCTTTGTTGAGGAAGGGTTAGGAGGAATTAGTGCTTTCATCAGCCAGTCAGTTAGTTTCTTCATAAGCAATGTGTATAAACACTTTGTGGTAAAAACTAATAACTCATTCCAATAAGTTACAATGAACAACTCAGTCTTTGGCTATTTTTCACTTTGTTTATGTTTCCACCAAAAAAGAAAAAAGATGATTCTTTAGATATATATTTCATACTATTATTTATATTTTTCTACTTCAACTTTGTACAGTACTCTCAGAAATTTTATAAGATGTAGTAAACTTCATAATTTTTGTGGGAGACAAATTATTAAAAGAATGGAGAGGATTTGTGCAAAAGAAAATACAGTAAAGTGGGGTTGGGGAAGTGAGAATAAGATAGAGGGGGACTTGTCTTACTTTGTAAGTAGTGCAACTCATTTTTAACTTTCCTTTGTGAAATAGATCAATCTCTTTTGTCTGTGGTGCTTAAATATAAACCATCGCACAGATTTTATACCATAATTTGTTGACTTTGACAAAAGACAGAGTCTGCCTTAATTTTTAAATAATTTTTATCTCAGTACATAACATGTGTTGAGACATTGTCAGTAGCCAATTACTACAGTAGCGGTAGCTTATGTCCTTTTTGCATCACCATGTAAAGGAGGTTTTATATTTTTATCATAAAATCTTGTAGCTCTGTACCATGGTATAATTACGTAGGAGTTAGAATTTAAATAATCTAGTAATTTGAAAACTTTGTTGTTTTGACTGGAAAGTTATCAGACAGTTAAGCAAAAGAACACAGGGTATTTGTAGCCCATTGGTGATACTCCTTTTTTCCCCATGATGCAATATTGTGTTTTTTTTATAGTCTGGTTATTTTGTCCTTTGCTTCAAACCTCTGCAAAATTAAGCCTCAGGTAACTGTCACATGGTCTTGTCTGGTCTGACCAAGATGTTTGCCCAGCCATTACTGTATGTTGAGCTGGAGAAGTTCTTTTAAGATTGATTGAGTTTCTAAACAGGATATTAGCATCAGAAGTTGAATTCTTTACCAATATATTTGATTATTGGAGTATACCTATATATAGGAGATATAATTAGGGAGGGTGGTGTTGAACAAAGAGGGTGAAAGGTAGGAGGAAAACTAGTTTTGTTGGACACAGCTTATATTTACTGATCTCCGTGTTGCTGGTTGCTTTGGTAGTTTCAATAAGCTTTACATGCAGTGATTTATCACTTAGTATGACAGTATAATTCAAGAACTTGTTGTTTTTAGTATAACCATTTTTACCATTTCAAGTTTGGGCATAAAAATGCACAGTATTAGGATACTATAAATCTCAGCTATAAGTATTGGAATGGCCACACTGAAATAGCTAACTTACTGTACTGTATGAATGACAGTTTGTCATGATATTGGAAGAGTGTATCATATTTCATATTTGTGCATGCCTGTACCAGATCACCAAAACAAGATTTTCTCTTTTTTGTTTCATCTTTTTGAATCCTCAATGCATAGTCCCACTTCTTCAAGATTACCATTTATCACATATGTTAGTATTGTGATTCAGCTGCATAGTGTATTGTAAAGTTTACTTTATCTATGAAACCTAACCTAAATCAATCACTGATTTTGTTTGGCCTGTTATGGTCTCTTTTAGCTATCATAGCAGCACAGAAGAATGATATGTGTTGTCAATCACCTTGTCATACTCCAGTTATCCTGTTTGACACTCTACAATGGATGAAACTGCTCTTTCATTTCAAAATATGTTTCTTGGGTGTTACCATAGTAACAATATAGATTTTTCTTGAAAAGTTGTCATCTTTTGTGTGAAGACTCATCAGTGCTTTCCTGGCCTTGCTTTAAGATACTCTGAGTGAAGGACATTCTGCTCACGTAGTACTTTAAAAAAAATGTGGCTGTCTTGCCACAAACACAATGGATAGTGTTGCATGTATAATTTCAAACAATTATTGCCAGTCATAGCTGATATATCAGTTAGTTAGATGGAGTTTCCAATCAATTGGTTCAAGTCATGCTGGCTTGTTTTTTTTCCAGTTGTGGCTCACTGGCTTGTTTCTGCTCCAGTATCTGATATAAGGAGATACATTTTATAAGTGTATGTAATAGAAATGAGTGTTTACAGGCAGATCATTGTGTACTTTCAGCAGATTCTATTTCAGTTACAATTGGTAGATACTGTATGGTGATTTACTCAAGCACATAGCTAAGAGGGTGTTTTGAGGTTGAATCTCCCATCAAAAGAAAAAAAATGGCCAAAAAATAGAAAGCCTGATGAAAGATTTTCACCATTTGTATCTGTTTGTATGTAGCCACTGCAATAAGCTAGTTTTTTCCACAGGGAAGAGGGGGATCTCCCTCCCCATATCACCCTCCAAAATTCCCTCACGTGACAAAGTCCTGGCTACGGGTTTAGGCTACTGCTGCAGCGTCAAACGTGAAAATAGTTAACTTTTACACAGGCACTGTATGAATGTCTGGCATTGTGATGTCATATGTAGGCAGGAGCTACATTCTCTGGTAGGTTTTATTTGCCGATACTGGATATAAAGGATGATTATTAATTGATACCAATATTGATTTATCAAATACTAGCTGTGAAAGTGACTATTTTCCTAGCTTTAACCAGTTTTATTGATTTTTATGTGGGTGGTGGGCATTGGCTAGTACTGTATAATTGAAGTTGGTAAATGGCAATCTTTCCTGTTTTTAAAAATGTTTTGTTGTAGCAGTACCATGCAAGGTATCTCCAAATAACCATAGGTGGTGATCCATGGGGTTGTAGTGGGGAGACAGGGGTAACATTTATCTAAAACTGATGTAATCCCCCTCTACCATTCATGAGAACATATAATTGCCATTGCAAACATCTGGGATCTCAGTTATTAATTCAAGACTACAGAAAAGGGGAGGCAAAAAGTGAGAGGGGAACAGAGGGTAGGGGTATAAGGACATAAGTAAAAATTACTTAAAAAATCCACCTGTTTTCTGTTTTGTTTGTTTGTTTGTTGTTGTTGTTGTTGGTTTTTTTTTTTTTTGATGAAATCAATGTAAGAGTTTACATCATCATGATCCATGGGTGGGCAGGGATTTTGAAAGAAACACAAATAGGGGGAATCAATACTGCTACACTGGAAGTGATGCTGTCCTAGGCTTAGGTTATGAATGGGTTGAGGGTGACAAAAGCTTGCTTCAAGGCCTCTGTAAGGTGCAGTTTGAAGAGATTTAATGGCTCTAAATTGATGTAACTTGAAACATTGCTGCAAAAGTGTTTTCTTTTTAAGTACAATGCCAAGGTATTGACAATTTTCTTATTTTTATGGAAATGAAAGGGGATTTTAACCACCATCTTCTGGAACGGGGAAAATTCCCCTTACCCAATTCTCAGGGAAACAGTGGTAGGTGAGTTCGTTAAATTAGGTTTTAAGTTTTTGGCTAAGTTTCTGACCAATTGGTTTAAATCTGGCTATTGGATTGCAGTGTGGTATGAAACATTGCCTGTACATGACCTGTTTAGACTTTGAAACACTCTCACAGCAATATTTACATACGGCTCTTGCAGGGTATGCTTTCAAGTGTAATATAATCTACAGTATCTACAGACTCATTCTGTTCTAGTTAATACCATCAACAGTTTCCTTTTTGTTTTAGAATGTTGTAAACAGTATCATACTGTTATTACTGCTTGACATTTAACCTAGTGGTGCTGGTAGGGAAGCAATAAACAGGCCGTATTTGGCTTCATTCCAGACACAGATTGAAGTCATCAACTTATCACAGTATGAAGCATTAAAACAAACTTGTTGGTTGTATGTATGTCAAAAAAGGCAGCACAGGTTGTTTGTAGTTTTTCTTGCTAACAGTTTCTCTTGGTTGCCCAGCAGACTCGGTTAAAGTAGGACAACCTGTTATGTTTCAATAGACACCACAATGTACAGTTTTGAAGAATCAATGAATATGAATATTTATGGTTACATTGAATATTGATATGTAAGGTACCAATGAATATGAATACTCAAGATGAAGATATAATGAATATTTATGCAATGTAGAGGACTAAGTACTAAATTCTCAGATTTTGATGTGTACATTGTCACATTTATCTCGGGACATGTATATGATGCCTTACGGCTAAAGGTCAGGATAGGACTTAACAGATGAGGTTAGGTTAAGGTTGGAATTTCTTGAGACTTAGTATCATACATGATATTCTCTGAGGATTGGGCGGGAGTGACACTCAATTTGTTCAACAACAAATGCATATTTTCAGGTAAAGTGCAGTAAAATAGTTAGCATGGACAGTGTTCATGATACAGGGCATGTATTTGGATTTTTTTGGATTTTCATAATTTATTTCACATGTGTTCTCAGCTGTTTTTATGCTTTCTTGGGAAAAGATTTCAACTTATAAATGAAATAGCATGTTGAGATGTCACGTATGATCTGCAGTAGGCAGAAGTTATAAGTTTTTAATTTTCTTTCTAAATACATTTTTTCAATATCAGCCAAACTAGACATGTAGTTTACTAGAATTTGTATTTTTCTCGTCATGTCATAGTAGACAGCAGGAAAATGAAATATCAAAATTTTGCCCCCAAATGGCACAAGAAATTTATTTAAAAGTATGTCACCCCAGCAAGCAGTAATCCATCCTTCATGTTCTGTAACAGATACACACCTCTCTGTGGACTGGGGTTGTAGAAATCCCCCCCCATGCTGTCATAACCGGGGGGGGGGGGTTGAAACAGGTTTGGACTTTATTTGGAACTGAAACTGATTTGAACGTAAATGGTATTTGAACTTCCAATTTTTATCCAGCTGACACTTCAACATATCCGTGTTTTTGTGGTTAAATCCCATTAAGCTAACTGTAGCAGGTTGCACCTAGAGAAAGGTGTCGACAGAAGGAGGGGGGGAGGGCATTAGAAGGGGCGTTAGATGTGAATTTCTGCAAGAAATATAAACCAGTCTGAGACTGTTAAGGTTGAGTGCGACTATCTGATGGGACAAAACGTAGAAAACCTTTTTTATAAAATTGTGAATTGTGTTTGAGCAGCCTCCTTAGCCCAGTTCCAGAGGCTTACGTGCGGATGCCCACATTTACCTGAGTGAAAAGTCGCATAAGACTAATTGGGTATTACAATCCGACTAAATTTTCGCGCGTTTCCCACACAAAGTAGTATTTTTTATTTACATATTTATACACATATCAAACTAAGAGCGAAAATATTTTCGGCCACCAACCACCTAAGGCCATATCAACGTCGTCGACTTATACGATCCCAGCAAACTGTTCAGAACAAATGAAAATTCCAAGGGTTTCAATGCTTCGATGTTTCATCATGAATAAATTATAAGAACCTTCATCGAAAACGATTGAAAATTGTTAGATTGTTTTTATTTTTCTTCAATATGGTTCTTTCCCATCGTTGCCCTATTTTGTCATTGGCCGGATGTGCAAACTGTGGGCTCTCGGGCTACTTTCTTTGCGGTAGGAAAACCAATATCGATAAACCCTATCTTGGACATTGTAAGTGGAGTCTATATGGTTAAACTTAAGACACAAAATGTGGCAAAATTGCTGTATATTTCAAAAGGGCGTCGTGAACTTTAAACCATGATCATGATGCGGCTTTTTTATTTTCCTTACAACACAAAGTTTCTAAATACGCCACAATATATCTTTCCTAAAACCAATTCAAGTTTCCACTTGTTTCGTCCCCCTTGAATTTACACAGCAGAATCGCAAGTCATGATTTGGAAAGGGAAAATTAAAAAGACGTTATAAATTAAGATTTTACCCCGATCCGTTGAAAACCATATTTTCTCCGAATGCGGTAATACCCTGAACTGTATTACGTCTTGTCTCAGTCACCCTCATGTACATGTACAACTCTCTAATGGCCCCAGCAACGCAAGGGCGGATCCATGATTTTTCCAGATGGACTGTCCGAGGTGTGTTCGCCGGCCTGGAGGTAGTACTGCCTGGAGGAGAGGTGGTCCTCTCCCCCTCTGAAAGGTTTTGAAGCTCTTGAAATGCAATTTGGTGCTTTCCAGCACATGAAAAGAGAATTTTCTTCAATGATCGGAACTGAGCAAAATTTAGCAGTGAAATATATATATATATATATATATATATATATATATTATATATATATATATATATATATATATATATATATATATATATATATATATAGGTCGAAAAGAGGTAGTAAAAAGTGCTTAAAAGTTTGCGGAAAACTCCACGACGTTTCGGGTATAAACCCTTCATCAGGTGGCAAAAACCAAACTGAACAACCAACAGTAACAATTGGACACGACAAACATCAAATCCGAAGCGATCGCTGTAAAAACAGAACCGGACGAAAGTGACTGTCAGAAAACATGAGTGCGAAGGATGAAACACAAATCAAAAAAAGAAAAAGAGCGTCCTGGATGAAAAAATGCACGTAAAAATCGAACATGTTCTTAAAAAGGGAAAACAGGAGATAAAAACTAGCTCCGGAAAAAAATTATAAATAAGGCTTACACAGTAAAAAACGAGCACGAACGGGTAAGTGTAAAAGGAGTAAAAACTGGCTCAAAAAAGGGGTGAATATTACAAAAGGTCAATTCTAACGTTAAGCCCGTGTGGAGCGAGAGTACCTAGCCTCATGATCAGTCGGTTTTCAGCACTAAGGCGGTCACGATCGGAGCCTCGGCACATTACAGCTGCCGTAACGGTTAAATGCTGTATTGAACAAGGTGAAGGGGGATTGAAATGTGCAGCCACCGGGTATCCATGGAGATTCTGTTTGATGGACCTAAGGTGCTCGGTGACTCGATCCGCGAGGCGGCGCTTGGTCTCTCCCACATACAACGAGTTACATCTCCCACAAGCTAAAATATACACTACATTTGAGGAAATGCAGGAGAATCTTTGTTTGACAATAAAGCTGTTGCCGTTGGGGCCAGAAATGTTGACGAGGTCGTGTTTGCCGACAACTGGACATGTATTACACCTCGGACGGTTACATGGAAAGGTACCAGCCGTGTCGTCGAAAGAAGTTTGTGGGTGGGAAGCCCGAACTAAATGGTTGGCTAAATTTTTCTCAACTCTAAAGGCAGTGATGGGGGGTTCCGGGAAAACATCACGGGTTGAGGGGTCTTGTCGGAGCAACTTTACATTTTTGTGGATAGCGTGTAAAATAGGACGGATCGAAGGGTGATAAGAAATAACTAAAGGAATACGTAGATTGGTACCAGATTTGCTCTTTTTCTCCAAGGCTTCCTTTCTGCTGGTTCCTTGAATTCTGCGTAGGGCATTAGAGAGGATTTTGGCAGGGTACTGGCGTTTTTCAAAAAAGGCCAGTACCCTGCCAAAATCCTCTCTAATGCCCTACGCAGAGTTCATGAAGAAGTTCACTTGTAACTTCCACGGGTTTTTAGAAAAGTGTCAGAACTTCTCAGTTCCTTTTATATCTGAAGCAGGCAAATCCCGCGTCCCACAGTATGAGACAAGTAAGAATTACTAGGTCAAGTACACTGCTCAGTGTCTCATAGCCCGTCGGGCAAGTATCGTTTGAAAGTCTCCGCCACAAAGGCACACTAAAAGTGGACAAATAGATATGCATGCCGAAAAAGATACCTAAAGAACTGCCAGCCCGATAGACATAAGTAACGACAAAAAAATTTGTGGAAGCCTGACTAGTGTCTGAAGTTAAATAACCTCTTTCCCTTTCACTCTTCTTCTTTTCCCTTTCTCTTTATTTCTCCCTTTCTTCTTTCCTTAATTTTTTCTTTTTTTTTTTGAACGCGGTCACGGTGGATTGAGCTCATTTTCCCGTGAAACCAATCGGAAGGGAGGGGCTCTTTGCTCCCTGACCCACCCCTGGCAGATAAGCTACTGCTTCTCACTATGTAAGAGACATTAAGTATTCGGTGAATTCCTGCCCCAAAATGCGAAATTCCAAATAAGTTAGAAAATAATTGCGAGCGTGTCAGTAAAAATGTAATAACGGTTTGAAAATTGTCAACGCTAAATTTGGAATACTTCAGTTATTTGTTTAATTAAAGCATTAGTAAAAGAAAGCATTCTTCTATAAAATAGCTAGCTCGAAAAGTTCCCGTAACTAAAGACAATTGACGACAATACTCTTGCCAATTCCAGTAAAAATAAGTAACAAATCTAGTACACTTTCAAATAATTTTGTTTTCGTTTTTGTTTTTGGATTTTTTTTTTTTTTTTTGGGGGGGGGGGGAGCTTCACTTCAAACGGACTGAAAGGATAAACGTCAACGAATGACTTGCACTTCTTTCAAGTGTGTATGGGTAACGCATATTTGATTGATCCCTTGGCCCATATGGCTATGCCAGAATAAATTTAAGAGATTTCTTGGGTAAACATTTTACCAAAGGTCAAATGTAGGTATTAGTAATATGGACAACACCAAGGTAAGGCTAGAAACGCACACAGCGCGCAAAACATTGACATTTTTAGAAAGATTAGAAAGATTTAGAGCATAATCAAAATAAACCATTGACTCTGTCGAAGAAATTTCTCAGCCATGGAGGTATTTAATGACACTTTGAACACGTCTTTTGGGGAAATGAAAAATCAATGGCACGCGCACCCATTTCCCCATGCAAGTTGGCCCCACTGAGGAATGAATTCTAAACCATAGCAAGAAAAACGGGATAGAGTTATCAATAATATATAAAAGAAAAAGTCAAAACAAGCAAAGATTAAAGTGCGCGAAACGCAAACAAAATTGGCCATTAATAAGCATGACAACATTATTTTGGTTGGTTTCTTACGATCACATGACCATATTTGTCTCGTTCCGTTTATCGGCCGATTCCCACTAAGAAACAAACCGATGTTTTAGAAAAAGTTTCGTACAGCAGAAGAGACTAGTAAGTGACAAGATTGGTTGGAAATGTCGCCATTTGCGAAATGTGGGACATGTTTCCTCAAGTGCGCGGCATTAAGTAGGTCAATTAGGTTTAATATTATATAAAGTAAGCTCATTATAATATTAAGCAGATTGATGACAATATTAAGTGGGCTAATACGCAAGATACTTATCATATGACACAGTCATGAAAGAGGGATGCTGTCCTACGTTAGTCCGTTTTTCTATTCTCTTTCCAGATCGCATGGTGTTTGCTATCGTTTTATCTGTATTTATATCATCAATTTATTTAGAACCCTTTGGTCACCAAATTTGTGAGTGTTACATTCGTTTCATAAATTGATCATGACGGCACCTGTATACATTTTCAAACGTGCGTTTAATGTTTCTCCAATTTCCTGGAATTTCGACAGAGCAATATGCTACGATGTCTCTCTACGTTTGAACTGTCTTTGTTTAAGAATGTACAATATGCTGATATGTTTATATTAGTAGCATGCATGTGCACGTATATTTCGTGCTGGGCCCGGGGGTTCGGAGCATGCCTCTTAGAAAGCCAGCATTGCGATCATTGCGATCCGTGTAAAAGCGATGTGACCGATTGAACAAAGTTTTCTAACGTGTCTAAGGTAAATATTACTAATCAACAAACGTACAGAGAAGACAAGAGCGATCTAACCTCAAGTCAGAATTTTTGATGCAAATCTCGTATTTTACCAGATGTTTTGACCATTTGATTTTCAATTGGCGGCATATTCTAAATTAGAACAAAGGTTATTAAACACTTGCTGCACTCCATGCTTGGACAGTGACGTCAATTCTGGAAGGGAGAGGGGCAGGTAGGCAATTGCCACTCCAATGAAAATATGGGGGTAAACACGTTTTTTGCCCCTCCAATAATTCAAATAGATTTAAACAACAACAAGGAAAACAACAAGCAGAAGAGACAAAATTTAACATTGTGGGATATGAAGCGCTTCCATAAAACGTCAATTTGAGTGCATGTGCGTATCACTGTAAGTGTACTGTAAGTGTGTATGTAAATTTGGTCTTTTGAGTATGTACGTGTGCGCTTGCCTTCGTACGGGTACATTGCTCCTAGATAAATCCGGTCCTGGGGCCCGTTCCACAAAGACTTACGCACAATCTTAAGTTTGATTCCCCATACTTAAGTCAACAGTAAATCATACTTAAGATTGTGCGTAACTCTTTGTGGAACGGGCCCCTGGACACCTTCCAGGGTTCGGCTTACCTGGTTGAAGGCTGTACGGCATGTCCCTTTTCTAGTCATATCCCTAACGTTTTGAAAGGCTGAGAGGGCCACGGTCCGCTACTCCAGGTACTCGGCATGCTTTTGGAAAATCTTTTGTGGAATATATCCCTATCCCCTGCCATTTGCACTGGCGATGCCTTTGGTAACGTCCACTTAAAAATCGGCACAAAACATTTAATTATTTTTTTTGAAAATCGTACACTTCGCAACCTTCAAAACTACACTACCGTATTCTTCACTCTGAGTTGTAGGGGCTTGTCCCAGAACATCTGCAAAAGTCAAACTTGAAAGGAAAACCATAAAGCAGAATGATGTGTTCTATACCATGTCCTCTATGGAAAGAACAGGCACTTGGGAAAGTGGAACTCTTTGGTTTCTCGAAAGGAAATACCTCTGTAGTCGTGCGGGCATGACTTAGTTTGCAAAAACTAATGTAGTAGGATCGCGCGTTTTAGTGTTGGCGCAGGGAGGTGTGTCATCTTGGTTGGCGTATACTTCGGAGGGTCCGCTCTATAGTCCACCGTCTCATTGGTCCCCCATTTAACGTAATTCGTCTCATTAGTCCCCCGGTTAGGGTTTAGGGTTAGGGTTTAGCATTAAGGGTTAGGGGTTAGGGTTAAGGAAGCAATGAGACGGGGGACTAATGAAACGGGGGACTAATGAGATAGGGAAATATAATCATAATCCCCATAGGTACTCCTAAATTATTGAAGAGCAAGACAGAGCTATTAATTTTGTTCTACTGTCTGAAGCCAATACCGAGATTAACTGATTGAAATTGGATTTGTTGAATCAAACCTTTAAAGAGACAAATTTTCACGTGAACACTGTGTCTCAAAAGAGGGCATTGTTTGGAATGAAAAAAAAACATATTGTAACTATTTGTTTCACAATGTATTGAACGTAATGAATGGATATTTTACTACATTTTTGAAACCTTGAGGAACGATAACTTTTGATGTGAGAAGTAGTTTTACATCCTTTGAAATGTATCTAACCTTTTTGAGCATTTAGTGACCTAGTAACGTATACGTTTTAAAATTTTAGAATCCAAACTAAATTGTGGAACGTTTCCTTAACGCCAACGTTAGAGAAGTCAACTAACCATAGTGAAGGTCATTACTAAAATGCACAAACCTACACTAATTTTGCAAAGGTCATGTATTCGCGACTACATACGAATCCCTTTCGGGAAATGAAAACTACAGGCTTAAACGCTGTCCCAACAGGGAGTTGCTAGAGATTGTCTAGCAACTCTCTGGTCTCAGCGTTGTTTTTCTTCGCGCTCACTCCTTTTAAATATACTGCCTCTTGAATCAGGTTCAATTTACTTCTCGTAGATCATCTCGCATATCATATAAGTCTAAACTATATCACTGTAAACCAGTAATGCCTTAAGTCGCATGCAGCGGAGGAAATGGTCCCCATCCCCAAACATTTTCAAAGTTTTTTATCATCTTAATTCACCTGTATAAAATGACAGCTATTTTCCAACTTTTGTAAGATGAACTTTAGCGGTGGGTGACATTATAAAATGGGACAAGAGCTTAGCGAAAGGAGATGCAGACTCTCTTTTACGACACTTTTTTGGCAGTTCTAGTACTCATTTCGCTAGATATTCAAGCCAAGAGAAAACCTGCAAATAATCCAAATCCCCCTATTTCTCCAATACATTTGCATTGATAATCTCAGCCTTCTGTTTGGTTTGGTTTTGGTTGCTGGAGTTTGAAGCCTCAACATCTAACCTTTCATCTAGGGGCACCTTTAAGTGTTGGGCACTTGATTTTTTTCTCCTTTATTACTTTTGCGGAGTCATTCGGGGTTAGAGTATGGTTTAACAAGTAAATGCGACCTGGTGAAAATGCCCGCCGAAAGCATGGTATAGATAAACCACACGTTGAGTGCAACTGTAAGATTACTCAGTTTGAGTACCCTCTTTCAGGAGGCCGATGTGTACTGTCAAACAAGAAATTACCTGTTACACGGTAACCCTAGTCACTAACCTTATCCCTAACCCGAACATAGAATACAATCGATACAATACAATGACAAAGGCCAATCAAAAAACACCTTGTTAACTGAAACAGTGGCATCTACCCCTTATTGCTCTGGGGTCGTGATTTGCCTGCTTCAGATATAAAAGGAACTGAGAAGTTTTGACCCTTTTCTAAAAACCCGTGGAAGTTACAAGTGAAATTCTTCATGAATGTCCATCAGATAAAAACAGAGAAAATTCTTGAAAATTGTTTTGGTCCCATTGTCTACCTATAACATAACATACAGGTAATATCGTATGTTTACCTGTTAAGCTTTGTTATCGTACTCCAGAGAATCAGTAGTTATAGTGACCCACTTTTCGAAAAGAAGCTAACTCAAGCTAACTTTCGGGCAAGGCTTGGAAGGTCGGAAGCAAAGGTCGGGTAGTCATTTATTTAAAAAAGTCCCCAATCTTGAGAGCCCCAATCTTTTCAAAATTTTGTCTGAACGAAACAACGCACCACAGTAATAGTAAAATTTTCACGAAAAATCGAAACGATTAGAGGAATTTCGACTCATTCGGGCAGCTTATTTAAACGAGTATTATTCAGCCTTATTTCATAGACTTGGTCGACACTGTGCCTGCCCGTTTCGGGCAGAATTTGTAGAAATGTGTGAGATGACCTCAATTGCCAGATTAGGCCTATATGGGAAGACGGGAGTGTACAGGTGTTTGCATATGCTAAAAGTTTGCCCGAAAATGGCATTTGTTCCTTCTATGTGGTAATATTCTGATCATTGTGGAGGCTAATTTACTCATTTGTATCAAAGTGAGCATGTTATTGCAAACAAAAACTCAAAATAATGCCTGCTTAGATCCTATTCACGAGCCTGCAAATGCAATTTCCGGCGATCTTAGAGGTCGCAGTGTTTCAAAATTTTCTGTATGCTCATGCGCTAACTGAAGGTTTCGTTCTGCTTATTCTTTCGTATTGGCGTCCGGAAGGGAAAATCAAACTTGTGAAAAAATTAATTAAAAATTGAAATAAAAAAATTTAAAATAAATTATCAAAATGTCTTCACCCACAGCTTCAGTTTCTACTCGTCAAATTTGCGGACATTTGACCAGGAATAGCAAAAGAGAAGGAAGTATGCTGAATAGTGAAATCGTAATTTGGGGACCATCATTCGTGATATGTATTGAAAATTTGTAATTTTAAAAAATATGCCAAAATTGTACTAATTGTCAGGTATGTAGTGTGCATATGGCATCCGAATATTGATGAAAGCGTTGGTCTTGGTTTGGTCCCGTGCTGCTCTCAAGTGGCGACGCGCGAATGTAACTGGGATATACAAGGCGAATATGGAGGGGGGGGGGGGGAGATTCATACTTGGGTAACGAATATAGGCCTATAGGCTGTTTGGCAGTTGTAAGTTTTATCGTGCATAGGCTTGCAAGGCCGCGACCGAAAGGCAGATTTCCTTTCAACAATTTTTTACATTGAAAATTCTAAAAATCTAAAAATTACAGACATGAAATTCCTGTTTCAGGGCTGGGTACATGCAGCTTATAACACTCGCCAAGTGTGGTTTCCGGCCATCTGGAGGGTTTGTAAGGCCCAAAGTTTTCTTGGACGCTCCGCGCCAACCTATGGTGGCGCTCCGCTTAGATAGTGTACACAATTCAATCATTCATGAATGACCTTGCCCCCCCCCCTTGTAAAAATTTCTGCGGACGCCCATGGTCTTTCGGGTGGAGTTACATATATTTCGGGCAGAAAAATCTCCTTCCCTTAACTAATAATGCTCCTATACGCCAATGGTCTTGCTCCACGTGAATTTCTTATATATAAATCAACAACCCTACTAGGATTCTGAATAATGGTAAACATGGTCATGGCGAATTGTCCGGGTTGCCAAAAGTCCGAGTTGCCAATTGTCCGGGTGCGAGTTGTCCGGAATGGGAATTGTCCCGGTTGGCAATTGTCCGGTTGCGAGTTGTCCGGGTGCGAGTTGTCCGGAATGGGAATTGTCCGGGTTGGCAATTGTCCGGTGGCAGTTGTCCGGATGCCAGTTGTCCGGGTGGGAGTTGTCCGGCAACCCAAGAGTGGGGGGTTCTGAACCCCTTGGATCCGAGCTTGCAACATGTCTGAGTCTTTTTTATGCAATGAGAAGTCGAACGGTTATCACACTATCATTCGGATAACCTTCACAGTCAAATGTGCATAATTTCCAACCAAAGATATAAAAATTAAATAAAGTACACCAAATTTCGCTGACTCTAAATTGATAAATAAAAAATCCCGTTAGCATTGACACACCAGGCCTTACCTTAGTTGTGTTACGCGGCCTGGCCAGTTTAAGGCAGACATTCCCCACCCCAACTACAATTTAAGAAGTATTTTACTGAAATTCTCAACTGGCACAGCTCTTTCATTGACAGCAAAAGAAAAAAAATGCTCATTTTACATAGCATTTACCATTACCCTTACAGCCTGAATCAATAAATTGGGATTGTGATTGGATGGGGATGAGTTGTAGACAGTTATGGGAGGGGCCTAAGTTAGGAGGTTGGGAGAATTGGAACTGTCTGGGGTGATAAATAACTGCCTCTAACTCAAGTATTACAGATAGGTCCCCAGTTGAGTTAGCTATTGATTACCCC
Organism: Holothuria scabra; assembly: GCA_037179385.1. Classification (NCBI taxonomy): domain Eukaryota; kingdom Metazoa; phylum Echinodermata; class Holothuroidea; order Aspidochirotida; family Holothuriidae; genus Holothuria; species Holothuria scabra. The sequence continues at coordinate 45,189,644 of CM074188.1, forward strand.
GTTGCGTGTCGGTTCAAGGAAGTTTACAATTACTCATAAGATTTAAATGGTTTGTGCATAACAACGAACAAGGAAATGAGAAATTGATTAAGTCATAGATGAGCGAAACTAAAAGGTAACCGTCAACTAATCAGTGATAGAGTCTAGGAAAGGCTACACATTTATCTCATTCACTTTTTAATAGTAGTATGCATAGGCGTACGAGGCGGGGGGGGCAGACTGCCCCCAAATTTTCTCAACACCTAAAATTCGGGCAGGGATCTGGAAAAATTCGGGCAGGGATCTGGAAAAATTCGGGCAGCCGTTTGAGTCTTAAAACCTGGTTTGTTTCTTTTTTCACAGAAAACTCCTAGACGCGTCCGAATTCCTTCAAACACTTGGCCGAAAATAATAAAAAAGCATCAAAGTCACGGTACAATTTTAATGAAAACTCTAAAAGATACCAGAATTCGCGACACATTCGGGCAGCTTATGAAAAAACAATTTTTCGTAAACCTCACTTCATATTCTTGCGCAAACCTTTGCCTGAAATGACACAATATTCGGGCAAAAGTTGCAAAATAGTTCTGGGATATTTTTAATTGCCAGATTACAAGGGGAGAGAGGATGTATACAGTCCCCAAAATTTTGCCCGAAAAACTCAATCAAAAGCTATCTTGTGACGCACCATATACTAAATGGCAATCACCAATAGTCACCAGAAGGCTGAAACGTACTTGGTCGAGAGGTATTTGGGCAGCAGATAAATGAGATGACGATTTTACCCTTTTCAAAATGATCCTCTTGAAATTGTGGGAAACTTTTTAACCTGCAGTGCTGTATAACCGAAATTCGGGCAATGGTAAAAAAATCAGCGTAGCTTGTTTGCTCACTCATACGAATTTAGTGTGAACAAATCTGCAAGTAAGTCTGCCCACAAATTCATGTAAAAACATCTAGCAACGTGACAAGCCGGGTTTTTCTCAAACGGCGTTAGTATAAAAATCATTTATATATAGTCGGGATATAGTGGAACTGGAATTCGGGCAAGAGTCGCAACCATGTGCGTCCGGAAGGGAGGGGGGAAATCCCCCCCCCCCCTGGAAAATCAAACTTGTGAAAAAATTAATTAAAAATTGAAATGAATAAAATTAAAAATAAATCATCAAGATATCTTCACTCAAAGCGTCAGTTTCTAATCGTGAAATATGCGGACATTTGACCAGGAATAGCAAAAGAGAAGATGGTATGCTGAATAGTGAAATCGCAATTTGGGGACCATCATTCGTGATATGTATTGGAAATTTGTAATTGTAAAAACTATGCCAAAATTGTACTTGTTGTCAGGTGTATAGTGTCCATATGGCATCCGACTATTGATGAATGCGTTGGTCTTGGTTTGGTCCCGTGCTGATCTCAAGTGGCGACGCGCGGATGTAACTGGGATATACAAGGTTAATTGGGGGGGGGGGGGGTATGATTCATAATTGGGTAACGGATATAGGGCTATATAGGCTGTTTGACATTTTTAAGTTTTATCCTGCATAGGCGTGCGAGGACATGACCGAGAGGCAGATTTCCCTTCAACAATATTTTACATTGAAAATTCTAAAAATCAAAAAATTACAGACATGAAATTCCTGTTTCAGGGCTGGGTACATGCAGCTTAGAACACTCGCCAAGTGTCGTTTCCGGCCATCTGGAGGGTTTGTAAGGCCCAAAATTTTCATGTACGCTCCGCGCCAACCTATGGTGGCGCTCCGCTTAGATAGTGTACACAATTGAATCATCCATGAATGATCTCCCCCCCCCCTTGTAAAAATTTCTGCCGACGCCCATGGTCGCAACAGAGTCACAGACATACGGTACTCATGTTTTTAATTCCGTTCTACAGTTTTCCCCGGAAAAGATACAAGACCAGGTAACGTTTTATACATTCCCAGGTGCGGTATATCATTATATTAGGTTTTTTTTTCACATCTCTAATGCTTTTAAGGACGAACCTCAGTTACCGATTGCTGAATCGGGGAAAAATATATGAATAGTGCCTTGTCAACGCCTTTTTTATTTAATGGGTAAGGTTTGTTGGGATCAAGTGTGCCAAAACCGTTGATATGGACTTAGGTCGTTTGCTCACTAGGAAATAATTTGAGCCCTTGTTTGTTTAAATGCATATGAACAGGCTGCTATCTTGCTTGGGAATCGCGCGAAAATTGAGTTAATCGGTTTTTAAGGGCCAATTCGTTGCATGGCATCCCCACTCAAGTAATTCGGGCCTCTGAATCTAAGCTAAACAGGAATCTGAAAACCTCTGAATCTGAGCTAAAACACACGGGATCCTTGTAAAGTTCGACGAAACTTATATTTAACTGGCAGCCGAAATCCGATGCAATGCCATCCTTCCTTGAAGTTGAGAAGCCTTGGGGTTTTCGAGAGTTTCTGAAATTTTTCCATTTTCAAAATTATATTGATTATAATTTCATGCTGCAAGACGTAAAATAGTTTGTAGAACGCGCAAACAAACTCATTTTCCATTGATTATAGCTTAATGTCGTCATCCAATGGTAGTGCCAAGTGGTACATTTCATCTGGGAGCAGTTTCTGACCTTTTTGATTCCTTGCCGAAGGCAGGCAAGGAATCTATGCGATGGTGATGTCGTGTGTGTGTATGTGTGTGTGTGTGTGCGTGTGTGTGTATGTGTGTGTGTGACGCCTGCTTGTAAACACGATATCTCAAGAACGGTAACCCCCAGGGATCTCAAACTTGGCATGTAGATTGTCCACATTGAGTAGATGGTCCCTATTTTTTTTGGTAGAGGTCAAATGTCATTTGGGGTCACCAGAGGTCAAAATGTAAATACCTTGGAAATTGCTTGTAAACACGATACCTCCAGAAGGAAAAATGTGAGCAATCTCATACTTACCTTGCTGATTGTCCATATTGAGTAGATGGTCCCTATTGTTTTTGATGGAGGTCAAAGGTCATTTGGGGTCACCAGAGGGAAAAAGGTCAAAACCTTGTAAACACTGTATCTCAAGAAGGGTAAATGTGAGGGATCTCATACATAGCAGGTGGATTGCCCATATTAAGTAGATGATCACTATTATTTTTGGTGGAGGTCAAAGGTCATTTAGGGTCATCAGAGATGAAAAGCTCAAAAACTTGTAAACACCATATGTCAAGAAAGGTAACTGCCAGGAGTCTCATATTTACTAAGTGGATTGTCCATATTGAGTAGATGACCCCTATTGTTTTTATTGGATGTCAAAGGTCATTTGGGGTCATCAGAGTTCAAAACATCTAAACCTTGCAAACACTATATCTCAAAAGAGTATATAACTGTTGAGTTTAATATCCATGAGCGGTTAGGGTGAAAGGGTAAGAATAATTTGGCATGTGTAATGTAACAGGCATAGGGTATATAATTTTTTTGGAACAGTTTACTAACTTCACTATGTAAATTCTGTATTGAGTTAATTTTTGAAAATGCATTTGTAAAGTACTGAAGCAAACTCATAGGAAGAAGGTCTAAGGTGCACAAAAAGGCACATCACATGGTAGTTACTGTACAGTATGTTGATTCTGGCATGAAATTGTGCCCTGTTATTACATTAAGTTCCAAGTATTAATACATGAAAAAGTGGGCAGAGCAAAATATAAAATCTTAAAAGGCAAAATCTGTTCATCAGGCTGGCATACATGCTTCAATGCTCATGGGTATGCTGATTTTGCAGCCACAAGTAAATAGATTTTTATGAAACTGATGTGGAACATGTGAGTTTAAACAGTCTGTATAAGGGTCATTTAGGGGCATAGTCTGAAAATATTAGAAGATGCTTCTGTGCACACTAAGTAGATGACTGATATGGAACTTCATAAGTATAAACTTTGAACAGAGAGTACTCTGTGTGATGCACAAGAATCTCTTTTATAACATACCTACATTGCTTTTTCAATAACCTTAAAGAAAACCTGAAGAAAACATTAAATTTAGTGGGAAAAAGTGCTAATATTTGACAAACCTTGTGCCTACTGTCCTCATGAGGACATGTGCATGCAAGCATGCATTAATTGGAAGTGGGAATTGATGAATTAGATATACCACAGTTAATTAGTTTTACAAAAAAGAACCTAATTTACACTGATCATTTGGTATCAAATACCCTTCAGCGCACATGAACTGTCATTGCCTAATAGAGTGAATCAAATTGTGACTGACCCATTCTTTGCCATTTGGTCACAGTTATCTCGCCCAATTTTTCACAGTTGACTGCCAGTTATCCCCAAAGTGTCCTGAAGGATTACCTCATACAAACATACAGCTCAATTGACTTAAGCTTTTTACTGTATAAGTGGTGTTAATTGACTCTTATAAACCCTCTGAAGAAAGCTTATTATTTTTATCTCAGTACATAACCATGACAGCCCATTGTTTGTATATACTCCTATTTCCTGCCATTCCCTGCAGGCATTCAGTACTCTATTTGTGGTCAAAATGTCAGACCTGCATGAAAGTCACACCTTTGCTTAATCCAGCATAAAATAACTGTTCACATTATCTTGTCTCATCTGACCACAAATAAAAGTTGTTTGCCTAGCCATTGTCTGGAGATGGAGAAGTTCATGTACACTGATCAAGTTTCTAAACTGAAAGTCATCTTAGAAATACTTTAGATTGACACCCTTCAGAAATTAGTGTCCTTTACATATAAGCTGGTGGAATTGAACAAATAGTGTGTTTGTATAAGGAATTTTGTTGAACAAAACTTTAAACATTGGTGTCTGTCTAGATTGGTGTTTCTGCTTTACACTTTCAATATGCTCTACAGTGATTATTTGTCACTTAGTTTCATTCTAGATTTTGTTTTAAATTTTTGATAGCATAAATGTATCAGGATACTACTTGCCTCATCTCTGCTTATATCTGGATAACTGCACCAAAAAAGTAACCCCTGTGTGAAGGATTATATAGTTATGTCAAATATCATCATCGAGTGGAAATTCTTGTCTCACATTTCATTTTTATCCATGCTTCAAGATTACCCTTTATGACACTTTTCAAAAGTATTAAGATTTTATTTTGCATTGCTGCTGTCATTTAAAAGTAGTTCAGGTAATAAGAGCAAGCATAATGCTGTATACTGTGTATCAAACAAGGAAAACTTGTACTGTATGTTATGCTGTACCTACAGTATAAGTAGACAAAAGGCGAATTAAAAGTCTTGTTAAATTATGGATTAATAGGGACATCTGCTTTTGTTAATTTGCAAAGGATACCATAGACAATGGGTGGGGCATTTCCCCCATAAAGCAAAAATTGCCGTCAGTAATAGCCAAGGTTACACATCTCTGTTCAGATGTCTCATTAGGCTTGGTCTCACATACCCCGCAACACCCAGTGTTAACTTGTGTTTACAATCAGACAAAACCACAGGCTAACCCCGTGTTTTCCAGTCTGTGTTCTCACGTACCCAGTGTTTCGTTAATTGGATAGTGTTACCATAGTAACGAGGTCAAATATTTCACATACTGATTACAGCAAAATGTAAGAAAATACCTGTCATCAGTGCGATAAATACCTGTGACCTTGCTTGATTTAAACAAACACGATGTTTAAAACTGCATAACCCTGCGATTTGAGGTGAATCAAATTTTAAACACTGACCCCGCGTTCCCACGTTACTCGAGCGTGAGGTAATACAGTGTTACCTCGAGCGCGGGGTATGTGAGAACACAGTATTTGATCCAATGCTTGAAGGAGAGTGTGTCGATGAGGGCTTGTTTAAACACTAACCTCAATGCAGACTTTTAGAAACATAGTGACATCGGAACATAGAGACTTCAGACCAAACTTTTGATAAAAATGGTTTCAAAATACCGCTTTATCAAGTAATGAGACAGTTTTCTGGAATATTACAGCTGTGTGAGAAATTCCTCTTGTGTGTGGAGATCAAAGGTTTGAGGTGACAGTTAGATCAAACTTTGTAGACATAATATTTTTAGGGGGATAACTGTGAGGAATCTCATACCATGGTGGTAGTACTTCCATACTCATTCTGTACTAAGCTTAATTTTGAATTACTCATGTTGATGGACGTGTTGGTAAGGTGATCACTATTGTTTTTAAGGGGTCAAAAGGTCATTTTGGGTCACATGAGGTCAAAAAGTTTTGACCTTACTAGTATTATATCTCAATTAAGAAGGATAATTGTATGGGCCTGTTGGCTTTCTAGTTGTAGATTTGCTCATTTTTGGTGAAAATTTTATTGCAAACGAAAGTTCAAAATATCGAAGGCTTTGATTATGCTTATAAGCCTGAGAAAGGTCATTTTCGGCTGTCTGAGGGTTGCGATTTTTCAAAATTTTCTGTACGCTCTGCGCCAACTGATGGTGGCGCTCCGCTAAGATAGTCTTGCGGGCAAAATTACATTTTTCGGGCAGAGAATCCTCTGCCACACCAAACTGAAATGCTCCCGTACGCCTATGGTAGTATGCATCCTCAGCGACCTCAGGCTACTGGTGAGTCAAATGTACGTCACGTCTGTCCGAATTGTGACACAGGGACTGTTTCAAAGTTTTCCAAATCGTTGCGTCAAAGTCAAAGCAAGATATATATATATATATATAAATATAGACATAATAGATTGCGTGTGTTGGAAAAGTAAACAGATGCAATAGAAAAACGAAATAAAAAATGATATTTTCATTTCCAACTAGAATTTATCGAAGAAGAATACGTACAAAATACGGCTTTTTTAAGAATACCGAGGAAAGGATCAAGCAAGAGGTTAAGTCTATCCTTCGACTCAATACCCATAAAACCGGGCTTAACAGGGACCTCTCTTTCATGAGCAACCAAGCGAGGGTTACTCCTAGCACTGTGTAAGGTTTTTACCATTTTGTGTTTTCAACTGAGGAAGAGCAGTGGTGTCACGCTCGAAATATTTTGTACGTATTCTTCTTCGATAAATTCTAGTTGGAAATGAAAGTATCATTTTTTATTTCGTTTTTCTATTGCATATATATATATATATATATATATATATATATATATATATATATATATATATATATATATATATATATATATATAGTTATAGTTATAGTTATAGTTATAGTTATAGTTATAGTTATAGTTATAGTTATAGTTATAGTTATTTTCACTTCATCTCTGCTTTCACAGGTTTCTGCATCTCTTCGGAGATCCGCTGGCGAATAAACAATTGTGTTCAGCTGGATGGCATCAACTTTGATCTCTGGTTGGGCTTGCGTCAAACGAGAACTAGTGCTGTTCCAAAGAATTAGGCTCAGGAGAGACATACTTTTATGTAAAATGCCGCTAATATCAGGTAACCCCGGATGGTAGTCAACAGTCAAGTAAACCTTCTTGTATTCCTTTTCAGTACTGGCTGGGGGATGGGTGGGGCTGGTAAAATTGGAACGGGCCCTTTTAATCTGCTGCATAACTTTACGGCAATTAAAGCCGCGTTTTACAAGGTATGTGGCAAGATTATTGCAATGACGAATTGCAGTTTGAGGGTTAGAACAGATTCTAAGGATCCTCACAGTTTGACTTTAAGCGGTACTACGCTTAATATGACCAGGATGACAACTGTTAGACCAAAGAAATTGATGGGTGTCAGTCGGCTTAATATAAAGGTCAGTGCTGATTGGTGTTCCCACGTAGGGCCCAACTGGGCTAGCCTTTCCCAGCTGAAGCCCAGCTGTGCCCCGCTTCAACTACTGAAGCCTAGATTGGCTTAGGCTGGGCTTCAGCTGGGAAAGGCTAGCCCAGTTGGGCCCCACGTGGGAACACCTGAAAAACACGGATGGGCCCCAGCTGGGGCCCAGCAAGTAGCCCAGCTGAAACCCAGTTGGGGCCCAACTGGGCATGTTGGCTGGGTAAAGTCCATTGTATCCCTAACATAAGAAGGAATAGTAGGCACAAGGGTTTTAATAAAAAAATCAACTAATTCTGAAATCCCCTCCGTAGCAGAACCACACCTAGAAATAACGGGCCTCCCGGGCACCCCATTTTTGTGGACCTTAGGTAAAAGATAGAACCGGGCAGCTCTAGAATTAGTGGGGGTAGCAAACTCACACATATCTTCAGAAATAGCATTCTGGCTGACCAAAGACTGGAGCATCAAGGATGCTTCATTTTCAACATTGCTAATGAAACTACTGTCAACCCTTTTATATACAGAATCATCACTCAAATGACGATAGCCTTCTTTAACATACCTCTCTTTGTCCATAATGACAACCCCTGAACCTTTGTCAGCTTCTTTAATTACCAGTTCACTGTTATTTTGTAATTCTGTAATAACAGAACGTTACTTAAAAGATAAATTACTTAAAAAACTGCGGCATGGCGCTTCCAATAATTCTTTTTCAACCACATCGATGAAGGCGTCAAGATGTTTGTCTCTGTAAGTTGGAGGAATCCAGGTTGACTTTTTACGAAATTTTAAGTCACTGTCATCAGTGGAAGTTTCCCTGTCGTGGAAATACTCAGCTAAGCGTAACGAGCGTCCAAACCTCGATATACTTTCTTTGAGGGCGAGACGGTCAGCATGAGGGGGCAACGGAGCAAAGGTTACGCCTTTCGCAAAAAGATCCAACTGGGCAAACGACACTCTTTAGAAGACAGATTAATAACTGTTGGATATTTGTCTCCCCTCAAAGTGACCGGTTCCATATTCCTGCTGAGGTAACCCGAACATTTTTCTACCGGCTGGGTACTTGATTCTCCCAGGAGTGAATCAGTCGGGCCATCAGGAACACTCCCGGTTACCCTGGTACTGGTATTATCAAAAACTGTATTCAACTCAGAAAATGGGCTGGGTCATCTATGTGATCAGCCGAATCGAAAGAATCATCCTTATCAACAACTAAATCGGAATTGGACAGTGCTGAATCCTCGTTACGATTTTTACGTCTGAATGAACGCCCCATGTTCTTAACAGAGTGGTGATTGCAATCAACATTAGTCCATGCAATATTAAGGACGGGTAGACTTGCTTTGTTTAAAACAGAATCCGAAGGATCGGGGTGTAAATCATACTCAGTGGCTCCTTTCTGAGGCGAAAGCCCACAGTGTCTATCATTGAAACCCGACTCAGAGTTATCAAGCGAGGCTGGGGAAACGGAAGAGATGGAAGATGACAGTCCCTCATCCCACCAGTCAAGGGTACTCGGGTCCGCTGAACGATGTCTAGGTAACAAAGGATCCCGTTTGAACTTGAGCAATTAAGATAGATTCTTAGTACGGATAGAACCCATAAAAAGACTAGTTATAGAATCCACTTCATGTTGAAGTTGACCACGTTACCGACGTTACCCGGGGTGAGAGGGTGTGACAATTGATGATAAGTCCATAGCTTCTACATGGGATATTGCGTTAACGGGTTATTTGAACAAATGTTCCAAATACCTCTGATTTATCTGAGAACTCTTCAGCGTGTTACAAAATCAGATCATATGCTTATACAAAGACATACGCTCTGTATATATAACTACCTGACGTTGTAAGGGGTGAGGAAAGTACAAGGGTATGGTGTAAAATTTGCCTGGGAACACTTTCAGAAGAATCTTTGCAAAGTGTAAGTAATTACGTTTAAGTGTTATCACTTGTTTTGGGTATGGTGTGATGGTATGGTCAGGTTTTTTATATGAAGAGTGTGGGTCAGAGCATTTGAATCCCTACGGTATTTTCCCTGAGTAATACATCCTCACAAATGAGCACTTGTTCGTTGTTGCAAATGTTTCTTTACAACTGAATCAAAAACTAACAGTGCGCCATCACCTCGAACTTCGGACAAGATTTACGCATGAGAAACTCTAGCTAAAGTCATGTTGTGTCATGTTGAAGGGAGTTGAATAAGTTAGAAAGAGTCATTCCAACCTTTGAATTCTTCAAACCTGATCCTGTGGGATCTGTATATGTGTATGTAAACCGAGTCCGACGGGTCTGATATAGGTGCATGGATCTTCGTGTCATCGTCCTTCACGCACCCTCAAGTGGTTAAAAACTCACATCATCAAATCAAGCACATGCATGTCTATATGCCAATGAATTGCACACCTATGAAATTGATCTTCCTCCCCTTCACAAAAGTAGTAGTGGAAGTAAGTTTAAAAGTCCGAACTTGTGTCCTAAAATTAAAAATTCTTAGGTATAGACGAATCCAATAAGCGCTTGTTTTTAGTAACTGTAGGCCTCATTAGTGGGGTCCATCAGCCTAAAACCGTCTTTATTTATTGTTTAGATGGATTTAAAACCCTCATATTTAGTGAAATTGGAGAATTTAAGATACAAATTAGTGTACAACCATCCATGATAGAGGCAAGCAAGGAAATCGAAAGATTTAAAGGTAATGGAACCCAGTTATGGCCGACTGAAATCAGACCATCACTTGCTGTCCGGATTCGTGTATAAGACCGGAGAAACTGGGAATTGCCATTTTCTTAAAGGGCATTTCAAGCCAAAATTTTCTCTGTTCGCTAGCATCAATGATGGTGGCGCTCTACTTAGACGGTGTCATTACTGCTTGTCCTCCCACTTAAATAACTCTCCCCTCCCTTAAATGAAAACCTAGCTAGGCTATCAATTGTTACATTGGTACTTAGAGGCAACGCGAAAATGTGAAAAATTCCTTCACTTCAAAAGAGAAAAGGAAAAAGAGAAAAGGTTGAAAATCCCCTTGCTTCACAAATCAGCCGTTTATATTTAAGTTGGTGGGAGTGGTAACACTAATCGCATACTTTAGCGAAGGGCTGCTTTTCTGTCCGTGACATCATGTGCATAGGTCTTGAATCAGACGACGTACCTGGTTTTCAATAGATCTACTTTTGAATTAACAGTGACAATTGTGGCGATATGAACATGTTCAATAGTGATTAACCCTTTACCGTTGTTTGGGTCCTTTTGGACCCATGCGGAGAGCTCGGCTGTCACACATCTTTACTGTTTCACGCGGAGCTCGAAACTGCGAGTAGCTACCCGAAAATTCGGCCACAACAGCGAGGGAGACAATAGTTTAAGGTCACGGGGTCAATGGCCTACGGAAGCCGATGCGGGGCGGGCTACGTCCGCTTTTCCGCCCACTCCCGATCCGCGCAAATATGCCCCGATCGGAGCACAACGGTAAAGGGTTAAGTAGCCAAACTGATGGATGCAAGGGAAATTTGGACATGAACATATTAAGAAATTTAAATAATATTATTTTAAGGACACATATAGACTTTACCACCAATTTTCTCCTCAACAACCCGATGTTATCAGAATGTTATTCTGAGAGTGATATGTGAGCACTTACCACCCCACTTGAAGGTCATATCCCTTTTAAATTCTAGATCAACACAACTGACTGAAAAAAACCAAAACAAAACATAAAAAAGCATCCCTGTCAATTTTAGGAAGTGAAATAAACTCTGGCTCCCCTCAAACTCCATTTGAAACACAAATGTTGTAACTTCATGTGCTGATTGCAAGTGGCGTCACCAGATTTTTCATTCGGGGGGGGGGGGGACTGGGGGCACAACGAATTATGAGGGCATTGCTAGACTCCACTCATGGCGCCGGAGGCGCCACCGAGCGCGAAGCGTGAGGCTCAACGGGTGAGGTCCCTCTGAAGCTCCTGAGTTTTAGCGTGTTTGTGAGGTAAGAGAGACGTTATTTAAGGGTAATTTTATTAACTTACCACGTTCTGGTCTAAAAATTACCTCCAGGGTAACTTCAAGTAAGACTTTCGGTAAAAAAAACACTGATTCAACTACCAAGAGCGGATCCGGCTGGCATTTTGAAAAAGGGGTAGATGATCTTTAAAGAAGTTAGGTAGGTAGATGATCTTTAGAGAAAAAAGTTGATGGGCACTTCAATGTGAGTCTTGGTTGAGGTCCAGGAGGCAAACCCCCGGAAGCTCATGGGTTTGAGTGTGTTTGTGAGGTATTAAAGACGTTATTTAAGGCAATTTTATTGACTTATCACTGGTCTAAAAATAACTCCAGGGTAACTTCATGTAAGACTTTCGGTAAAAAACCACTTATTCAATTACCAAGAGCGGATCTGGCTGCCATTTTGACAACGGGGTAGTTGATCTTTAGAAAAAGAAGTTGATGGACACTTCAATGAGAGTCTTGCTGAGGTCCAGGGGGCGAAGCCCCCGGAAGCTTATGGGTTTTTAGCGTGTTGTAAGGTTTAAAAGTTGTTTTTTAAGGGTTGTCTTTTCACTGGTCCAAAATTACTTACAGGGCAAATTCGAGTAAGATTTTATTTTTGGGAACAACAATAACGTTAGTGAAACTACTGTCAAGAGCGGATCCAGCTGACATTTTGAGGAAGTTTAGCTGCACTAGAAAGAGAAAGAAAGGGCAGTTGATGGGCAATGTAATGTGATTCTCTGAAGGAAAAATATAAGCCTAATCCTGCTTACAGGGTTACCTGAGCTGTGCGCCATCTTTAATTGACGTAGTCGGAAGTGTGAAGAAAATTTGAAAAAATAAAAACAACCTCTTCGACAGCCGACATGACATTTCCAATGTTTTTGCGATATTTTCATTTGGTAAAAAAAGAAAATTTACTGCCTTTTCTTTTCAACAGAGGAATCGAATCCTAAAAAAATCATAGTCACATTCTTACTACAGAAGACATGTTCCTTTTTTGAAATCTCAAATTTCAGTTGAGAGGGGAACACGGGGGCACACGACTTTTCGTTGGGGGGGAGGGGGGCACGTGCCCCCTGGCCCCCTTTGGCGATGCCACTGCTGATTGCTCGAGACATACATTTCCCACTTAAATGGAAGTTGCACTAAATTGCAGTGAAGGTTTAGTTCCTCTTTTACGTACAGGCGTGTGAAAGCTCAATTCTTGTTTCGTCTTCCCCCTATAATTAAGAAGCTTGCATCGTGAATTTGTAAGGACTTTTACTTTCATTTAATTAGTACACTGACACGAATTGAAACATCAAAATTTATGTATCGATTGCATTGTTCTTCAAGGCATGCTATAGTTTCATCAAGTAGAGCATTGATGGGCACTGTTCTTCCTGAAGGCGTTTACAATAGCTGTCACAGGTTGTTATTCACAAAGAAGGGGTTGCTCTATTACTTGTCCGACATCACTGAGGGTAGTTTTCCCTACAGAAGGGAGGAAGTGGTTAAAATTTTTTTGAAGTGGCACTTGATTGGGTATTTGCAAGTGAACTATACACGCAATGGCGTACGCAGGGTTTCTCTCAGTGTGGTGGGGCAGTATGTTGAGTAGTCGCCGACCTGGTGGAATTTTAAAGGGGAAGATCTTTACCCTTTGAAATTTTTTGTCCTTTTAAGGGACCTAGATGCAAAATGGTACGGGAATTGCCAGGGATAAAGAGGAAACAGAGAGGTAGGCAATAGGGATGGGAACTAACAAAAAAGGCATCAGTGGGGGGAGGGGCGAGGAGCCCTATATACTGTTTATACGACCGTGAAAATACTTCCCATCTGAAAAGTTTTGAGAAATTGAGTGTCCTCACATGCAATCTGATGTCACTACCTTTTAAAGTAAAACGTTTATTGAAAAGACATACTTCCACCTGACCAAGGGCGTAGTCAGGATTCATCTCTGGGTGGGGGTGGGGGTTCGCGGGAGAAGGAAAGGATGGTTGATCGCCGTCCTGGGGATTCTAACGGGGAGGTGGTCCCCCTTTGGCTTAAGGAAGCAGAGCTGGATGAAAATCAGTGCTATATTTGCCGCTAGATGAAAATAGAATGTATCTCCAGGAATTCCTTGCCTCTTACATCTTCTTTTCCCTTTTTCTGTTTTCTTTATTTAATATTGCCACATGATTCCAAAGAACCATTCATGAAAAAGGATGGTATACTACAGTAATTCAGATTGGTGTGACTGTGTGTTCCTAGTGGTTTGCAATCATTGGGTATTGTTAAAGAGGAGGTTCAGCAAATGTTGGGTTTCATACACCAAAATCTCCATGTCCTTCCTTGAGATAGACTATATCATTTTACTAGAATCCTATTTCTTCAGTGTTTTAACGCTTCTAAAAATAGCACGGCGGATACTGCTTGGTACTGACAAATAATGAAAAGGCCTTAGAGCCAACCATATCGGTTACAGAAGTTTACCTTCTGCAGGAACTATCAAAATGAAGAATGGCCGTTTCGTGATTAGCCAACACGAAGCAGGACAGCAGATAAGCGATTTACAGCATGTTCGATTTCTTACATGGTCATTTTAAGGAAAGATCAAGTAAAAATCCAATAACAGGATGTAATATACTTTGTCGGTACTTTACGAATTCACAGTTTTTTGCTCTCAATATCCGTATATTGTTTTGCAAAAGAAATAAAAACTTGCTAAAATAACAATATTCATGTAAACTGTGGAATCATTTTAAAGCCGCATGTTGAGATCCCCTCACTCATTTCCTTAAAGAGCATAGGTACATGTGTCAGAATAAATAAATATGACCTGAGTTTGATCCTCGCTAATGCTACTATAAATAATTTGTTCATTTCTGCATTTTAAAAACTCGGAGGTGGTTCTTCTCTTAGTCATGAGATACAATATATTCGAAATTGTTCTATAAATCGCAAGTTGTATGAGTTATGTTCGAAAACGAGTTATTATTATAACAGGTCCAATTAAGTAAACTTGAACTTCCAGACGTTTTTATTACAATGACCATGATAATACCCTTATCCTTCCGTACTTTACTTATTGTAATGTCATTTGGGGTAGCACATATACTTCTAGAATTCAACCTCTTTTCATTCTTCAAAAGCGAGCTCTGCGCCACATTTGTAATGAATTCCATCTGCAATATACAAAACCTCTCTTTGCCAACCTCAATATCCTTAATATTTATGATATTAATCGTTATTATACTGGTATTTTCATATTCAACTGGTTAAGTGATTCACTCCCGTCAACATTTAAAACTTACTTTGAATTGCGTACTGGCACATATTCCTACCCCTGTCGACATCGAAACCACATAGCAATACCTTTTTTTAGACTTAGATCCTCCCAGTTTGGAATTCGGTTTAATGGTCCCAAATTATGGAACTCGTTTCCCAATGATATTCAAGAGTGTAAACTTTTAAGTACATTTAAGAAGCAATTAAAAGATCATTTTATCACCAACTACCTCTGAATAATTTTAATTCTTTGTTATCTGTTCCATTTATTTGTGTTTTTGTGTTTCTTTTTCTGTATTATATATGTGTTTTGTAGTAATTGTTTTTTGTTAATTTTAGTCTCTGTAAAGGGGTGTCAACGTACATAAGCTCCCTGGAGCTTCTTGTTGTCACTCCTCAGTCTCTTCAGTACCCTGTACATACAAATAATTCATAACATATTTCTTTATATGAAAGACTGAAATAAAGTTCTATGAAATTGAAAAAATTGACCATGAATGTATTGCCTTCTGGCGATGACCGCATTTGTCCCTGGGATTGATGCACAGGCCTATGCGAATTGAAACAACTTATTGTATAACCTACATTGTCAGGTTGTTTTATTAG
The DNA here is from genome assembly GCA_037179385.1 of Holothuria scabra. Lineage (NCBI taxonomy): Eukaryota > Metazoa > Echinodermata > Holothuroidea > Aspidochirotida > Holothuriidae > Holothuria > Holothuria scabra. The sequence goes on from CM074188.1 coordinate 45,205,149, forward strand.
TAAATATCTTTTGAAAGAAGTTATTATACCACCTGTGATAGCACTTACATTGTAAAAAGTGAGAAAAAGTTTGCTGTAGAATCAGTGGTCATGGTCGGCAGGTCGGTTTGGTCATATAAATAGTTGATTTTGATCATTATGGGTATGCCTAGGTCACCAAACTTACCAATAAAGGGGAAAAAATAAAAACTGGAACAATGACCCATACGTAGCAAGTAAAATCGTTGACTGGAGTTTGAAGAGGGGAGTCGTAAAGTTTCTCAAAACTGACAAGTTAAGGTTTGCAGTTTGAAGCTTGTGGCACAGTCTCTAGTCTTCAGTAAGTCTTCCAGTCTTCCAAAATTAAAAATTTGTTTTATTTGAAGTTAAAAAGTGAGACTTTTTGGGAGGGATCCTTTGGAATTATTTTAATATCTTAGACCGTTCTCATGATACATCTCTGAAAGTTTTAATGTCATCTAAGTGACCCATTTCCTGTACAAAGAATCACGTGTGGTACACAGTGTTGGCTTTTCTCTTTAACACTTAATATCTCTTAATTTTTCAAAAGATGTATACAGCAGGTTTTCTCCACTATATTCAGTAAAAAGGCACTAAATTAAACAAAGGTATTCAGAGAGCGGGTTACACAGAGAAGGGTGTTTCTCTCTCCTGCCTTTTCAAGGAGCCTTGAAGCAAAATGGTGAGGGATTTTCGTCTTTGAAAGAAATAGCCATGTAAGTTGAGCTAATGGGATTTATGGGGGAACTTTTCATCTTTCATGAAATTTTGTGGAACACCCCTCACAATGTATTTATTACGGTAGCGTTTAGTCGAGTAACGTATATCGTTGTTGTAATAAAGTTTGCGACCGCATGTAAAGTTTGCATTAGGGGGGCTTCCCTACCTGTCTTACCCATTGTAGGTACTGTAGTATTAAGTGCGCCTATTTGACCTAGAGAGAAACACCCCTTCCTCAGGCCAGCGAAACTTTTTCATTGATGTTTTGTCTGCTATTTTAAAAACAGGAGCAGCTACGTTACTTTTGCGATTGTCGTTACTTGATGTAGGCCTAGTTTGGATTTTTATGTAGCCATTCGGTCTGACGCGCGCCACGTGAAATGATCCAACTGAAGTGCTAACTGAAGGCGCCACTTGTTCAGAAAACCTTGTTTGCAGTTTGATGTAGTCAGGTGGAGTTATACGGCCCAGTGTCCAACCTATTGGTTCAAGTCGAGCCGGCCACCGCCTTTTTCCAGTTGTGGCTCACTGGCTTGTTTTCCCCTACTCCGTTGCTTATGCGGAGCATCCCGCACAACGGCAGGAGGTTCCTTTTTTAGAGTCTTTGGTATGACTCGACCTGGGAAGGAAACCCGGGACTTCTGCGTGAGAGGCGGATGCTCTACCGTTAGACCAAACACGCTGTCGTGCAGTTTGATGTAACATGAGAGTTGCCACAACTATCTGATGTAAACAGTAATACTGATGGTTTTAAAGAACACAATAATTTTACTTCCAAAATAAAACAATCAGGACATACTTATGTTGCTCTCGTCTTGAATCAGGGAGTTGCGAGCAACTCCCTGCTTGAATGGAGACAAAGGATTACATTTGCCGTTACATATTCAATTTCTGTCTTGACATCACAAATTTGCATTTTTTAAATCATTTATGATAAAAGTGACAAATTGAAAGTTCTTTGAAAATGGAGTCGATTTTTTTTGCTAGATTTTCATGGGAATTGTGTTTTAATTTTCGGTAGTTTTTTTTAATGATGTTTACATCAAATATAATAAACATGTCCTTTGGAGTTTACAGACCATGAATAATCTGAAATTGACCCATGGACTCCTCTGCATGCTCTCTCCCATCAGTAGGCAGGAAGATTGTATCCTTCAGATAGCAGAACAATTGATTTCCTTATCTCTGCCAGTTTGCTGTGCCCATCTGACTTGAAGCTGCGTTTGGTATTTTATACAAAAGAGAGAGACGGGGTCCTCGTCCAAATGCCCGATTCGTCAGTAAGTGTTTAAGAGTGTTCCAAAGCAGGAGTCTTAGTAATGTTGAATTAAACAACAATACCATTTTCATATCGCCGGACCTGTTCCGCGTATTTAATTGAGCAAGAGCAGTCACCCAAACTTATTTTAAGACCGCAGTTGAGTCCCACCATATGGTTCTTATTTCTGTTTATAAGTCTTTCATAACATTTCAGGAATGGCATATTGAGGTAAACTGAGCAATTACTTCTTCGCATCTGATTCGAAAAAAATATTGTCAAATGACCTTCAAGAGTCATTCATGAAACAGTACAAAGTATTTCAAATTGGAACTACTGCATTTCTCTTAGGTTTATTTGCAATATTTGCAAGGTCATTTATCTATCATTTAAAAGAAAGAAAGAAAGAAAGAAAGAAAGAAAGAAAGAAAGAAAGAAAGAAAGAAAGAAAGAAAGAAAGAAAGAAAGAAAGAAAGAAAGAAAGAAAGAAAGAAAGAAAGAAAGAAAGAAAGAAAGAAAGAAAGAAAGAAAGAAAGAAAGAAAGAAAGAAAGAAAGAAAGAAAGAAAGAAAGAAAGAAAGAAAGAAAGAAAGAAAGAAAGAAAGAAAGAAAGAAAGAAAGAAAGAAAGAAAGAAAGAAAGAAAGAAAGAAAGAAAGAAAGAAAGAAAGAAAGAAAGAAAGAAAGAAAGAAAGAAAGAAAGAAAGAAAGAAAGAAAGAAAGAAAGAAAGAAAGAAAGAAAGAAAGAAAGAAAGAAAGAAAGAAAGAAAGAAAGAAAGAAAGAAAGAAAGAAAGAAAGAAAGAAAGAAAGAAAGAAAGAAAGAAAGAAAGAAAGAAAGAAAGAAAGAAAGAAAGAAAGAAAGAAAGAAAGAATAACGTAACTGCTTTGAGAAGCTATGATGCAAGTGATATGACCATGAACTCTGCCCATGCTATTGAAGGATATATTATATGGGAGACTTGCAGCTCTTGTGTAAAACTAAATCACAGCTTGATACCACTGTTAGAACCTGTTGTTTTGAATCATTTAAAACCTTGTTGCAGTTTCGAATTCTAATAAATTGGAAACTTTACGTCTAGTGGGAAATCAAACCACTAGTGATTGTGGGTACACCCGGATTCAAGGGCGAATACAATAGATTCCTGTTGAATTGAACTGCGAGACTTTTATATTTTCCCCCATTCCCAGCTCTAGTGATGGGTTTTAAAATTACTGCAGATTTACCTAACAAAACCCTTAAAAAACATGAAGGCCAAAAGACTTAGTGATTTCTTACCGCTGAAATGAAGATCTGTTTTTTTTTTCTCAAATTGACAGAGCTTTCTGTCTCCACCAAAAGCAAGAGAATTCTACTCCTCAGTAACCATAATGCATACACACTACATGCATGAAATCTGTTTCAACTTCCCACCATCAGATATAGTGTGAAAAGAGACTTAAAGGGAAGCAGCAGTCCCCCCCCCCCCCCAAAAAAAAAAAAAAATGAACGTCTCTCGTAGTCGTTTACCGCTGGTGACCCCCGAATGACCTTTTTCCTCTGCCAAAAACAACAGGGATCATCTACTCCATAAGACCTCTCGTGACCCCAAATGACCTTTGACTTCCACCAAAAACAATAGGGATCATCTACTTAAAATGGCAAACTTAAACACAAAATATGTGATGAGTCACATTAACCTTTTTTGAGATATCTGGTTTACAAACAAATACGTCATAAACACATACACACACCTTGACCCACACGCACACTGCATCACCATCGCACTGATTCCATGCCTCCCTTCGGCAAGGAATGAATAAGTAAAGTTCTGAAAAATTATTACCAGAACTTTTCTGTAATCTTTATATATCTCTATATTTTTGTTTTGTAAATTTACAGCGATTTCAAGCCATTTCTTTTTTTTTTTACAGTGATTGGTGAACGATTCAGTAACCCAACTTTAAACGAGGTCATGACTGCCTCCACAGATTAGACATGAAGGCTAGAAGCTGATGCATTAATCTATAGCAAACCAGACCAATTCCATTACCCACTCCACGACAACGTAAGTAGTATTAATATTTTGTTTTTATCTGTTTATAACGATGTTTATTTATTTTGCATCTGATGGTGCTGAAGCTTTCTATATATGTGTACAGTCTAAAAGGAAAGCGTGAACGTAGTCACTCTTTCATAGAGCGAACAGTGGGAATTCACTTCATTGGGGTGTTGTTTCTCTCCAAGAATAGTGCAACTCACTCCAAGAAGTATGAAATTCACTCCAAGGCGAGTAAAAATTCACTCTATAACGAGTGCCTACATGGATCATTCTTTTTACAGAGTTGTCCCGCCAGGCAATTCATCAAGAGTGATTCTTCGTTCATTAGGGTTAATTTTACTCTTCTTGGAGTGAATCTCCGCTCTTTTAGAGTAAACTTTATAACTTTCACTCTTCTAACGAGTAAAATTCTACTCTTTTTATTTTTAGGGCGTATGTATCAGTCCCGCATGCTCATCAGTCGGATAACTGGAGTTTCATCCCGAGCAAAAATACTTCGAATCCACTTCGGTGAGAAATTGATGGGAATGTGTCACTTTTAAGTGAACTGGTACACACTCATTTTGCCCTTTTTTCATTAATTTCCTAAAGCTCCGTTTTGACCCGTTTATATTACGTATTTATGGGTATCACTTTGTTCAGTCCAAGAGAATGGAGGACTATTTTTCAACCATTTCAGTACAGACCTCAATTCCTACCATTTGGCATTTGCTCACAAGTTATTACTTTTCTTAAATTTGAATGCAAGACTTAAGCCGGGGCCAAACTACAACTACTTCTGATCGAAATCCGATCCGATCTTTGAGAATTTTCACTAAAATTTTCACCATCTCTCCTTGGAAAGAACTAAAAATTTTCCAACTAGCTGAAACATACGATTTGCATCAAGTGTTTAGGAAACCTTTAAAGGCCCAGTTCTCTCACCCCAAACAGCACCAATTCTCCTAACCTTCTTACTGAAGCCCCTCCCACAATTGTCTGAAATTCACCCTCAGCCAGACACAATACCAGTTTATTGCTTCAGGGTGAGTATAAAAAAGCTCAATGTACATAATCAAAACACTCTCAGTACAGTTCATGTGGTGTAATATAAGCTTTAGCACTCTGCATTGTTTGAATTAGCTGTCAATCAAAGAGCTGAGCCAATTGAGAATTTGGGTACCCGGTTTCCTAAATTATAGTTTGGGTTGAGAGGTTTGGCCCTCTAATGTTAACTGATTTTATCGTGACGTTACACCAAAAGACAGCTTTTTATCGAATGCGCATGCCAATGAAAGCTGTTTGTCGATGTGACGTCACAAATAATTAGTATAAATTTAATTTTCATAGACATGCGATACAAGTTATACACTAACACATGTTGGAAAGTTTTGGGTCCTTTCCGAAAAGAGATGGTGAAGATTTTCTTAAAAACTTAAATTAAAAATTGAATCGGAAACCTATCCGAATTCGATGTAGTGTGACCATCAGCTTTAGGTTTCCCTTCTTATTAGCAGACAGCGTGTTTGGTGTAACGGTAAGAGCATCCGCCTCCCACGCGGAAGGCCTATGTTCGATTCCCAGGTCGAGTCTTACCAAAGACTAAAGAAATTGAACCTACTGCCGTTGTGCGTGATGCTCCGCATAAGCAACGGAGTGGGGAAAACAAGCCAGTGAGCAACAACTGGAAAAAAGGCCGTGGTTGGCTTAACTTGAACCAATAGGTTGGAAACTGTGCGGTAAAACTCTACCGTAGGCTAACTAACCCTTCTTATTAGCCCTAACGTTAGCCAGTTAGAAAAATGTGGGATGTATATATCTATATGTTTATGTGTAGTTAGATTCCTTGGAGAAAGCTGAAGAAACCTATATACGATGGTGTGAGGTCGTGTGCATGTGCTTGAAATATATGTTTGTGATGTATGCAGGGAGCCCCCGATGCATGCTTTTCAATACCAACTTTCAAGAACAATGACTATGAGGGATCTCATAATTGACATGTCAATAATTAAATGATCTCCGTCGTTAAAGTAAAGTAAAAGGTCATTTGGGGTCACCAGAAGTCAAGTGGTCGAAAGTTGGGAAATTGCTTGGAAAAATCTACGCCAAGATGGGTATCCCCGCTAACACAAAACGTTTTAAAAATGTGTCACGTAGAGTTGTAAAAGTGAATTGCGTTCTTTTGAAGGAAACTTATAACTTTTTTTCCATTAACAAGTGAATTTTCACCTTGTTTGTCTTCCCAGCTGTAGACACTTCACAATGGAAATCTGATCTGTTTACATAACTCTCTGGTTTGTAGAAAATCTAACTTTCCGAATTATCAGCACGAGCTTTACAAGATCATGGGGGTATAACTTTAAACAGTATCTGTTTGATTGTAAGTATGTTCTATTAACATGATAAAGCTTTAATTGTGAGTATCAGTTTCGTTTAAGGGTACAGAGCCAACGCGTATGTGGACCTCGGCCATGTATATTGAATCCGGGTTCCTGTTTTTCTTCCGTTGTTTAGGTATTCCTAATCACAAGACTAGCATGAAAGAATAAACATACCATACTTTTTATAGTGGGAACTCAACGATGAGTTGATATGAAGTTTCGTTTTAACGCAACTTGTGTAAGCTAGGACTAGATATAGCGACATAGTACACAGATCCTCGCAGTCTGAGCAAATGGAAATGTTGTTCACAGGAAAAAATATCAATTGAATGTTTCGTAGAAGTTACATCCTCCTGAGTGGTACAAGTCAGCAAAGGCGATCTAAAGAAATATAGTTCATATGAATGACCCGATAAAAGTACAGAAGTGCGGTGTTCTTCATTGACACGCAATTACCAAACATCATTAAAATGAATATCAACTTGCAACACTGGGGTTTCCAATCAGTAGCAGCAGTGGCGAAGCCACGGGGGCCTGGGGGCCTAGCCCCCCAGATTTTCTTCAATCCCATTCCCCCCCAATTTTTTTGCGCCCTGATAAATAAAATTGAGAAAAAAGAAAATGTTTGAACGAAAATAAACTTTGAAGTATCTCCTTCAAAAACAGTAAATAAATAAAATGTGCAACAGATAAGAAAACATGCATGAATGTGTGTAAAACTTATTTTGTGCGCACGTATGAAGTCAAGTAATAACTTCAAAATGCCTACTTTCGCTGAATTTGATACAGTGTGTAATCTGCACTGTCCTTTATTGAATTTCACTTCGAAGATGAAACGAACATCTCGACGAAAAACTCTAATGTGACTTTGTTAGGTTAAGACCCTTTCTGCCTTTTGGATGGCTTGTTGATTTACTGAAAACAAGGCAACCCTACACCGGAGCCCATTCTTCACGACCATTCCTATACTATCATACACAAGATATGCCGTAAGGTTAAGGTACTGCATTTGAATAATTCTTCCCTTCCATCCTTAACAAGTAAGCATGTGTCATGCCTCAGTACTGCCCATGACAAGTGCCACTGTAGAACGATTTTTTCGACAAAACCTCTTTTTACTAATTAGTTGACACTGGCACCCGGGCGGATTTGTAAAATGTCCACAAGGTCCGGATTTCATGTGTTTCCCACATGATCCATACTTCTGCTTTGCGGTTTAAATATTTAGAGAAATTTACTCGTAGTATTTTAATTTTGACTATGTAATGTACGATGACTGAACAAATACTGCACCATTTTAAAATTTCTACAAAGACTAATAATGAGTATTTTAAATTTTTTTCATGCTCCCCCAAAAGGAAAATCCTAAAACGTAGGCCAATAATATGTTCAAAGTTTTGCCAAACATAGCACCATTTTGCATCTAGGAAATCTAACCCAAAGGAAATTTCTCAGAGGGGACACAACTACTTTTGGTTTTCCTGTTAAAGCTGAAATCCGTTCAAATATTGCCCCATTTGCAATCTACTTCCTCCTGAAGCTTACAATTTTTCCCAAGGGAAAGTGGAGATACCGGTTCCCTTTAGTCTCATCCCCCAGGCCACAGATCAGAAATGCCCACTTTTGGGATCCCTAAAAAGTGTATGTATTACCATTTTTCATAACTTGATTTTTTATTCTCATTATTTGAGAAGTGGCAGACATGAGATTCGTATTTCAAGGCTGGGTACATCCAAGTTAAAACATATGGGAAGTTCCGTTTCCGGCCACCTGGAGGGTTTCTAAAGCCCCAAATTTTCTTGTACGCTCCGCGCCAACATATGATGGCGTTCCGCTTAGATAGTTTTGCGACGCCTGACCCTATGAGGTACCAGGCCCCCACTTGTTACCTAGCCCCCTAAAATTCCATCCTGGCTACGCCAGTGAATAGCAGATGAACATGTGAGAAATGGAATACATAACGGTTACACACACACACACACACGAAATAAATCACCAGTTTTTCGTTTGACAGATACAGTTGCCACTAATAACGTTTCAAATGCATGTACCTTGTCTTATGTTAAACAAAAATTATTCATTCATTAACTTTTACAATACCACAAAGAGAGTCTGAAATTTGTTGGGAATGCCTCGGAGGTTTGGAATGGCCCGGAAACACCGAATAACCGGTGAAGACCCGGAAGATATTTCTCAACGAATTCAAGTAAACTTGAAAGAGACTAGTAACGAATGTATTTGTCCGTGGGATAGAGGGGCTCACCTAGCACCCCCACCTAGAATCGATGAAATAGGGATAGGAATGTAGTTTGAGGGTTTAAATTTTTCAGATTTTTTATGTTCACCTTGATTTCTTAGGGATTAAGTATGGATTCTATACGTTTAAATGTTGATAGTGCACGACAGCTGAGTGACTATATTTGGGGGTTGGGAAACTCAAAAGCAATAACTCTGGAAAGAATTGTTACTTTTTGATGAATGACCCATCAAAATGTTTGCCTTGATTAACTCTACCAAACAAAAAAGTAAAAATGCAAACTATGTGAAATATGAGGTCACCAGAGGTCAAAAGGTCAACAATTTTAAACGATGCCCAAAATGTGGTACACCCATTTTGATACAGCCATTTCTACCCTGAGTTTGTACAAAAACACTGTTAACAACCTGGAACTTGCATGTTTAGACATCCCCTTGCATATTAAAACACCCAATATTAAACTATTTTCTATACATTTATTTCTGTGACACACGGAAGTAGGTCAACGGTCAAAAAGTGGAAAACTTGAGAAACAAAGTTAAAAAATTACAAAAAAAAATTTATTAAAAGAACACTTCAATAAAAAATTCTAACTTTTTTGCTATGGGGTTATAGCATATTTATATCATATTTACTGAAAGTATAGTCGGTTCACGCCATACATTTGAAAAAGTAAACATTTTGACCATTAACAAACAACCTCCCTATTTTCATGGCTAAAAAACAGTAAATTGATAAAAGTTTGTCAAATAATGATGCTTCGATATTCGATGCATCTGTACAGCGTTATTCAATTGTATCTATCATTAATAGATTTAGAAATTACGTTACCATACACATATTTTGTAGAATGCCAGTCAATACAATAAACTTGAATGTCATTTCTAATTATTATGGACCGGACCAATTATGGGCAAAAGTATAATTATTGTGATTTTCATGTATGCTATGTTTTTAACATGGACGTCCGCAAGGGGGGAAAGGGAGGCACTTGCTCCCCATGGAAAATCAAACTTGTGAAAAAATTAATTTCAAATTAAAATAAAAAAAAATAAAAATAAATCATCAAAATATCTTCACTCACAGCGTCAGTTTTTACTCGTAAAACATGCGGACATTTGACCAGGAATAGCAAAAGAGAAGATGGTATGCTGAATAGTCAAATCGTAATTTGGGGACCATCATTCGTGATATCTATTGGAAATTTGTAATTGTAAAAACTAGGCAAAAATTGTACTAGCCTAGATGTCAGGTATGAAGTGTGCGTATGGCATCCGACCATTGATGAATGGGGGGGGGGGGGTTGTATGGTTCATAATTAGGTAACGGACATAGGCATAGGCTGTTTGACAGTTGTAAGTTTTATCGTGCGTAGGCGTGCGAGGCCGTGACCGAGAGGCAAATTTCCCTTCAACAATTTTTTACATTGAAAATTCTAAAAATCTAAAAATTACAGACATGAAATTCCTGTTTCAGGGATGGGTACATGCGGCTTAGAACACTCGCCAAGTGTCGCTTCCGGCCATCTGGAGGGTTTGTAAGGCCCAAAATTTTCTTGTACGTTCCGAGCGAACTGATGGTGGCGCTCCGCTTAGATAGTGTACACAATTCAATCATCCATGAATGACCTTGCCCCCCTTGTAAAATTTTCTGCAGACGCCCATGGTTTTTAAGAATTCTTTCTCTCAGAAAAACACTAATTAAAGTTGAATAAACCAGTACTTTGGTCAATAATGACAAGATGAAGTTGCAAAACCAACAGGTTTGGTAATTAAGACTATTAAGTTATTGTTAAAAAGGTCCGTTAGTGCAGAAGATATTTAAAATGTTATTGGCTTTCTGATTTCTTTTGGATTTCTTCACGTTATGTTATATGGACAGTTTATGAAGCATGGAACAAAAGAAAATTGATTCAATAATCCTAAAAACACATCTTTACCTTCATGTTATTTATTTAAATGATATAGATATTACGTAATTGTGCTAAAAGGAGAAGCGTCGGAAATGTATAATTATATTTTTTAATTAAAAGCACCAGTTTTACCTTTCGATGATTAAGATACAATTTGCTTTGACTTTTATTTTGAGACTGTGACAATATTTTACAAAGGTGATGCGCCGTGTGGGTACCAAGGTCAAGGTTTTTTTTTAGTAAAGAAAGAGAACCTAAAACTTTTGACAGAAGAAAAATTTCATTCGTGTAGTTCTTTAAAAACCAACTCTTTCAATAACGCAGTATGATTCAAATACGGTTTGATTTGATAGTTTAGAGACAGTGTGAAAAATTTATCACGAGTGCCTTAAAGGCAGTCACTTTTCTCCCCCAAGAACTATTTCACCCGGAGTGTACCAAAATTATCAATTGCTACAGCCCTGTGACATTTGTTTAAAAACAAACTGCATAATAATAGCTCATGATACACATCATTTCCCGAGCATGTCCTGATGACACATTCAAGTTATGGTCTTGAATTGTATTCTACGGAAGCGTAGAAGGGGTATGCAAAAGAAAAAAAACTCTCTCAGCAAAATGACAATTTTCGTAGAATTGAAATTTTGACGACTAAAATTAAGTCTTCAAAATGACAAAAATCCGAAATTGGGCGTTTTAATAAACTTGTCAAAACGTTAAAATTGCGAAAGTTGTCATTTTGATGAGTTAAAAAATCTCGACAAAATGACAAAATTCAGAAAATTGTCACTTTGCTGAGTAAGAACATCTCGTCAAAATAGCAAAATTCAGAAAAATTGTCATTTTGCCGAATTAGATCATCTCGTCATAATGGTAAAATTCAGAAGAATGTCATTTTGCCGAGTTTGAACATCTCGTCAAAATGGCAAAATTCAGAAAAATGACATTTTGACGAGTTTAAACATCTCGTCAAAATCGTAAAATTCAGAAAAATGTCATATTGGCGAATTAGAACTTCTCGTCAAAATGGCAAAATTCGAAAAATTGTCATCTTGCTGAATTAGATCATCTTGTAAAAACGGTAATATTCAGAAAAAATGTCATTTTGCCGGGTAAGAACTTTTCGTCAAAATGGCAAAATTCAGAAAATTGTCATCTTGTCGAGTTAGATCACGGCGAAATTTTATGGAAGCGTTAAGGTGCCATCAAGTTAAGAACTTAGTCACTGCATTATCTTTACATTTTGTAAGAAAATGATGAAATGTTCACTTGTTATCTTAACATTTTGCACACAACGATGAAATGCAAACTTACAATATTTCAACAATTCAACATTTCACAGAAAATTGATGCATTACGCATTTAACGAATGATATTAATTCCTCCTTTTGCAGAAAATTAATGAATTACTCATGTATACCAAAATTTTTGTATCATAGTTGTGTGCCAAAAGAAATTTTCCTCTGTAGTCAGAGTGTGACTGCGAAATTTTTTAAGATTTGATTCTTCTTTTGACAGTAATTTTCATGTTCATCAAATGAGGTTATCGCAAAAACATCTGGAAATTCCGTCTGTCTGATGGGTTGCGTTTTTTCAAAAATGGACTACGCCAATTGAAGGTAACGCACACTACTGAGGTAACCGTTTAGGCAGAATTACAGTAGGCCTACATCTCTCCTTTAAAGAACCACATCTACCTGCCCATCAACTACCTTCTCTTTCTAGTTTCAGCTCCATTTCTTTTAAATGTTAGCCGGATCTGCTCTTGATGGTAGTTTCACTAGATTTTTTTTTAACAGTAACATTTTACTTCGAATTGCCCTGAGAGTAACTGTTAGATAAGTGTTAAGACAAAAGAATTACTGTTAAATTACGGCTTTAATACCTCACAAACATCCTAAAACTCATGACCTTCCGGGGCTTTGCCCCTGGACCCCCACAGGGACTCACATTGAACTCCCATTAATTTCTTTTTGTATAGTTCATCTCCCTTTTTTCAAAATGTCAGCCCGATTCCCTCTTGGTAGTGGTTTCACTAGTTTTATTTTACCCGTCTTAGTTGAAGTTATCATGGAGGTTATTTTTAGATCAGTAATAGGTCAATAGAATAACCCTTACATAACGACTTTACTACCTCATAAACACCCTAAAACCTAGGAGCGTCAAGGGGCTTCGCCTCCTGGATCGGCTGGACCCCACCACGGGCTCCAAGGGCCCATTGACCCTCATGAGGGCCCCTTGACTCCGCCCGAAGAGCCTCGCGCTTTGAGCTAGATGGCGCCTCCGACGCCTTGAGTGGAGCCTAGCAATGTCCCCAGTGTGGTGACGCCACTGGTTCTATATCAAAATTCTTCAAGTTGTCCCTCATTGAGCACGCCTCTCTGCAGGCATTCTTTCAACGCTCATGTTCTTCAACTGCAATGAAGGCATTCTGTGAGGGTGCAAGCAGTCCATGTTCATGTTTGGCCCAACGGAAAACTTGACGATAAGTATATAGAGTTCTGCGACTTATATTTCTGTGGGTTGGAAAAACTCATTTCATGCATCAATTAAATTCACAACACTAAACATCTGTAGCACTGCCTGACTCCAGTTTGAGGAGTAGGGCCACCTGGGCCGTACGGGACGGGGCAGGTTAGGGGGCTGCCACCCTCAAATAGCCATTACCGTGATGAATCGGACAGACTTTCGTGCCTCAGTCAGGCAGAGATTAAGCTCTGGTTGGGCATCTGGGGTCGGGAAAAAAGCACCACTCCCGAGGAGAAAGAGTCGGATACGGCCATGTGAGCCACATGAGAAAAATACTTGGATTAAGTTATTAATTCTATGTTTGGCATATGGTGATGGCCGTATGGGACTCTTTTCTTAGGGGTGACCTTTTGCCCTATTCCAAGTCCCCAACCACGGTATAATCTCTGCCCTACTGAGGAACCAAAGTCTGCCCGATTTAGCAAGGTTTTGGCCAATTTGGGGGACTGCAACCCCGGCCCCCATCCCCTACGGTCATGCATAGGATAAAATAAAATATGTACAAATCAATGAAGAAACACTTTTGGTGCTACATGTAATTTTTGGAGCATTAGGTAATAAAATTATGCTAAAAAGTATTCAAAATTTTGGACAGTTTATTTTTCTATGTAATATGTACATTCGGTCTCGTCTCGGTCTCGAATTCTGCCCTGGTCTCGATCTCGACACCTTCTAAAACACTGGTTCAGATACACTGCTTCTAAAAGGAAAATTAAATCGCAGTTGTTGTTTTGTCTTAAACCAAGCCCGGATTTGTATAGCATTCAAGTAAAAACTAAGACACACTTTAGATCTGTAGCTGTTGTGTTCAATTTCAAGGGCGTTTAGACTTTGCTAGCCCGCGGGGCGGACGACTTTTTCCGTCCGGCTCGTCTCTACGAAAAAATCTAAAGGGGGGCTGTAGCCACAGAGGCGCTACGCAGGCTAAGACTTAGCTGACATTAACGTCCCAATAACAACGAAAAAATAAGTATAGAAAGAGATTTAATTGTAGAGTCTGACAGGGGGAAGGGGAAAGTGCCCCCGGAAAAAAGTCAAAGGTAAAACCGGTGAGACAGTTAAATGAAAGACCCCAAATTCGAATTTGAGGGGCTCTCTGAATTCTTGAAGTTTTACCCCCGCCTCCTGCCCCAAAAGGTCAGATTGTCCCAAACACACAAATATGCAGAAATTTTTCGTTATGAAAATACGCGTATTAGTATAAATGACGGCGCACTTTATTCTACCTCTTTAAAATGTGGAAAAGGAATTTAAAGCAGATCCGTAATCCGTCATTTTTCTGCAAATTGACAAGCTAAATTTATCACTTGCAATAAGTGCTCGGGAAGCACACTGAAGTTTGGTTTGGTTTCGCCGAACGGCCCTTTGTGGCTTCTGTTCTATTCAGCCAGTCTAGAGCAGGACCACTCAGTGTTTGCCCTTGGGAGGGCGTACTTGTCCATTTGGGACGTTAAGCTCCTTAAGGGAGCAGAACTCCTCCGGGAGTAATCGTTTGGTTTTCGCCCCTTGGCTCTTCGCCAGAGAGTCGTGGGGACTTTTAGAAAAAAGTGAGTAATGAGCCTTCTCGGCCTTTTGGCTAAGATCGTGTGTAGTATATGTTCTTTTCATCCAGACAAGAATGGAGCCATGTACGGAAGCGTATACGGGACATGCAAAAGAAAAAAAAAACTCTCTCAGCAAAATGACAATTTTCGTAGAATTGACATTTTGACAACTGAAATTAAGTCTTCAAAGTGACAAAAATTCGAAATTTGGAGTTTTAATGAACTTGTCAGAACGTTAAAATTCCGAAAGTCGTCATTTTTCCGAGTTCAAAAATCTCGACAAAATGACAAAATTCAGAAAATTGGCACTTTGCTGAGTAAGAACATCTTGTCAAAACAGCAAAATTCAGGAAATTGTCATTTTGCCGAATTAGATCACCTTGTTTAAACGGCGAAATTCTATGGAAGCGTTAAGGTGCCATCAGTTAAGAACTTAGTCATCGCATTATACTTACATTTTGTAACAAAATGATTAAATGTGTACTTATTGTCTTGACATTTTGCAGAAAATGATGAAATGCAAACTTACAATATTTCCACAGTTCAAAATTTCTCAGTAAATTGATGAATTACGCATTTAACGAATGTTACTAATTCCTCGTTTGGCAGAAAATTATTGAAACGTTTAGGTGCCGTCAAATTGCAAACATAGTCCCTATATTATCTCAGTATTTTGCAACAAAATGATGAAATGTTCATTTATTATCTTAACAATTTGCAGATAAATGATGAACTACAAGCTTACCCTATTTCAACATTTCAACATTTTGCAGAAAACTGATGAATTACCTACTTATCACAAGTAATCAATTCAACATTTTGCAGAAAAATGATGAATCACAGACTTAACGGATTTCGACAATTCGCCATTTTGCAGACGGATAAGTGTTTAATTGCACATTTATCGGATCTCAACAATTAACCAATTTGCAGAAAAATCACGAATTCCACACTTACCAGATGTTAGCAAATCAACATTTTGCAGAAAACTGATGAATTACTCAGTTATTGGATCTAAGCAATTCAACATTTTGCAGAAAAATGTTAAATTACACATTTAAAATATCTCCCCAATTCTACATTTTGTAGAAAGTTGATGAATTATCGGATCTTAACAATTTAACAATTCGCAGAAAAATGACGAATTACGAACCTGCTTAAGATTCTATTTCCACATTTTAAAGAGGTAGAATAAAGTGTGCTGTCATTGAAACTTATCAATTACACGTTTTCATACCGAAACATTTTTGTGTATCTGTGTGTTAGGGGCAATCCGACCCCTTGAGGCGGGGGGGGGGGCGTAAAACTTGCAAAGAGCCCATTTGGGGTTGTGGCAATCCCCTCTTGTAATGCTACTGGTTTGATATGTGTAAAAGGTGTAGTAGCATATCAGACTCTACAGTTAAATCACTTTCTTTCCATTCTCTGCTATCTTCTCAAAAGGACCCCTATAATTACTTGTTTTCGTTGTTATTGGGACGTTAATGTCAGCAAGGTCTAAACGCCCTAAAAATTGAACACAACAGCTACAAATCTAAAGTTTGTTATAGTTTTCAATTAAAGGCTGTACTAATCCGGGCTTGGTTTAAGACAAAAACAACAACTGGCATTTAATTATCCTTTTTGAAGTAGGATTCCTGAACCTACTTGTACCCCATTAATTCTTTAAGGCCGAACCATCGAGCAAAATTTCGTTTACAAAGTGCAGTCAACGATTGTCATCTCATTTAATTCGGACTAGTTTCAAGGAATAACTAAAAGATAACAACCTTTAAACACGTAAAGCGTACAGGTATGAAGCTGTTTTCGACAGAAGGGTGGAGAGGGAAGCTGAAAGATTTTCTTCGGACAACATTTATTGCCACGGGTCTTAAGAAAGAGGGGCGTCGATTTGATCCTCAAAGGTGGGGGAGGGGGGAATCTGGCCTACATTTTTCTCCTTCCCTGGTAAGGTATCAACATGTTCGTAGCTAGACATTTTTACGAAAAGGGGGATGGGCAAACATCCAAATTTTACGATTTTTTAAGTGTGAACACCACTGTACTAGGGACGTACTTTGTAACGCGCGAAGCGCGCTGAAATTTTTACCTTTTTTCCAATATATAAAAATATGGAGCTTGCGTTGCAGAAAAGTTCGTCGGAGAGCCTCATTTCGTAGGCTTTGGATAACATTATGTAGCAACAACGATCTTTGGTCGCCCCTCAATCTCAGATTTGCCAACAGGAAATGCAAATTCTTCAGTAATCCCCCAAATTAATTTTTCATGTCAGGGGCTTATATTGGGGAAAATTTATGAAATTTATGAAAAGCACTGTAGTTACCTTTGTTAGTTGATGATCTGGTGTCACATATAGCAAATTTACGATTTTTTCACTTCAAGAGGTCGGAAAATGTGACCAAACTGAAGGTATGAGTGAGCCCTTCTGCTTAGGAATTGCGATTTGCAGCATGCGAAGTGCCTGGAAAATTTTGCCTTTTTGAAACAAATAATAACGAATAATGAGCTTTTATTGGAGAGATTTTGGAGCTTCGTAATTTCATGAGTTGACAAACCACACAGTAGACTGGTTTCACAAATAGCAATTTTCCGAATTCTTCATTTTTCAGAGCCACCTGCCTTCTGTAGCTACGCCACTGGGTGTCTAAGAGAAGGGGGGCCAAATGCAAAATGGTTGTAAATGTTTCAATATTTTCAGTTACTGGGAAACTCCAAGCAGGCAGCAGGATTATCTAAGCCGAGCGCCACCATTAGTTGGCGCGGAGGGTACAAGAAAATTTTTGACTTCACAAACCCTTCAGATGGTCGAAAAACGGCACCTCTCGAGTGAGAATAATATGAAAAATAGTGCAAATATAAAATGACTACATACATCTAAATAGAAATGTCACATTTTGAGACCAGCACTTACAATTTTCACTTAGAGTAAAAGTGATTGTTCACTGTAAAATCCGGGACGTCATATGACATTATTTACTGTAAAATTTATATTTTTAAATTATTGTTAAAATCCCCTAGTCGAAATGTTGTGGCGGAAGTATGCTTTCGCACTATTTAAGATTGAATACCCCTTAATATTTCCTTTTTGAAAAAATGTAAAAATAAATTATTGTAATTTCCCTATAAATATTACCTAATAATATATTTCACTACATTACATTTGGGGACAATCAAATATTATTAATTTTTTCAAAAAAGAAAGGGGATACTCTCGCTACCATGGGCGTCGATTTGTGGGGAACAGGGGGACATGCCCCCCACTTTTTTGAGTTTTTTTCTAAAAGTCCCCACGACTCTCTGGCGAAGAGCCAAGGGTCGAAAACCAAACGATTACTCCCGGAGGAGTTCTGCTCCCTTAAGTAGCTTAAAGTCCCAAATGGACAAGTACGCCCTCCAAAGGGCAAACACTGAGTGGTCCTGCTCTAGACTGGCTGAATAGAACAGAAGACACAACCTGGATGTGGAAGTCCCCCCACTTTTTTGAGTGGAGAGGACACTAACGTTAAAGTCCCCCTCCCCCCGCTTCTTTTGTGACCCGAAACTTAAAAGTTAGATACAACCCAAAAATATATACATGTAGGTTATGAAAGGTGTGCTCTGCCGATTACGATCGATTTTCTGTATCAATGATTCCATATGTTTACTTTACAAATCCCCAAAATTTTCGGGCGCTTGCAGTCTCATTGATGTTCCTTTTTCACATGCATATCAAACATATATTATTCATCGATCTCTATGATTATGTCGATTGATTGTGTGCATAGGGCAGCAGAATGATGTGGTTATGAAGGAGCACAACATTAAGGAATTTGAAGAAGAGGAATCGTCCACTTCTATGTTTTAATGAAATCTGTAATCTTTAGTGAATAACCAGCCTGGCAGGCTGAAATTGGCAAACACATTTTTGGGAAACTGAAAATGCCTCGGTGCACAGTCTGCAAGCAACTTTTTCAAAAAATAAATGATTTCTAATGCAAATTAATTTCGACACGCGCACATCACACATTCGTATAACGATTCGACCATTTCGTATTTAGATCATTATCAGAGAAGTAAAATCACACTGATGTTTGCTATATTAGAGAAGTCAATCTGGAATTAGAGGTACACCTCCATCCTCTGTCTGTAGATAGTGTATGATGAGGTGTCGTTCGAAAGGACATATTTTAATTTTTTTGTATCAGCAATCTTACACCGGTAGGCCTATGCAACGGTGTCTCAGTAGCACCAGTGGGTACCACCCCCTCCCCCATCGATCTGTGATTTTCCCGCAGTAGACTGAAGTATGCTTTTCATCAGTTCATTGATTTATCCTACCTTCTTTTAAAAAAATTTCTTTACTATTAAATTTTTGCAAAAATCCTTCGCAAACTATCACAATTTTCGTTGTGATTCTATTCACTTATAGTACACCCGGTAAATTCACATCGACTGTATAGTCCGTTGAAGAAATTACCCACACCATCAAGATCATGTTTTTAAGACTTTGGAGTTTCCTAGTAACTCAAAATATTGAAATATTTAGCACCATTTTGCATTTGGACCCCTTCTCTCAAGCACCCAGTGGCGTAGCCAGCGGCGACGCCAGAATGTCAAATTGAGGGGGGGACTGAGGGCAAAGGAAAATGCCGGGGAGCAAGGATTTTCGCGCCCAGCGCGAAACCGAGCGCGAAGCGCGAGGTCTTGCGGGTGGGGTCCAGGGGCCCGCCTTAGGGCTCCTGGCAGGGTCCAGGGGCAAAGTCCCGGTGAGGCCCGGGGGCAAAGCCCCCGGAAGCTCTGGGGTTGTAGCATATTTCTGGGTGAAAAATTATGTCCCAGGAGAGGTATACTATTTGATTTTTCGGTTGATCTAACTCCAAGGTTAACAACTTTTTTTTCTTTGAGAGTATCATTATATTTGCGCGGTGCCACCGAATACCACTAAACTAGTCAGTGGCTAAACCAGACTTTTTCATTTGGGTGGGGTGCTGTGGATGGGCAAAGAGTTGAAGTAGTGTTAAGCTGTAATAACACCATCTAAGCAGAACGCAATCATCGGTTGGCGTGCAGCCTACATAAATAATTGATGGATGTATGAGGGAGAATAAGAAACAATAGAAAAATAAAAGAAGCATGCTATGTACCAAACCGCGAACGGCAAAGACAAGGCAACTTTATATCATAAGTGATATGCGTACCACATGTAGATTGGAAACACCTTACCCTAACCCGGAAGTATGTAGGCCTACTTCAAGAGCATGTAATTAGAAAAATTTTCGTCAGTATCAATTGCACGTTCACCCAGGAGCCAGTGCACTTCCACCCCCACCCCCAACACACACACACATAGGCCACATACACTTCCATTCCATCAATTTTATTTGGGGGGAGCAACTGGGGGCAAGGAAAGAATTTGAGGGGGAAATGCCCCCTCACTCCCCCCCCCCCCATAGCGCCGCCATTGGGCGTAGCTACAGGGGGGAAGGCGGCTCTGAAAAATGAAGAATTTGGAAATTTGTCATTTGTGAAACCAGTCTACTGTGTGGATTGACAACTCATGAAATTACGAAACTCCGAATTATCTCCAATAAAAGCTCCTTATTCGTTATTATTTGTTTCAAAAAGGCAAAATTTCCCAGGCGCTTCGCGTGCCGCAAATTGCAATTCCCCAGCAGAAGGGCTCACTCATACCTTCAGTTTGGTAAACTTTTCCGAACTCTTGAAGTGACAAAATCGGAAATTTGCTATATGTGACACCAGATCAGTGGCGTAGCTACGGAGGGGGGCTGGGGGCTCTAGCCCCCCACTGAATCGCCTACCCCCCCCCCCCCAGCAGCCCCCACTGGCGACCTGGGCAAAAAAATATATTCACGCTGGCCGGTGATAATATTCAATTTGAGCTACCTGGCTACTATGACATAGGTACACTTGCGATAGATCCACTCTGAATGTCGGAATAAATTCAGGTAGACTGTGACAACTCGTCGTGTTTCTGGATGGATAATTTCCTAGCAGATTTGGAGTGGCTGAAATTGGCTACGGTACCTTGGTGTGGATTAAAGTGTGCTCCTAGCATCTAGCCTGTTTCTTTCTACTGTAGGGATTTTTTTCAATTCCTGGGGATGCACAAATTTGTTCCAAAATCATACTTAGTGCAGTGGGTAGGATATTTGAGTCAAATTAGGTTGGAAGGAATTTGCACTTTGCACGGCCATTGCTGCCAGTCATAGGCCAGTGCAACAACCAAACCCAAGTTGGGTCAATGCAGTCTCAAGGGTCGCAACCTTACCACTATTACCTCATAAGACATCACTTAGCTCTTGGGAGGAGTGGACAAACCCAGTGGCACACGAGACGGGGGCAGGGGGAAGGCTGCCCCAAATTTCCGCAAAATCTAAATTCGGGCAGAAATTTGGAAAAAAATTAGACAGCGCTTTAATTTTGGAAAAAAAGGGATGCTTTTTCAGAAAATTCCTAAATGTGTCCGAAATCTTAAATTGCCCGAAAAAAAGGAAAGAAACGTCATATAGTCGCAATAAAATTTTCATGAAAACCCAAGTCGAGGTTCCAAAAATCGCTTCACCTTCGGGCAGTGCAAAAAGCTTTTATTAGTGACTTTTACTTCATTTATAATCACAACACAATGCCCGAAATTGTCGAATACCCAAATTCTTTCAGGCAATTTCCCGAAAATGGAAAAGTACCATAGTAAGGGTAACATAGTTACGAAAACTCAAACAGATCAAAAAATCATGGCGCATTTGGAAAGCCTGTGGCTTAAAAGAAACAATCGTCCTTGAGCCTGTTTTTAAATGTTGTGTAACACAATACGGTACTCGAAATGGCCGATTATTTTAATAGCTTCAAATCTTTGCCGCAAAGCAAAAAAAGCTATTTTTAAAGTTACATTTTCATGGAAATTAACAAAGATCTGCGACACATTTGGGTAGAATGTGAAAAAAAGTTTTCATCACTCCCACTTCATACTGTAGTCTTGCAAAAATTGCCCGAAAGGGTCAAATATTTGGGCGCAGGTTAAAAAAGGTGCTGGGACGTTTTCAAAAGCCAAATTAATTCATCGCACGGACAGATGGGTGTTTAGGTGCAGTGCCCAAAAGTTTGCCATCTATCCTGCTCTAGAGTCGAATACGGGCAATGGTTATGAAAATCGGGTAATTTGTTTTTCGATACTTTAATGACGCAGTGTGATAATGTCTGCTTGAAAATTCTTTAAACATACCTTGTAATGTTACATTTTTCAAGAGTAAAATCATATAAAGTGGAAATTTCGGGCAGTCACCCAATTTTATCAATATATATTAAATTAGCCAAGAGACGTCATAGAGTAAAATTCATTAGCATGTTTTCAATTCCATTTTATGGTTTCCCAAGAAAATATGAGGGACCATTTCATCGATTGGTAGTGATACATTTTATCTGGTAATTTTCTGATCAAATAGCGACTGCTTAGATCTCCCCCTATAAGCCTGGGAAATGTCATTTTAGACTGTCTCAGGGGTACGATTTTTCAAAATTTTCTGTTCGCTCCGCGCCAACTAATGGTGGCGCTCCGCGTAGAAAGTCTTCCCAGCAAAATTAGTTTCAAGTGGACATTATTTTCAAACGTAACCTCGAAGTAGCGACTGCGACCCAATATAAGTATAGGAAATGCCATTTTTGACTGTCTGAGGGGTCAGATTTTTCAAATTTCCTGTACGTTTCGCCCCAACCAATGGTGGCGCTCCGCTTAGTCTTTCTGGCTGAATTTTAGTTTGGAGTGAACGTTTATCTGCAATTGAAACTTACAATAGCGACTGCTTGGATCCCCTCTATAAGCCTTGGAAACGTCATTCTCGACTGTCTGAGACTCAGAGGTATGAATTTTCGAATTTTCTGGACGCTCCGCGCCAACCAGTGGTGGCGCTCAGTTTTGACTGTCTTACGGGCAGAATTACATTTTTCGGGCAAAAATCTTCTGTCCCCATACTGAAATGCTCCCCTACGCATATGGAAATACCTTACTCATGCGTGCACTGGAACAGCTGCTTGCAATATACAGCAGGATTTTGGATTTGCAATCCTAGGATACATAGTCCAGTGGAGTACTGAACTGAGCTAATCAGTATCTCAAAAAGTGTGTTTGAAACTGAGAAAATCACAAATTTTTCTCACCAGAATTAAAAACATTTAAACCTGGCAAATGCTATTCCCAGCCATCTGGGAGGTGTTAAAATCTAAAATTTTCTTTGTACGCTCCGCGCCAACTGATGGTGGCGCTACGTTTAGATAGTAAACTCCAGACTCCCCCCTACAAAAGTATCCCGCCTCCCCATAGCCTCCCCACGAAAAAATCATAGCTACGCTACTGCACCAGATCATCAACTGACAAACGGTAAATACAGTGCTTTTCATAAGTTTCATAAATTTTCTTTCATTAACATTCCAAATGTTCCCCAATTCAAGACCTTGACATGAAAAATTAATTAGGGGGATTACTGAAGAATTTGCATTTCCTGTTGGCAAATCTGAGATTGAGCGGCGACCAAAGATCATTGTTGCTACATAATGTTATCCAAAGCCTACGAAATGAGGCTCTCCGACGAACTTTTCTGCAACGCAAGCTTTTATTTTCATATATTGGAAAAAGGGCAAAAACGTACTAGTACAGTGGTGTTCACACTTAAAAAATCGTAAAATATGGATGCTTGCCCATCCTCCTTCCCGCAAAAATGTCTAGATACGAACATGTTGACATGGGCGTCCGCAGAAATTTTTACAAGGGGGGCAAGGTCATTCATGGATGATTGAATTGTGTACACTATCTAAGCGGAGCGCCACCATAGGTTGGCGCGGAGCGTACAAGAAAATTTTGGGCTTTACAAACCCTCCAGATGGTCGGAAACGACACTTGGCGAGTGTTTTAAGCTTCATGTACCCAGCCCTGAAACAGGAATTTCATGTCTGTAATTTTTAGATTTTAGAATTTTCAATGTAAAAAATTGTTGAAGGGAAATCTGCCTCTCGGTCACTGCCTTGCACGCCTATGCACGATAAAACTTACAACTGTCAAACAGCCTATATAGGCCTATATCCGTTACCCAATTATGAATCATACCCCCCCCCCCCCCCCCACATATTCACCTTGTTTATCCCAGTTATATCCGCGCGTCGCCACTTGAGATCAGCACGGGACCAAACCAAGACCAGCGCACTCATCAATAGCCGGATGCCATATGCACACTACATGCCTGACAACTAGTACAATTTTGGCATAGTTTTTACAATAACAAATTTCCAATAGATATCACGAATGATGGTCCCCAAATTACGATTTCACTATTCAGCATCTTCTCTTTTGCTATTCCTGGTCAAATGTCCGCATATTTCACGAGTAGAAACTGAAGCTGTGAGTGAAGATATTGTGATGATCTATTTTTAATTTTATTCATTTCAATTTTTAATTAATTTTTTCACAACTTTGATTTTCCAGGGGGGCATGTTGATATCTTACCAGGAAAGGAAAAAAACGTAGGCCAGATGCCCCCCCCCCACCTTGGGAATCAAATTGACGCCCCTGTTCTCTACCCCTCTTTCTTTAGACCCGTGGCAATAACGGTTGTCCGAAGAAAATCTTTCAGCTTCCCTCTCCACCCTTCAGTCGAAAACAGCTTCATACCTGTACGCTTTACGTGTTTAAAGGTTTTATCTTTTAGTTCTTCCTTGAAACTAGTCCGAATTAAAGGTAAAGAGCAGACCCCAAACTTATTTTGAAGAAAAAGCTAAATAGCACAATTTTCGTGTTATTTTTCTTCAAAGTATCTTTCATTACATTTTATGATTTAACTTTTGCATATTCAAGGTAAACCAAGCAGTTATTTCCAGTAAATTTCACATTTGAAGAGAAAAAACATTGTCACGTGACTCTCAACAGCCAATCATGAAACTAGACAGTCTACTACACTACTTCATTTTGGGATGACTGCTTCTGCCCTTTAAATGAGATGATAATCGTTGACTGCACTTTGTAAACGAAATTTTGCTCGATGGTTCGGCCTTAAAGAATTAATGGGGTACACAAGTAGGTTCAGGAATCCTGCTTCAAAAAGGATAATTAAATGCCAGTTGTTGTTTTTGTCTTAAACCAAGCCCGGGTTAGTACAGCCTTTAATTGAAAACTATAACAAACTTTAGATATGTAGCTGTTGTGTTCAATTTTTAGGGTGTTTAGACCTTGCTGACATTAACGTCCCAATAACAACGAAAGCAAGTAATTAAAGGGGTCCTTTTGAGAAGATAGCAGAGAATGGAAAGAAAGTAATTTAATTGTAGAGTCTGATATGCTACTACACCTTTTACACATATCAAACCAGTAGCATTACAAGAGGGGATTGCCACAACCCCAAATGGGCTCTTTGCAAGTTTTACGCCCCCCCCCCCCCGCCTCAAGAGGTCGGATTGCCCCTAACACACAGATACACAAAAATGTTTCGGTATGAAAACGTGTAATTGATAAGTTTCAATGACAGCACACTTTATTCTACCTCTTTAAAATGTGAAAATAGAATCTTAAGCAGGTTCGTAATTCGTCATTTTTCTGCGAATTGTTAAATTGTTAAGATCCGATAATTCATCAACTTTCTGCAAAATGTAGAATTGGTGAGATATTTTAAATGTGTAATTTAATATTTTTCTGCAAAATGTTGAACTGCTTAGATCCAATAACTGAGTAATTCATCAGTTTTCTGCAAAATGTTGATTTGCTAACATCTGGTAAGTGTGGAATTCGTGATTTTTCTGCAAATTGGTTAATTGTTGAGATCCGATAAATGTGCAATTAAACACTTATCCGTCTGCAAAATGGCGAATTGTCGAAATCCGTTAAGTCTGTGATTCATCATTTTTCTGCAAAATGTTGAATTGATTACTTGTGATAAGTAGATAATTCATCAATTTTCTGCAAAATGTTGAAATGTTGAAATATGGTAAGCTTGTAGTTCATTATTTATCTGCAAATTGTTAAGATAATAAGTGAACATTTCATCATTTTGTTGCAAAATACTAAGATAATATAGGGAATATGTTTGCAATTTGACGGCACCTAAACGTTTCCATAGAAAATTAATGACTTACTCATGTATACCAAATTTTTTGTATCATAGTTATGTTCTTTTCCCAGTTTGGTGAGTTTATGGTACAATCAGGAGTGCAGGCGCCTTACGAAAAAGAAAAAGAAATATGTAAACAGTGGAATCATTAGGTAATAAAATTATGCTAAAAGTATTTAAAATTTTGGACAGTTTATTTTTCTATGCAATATGTACTAACGTTCGGTCTTAGTCTCGGTCTTGGACTTTGTCGGTCTCGGTCTCGAATTCTGCCCTGGTCTCGGTCTCGACACCTTCTGGCCTCGGCCTTGGATATGCTGGTCTCGGCTAAAACACTGGTTCAGATACCCTCAGGCTGCTTCTAAATGGATAATTATATCCCAGTTGTTGCTTTTGTCTTAAACCAAGCCCGGATTTGTATAGCATTCAAGTAAAAACTATAATAAACTTTAGATTTGTAGCTGTTGTGTTCAATTTTAAGGGCGTTTAGACTTTGCTGATATTAACGTACCAATAACAACGTCAAAAGTAATTATAGGGATCCTTTTCGAGAAGGTAGCAGAGAATAGAAAGAAAGTGATTTAATTGTAGAGTCTAATATGTTGCTACACCTTGTGCACATATCAAACTAGTAGCATAGCACGAGGGGAAGAGGCAAAGTGCCCCCGGAAAAAAAGTCAAAAGGTAAAATCTTTGAGACAGTAAAATGAAAGAAAGAGATTACCCCAACTACAGTCTAGAAGTTTTACCCCGCTTCCTGCCTCAAGAGGTCAGATTGCTCCATGAATACATTTGTTTTTAGTTTTAATGACGGCGCATTTTATTGCACCTCTTTAAAATGTGGAAATAGGAATCTAAAGCAGATCCGTAATCCGTAATTTTTCTGCAAATTGACAATATGCTAAATTTACCACTCGCAATAAATGAGTAATTCATCAATTTTGTGCAAAAATGTTGAACACTTGACATATTGCACGTTTGCATTTTATCATTTTCTGCAAAATGTTAAGATAATAAGACTCATTTCATCATTTTGTCTCAAAATGTCAAGATAATGCGATGACTAAGTTCGTAATTTGATGGCACCTTAACGTTTCCATAGTATTTCGCCCTGAAGGTTCTAACTGGGCGAAATGGCGATTTTCCAAATTTTGCCGTTTTGACAAGATGTTTTATCTAGGGAAAATGTCATATTTTCCAAATTTTGCCATTTTGACGATATGTTCTAACTCAGCAAAAGGCAATTTTCCGAAATTTGCCATTTTGACAACATGTTGTTACTCGGCTAAGTTACAATTTTCTGAATTTTGCCTTTCTGACGAGATGTTCTATTTCGGCAAAATAACAATTTTCGGAATTTCGTCATTTTGACGAAATGTTGTTTCGTCGGCAAAATTTCAATTTTCCGAATTTTGCCATTTTTACGAGATGTTTTATCTTGTCAAAATGACAATTTTTCGAATTTTGCCATTTAAAGGAGTCCATTAAGTCGTCAAAATGTCAATTTTACGAAAATTGTCACGTTGCCGAGACAGTTCTTTTTTCTTTTGAATGGCCCTTCTACGCTTCCGTAGCCATGCATGGCAGACCAGTAAAGTAAATGGTCTGAAGGCCTTGAGGTTGGTCAAGTGTTGTCCTTAAGTGGATGTATAGCTTCTTCAGGAAGCAGTATCAAGTTTGGTTTCGCCGAACGGCCAGTGGGTCGGGAGGACTTTGGAAAAAGTATTAGTGAGTAATGAGCAGTTTCAAGTTTGGTTTCGCAGAACGGCCCTTTGCCAGAGGGTCGGGAGGACTTTGGAAAAAGTATAAGTGAGTAATTCAGTCTAGAATGGAGCCATGCTTGACAGACCAATAATGTAAAAGGCCTGAAGGCCTTGAGGTTGGTCAAGTGTTGTCCTTAAGTCAACGTATAGCTTCTTCAAAATGTCAATTTTATGAAAATTGTCACTTTGCCGAGACAGTTCTTTTTTCTTTTGAATGGCCCTTCTACGCTTTCGTACATATCCGAAGCCCGCCGATATATGAATATGAAACACGCCTGGAATTTCTCAAACATCGGTGGAGAATAGAAGAACGTAAGATATGTAACCCCTCTGAGCGGACTGTTTTTCAGTTTCTCAGCTTTCAAGGGAATTCACTGAACAAGAAATATGTCCTACAGCCTGCAACTTAGGCGAACTATCCCTGCACTAAGGGGTCATTTAAACCACCTAACAGCCCTGGGTGCACTAATTACTCCACAAAGATAAACGCCTTGCCAGTAGTACTTCTCTTACAACGGGTGACTCGCATTGGATAAACTGCAGAGTGTTAATGATTACGTTACCCTTCAATGTAAACATTTTTATTAGAGAGTTTATGGGGACACGTTCGCATTCGTTACCCCAGCCCACTGGTCTGAGGATGTTACTTTTAATGCACTGCAAAACAGAACGTTAACCTCTGAGTGCAAGAAGTTGGACTGTGCTTTTTTCTTTTGTCAAAATGTCTGTTTGCTATAGCATTATTGATACATTTCATCACTGATTACCTTTCGAAAACTTGAGTCCAATAAATCTAGTTCATGTATTACAGTGCGTGAGCGCATGGTGTATTTAAATTTTTTTCATTTTATGCAGTATTCGGGTTGTGTTTCAAGATCTGACTCAACTGGATTTAAGATGTTTATACTATCGCATACAAATTGAATATTTTAGGTTGAAAATCATAAGTTTCTGGGACTGATGTCGATGGGGCAAAATGTGTTCTTTATTCACATAAGTCATACCAAAGAATGAAAAAACGGAACATATTTCCGCTAAGCTTGGTGCTCAGCATAATCAATGGGGTACGGAAAATAAGCCAAAGAGCCACAACTGTAAAAAAGGCCGTGGCAGGCTCGACTAGACCAATTGGTGAGAAACTGGGCCGTAAAACTCTATCTAACCTAACTTCATTTACATGCACTCCAAAAGGTGCAGTCGAATAGGACGCGGAATCTTGTCACATATTTGGAAAGATTCGTGTGAAAATTAACTAGTAACGGTTCATAAATGAAATTATTTGTTTCATTTATGAGTCGAACCTAGTCAGAGATTTAACAAGATTCCGTCTCGTGCCACAATTGATTAGATTCTTTTCAAATTTGACTAGAATTTTTTTAGAGTATAATGTGGAAGACTAATACCAGCAGCCACAAACATCCTAAACGGGTTTAGGGGAACTGTTTCACAGTGTGATAGTTATCAGGAGCGGAACAACTGGTTTTATTTGGATCTATAGTTTGGGCGTAAAACTATAAACCACTTTGTTTGGTGGAGGCAATACCCCAAATTATACGACGTCACGAAATTTTGAATCGTCTAAAGTCACGCATTTTGAATAAAATCGGCATGTTATGATTTCTTTTCATCTAAACATATCGTTTCGCAGCATAACCAATAAAAATAATCTTGGATGCAACAATTTAGAAATTTTCATACAAAATGAGCAAATGATTGTTTTGTGTACAAACCACAGTTTTCAATATGCAGTTCTGAAGAAACTGGCCTTTTAGGGTAATCATAGCCTAGGAACACACACATTTCATCAAACCGACTGTCTTACATTAGTTCATCCTTTTCTCGATTATAACTTCCCGATTCAACTCAGTTTAGCATAAACTTAAAGTTTGACTGACTTAATGCCAATGATCGTTAATGACGACTTCTTCAAAGAAAATTGAAAAGCTTGAAAATGTTTCATGCTGCAATTCCGACGTCTTTCTCCATCTCCGGTGCTGGGTGTTGAATTGTGAATCAAGTTTATATCCCTTTATGAGCTTGTAAATAGAAAGGTATTGAATATGAAATTCTCTCTACAATTTTCTGCTTTTCCGTCCTGTCTTTTTATTTTGGGGAACTCAGCACTTGACACATTACCAGATAAATTCCATACTCTTACCAGTGCATGTGTGTCATTCATGGACTGTGTATGACTGAATGTGAGGCAGTTGGTCAAGTTTTGTCCTTCAGTGAATGTATAGCTTCTTTGGGAAGCAGTTAAAAGTTTGGTTTCGTCGGATGGCCCCTTTGCCAGAGGGTAGGGAGGACTTAAGGAAAAGTATGAACGACCGTAGTATGATTTAAAGGCCAATCTAGTTCTCACCCCAACTACACTTTTTGTAGGGGGTAACGGGAACTCTCAATTGGCTCAAAAAAGGCCAATCTAGTTCTCACCCCAACTACACTTTTTGTAGGGGGTAACGGGAACTCTCAATTGGCTCAACTTTTTGATTAACTGCTAATTCAAGCAATGCATAGTACCAAAGCTTATATTACACAGCGTGATCACTGAGTTTTGAAATACACATTCAACTTTTCTATACTTACCCTGAAGCAATATAAACTGTGATTGTGTCTGGATGAGAGTGAATTTCAATACAATGTGCGAGGGGCTTACGTGAGAAGGTTAGGCGAATTGGTACTGTTTGGGGTGAGAAAATTAGGCCTTTAAAATATGCCGTATCCACCCACAACATTCAGGACAAGTCTTGGAGTTGTGAAAATTCCGCCAGCCATGACCAAAGCCTTCAAGATGCAAAAAAAAAAAAAAAACTCTTAAGTTCAAAGTTGACAACATTTTTGTAGTGGTAAGGAATATACACTGATCAGGTGTGCTCAACTGATAATTGCTATTTTCTATTGTGAATAATGTATATCATGATAGTAGGCATTTTTGAAATAAGCTTACGTATTGATGAAGTTGTGAATATATTGTACTGAGAAGGAAGGAACAAGCTGAAACTGAAACTTATTTTGATTGTAAGTTTACTATTACTATAAGTGGAGGTCAGATGTCGATTTGAGTTCACCAGAGGTCAAACAACGACATCTTGATAACAAGATATTTCAAGATAAAACTAATGAACGCCCAGAATGCACTGCTTGACACACAGTCAACCTTACAGAAAGAAAAAGATGTTTACTTCTTCCGCAAGGAATGATACAAAAAAGGACACAAAGTTAAACAAATGATTAATTTTCCGCGATTATTTCGATACCAGGCGAGTTAGCCCACACGAATGAAAACTGTTTTTAGTTTGCAAGAAATCAGTATTAGCCAGGATGCTAAATTAGGAAAGGATTCAGGAAAAGACGTTCATGTATGTGGGTAGAGCTCACCTGTCTCGCTCTCAATGGGCAAACATTGATGTCAAGGTTGCAATCAGTGGCTTATTATTTTATTTCTGTATAGTTGATATTTTGTGTTGAATAAGAGGTTAAGGCCAAGTGAGTGTAAGGACCATGGTCCCGATGGCGAAATCTGCTCTTCCAGTCTGGGAAAATTTCCTCTTACGTGGGAAGGCATAGGTACGCTAAAGTATGTACTCCTCATATATGTAGTCCTATCTGTTGCGATTTTAATCTGACTGAAGGCAGATTCATCATAAAAACTACCCAATTTTGGTAAAAAGACACCCATGGCATTGTTTAATAGGGTCTCATATTATTTATTTTAAAAAGGGGAATTTCGTAGTAAAAATGTTATCCAGAACATTTAGTCAACTTGAACCCGTTCTTTTCATTGATTTGGGGTGCTGGCAATATCATCGTGGAGAGTGACAACCTCGGGCCCCGTCCTTCTCTTAAATCCTGTGACTACCATGGCTGAATTCTCATAATACTGTTTCATATTCATGACAAAAATCGTTTCACATCGAATTAAAACAAAATCAAATGATTAGGTTTGGTCTGTTGCATTCTACACATGATGATGGTTTGAGAGCCTCCAACTCGGTCTATAAAGTTAGGTAAATAACTTTAAAAAGAGTGGTCCCTATAGGCACTCGTTTAGGAGTGATTTTTTTTTTACTCCTCTTGGAGTGAATGTCACTCTTCTTGGGTTAATTGCCACTCTCATGGAGTGAATTGACATTTTTCAGTCTATTAGAGAGTGACTTGGTTCAATATTTTGTTTTTAGAGTGTAAAATAAATCTCACGACAATGAATTTGTTAAATCGTTTAGTTTGTGGGGTGGACATTACTGAGGTTTTCTGCGTATGTGTGTGTGTGCCAGTGTGGGGGAGGGGGGTTAAAGCTAAGCGATTTTACGTGACACATCTTGACTCGACAGTCGCATCGCCAAGTGTCGTATACTGTGCGTCGGTCTGCGGCTGCGAATGGCAGTTATACGAATAGTTTTAAGACGCCTCACTTTCAGCCAGAAAACGAACATGCTGGGGTTTCTAACTGTAGTCACTCTGCGACAGTCGTAAGGCTTGAGCAGTTCAGTCACTCAGAGTGAACGATTTTACACTACAGGAAAAGGTGTGCAAACCTCTTTATAAAAGTCTAGCCAGTAGGGTTGTCTGAACTGGTTCATCGTGAGGATGGTAGTTGCATCAACTATTTAAACTAAGCAGTGGAGGAGGAAGCAATTAATATTAAAGTGGGGGTGGATGGAGGTAAGGGAGAACAAATTTTGGATTATGTACCTTCCCCTACCACTTATAGCAAAAAGGTACATATTAAATGCTAATTTTTAACATTTTTATACCGGGAAGAGCGATTTATAAAAAAAATCAAAATCAAATTGTATGCCATATCTCAGTTTTTTAAATGCAACTGCACGCCGAAAAAAGTGGAAATCTTTGCTTTTGCTCGCCATGCTATTGGTCAGCTTTGCACCTCAGTCAATTTCGGACATTTCTTGGCATACACTCCACAGAAATGACCGAGAAACATTTAAAAAGTAACCCTGAGAGATACACGTTAGAGTACACCTGTAAAAGTATTAATGAAGTTACCTTATCCACCTGAAATAAGCTCTATCGCTACCATCTCTTCCGCCATTCTTGCCGTTTGTCTCGGACCAGCGAGTCTTTTCCAACTACTAGCAGAACTGCCCATGCTCATTTCGCATACGTCTTGGACATTTGCCCAACTAGTTGGCAATGACCTTACACATGCCCAACCATCGCTGTGTTTGTCCAACTTTACGAAAAGTTTGCCTAATGTTTAGCCAGACTGTGAGTTCCCAACCAGTTTTGCCCAGAATTTTTAACAGTGTTTACACTAGTAGAACTATAGACAACAATTCAAGTTTGTCTATGCCCTGTGAAAGGAGTATTGAAAACATTTTGACACTTCAATGACTATAGAATTCATCTATATAAAGATTACTCAACTGAGAGGGTTAAAGACTATCTAATAAAATAGGCAAATGATTCTCTGACTGAATTACGTTGTCTTGCCTGAAAGACTATCCAAGTGGAGCGCTACCTTCAATTGGGGTGGAGCGTACAGAAAATTTTGAAAAATCGCGACCCTTCAGACAGCCGGAAATGGCATT
This sequence comes from Holothuria scabra, assembly GCA_037179385.1. NCBI lineage: Eukaryota > Metazoa > Echinodermata > Holothuroidea > Aspidochirotida > Holothuriidae > Holothuria > Holothuria scabra. Next base: position 45,238,162 of record CM074188.1, read on the forward strand.
TTCAGGCTTTTAAGTAGCAGCTAATCAGCAATAGCGAAGCTAGGCTTTTTCAGGGAAAGGGGGCAACTACCCAAATTTTCCGTTTTTTTCTTTACAGTATGAACACCATTGTATTAGAGACGTTACTTTCGCGCCGAAAATTTTCCCTTTTGCAAAAAAATATTGCATAAAGTTTTAGATTCCGTGTTTCCTTTTAAGGAATTTGAAAAGTGTGTGAGTGTGTGTGTGTGTGTGGGGGGGGGGGGGGGGGAGCTGGTTACTGAACAATCTTCACTTCCCATTTGCACATAGTCTGAAACTGAACGGTAACTGAAGATCGTTATTGCTACATAATGTTATCGAGGGCCTACGAACTGAAACTCTACGATGACATTTTAACAAAGATTTTCTGAAACTTTGTCATTTTAAGACAAACTTTTTTTTTTTAAATTGAGAGCTTATGTGGGAGGCAATTTGGACTTTTACGAAAGAAAATTAAAAAAAAAAAAAAAACACTGTAGTTGCCTGTTTCATTTGATGATGTGTTTTACGAATGGCAAATTTTCGATTTTGTCATTTCCAAAACTTGGAAAAGTTCACCAAACTGTTTTAAGGGCGAGCACTACTGCATTAAGAAGTGCACTTCGCGCTCGCGAGGCGCGCGGAAAATTTTGTTTTTTAAAACTATCAATTGCAAATATGGCCCTTGTATTGAAGAGAACTCTGACTTTCATTGAAGAAGAGTTGGGAAAATGACACAAATGAAAAAAGGGGTTTTCTACCAGGGAAGTGTGGGTAGGAAACATAATTCCACCCCACATTTTTAGTGTGGGGGTTTAGCAGTGGTGGATCCAGAGGGGGGATGGGGGTATGCATACCCCCCACCGGGATGGTAAAAAATTGTATAGATAGCCAGGCTAATTGTAACCTAGGCCTATACTTTTTAAAAATAAAGTGATAGTTGTTACATTATTTGATCACCGTATTTTTGTATAACATTCTTCAATAAAATGAAAAATGTGAATTATAATGTATCTATCTTCCGTATCATTTGGTAAATTCCCGTTTTGTTTACACATTGCGCAATGACGAATTCTAAATCCAGCGTTTTCCGCCAATGGCCGTTGGTAACGCTGTTTGTGACATCGCATGTGTGTTTATGTCAATACGTGGGGGTACGACTACTGTCGAATAATGGGCCAATCCTTGGTACGAAGGCTTGTACGGGGATGTTGCAGAGTGTGTAGGCAATACGAGTTGAGATATGAATAAACAGATGAGAAGATTTAGTTCTGGTTCAAGTTGATTGGTGGTTTTATTCTGTTCGATTAACAGCCGGCAAAATAAAGAATTATTAAAATTTAACTATAAACAGATTGACGCAGGTGCTCGTCGTCTGCGGTCTGCTGCACTAGTGTGTGAGTGCGACCAAAACTCGCAGGCTCGGAGCTTTCATGTCTCGGGGAGATCGGAACACATGCAGTCCCCTGATTGGTTAAAAGTTGTGACGCACCGTACTAGGTAAATATTAAGGAATGTGCTGATCTAAATGATCATTGAGGAGGCTGTAGAGGGTGAAATTGGCCACACCTTGAAAATATGGGATACAGCGTACGCGTGAAACTAGGGCGGGATAGCTTGTCACGTTCATCGGTAACACGTGGCGGGAAACAGGAAGGGCCCTGGGAATCTAGGACAACAGGAAGGGAGAGTTGCTCGTAAATAACAAGATGGCGTTCCTGTTAAGGGTCAAGGAGGGCACACCATACTACATGATGCTACATACAGTTTACACGTGACATTTCCTAAAACGGTGTGAAGGTAATAGAGTACACCCGGTATTAAATTCACATTGGCCGTATAGTCCATTGAAGTAATGATTACCCACACTTTCAAGACCATGTTTAAAAAGGTTGGGAATTTCATAGTGGCTAAAAATATTGAAACATTTAGCACCATGTTGCATCTCCGCCCCCTTTTCTTATGACACCCAAGAGGGGCAGTGGGCTCTGAAAATGAAGAACTCGGATAATTGGCAATTGTGAGACTAGTCTACGGTGTGGCTTTGGCAACTCATGAAATTTCGAAATTCCCAATCAATTTCTCTAATAAATGCTCCATATTCGTCATTACTTGGTTCAAGAAAGCAAAATTTTCTGCGCGCTTCGCGCGCTGCAAATTGCAATTCCTTAGCAGAAGTGCTCGCTCATACCTTCACTTTAATCGAAATTTGCTACACTTGTGACACCAGATCATCAAGTGACACCGTTTACTACAGTTCTATTTTCTTTCATAAAATTCCATATTTTCTCCAATATAAGCTCAAAAATATTTCGTCGGAGAGCCTCATTACGTAGGTGTTGGATAACATTATGTAGCAGCAACGATCTTTGGTCGCCGCCCAACCTCAGATTTGCCGATAGAAAATGCAAATTCTTCAGCGATTCCCCAACTGTTCAAATTTCCTTGCAGGAAACCCAGCATTCAAATTTTTCTGCAACACCAGTTCCATATTTTCAAATATTTGAAATGGGCGAAAATTTCAGCGCGCCCCGCGCGCTGCAAATAACTGGTTCAGTTAGTCTGTTAGTACAGTGGTAATCACACTAAAAAATATGGTAAAATTAGGATGCTTGCCTACCACCCCCATTTCCTGAATTCTTATAGGCATCAGAGGCAGTGTACATTTGATACCCAACCACAGACCCCCCCCCCCCCCACTGGAAATTCCTGCATCCGCCACTGGGTTCTAGCTCTCCCAGCTCCCCGCTTTCCTACGCCTTTCGAACTAGGTAATAACAGTCTGCGGTTGAGTTAATTCACGAAAACTTGTGACGTGTGTTGTTAGCTGCTTTAAGAAGCTTCCTTGTTCAATTACGGGCCTGTTGCAGCAAATGATGAAGTCTCATTAACCAAACATGGAGAAATTTTTAGTTGTAATCGACAGATTTTGCCACAGGAGTAACGTCCACGATTGCGCTTTAAAGTTATTCGGCGTGATTTTCAAGAAGGAAATACATGAAAACCGCCTTGTCTGAAATATTCTACGTTTGTGAATCATGCTTCATACGCCTGCGTATATTTATGCCACATGGGACGAACAGACTGTAAACGACTGTTTGCTGGTTGCTAATAGGGAAGTTCATTTCTGCCTGTCCAATTGCTTATATACAAAACTCACAAAACAGATCATACAGAAGGTCGCCAGGATGCGTGGCTGTCGGGTACGGTGTTATCGAATGAGTTAGTATATTGTTTTTTCTGATCATTTTCGAGTTAAGAAGCGGAAGAAAATATTAATACTATTTTACAATATAGGATATCTCACCAGCTCCTCATCATGGATGTCAAAATTTATCAAATCTGGGATTGTTCTGGTGCGTGTAAATTTCTTACCAAATGGTTTGTGTTTTCCAGTTTCGCATTGATTTACAGTTTGCATGTCCGTGGTTGCACAAATTCATTACATGATATTGGAGAGGATGTACATCTAAATTGCAAACTTATTGAAGAGATTACTAATGACAGTAATGCTTTTTGTCGGAAGGTCAGCGGCTTTCAATATAAGGTAGATCAACAAGACGAAAAATATGGTGTAATATTCGATAATGCAAGTAACATTGTTACATTTACTATTGCTTATGTTACCGAGGAAGATTTTATGGTATATGAGTGTGGTGCACGTTATTCTGAAACCGCTAGAATTAATTGGACATGCTGCTTCAACTTAATCCAAGTTACAAACATTTCGCCATCTGCTTCTTCAATGACTTCTCTCGTAAGGAGCACAGCAGACACAATAACATCACAAGACGATGGAAATACAAACATCTCAACTACTCAACCAGTTACTGAAGATTTGAACAATGCTTCCACTGTCTGTGTAACAGAAATTCCTTCGAAAAAAAGCAATAAATTCAAGGTGAGTGTTGATCAGACACCTCAGTAGGAATTCTCCCTAAAATCCCTGGATTGCAAAATCACTCCTAAGGAGTAAAATTAAGTACCAATCTAAATTTGACTGAGTAAAAGTTATTCAGTTTCAATTTTGGAACCATCCAGCATTTCACTCTGTGGAATATAGAGAAAAGTGAAAAGGAAAGCCGAATGCTTGTCAGGGAAAACAATTGAAAAACAGATCCACTGCACTCAAAAGGTAGAGCAAACTTCGAGTAAAAAAGTGTGCGATGTACTACGGTAATTTTCACTTAAAAGATGATAAAAATAATTTTTCATGGTTGCCAGATTTACCTTTCTTTTATCGCTACTTGTGCCAGAAAATTATATGCGACACGGGCTTATAATCTGTAAGGAGTGCATAAAATCGCAAGGACTTCATAAAAGAATAAGTGATATATGGTTCTTTACTATACTTCATTATAATCTAACTTTTCGGTCATATACTCTTTATTACATGTTCGTCTAATCTGACTAATACGAAGAGAATATAATCTGATGATACAGTCAGGTAGTTATTGAAAGGGAAGTCGCCATTACCCGTGGGGACCGCTGTACCCCTAAGAATAATAAAGACCGAAAATGAAAAACCAACTACTTCTAAATAGTAGTAGTATTTATTTAACAAAATTTAAATTTATTCCAAAAGTCGTGTAATGATAAAAGAATTTTTTGTTCTTGTTCTGTAACAAATGTCTCGTGAATTTCTCGTAAAAGAAGACACACTAGAATATTTTTTGATCCACTTTCAGACAGTTTGGGTTTATTCAAGGGTTGGGTTTAATTAAGATTCCACATTTATCCCATTTAGGAATTTACAAAGCTAATCGCCAGCGAAATAGGTTGACTGAAAGATTTCTTATTTCTCGTTTTATTGCAAATAATGTAACAGATAGTTCATTTAGTCCCGGAATTCAGTCAGACCATTCTTTCGTAAACTTAAGCTTTTCCGTACACAATGATATCCGTGGTCCAGGGTACTGGAAATTGAATAATTCTCTTCTTTCAGATGATAATTATGTAGCTATGATCAGTGATATTGTCGCTTCTGAAAAAAATCACTCAGGCAATGATTCCGTTTCCCTTTGGGAAACAATTAAGTACAAAATTAGGAGTTTTACTATTCGTTTCTCTAAGCAGAAAGCTAGAGAACGCCGTAAAACGGAAAGTGAAATATTATTAAATATCTCTAGACTTGAACAGGAGTTATTTCTGAATGATTCAGCAAATATTCGAACACAGCTAAACGAATTACGTAATAAATTACTGTCTTATTACAATTACAAGCTACAGGGTACAATTTTAAGATCAAGGGCAAGATGGGTGGAACAGGGTGAAAAAAATACAAAATATTTTCTCACCTTGGAAAGGCGTAACAAACAAAACAGTGTAATAAGGAAAATCACTGATAATGATGGTCATGATATTACCGACAACGTTTCTATTCTAACTAAGGTAAAAGATTTTTATTGTAAACTTTACACTTCTGTTTACTGTAAGCCGAGCATTTTCTTAGATGATTTGCCCATAGTCACTTTAAATCAGGAGACCTCTGATTCATGTGAAGGACTACTTAGCCTGGATGAGTGTTCCAATGCATTACTTTCGATGGCTACTAATAAATCTCCAGGCAGTGATGGACTTACGGTCAATTTTTACAAAAAGTTTTGGCCTATTATTGGGGATTTGGTAGTTGATTCCATTAATTCTGGTTACCATAAAGGTCAGCTTTCGTCAGAACAATCCAGAGGTATTATTACTTTATTGCTTAGGCCGAATAAAGATCCTCTTTTTCTATTTAATTATCGCCCAATAACTCTTCTTAATTGCGACTACAAGATTAGTGCCAAAGCAATAGCTACAAGACTTAAGTCAGTTATCAATAGCATTATAGGACCAAATCAGACTGGGTTTCTGAAGGGGAGGTTTATTGGGGAAAACATTCGCTTTGTGTTAGATCTTGTAAATTATACCTCTGAGCTGAACATCCCTGGGTATATTTTCCTACTTGACTTTGAAAAGGCCTTTGATAAAGTAGAATGGAATTTTCTCATTTCGGTTTTGTCACGTTTTGGCTTTGGTTTGAGTTTCATAAATTGGGTCAAAGTCTTTTATAAAAATATCTCTGCGTGTGTGTGTAATAATGGGTTTGCCTCTGGTTTCTTTCCTGTTGAAAGAGGGGTCAGGCAGGGATGTCCTCTTAGCCCATATCTGTTTATTCTTTGCGCTGAAATGCTAGCTTTAAAAGTTAATTTAAACAATAATATTAAAGGAATATCTGTACATAATTCTATGATAAAAGTCCTCCAGTATGCTAATGATACTCAATTATTTCTTGACGGTACTAAAGATTCTCTTCTGGAAGCTTTTCGTACATTAAACCTTTTTAAGCGTGCTTCTGGACTTTCCATTAATGTTGACAAGTCTACTCTTTTCCCTTTAGGACCATCACGCAATACGACCCCATCTTTCCTCAAAGAGTTTAATCTTAAATTGAATTACGGGCCTGTTTGTATTTTGGGGTGTTCTTCACCCACAATGGTAATGACTTGTTTCGTTTAAACTTTGTGCCTAAGCTTTCTCGTTTAAAAAATTGCCTTCGCCTGTGGTCTTCCCGTGACCTCACCCCTATTGGACGAAACATTCTTGTAAAATCCTTTGCTTTGTCCCAATTAGTGTTTCTTTTTCTTACCCTTCCCAATCCCCTGAAAAGTTTATTAAGGAGATACAGAATCTTATTTTTGATTTCATTTGGGCTGGCAACCCTGACAAAGTTAAACGTGTTTCTATGTTTGATGACGTATGTAAAGGGGGATTGAAAGTAGTTCATGTTGAAACTTTTGTCAAGAGCTTAAAATGTACTTGGGTACGTAGATATTGTGACGACGATTCGCAGAGGCCATGGAAACTTTTCTTTGATTTAGCCTTAAAGACGTATGGCAATAAGTTTTTGTTTTCTTGTAACTGTAAAAAATCTGATGTGTCTATTTCAAACACTTTCATTAAAAATGTTGTTCATGCTTGGTGCGATGCCTCCTTTGTGGAACCCCAAAGTAATTTTAGCGATCAAATACTGTGGAATAACTCTTACATTAAAATAAATAGTAAAGTTGTATTTAACGATCAACTACTTAATTTTGGTTTGGTGTATTTAAGGGATATTTTTGATCAAAATGGGAGGCCGTTGGTTTGGGACACTTTCCGAAATACTTTCCCAGCCCCAGGTATTACCTTCGTTTTTTATTGGGGATTGTTTTCTAGTATCCCAAATGCTTGGCGAGCAGATATTCTTTCAAGTAGACATGCAAATACCCAAAACCCGAACCAATTGTTTTACCATAAAGTCATGCATTCTCTTTCAGTGTCTCAATTGGTTTATCGTCGTCTCATTGTAAAGGTAGTGAGTCCCCCTACAGCTATGGAAAAATGGGTTAAAGACTTTCCAGGTATTTCTACCGATGCCTGGGAGAATATTTTTAGGAGCCCTTGGGCTACTACAACAGAAACCAAAATTGTGTTTTTTCAGTTCAAATTCTTACATAGAATCTTACCCACAAACAGGCTACTTTATTTAATGGGGAAACAGACTCCCAACTCTGCACATTCTGTCAAAGAGAGATTGAATCTATTGAGCACCTTTTTTGGGCTTGTACAATCAGTTCTACTTTTATTCTTGACGTTGAATCAAGGTTTCTTGGTAATCAGTTTGTGTTTTCTAAGAATGATATTTTCTTTGGGTACCAGTATAGTATTTGTCATCCATACAATTTTTTGATTTTGCATTTAAAGTATTATTTGTTTTCATGTAAACTTCAATCGATAAAACCAAATGTAAATAGTTTTTATTACAAGTTTAAGTTTGCTATTCAAACTGAGGAAACAAAAATCAAAAGGTAAAGTTCATTATTTAAATTTAAAAGACGCCTTTTCAGTTTGTGCGGGTCTATTTGACCCAATTGATTCTTAATTCATTTGATTTTCGCAACAAAATTATCCTCCTTTTCTTATCAAAGTTTTGAAAGTATGAGAATTGCTTTGTCATGTTATTATTCTGTTGATTAAAATATCGCTGTGAAAACAGATTCAAAAAGGAAATAAAGATGGAAGAAAAAAAAAAAAAGGTTGACTGAAAGATAATAGTGGGGGAAGGAGACACAATTCATAACTTAAACAATCACCGTGGGTTTTCGAACAAGAGTTACAATATTTTTCGGTTCTTACCGAAGAATCTGCCTTTCTGGGCTAAAATTGACAAATTGGCTCACAGTGTCAGAGCGGCTGAAATAAATTCGAGTTAAGCATTTTATTGTGTGAACGAAATTGGAAAATTTCCCAAATTTGTTTTTCCTTTTGTAAAAGTTTGAAAACCTGGAACATAAAATGGAGCTCAACTGGGATAATATTGCGGAACTAAAGAGAATGTGTTTTGTGAAGAAAATTAGATAATTTTGGGTCTTCTTGTTACGTTATTCTTTAAACAAATTACTCCGTTAAATAACTTCTTTTTGTATGACGTTTCTCTGGTTCTGACGCAGATCTGGGTTATATCTGCTCAATATTTTATCTGGCCCATATATATAGTCCCATATGGGCATCAGATATGGATCAGATATGAAGTCCATGTCTGGCCCATATATAGATTTGGTGTGGCACGGTACTTTTAATTTGCCCAAATTCTAAACCAAATAAATAAGATAGAAACTTTATCAGAATTTCGCTCACGTAGTTTCTAATTTGGAGATGTTTTAATTACATTTTTGCTTTTTTTTCTATAATGTAACCATAGAGTTGTCATTTAAAATTTCCCTGGATTTAATAGACCAAGTTGCCATACACGATACTTGCAGTATCATAAGTTGAAAGGCTCTGTGTAATGTGTTCACTAGTACATCTTCACAAAAATTTAACCACGGTAAGAAACAAAAACATAAAACAAACAAAAAACAAGAGACAAAAAACACATAAACAAAAAATAAATATTCCCTCTGATGTGTACAACTTGGTCACAAAAATGAAAAAATGATCCTTTTCTTCAATTATTTGAAACTAATTTTATACTTTTTTCACCACAGAAAATTTGCAAAATGAAAAAGATGTCCTACGAACGAGTTAACTATGTGACTGAAAATTGTTTGGAACATCTCGTTTCAAATAACGGTGAGCGCAGTCGGAAACTTTGTCACCGTATTTAATAATTAAATGTCAGGAATGCTAAGTTTTCATTCAAATCGATCTGTAGTAAGTTTTTCGAATACATGAGTTCATACCAAAGCCGAAATCTGCCTGCTACGTTTTGCGGCTGTGACGCCAGAAGTTTTACCTTAGTATATTTAAGGTCATTAATATTTGGAATTCATGCCAAATTAATTTTCGCTATTAACTCCAAGATAAAAAATATATCCCTCTTCACCCACAAAGTGTAGAAAATTTCTTCTCAGGTGTGAATAAACCTTTAAACCGTGGTCACACTTAAAACGAATTCGAATCGAATTAAATGATGATTAAATGTGATATGAGTTTTATTAAAATTTTCTCCGTCTTTGGTCGGAAAGAACCAATTATTGACCAGCCAGTGTCAATATATGATAAGCACCAAATTTTCACGAAAATAAAATGTTAATTAATTGATCTTTGTGACGTCATACCGACAGACAGATTTATATAGGATACGCATATTCCGATAAAGGTTGTCTGCCGATGTAACGTCACGAAATAATTTGTATAAATTAAATTTTCGCACTCATGTGGCAAATGACTGTCAGGTTGGCAAATTTTGGGTTCTTTCCGACAAGAGAAGGGGAAATTTTTTATAAAAACTAACAAAAATAGGATAGGAATCGTATCGGAATCCGATCCGAATTTGTTGTAGTGTGACTGCACGGTAACGGTGTCTTCGATAAACCGTTACTTCATTAACTTTACGTGAAGTAATTTCCATGGACCGTTACCGTATATGGAAAGTATCAGCTCAGAAATGGGAATGAAAGTGTCCTTCAAGTTAAAAAAAAAAACAAATGTATATATATATAGGTCGAAAGTGTTGCAGTAATACAATCGATCATGATTTTTTTTTTTTTTGAAGGGAAACTGTATTTCCAGTCATGAGCATATTTACACTATTAACAAATTAAAAATATGAAATCAAATAAACCAGAGAGAATGAATTTTATACAGATCCAAGATAGAGTAAACACTCTTATCAAAGAAGGAACGGTTGAAGAAAAACACCAGAGAGAAAAATTGAGCCGCACGGGGGACCGAAACCACCATCCTCCGCTTTCCATGACCACTACGCTAGAACAGCTCGTGATTCACAGAGGCGACAACAGGCTATAAATACCCCGCGTGAATCAATTTTCTCTCCTTGTTACCACGGTACTCCAAAGCGGGATGAATAATCAGTAGGTCGAAGTTGGTAGATCGAAGTTAGAATGTGTAGGTCGAAAGTGTTGTAGTAATAAATTCGATCCTGAATTTTATACCTATCCAAGATAGAGTATAAACTCTTCTCAAAGGAGGAACGGTTGAAGAAAAACATATACATATATATATTTTCCAGCTTTACCAATTTGATTTATATATATATATATATACATATATATATATATATGTATATATATATATAGGCCTATATATAAATATAAATATATATATATATATATATATATATATATATATATATATATATATATATATATATATATATATATATATATATATATATATATATATATATATATATATATATATATATATATATATATATATATATATATACATTGGTAAACCTGGAAAATCTGGCTGAGGTGAAAAAACGATTTGGACTCCACCGGGATTCGAACTCTGCTCCCGCTTTCTAGTGCGGACACTCTAACCACTGAGCCATGAAGCCAAGTTGATACTGGCCTTTGTTCAAATAACAGATGAAGCAACTCGCAATTCACCTCCTGAGCAGGCGCCTAATTTTTTGGATCAGCCCTAGTTCTCGTTTGACGCCAGCTCAACCAGAGATCAAAGTTGATGCTATCCAGCTGAACACAATTGTTTATTCGCCATCGGATCTCCGAAGAGATACAGAAACCTGTGGAAGCAGAGATGAAGTGAAAATGAACGCTGACGACAACTGCGTGGAGTATATAAATCAAATTGGTAAAGCTGGAAAATCTGGCTGAGGTGAAAATAACGGACATGCTGAGGTAAAAATAACGATGTTGACTCCACAGGGATTCGAACTCGGGAACTTCCGCTGTCTAGAGAGGACGCTCTAACCACTGAGCTATGAAGCCAAGTTATTTATATATATAGGCTACTGCTACATGCGGGCTAAGATGGACATGCTTTAAAAAGGTACTTTGGTGGACATATTATCATGGTACTATGGTAGATGTACCATTCAGGCATGTAAGAGTGATACTGCATGGTGTTAAGTACTACTATGGCATGTCTCCAATACTCCAGTGAGGCTGCTTTTATATCCCATGTTGTATTTGAGATAAAATGTTGGCTTCACATAAAATCGTGTCCACTTAAGGTGTGTCACCTTTATTTGAAGCCCACAAATTGACCCAATATGAAACAGGCAACATATATATCATGCTGATTTCAACCACTGATGCCTACTGAGGGAATGATTGAATAGGGTACATTTGTTGACACAAAATAGATGGCGATCTGTATTATAAGAAGTCATACTTTGGAGTCACTCACTCTGCAGAAAATATTCTTCCAAGAGGCCTGAACAATACGCGGCCACGAAAATGTCCACTTAATGTTAAAGTTCACGATTTGACTCAATTTTACATGCGCAATGTCCACGATAGCCCGCATTTAGCTATACAGAAAGGACGAGGCGTCCACTGCTCTGTAAAGCGCCCCCTCAGTGAGAGATTGTCATCTTTCTGTGATGAGAACAGCCAAGACCGGCTTCTTAGCCTAATTGGTTGACCCTTTACCGTTGTTTGGGTCCTTTTGGACCCATACGGAGAGCTCGGCTGTCACCCATCTGAACTGTTTCACGCGGAGCTCGAGACTGCGAGTAGCTACCCGAAAATTTCGGCCACAACAACGAGAGAGCGATAGTTTAAGGTCACGGGGTCAATGACCTACGGAAGCTGATGCGGGCGTGCTACGTCCGCTATTCCGCCCACTCCCGAGGCGCGCAAATATGCCCCGATCGGAGCACAACGGTAAAGGGTTAAGGCACCTGCACGTAAAGCAGGAGGTCTGGGTTCGAGTCCCAGTGAAGGTGGTCAATTTTTCGCTGAGGTAGATTTCATTTATTCTTTTCACTATATATATATATATATATATATATATATATATATATATATATATATATATATATATATATATATATATATATATATATATATATATATATAAATAACAATAAATGACAACTGTTAACGATTTTAAGTTATTGTTCAAAGTCAATACATTGGAGCGCGCGTCATGAGCCAGTAATAAATGACGCGTTTGCAAGGATCAAAATAAAGAAATTATGACGCATTGCTGCAATATTGTGACGCAACTGTGATAAAGACACGCCCAGAGATGATCACAAAATGATGTGGGGGTAAAATGATAGGAAACCCCGATCTTTGTTTAAGCCATGTGAGACTGTTTTCAAGTAATGGATCATTTTAAGTTCGAAAATTTTCCTCTCCCGGATGTCGGAAAACCCCCCTTTAAGAATAAAGCACTGAAAATCCCTCGAGTGATTAGCTTCGCTAAAATGCTTACCTACTGGCAGGCATTGAGTTCCGTCTCTAATGCTCTGTTTGTGGTTATTTATTCTTAGGCGAAATTTAGTAGAGGTCTCTCCAACATAAAGTCCGTTATCACAGGTGGGACATTTCAATATGTTTACGATGTTGGAGGAATCACAGGTGTAGTTGCCCGGATGAAGGGTCACTGGTCCTCCCGGGCGGTTAAGTGTAATCTCTTCATCAGTCTCTTCATCAATAATATATCACAAACTTTGCATCTAGGATTATCGCACTTGCGATTTCCAGTGCGCTGATGAGGTTTCGGAATTTCACTGTGAACTAAATGCCTTTTGAGGTTCTTAGATTGACGGAAAGCGGGGAGAAGGGGTTTGGCAAATATTGGATCATTGGGGTGTATCCTCGAGAGGGCTTTCCACTCTCTCTTGATCTTTTCATTAGTAGGGACTACAGCTGGGTGATATACCTGGACCAACGGTATTTTATCCATAGAACATTTTGTATTATAAGACAGAAGATCCTTCCTATCAACAAACGTCGCCTTTTCAACTTGTTTTTGGATAATTTTCCAAGGATACACTTTATTGAGGACATGCTGTAAGAGCTGCTGAAGTTGTTCCTGAAAATCTTCTGAATCAGAACATATACGTTTGTAACGTAAGATTTGGCTATATACAACGGATTCTTTCATATGCTGAGGGTGACAACTCTTAAAATGGAGGAAATCATGGCGGTCTGTAGGTTTGTGATATACAATAGTAGTTAGTTTGCCCCTTCGATCTTCACAAGAACATCTAAAAAAGGTAATTCCGTAGGTGATGATTCATGTGTAAATTTGATTAGAGGGTGAATATTATTAGCCAATTCTACGAAATTTTTCAAATTCTCTTTACCGTGTTGCCAAATCATGAATATGTCATCTATGAAACGAAGGTATATGAGAGGCTTTAGGGGAGTATCAAGTAGCAATCGTTTTTCAAATTCTCCCATGAAAATGTTTGCGTAGGCTGGGGCCATTTTGGTTCCCATAGCTGTTCCCTTGAATTGGATGTAACAACAACAAGAAAATTTTATCCAACGTCTCCCAGATCGCTGGAAATGTCTTTTCTAAAGCCTGTTTACAGCATAGAAGTAGGGAAAACACTGAGTGAACTTTTAAGAAATGTTGATGTTAATTTTTCTTCGTCTTTTTCTTTATGTTTCCTTCGTTTTTTCAGGCTTTCTTTATTTTCCAGGGGAGTGCAAGTGCCCCCTTGCCCCTACGGACGCCCATGTTTCTATCCCTCTCTTTCACATTCTAGTATAATGGCGTCATTTTAATTTGTGCGTTATTGTCAGGTCTCGATTTAAGATTCTAATGTTATTCTAATGGGCTACTTTGTGAAGATAAAGATTAAACCCGTTAAAGCCTAATAGCTAGCAAATCTAACACCGGGAAAAAGTTATGGAAATTAATCACCGTAAGGTGTACATTTTTGGTACCTGGAAATCAAGATAATTGCACGAAGAAACAATACTTGACGTATTTTACATCCCGTGACCGCTCTGAAATAGCCATTTATTAAGTACATTGCAAGAAATATCCAAGACAAAAGGTCTCCTTGGCTCTCTAGATACCGAATTCATACCAAATAAAAGTAGCCTAAACCTAGGCTTATTAGATGCAATTTTCTGGCTTCAAGTTGAGTCGTCACGTAAGTACAGAAATAAGCATTTTCATGGGATTATCGTGCAGTGTAAGAAAACACCAAACAATTGCCATTTATCGTGGGAATGGTCACTTGAAGTAAAGCAAAATGGAAACTGCTCATTAAAACTCTTAAACCATTAAAACTATGATGACAGTTTTATTTAATTTTAACCTGAATGTTCTCTTCAAATGATTTTTAAAAATGTTGTGGAAGCTATTTTGGTACCTTTATAAATTCTTTTTATTGTCTATGTTGACAAATATCCCCGACAACAAAAGGTCTATTTTCAATTATTGTTGCGCCCTTTGCAACATCTGTTATTGACAGGGAGGGTTAATTTAATGTCATTCTGTGTATTTTGGTAGCTTATAAATCAGGCTTGGTGTAGAAGCAATGAACTTAGCACAGCGACAGCATGCATTAGTGCGTATAAAGCATGAAGATACGTCTCGACAAAAACCTATCCCTATATTACAGAAGATGACCCTTTTCATGAGAATAAAAGTGCAGATAGTACAGTTACTGGTGGCTGTTTGGGCATTTTGTTACCAAGGCCTTTTAACAACGCTATTAAATTATGTCTTTTGCCAAAAATGGTGCAAGATTTAAGTATGTTAAAAACCTAAAAAAGGGCGCCGGCCTACGATTTTAGTCCGTCAGGGGGGCGACCGTCCCCCTGACCATATGGCAGCTCCAATTCTATACGTACTATAGACTTGTGTACTAACGGTAGTAGAAAACGTTGTTCAACCTCGTAAAAAACGATCAGTAAAACTTAACAAGATTACGCAACAACAGACCATACTGCTTCCACTTTTCGAGGACCTCAGAGATTGGGTTGGGGATGATAAAGAGGCTTTAGCGTGTCCAGTATCTTTTTCATCGACAACATTCCCCTAAAATTATCAGTAGGCCTATATTGTGCATTAGACTGATGGAGAATATGTTCACCACCCACTTCAATATTCTCCCCGTCGTCGCCGGTCACCACTTCTTGAAGCGCACCTTACAAATATTGGGGGTACTAAACATGCCTTTAGCCCCTCCACTTTTTTCACTGGGGGGTAAGCCCCCAAAGCCCCCCCCCCCGGTTCCGCCGCCACTGAACCGTGAAGCAGTAAACTGAGACCGTGTCCGTGTTTAGATAGTTGTGAAAGGGGCTTAAGTAGATTAGGAGAACTGGAACTGCTGGAGTGAGAGGATTGTATTTCTAAATTGCATTAAAATTACTTTTTTCAATTATTTGCAGGTACTGGAGGTGTTACCGTCATTATTCTCTACGGAAGCAAGAGTTGCAACTTCACATGTTATACTAGATTTGATGGAAAATGTGTCGTAACTTCCCCGGAGAAATTGGTGGCAATAGCTGGCCAAGGGCTTACATTGTCCAAGGCAACAGGTCAAACTAATGCTGTGACGTCAAACATTCAGAAAGATTATGACGGAAACGAAGGGGATAGTAATGTGGTCACCGTCATATTTATATTATGCGGAGTAATGATCGTTTTGATACTTTTAATAGCAGGTTTGTGTTTATACCTTTGTTGTTCAGGTAAGAAAACTAGCAAAACGCAGCAGACCCCGATTTACTCTCACACTTTAGGAGTTGTTAAAATTGAATTTCAAGCTCAAAATTCGTCGACATCAAATTCTAATCCCGAAGGACTCGAAGAACGGGACAGAAATCAAAATGATGAAGAAAAAGATCCGAATATTCAGAATTTGGTTTCAGAGACAAGCGGATGGGAAGACAACATTGCGTATGAAGCTTGTGTTAATGGTACTGAAGGAGATTATGCAGATGTGAATGACAAACATTTATTTAACGAAAATGAAACCACCCTGAGTGTGATTGACAAGGGAAGTAAAGAGACAACATGTAATTCTAATTCAAATCTTTATGAAAGTGTTATTAACAAGGGAGAATAAGATCTTAAATAGAGGTGCAATTACACCCATGGAATGTTTCAAGCAAAGCAATTTACAAATGTTTTGTTTAAAACTGAAAGAAACAAGGATTAACGATTCGTCTAACTTGGAGCTGATTCTGATTTATCTAATGTCAAGAACAGTGTTGTAACAAGTCGCTACTCGAGTCACTTCCTCTCAAAGTGATAGTGACTCGATAGAACTTAGGAGTAATTTCCCCATTGAAATAGTACGGTGACTCGAGTCACGTAAAAGTTTAAAAACCGGTCACTCGAGTCCGCACTAATCTAGCCACTTGATTACAACACTGGTCAAGAATGACACTTTATTTTACACATTAGAGGTTGAAAAATGAGTCGTTTACTTCTTGCCTGCGTCAGTTGGCAAGCAGATAGGTTTTGGCACCTTAGCTGGTATTCCTCTGGTTCAGTTAAATTAACTGAAGTGAAAAACGTTTAAATTTACTCTCAAAATTAGATGATTCAATGATTTGCGATGCCCTTCTTGCACATATTCCCAGGTTTTGTTTCCTTATGAATAAAGTTTTTATAATACCCTAGAACTGCTTTTGCTTAATGAAATGTTGTCCAGAGGGATGCATTAAAACAAAGTTACTCTTAAAAGTAAGTAAGAAATCGAGCTTTTTCAGTGGCGTAACCAGCGAGGGGGGGGGGTCAGGGGGCAGTTTGCCCCCCCCCCCCACGCAAAAGAAAATGGGAAGGGAAGAAAAAAACGGGAAGGGAAGGAAGGGAAGGGAAGGAGAGAAAGAGGAAAAGGGAGGGAAGAAGAGAAAAGGAAGCGAAAAAGGAGGGGAAGGAAAGGAAAGAAAGGTAGAAGAAAAAAGGAAAACGGAAAAGAAGGGGAAAGTAAAGAAAGGGGAAAGGAAAAGGAAAATAGAGAAATATGGGAAAAGAAAGGAAGTGGGCCAACTATAGCATCAAAAGCAAGATTGATCTACATTCATGGAACACTGTTTTGGTCAATATATGAACGTTCATTTAGAAAATTATATAAACATTCATTTAGTCCCCTAGCTGCCTAGAGTTAACAAAATAATATGAGGTTCACTTTATCGGAGGAAAAACTCTCCTCTCTTGCTCTTTTCCAGGCAGTCGGGAGGATTTTAAAAAGCAATCATTCTCAGATTTGCCTCCAATATTTGAAGGAAGTGCAGATTCTTCAGTAATCCCCCAACTATTTAAACTTCCTCACAGGAGACCCAGAGTCCAAAACTTTCTGCAATATAAGCTCCATATCAACAAATTTTTGTTTTAAAAGGGCAGAAATTTCGCGCGCCCGCAATAAATCACTAATATGGTGGTGTTCACTTGGCAAGAAAAATCGAAAAACTTCGCTACTACCTACAAGCCCATTTCCATCTGTGTGAGGGGTCGCTATTTTTCCAAATTTTCTTTTCGCTCCGCGCCAACTGAAGATGAAGAAGCACTTCATATTCTAGACAGGTAACCCATTGGCCTACCGTGCTCAAATGCTCTCATACACACCTGTCATCAAATACCTTTCAACCCTGTCAATTGTGTAGTCTTTTCAGACAGGTAAATGGATTCTTTAGTTATTGAAGTGTCCAAATTTTATCAATGTTCAATGTTGCAGAGCAGTGGCGTAGCTACAGGAGGCAGGGCGATTGTGCCCTTGCTCGAAAAAGTGAAAAAAGGTGAAAAATTCGAAAAATTTACCAATTTGAGACACGCGTCAAACACAGTGCGGTTTTCCTAAGTTTTCCTTCATAAAATTCGGAATTCTTTCTAATAAAAGTTTCATATTCAAAATAATTATCCTTAAAAAATGCGAAATTTTCCGCGCGCTTCCCGCGCCAAAAATTGCAACCCTTAAGGCTGTAAGTGATCGCTCAAAAAGCAGTCAGTGAATAATTTGTCCTAGCCGCTACAGTGCCGTTTCCCTAACATTTTTTTCAATATAGGCTTTCATTTTTGTCCAAAAGAGGCAACAAAGTTTCGAGAGTTTTCTAAATGTCGTCGAGAAGCCTTAATCCGCTTTCCTGAGATAACACGATCTTCAGGCGACATGCTATCTCATATTCATGCTAATAGGAAAAGCAGATTCTTCGATAGTCCTCCCAAAATGCACATTTCCTTACAGGAAACCCTAAATCTAATCTGTTTTATGAAATACAAGCTCCATATTTACAAATGTGTAAAAGGACCCAAATTTTCGGTACGAACCTTATACAGTAGTGTTCACACTTAAGGGGAAACAATCAGATTTATTTGAAAAAATTTGTTCTTGCTCTTAGAAAAAGCAAAAAAAGTTTAGCATAAAAATGTACCTTTTGGTCAATAGGGTAGGGTGAGTTGCATGGTCCAAAACTGTTGCTTTCCTCCCCCCCCCCCCCAACACTTCCCTTAAGGCCCTAAGACACCCACAAACTAACACAGCTCAATTGGTAAAAAATCGGAAAATCTATATGCTTTTGCCCCCCCCCCCCCCGCGGACAGTCATGTCTGGTTACGCCGCTGAGCTTTGTAACATGGTGCAGTTTTTTGGGGGGGGGGGGTAAAAAAGCGAAGAAAAAGATGAGTTACAATTTGAGTAGTAATAGAATAAAATTACAAATCATTGAAAAATCTAGCATTTTAAGCTGTGTGAACAAAGTTTTTTCATGTCTCAGTTCATGCAGTAATATCCAATGTAGTCGCCCCAAACTTATTTAGCTCAGTGTCACAATTTTCATCTTATTTCTCTTCAAAGTATCTTCCATCATATTTTTGGACTCAGTATTGCATATGTAAACCAAACAGTTACTTCTCGTAAATTTCACATTTGCAGAGAAAAATGTTGTCATATGACTGTCAATAGCCAATCATGAAACAAGACAATCTACTAGACTACTTTAAATTGGGGTGACTGTTCCTGCATTAACGCCATTTTGGTGGTCGTAAATGAGATTCGATGGAAAGTTGGCAGACTATTGCATACCATTTGTATGCCATGTAATTAGTTGGAAACGTCGACTGCTCTGCAGTGAAGCCGTTGAACGACTCGTATAGTATTATTTATAGTAGCGAAAGTAAGATTTTTTTTTTATTTTTCAATGTAACTGTAGTTGAAGCGCAAACACAATAGCCTGCTAACGGCAGGCTGGGTTTTAATGCAAACAGTATAGCATTTACCCACGAGAGTGTATTGTTGTTATAATGCACAGGTCCAGATTTGTTTAAACTTGTTCATTTATACACACCAATATAATGGTTTGATTTAAAGGACGGAAAAGAAATATGATTTCATTTGTCAATAATAACATTAAAAAAGTGCAATCTTGAATAAAATGGAATATCCTGAAATGGGTTCATGCTGGGATTGTACACGGTCACACAATCGTTATGGACCGATTGAAGTTGAGAATTATTATCAAGTATGAATGACCTGGAATTACTTCGGTTAAACTAGTATTGCACATCCTTTTAATATAACTTAAAGACTCTCCGTACAATTGAGAGTGAGAGAGCATTTCTCAGGTATATCGTTGATTTTTTTTAAACTATTTCGCCTTGACTTTGATTTTCTGCTTTTTGGCATCCACAGTATTCAAGATGTTTCCTTATATTTTATTTTTATTATTTGAAGAGCAATACAAAATAAGGGTTCATGTATCAAAGTCAAACCTGTTGTGTGTTCGGCTGTGTTTTCTAGTAGTTTAGACCAATGATGGTTACCAACGTCATTCAATTGATAGTGTTGTATAGATAGTGTTTTATCTACTATCCTTGAGAAAAGTGACGTGAAAATGAGCTTGCCAATCAGCAGTGCTATCACCAACCGTTGCATTCACATTTCTTATTCAATGTTTTCTTCTTGTTTTTCAGTTCCATTTCTTTTTCTTTCTTTTTTTTAGATTTTTTTTGAGACTTCAGCATGAAGGAAAAGAGGGTGGAGACGTGTGGGGGTCTCATGTACCTTTATTGGGGATAACAATTCTCAACAAAATGACGGGACATTTTAAGCATGAACAGCAACACTGACCTCACCAACACCATTACCCACCGTCTCCATTTTGCAGTCTTGTTTGGTAGAAAACTATCGGAAAGTTTTTATTGCTGGTTTATAACGTCATTTGAAAAAAAAAGTAACAAAGTTTGAACGATTTTTGTTCATGGTATTACATGTCTCCATTTTGTCAATCAAACCAAGCCAATGATATGATTTGCAGCTAATGTAATATATTGCATACATTTTCCCCACTAACGAGAGAATCTCTAGGACTGTTGTACTGTGGAAAGCCTGTCATCAATACGTGTACAAATACAGAATGTTTCATGAGTTAATTACAAATAGGCAGTTTCTGTTTGTGCGTGGGGGGGGGGGGGGTGGGGACTGTGGGAGTGTTCAAATTGGAC
The DNA here is from genome assembly GCA_037179385.1 of Holothuria scabra. NCBI lineage: Eukaryota > Metazoa > Echinodermata > Holothuroidea > Aspidochirotida > Holothuriidae > Holothuria > Holothuria scabra. The sequence goes on from CM074188.1 coordinate 45,258,820, forward strand.
GGGGTCCCCATTTATGTTAATAAAACATGGAAAAATCAAGTTTCCCTACATGCAATCTGGTACAACTTGTGCTACATTTTCAAGTGTAACATTAATGGAACCCGGCATGGTAAATAATCTCGTGGCTAATGTGCAAAATGCTGGTACACTCTGAAAGCTGCTCAAAATCGCTAATTTACCGAACAAACGATAAAGAAAAGCATAAAGATTACAGGAAATTTCTCGCCCTGAGTTTACAAAACTTTTCAGTAATCCTTCTTTCCCTTTATTTTGTTGTTCTGTAAATCGACCGTAATTTTTTTAAGTGCACCCACTATAAGAGGTTGACTGAAAGTTAGTTGGTTAGATACGGTTTCACGCATCAACTGACAACCTCATGTTTAAAGGACCAATCATCTCACCCCAAAATTTAATTCTTGTAGAGGTTAACAGAAATTCCTAATTGGATCAGCTGTTTGATTGACAGCTAATCTAAAAACTATCAAAGCTTACATTATACGACATAAATTGTACTGAGAGTATTTTGAAAAAGAGAGTCTTTGAAAATTTGTGAAGGATAATACATACTGGCCGATGCGCGCTGTTTAACAAGAAATTTATCAACTGGCTGACGATTGGGCTCATCGCTAGCACTCACAAAGAATACAAGCGATACAATACGAAAGCAACAGTCAATCAAGAAATCAAAAGTTGAACAGTGTGCAGCAGCTGAAAATTAATACAACTGAAAAGATGATTTAAGGTATTGCAACACTCGTCTTCAAACATACAGTAAACGTAAATCAAGAAAGGTAACAAAAAAAAAAAAAAAAAACCCAGACAGAACGAAAGATTTCAGTGACTATATTGTGTACGTTTTACTTTAATAACCTGCACAGTCAAGCTGAAGTAGCTCCATGGGCGTCCGCAGAAATTTTTACAAGGGGGGGGGGCAAGGTCATTCATGGATGATTGAATTGTGTACACTATCTAAGCGGAGCGCCACCATCAGTTGGCGCGGAGCGTACAAGAAAATTTTGGGTCTTACAAACCCTCCAGATGGCCGGAAACGACACTTGGCGAGTGTTATAAGCTGCATGTACCCAGCCCTGAAACAGGAATTTCATGTCTGTAATTTTTAGATTTTTAGAATTTTCAGTCTAAAAAAATTGTTGAAGGTAAATCTGCCTTTCGGTCACGGCCTTGCATGCCTATGCACGTTAACACTTAAAACTGCCAAACAGCCTATAAAGACCTTTATTTGTTACCCAAGTATGAATCTTCCCCCTCCCTCCATATTCGCCTTGTATATCCCAGTAACATCCGCGCGTCGCCACTTGAGATCAGCACGGGACCAAACCAAGACCAACGCATTCATCAATAGTCGGATGCCATATGCACACTACATACTTGACAACTAGTACAATTTTGGCATAGTTTTTACAATTACAAATTTCCAATAGATATCACGAATGATGGTCCCCAAATTACGATTTCACTATTCAGCATACCATCTTCTCTTTTGCAATTCGTGGTCAAATGTCCGCATATTTCAGTAGAAACTGACGTGTGAGTGAAGATATTTTGATGATCTATTTTTAATTTTTTTTTATTTTAATTTTTAATTAATTTTTTCACAAGTTTGATTTTCCAGGGGGGGGGGGGGCAAGTGCCCCCCTTGCCCCCCCCCCTTCCGGGCGCTCATGAGTAGCTCTGATGTAGGTCCTTTATTAAGTGATATTACAGTACAGTCACTTTAGTCATGTGACCACATTCTTCGTGCTATATGGCATCTGGATCAAGAACAATAAAATACCAAGAAATGTTGTAATATTAAGAACTTTGAGGGAATTGCGGACTTCCTTTGTATGGACAGAGCATACTGCAGGGTATATTATCGCTACCGTACGTGTGAGAAAAATCTCACCAAGATGGCTGTCTGCTATGATTTTGTGTGAAACTTTGGACTTGCTCAAGTCAATTCCAAGATTTGGGAAGAAAGTTGGAATATTTTCAAAATATGGCAAGGTAAGGTCAAAATCACTTCATGTATTGCACAAATATGATATGCTTTCTCATTAAAGTTAAACTTTTTTTTAAAATATTACAGACTCGTCGTCAAATCAGATGATTTATAGCTTCACGACGGTCATATTGTTGCGCTTTTTTTTGTCTCAGTCAGTGGCGACTACGTATAGGACGTACACCTCACATGCTCTATGTATGTAAGTCCTTGGAGTGAATGTATTGAACAACTGCCATGGGCATGCTAAGGGATGCATGCAAGCAAACGTCAAGCAGTTAAGTTATGGGTAATATAGCACCTCGCTGCATAGATATGTACCTCAAACTATATTATAGAGCAACACATACTTCTAACGCGATCCTAACCAAACTATGAAGTGCACGAGACTAAATAGGATATCGTAGTGATAGGCCTGTATAATGTGGGCATGGGAACAAATTGTTCATGGGCAAACCTATAGGAAATTTACCAATACCTGACCTTTTAAGGGAATTTTCCGATAACTATGAATTTTCCACAAATATTAATGTCTGTGATATCGGGAAGAACAGTTTTCCTTTTTTGTGATCACTCACCTTAACATTGCCATTGATGAAAAGCATTTGCCGAAGTGGAAATCAAATTCTCTTTAACTAAGTTCTTCTTGAAGCAGGTGGGCATAGGGATGCTTTTTTTCAAGGTTCCCAGATAAGTTTGATCCTGCGACTGAGTGGGTATTTGCCATATTTAATGTTTGGGAATGTACCCTCATGCACGGATCGTCCGGTAGTTCAGTACGGTATGGTAAGGTACCGTGACATATTTACTTACATAATACTTAACCTGCTTCCCAACATTGGGAATGTTTTTGTCAAACTTAAATCAGATGTAATCATTTTCTAGGAACCACTTACCAGAGGAAACAGAAATGAGTGTACTTAGCTCCACATGGTTAAAAGAGTTTTGTGTAAGAATAATGGTGAAATTGTATCACAGTCAAAATAATCATCGTCTTAGAAAACTTCCGTTCGACACTCGCCTTTTGTGTTTCAGGATAATTTACACTGCCAATTTAAAATTTAATGATATTGATGCGCCCATGATAATCGTTTCACAGCTTCCTGCGAGTCTGGCCTTGTTAAGACCTTAGAGAGTGTGTTTTGCCTCCAATTTTAAGTGCTTTTAAACAGCTAAGGAACGATCGGGGATGTTGTATTTCTATACGGATATGACAGCGTCATATGCAATTGAAGTTGACTGTCACTGAAAAATTACTCCGTCATTAAACCATTATTTGTGAAAAATTTAAAACCACAACAGGAAAAATTGATTTGAAAAAAGCTGAAATCTTTCGTAAACAGCTGAAGATTTCCTTTGAGACCCATCTCTTACGTCCCACAGACTAAAGGAATCAAATAGGTTTTAAAGATTTTCACTAAATTATATGAGATATCATGCCGAGTTTCTTCCCATTAGATTGAGGTAGCACCAGAGGCTGACTTTCTCGACAGGATTTCCAGTTGACTGATTCAGCAAGCAATAAGCGATTTCAGTAATTCGTTGCCACATGGAACTGTGGGGAACAGCGTGGGATATACAAACCGATTTTAGCCCGTAGGGTACAGCGTTTACTTGTTTGCGCCAGTACGTGCATAGAACTCTATCTAAGTGTCAGCCAACTCGAACGAAGATAGAGGTCACAGTGCTTCTCTACGGCAGATTAAAATGCAAATTTTTACACCAAAAGACATCTTAGACACAATCCACTACACAAACCCGCACTTGAGGTCCCGCCTCACGTTATGGATGGATTAAGAAAGGGTGGTTTCACCAAATTTTCATGTAATCTCAAATTTTGGAATAAGTATTGTAGGTACGGGATTGGTTTGTTTATCCCGACGACTTGGACTATGCGCGCATGTGCATAGCCACCCAAAACGAATTACCGAACTGGCTTATTTACATCCTCTCACAACTCGGTCAGACAGTTGAACAATTTTCACATTTGCCTTTTGTGTAGCTCATAATACAAGTACATAAGCAAGTGAGAATATCCTTTGCATTAATAAACAGACTGTCACAGTTCAATAAGCTTGGTTTATTCGTAGAAAAGATAAACCATGGAGATCGGTGGGCTTCAACAGGAGGCAAAAGACATAGAGCTACAGTGAAGTTAGGATACCAAGAGACAAATTTTGGAACTTACTATATTCAAAAATGTCTCATGTTTTAAAGATACACTTTGTGCAGAGCAAGAAGTCCCCTTTTCCAGCCAACGTCAGCAGGAGCCGTTTGAAAACTCGATTCCAAAAGATGTTTAAAAGATTCCTTAAATTTCAACGAGTTTTAAAAAACGTTTCAAAGGGAAATTCCTACATACATTAAACTGTGTTACTTTAGGTGAAGGATTTTTACAAAATAAAAACTCAGGACTGTAAAATTACCCGTAGACAAAACTGGTGACATAGTTGAAGCCAGTGTTTGTCATACTGGCGCCACATATGTTAGATTGTTATTGAGTATTGGTCAGTGGTTAGTGAATTTAGTGAAACAATATTTGAAGGGAGTGGGTGTTTATTTGTGCCAATTTAATAGGAAGGAAACCAAATGCCTTGTATGTTAGGATACAATGGCTTTGTCATCGTTCTGTTGCAGGGGCTAGGTGATAACATCAATTAAATTTCCATAAAAACTGCCTTTAATTCTTCAGAGGATATAGAATATTTACAAAGCTCCTTTTTTCTACCACGAACAATTATTAATTCTACTAGCGATTCGTCCAGCAAGGCATTTTTTTTTATTAATTGAATATACTACAAAGCGTGTAATAAAGCTATACGCAATAATTATTGTACTTTTTATAAATCAGTTGCATATCGGAAATTTAAATGTGATTTACTGTAGTCTTTCTGCACTGTTCTTTTTTTTTTATAAATTTTCGCGCCACCCTTGAGTAGAATTTGACACCCCAATCAATTACTTGTCGTAAATATGTCGTAGCTATATGTTGGACTTCTGTGATTAAAATCTTCCTTTCTAAGCATTTATCGATTACTTCTATGCGGAGTTCGACTCAAGGTCACTGCATTCCAAGTGCTGTGTAGTTGGCATGCTTAGTTACGAGTTGTTACTTGTTTTCCATTTTATTCTCTTCAAAAAGTTAAAGTACTTGAATCAAATTTCCATGACCACTTAGTTGGTCTCTTTGAAGATATTAAAAGTAAAAATAAAGTAGTCATTCATGATGTTTTCATTCATATGTTGCATGTTCCATTTTTGTCACGTTGTAATAAAATCGACCTTACAAAACGATTACAAAGCATTTTATTTAAAAAATGCAGCTTGGTCTGATTATCGAGGTATACGGGTAAAACAGTTATTGTTTTGGAAACCCCCCAAAATTGTGACGAAGCTTCCAAATTAGACTACTGTGACTTAATCAGAGTTGGTTAGAGTCCATGCTAAACAACTTACACTGATTACGAACAACCATCATGCTTAAAGACGTAACCAAAGTCTCACGAACCAACAACATTAAATTGGTAGCCCAGCTTTTACCGTGGAACTGTTCCCTGGAGTTTTTATCTGTAATAACAAAGACCGCCGTACATACTACATTGTCTCACTATATAGTGCTTTAACCGACGTCGCAAGTCATCACGTCGATTTTCCCTTGCAAAAACTAGTGCAGTGAGTAGCCTATGGAGTGCTTCCATCAACAAGCCCCTTTTAACGGGCAAAATCAAGTGTAGGTCGCATTTAGTGCAGACGAACAACGTGAGACTGTTGCTTTGATACAATGCTGATCCTTGACCACAAGTGTGTGTGTTTTCCTAATTGTGACGTAACGTCAAATCACACAGCTAAAGCTGCTGACGACCGATGTGATTACTGTTGGTGGTTTACTTTATACCGTTCGTGTTCGTGGCGTCGTTACCCCATTATTACGTTACGCGAAAGAGTCACATGATGTCACATTTGGTCAGCTACGCCCACTGCCGGGAAAATTCAACAGCGTTTCAGAGCACAACAGACACACGTTTGTTGTCAGCTGTTTCTCATCTAGCCTATTACCACCAATATTTGCCTGCCAAAAGGGGCGGAGTTTATGACGTCAGTAAGAGCACTCTATACACGGTAACTTTGGGAATTTTGGTACAAAAAAGAGAGGCAATAACTGGTGTATGGAAAGGAACGTAAAACATATTCCCAATTTGTCTTTCTCGTTTGAATTAAACACGGATAAACCATGAATGTTTCGTCCCCTGGTTTCACCACTATCGTCTTGGACTTGACAGAAACTACAAATAAGTAACATATGTTACACATAGCATCGAAGAAAACAATGAAATGATTGCTTATCAATAAGTCAAAGTTGAACGAGAATTGCCACAAAAATCAACATCTGTAATTGACAAAGGAAACATTAACGCAAATATAACTGATATGTCGCCGTTTCCAGTTTGTTAGTTCAAGAATGGCGACGTAATATGCAAAACATGCGTTCATTTCGACATTTAAGGATACTTCATTACAACTCGATAGGTTAGTCGGAAATGTTTTGTCTTTATTACAGGAAACCTTCGAACTTGTAACGATATGATCTACTACTGGTTGAAAGATTTCATCGTTACGCAGAGAAACACTTACAGGGTTGGTTCGTCTTTGGATAAATATCTGTTTTTGTTTCTTTGAGAAAACTAATATTACGACGGGGAAATATTAGGCACTTGAACTAGAAACCATGTTTTCAACAAAGCCATAAGGGGTCTGGCGTTAAAATCAGTCAGGAAGCATCCATAGCAACCTTCACATGGGAAACAATTACCAACATTACAAACTTTTGATTCGTTTTGTGGTGTTGACTTCTAGCATTCTCAAATGGAAATCATTAAATGCCGGTGGCTATTTAGTGCAATGAAAACCCACAGCCAGTGTTTTTGGACTTGTGCCGAGTTGTTGACATTTGGTTCTCTTCTCTGATCTAGTGGAACGCCTGCGCGACCAAACAAAGGAGGTTTTAGTTGCCATTATGAATAAAAAAAATAAAAAGACAAAACAGCATCTCCTAATATAGGACATTTTTATATTAATCATCAATCACACGTCATTATTTGGTAAACCATCTGTCAATTTCAAGAGTTTTTGTAATGTCAACGAAAGTCAAACGAGTTTTGTTTTGTTTCAAGGAAGGAAACAGGTGACTGTAAATTAACAACCTCAATTAACTTCCTCATTTTGAGTAGAAGACGTGTTTGGCACTAAAAAGATTGCCTGCGTGGCACCCCTGTGGCTGCCGTTTTTCGTAGCGAGGAGCTGAAGGAAAAAACTTCGTCCATTCCGCGGGCTACTACAAAGAGACATTTACATGGATACGCGGAATTTTTATGATAGGGAAGTTAATTTAGGACCGCGGAACCCGGAAAATATGAACACAAGTGATATAAAAGACAAAGTTTACAATGTAGATATGAATAAGAAAAAAAAAATGTTTCGATAAATGCTTGACTAAAAATACCATAAGTTAAAAACAATATTTCCAAAATATCTGAACATCCTGGCGTTGTTTAAAGGATTGCTCCAAGTTCCTTTACTACATATGTTGAGAAATTTTACTGCACTCAAAACATTTATTCCGTACAAAGGCAGATTTTGTAAACTTACTATATTATTTTCACCATAGGTAAACGAAGGAAAGTTTGCAACTGGAAAAAGCATGTCACCCTACCTCGTCCTCCATCTCAGGTAGTGAACTTTATTCGTCAAACTGTCTTGTCGAATGTGGATGTATTGTTGGCTAATTATCCTCATTGATTTACCATTACCATAACCTATCTTGGACAAGGTTGGTTACTAATTCTTCTGTACAATAATGATTCCCCTGGAGAATCGGGGCGATGCGCACTGCTTTACAAAAAATTTCCTAACTGGCTAACGATAACCCAAATCCCTAACCCGAACAAAGAATACAATCGAAACAATACAATGGCAACAGCCAACCAAGAAACACCCTGTTAAACAATGCGCATCTACCCGAAGGATCACTTTGTGCATACACTTCTACCCTGCTACCCTGTTCTGCTAGTGTATCTTCATGCGACGGATCATTTCATCTGTCGCAGCCTTTCATTGCCTTGGGATTTATTTCCACCAGGGTTTCAATACCAACTCACAGGCGCGTAGCCAGGATTGTGTCATGGGGGGGGGGGGGAGGGGGGTGGTGTCATGGGGGTGGAGTTTGGGAGCACGAAATGAAGGAAAAGTCTAAGGATAGTGAGAAATAACCCGCTATTTTAGAAGTTTTTTGCATTGCACGGTTGGGTCATGGGGGGTCTAACCCCTATCTCCCCCCCCCCCCCGTGGCTACGCCACGCAACATTGCCGCTTCCTTGATAAGTTTGTTTGTATCATAGAGAAGGATTACATGAAAAATATGCAAAAAGTATAGTTTGTTGCATTTCCATGTGCGAGTGGAAGAGACATAAGGATCACCACTTAATTCTCTCTGAGTATGTTGTGTTAATTCCCATGTTAGGCCTATTAAACATTAAAGCTCTCTCACTATAAGATGATAACCGTCCAGTCAGAGGCACATGTTGTTACGGATATAGATTAAGAAGGTGCTAGGATTTTTAGCGAAATCATTCTTATATTTATAGACACAATTTCTTGAAGAGGAATGCAACCACACCAACTTGTGTGAATTTGTTCATTAGGCTGTCCTGTTTCATGGCATATTGAGAATCACGTAACAATATTTTTTTCTCTTCAACCGTGAAATTTTCCAGAAGTGATTGCTGAGATAACCTTGAAGTATGCAATATTGAAGACCTAAAGTAGTATGACAGATACACTCTAAAATAAAAAAGTAAACTTGATAACTCTCTAATAGAGTGAAAAGTGTGAACTCACTCCGTTAGAGTGTTAATTCACTCTAAGAAGAGTGACATCCACTCCAAGAAGAGTGAAATTCACTACAAGATGAGGGAAACTTCACTCTTCCACGAGTGCTTGTAATGATCACCCTTTTTTTAGAGTGATCACTGTAGGCACACCATCAAGAGTGAAACTCTGCTCATTTAGAGGGAATTTCATTCTTCCTGGAATGAATTATCACTCTAATGGAGTAAATTCACACTATTCACTCTATCAAAGTGTGACTAAGTTCAATCTTTCCATTTTAGAGTGTATTAAAGAGAAATAGAAAGGACACTGAAGCATTTAACTGTTCTAAAATAAATTTAGGATGAACTGTTTTGCCCTTTAGCTTACTGTAGTGTTCAAGAATTGAGGAAAGAAAATTTGTAATCGACTAAACTAGAGATTTGAAACAATCCACGTTATGTTTCGAAGAATGGGCTGGGCTATATTTCCCAATAAACATAAGTTCTACAAAGTATCCTTCAATAAAAGTTTATGATTACTTGTGCCAACTCTACAGCCTATAACCTACCGCAGATAGAACGTACAGTGGGTACCACCCACCCTAAGCTACTGCACGTTCATAATAAAGCTTAATTGTCGAGAGGGTAGTTTTTCCTTGTTTTCGGTCAGATTTTACAGCATGACATTTTCGATCTTGTTTGGTTCATTCTAATTTCCTATCGCTGGTCAATGACCAGTGGTGAACGTTGTGGCTAACGAAGAGCGTTTTGGACTTTTTCCTCCCTGCATATATGACAGTAAGCGAAACCTTGGAGTCATGCGTGGGGAGATCCCCTTTTCTATCGGAACCTATTTTGCTATCAATCCAAAATATTACTGTATTCATTGCATGGGGATGACCATTTCGTGCTAACAGCCTGCACATAACGAAACCATGCTACCGGTATGCAAAGACGTGAACTTGAGAAGAAAGAGAAAGCATTTGATTAAAAGAACAATACCGCTAATCAAGTCAGTAATTCGAGGCTTAATAAATACACAGTCCGGATACAATGAAATCTACTCTTTAAAGCACAGAAGCAGTCACACCAAAATTAGTTTGAAACAACAACTATATCTCACAATTTCCTTTTTGTTTCTCTACCAAGTATCTTTCATGCACGGACTTATATACATGGACAAGGCATGTGACGTGTACGTTCTTTCCGTAGATAGTCGCCACCGTCTGGGGCCAAAAGAGAGCACCAAGATGGCCGTCGTGGAGCTATAAATCGTCTGATTTGACGGCGACTCTGTAACATTTTAAACAAAAGTAAATCTTGAATGGGAAGCAATATAATATTCCTGCAATACGTAAAGTGATTTTGACCTTACCTTGTCATAGTTTATTTCAAAAATATTTAAACTTTCTTACAAAATCTGGGAATTGATTCGAGCAAGTCCAAACTTTTACACAAAATCACAGCAGACAGCCATCTTGGTGCGCTTTTTCTCACACATACGTTAGCGACAATCTACGGTCAGTATGACCTGTCCATGTATGAAGTCCGTGCTTTCGTGATATTGCGGAATTAAAAATTGCACAGAAGGTAAACCAAGCAGTAACTCTCAGTTACTTTCTAAATCGAGGGAAAAAATATTATTTAAATATTATTAAAAAGATTATCACATGATCATCAAAAGCTGCTCATGAAAGTACAGTCTGCTGTACTAATTTAAATTGGGGTAACTGCATTCTCTCTTTAAATAATATTAATGAAAATAAAATAAAATAATAAATAAAAAAAACATACTTTTATCATCCGAGCTTACCTTCCTTCCTCACGAGAACCAAAATTAAAAGCCAAATGTTAAAGTTGAACCACGTGACTTGTGTTTTCAACAAACAAGAAAAGTCTCGGGTCTTTCTGAATGCGACTTTAGTTTTCTAACTAAAGCCAAATATTAATAAACCCGCAGAGCCGGACGAAGTTTCTTTTTTCGTTCAGCTCAGCCCGATTGAGCGGCAGGCTTCGGGGCGCCAACCACAGAGGTGCTACTTGGGCTACATATCAATGCAAAGAGCAGGCGTTACGATGGGCGGCAATATGTTCTCTGTTTTAGGGGAGGGAGGTAGAGGGGTGCTCCCTTATTTCATTACAAAAAACTGCTTGAAAAATCAGTCAATGGACGATTTCTTAAACACTGCGGGAGATGTAGGTCTACTCCTGTTCCCCGGGATCGTCGCTCATGTTAGTTAATTAAAAAAAAATCACTCATACACAAAATCATGAAAAAATCCAACAAACCAGTAACACCATACTCAAAAGTTTTTGTTTTTTGATTGATGACTTTTGAAAGGATGTTTTTGCGAGCCTAATTTATTTCCACAGCATTGCAGTTATGCACTTATCTGTATAATTTGTAAGATGCACCCTACAATACCTCAGACAGTGATGAGTCAAATATGCGCCACGACGGTTCGATTTGAGACTTAGGGATGCGTCGCAAAGTTCCCCAAATGTTTTATCAAAGTAATCTGTCAGTGCGTTGTGGGCGGGGTGGGGAGGATCGGGGGAGGGCAATGGTGTAAACATTTGGACAGGAGGTAGAGGTATGTAACAACATGAAGCTAATAGTAATACCCTTTTAAGGGGGTATTAGCTGCATGTTTAAACCAACAAAGGCTTGGTAACGATTCTTATTTTAGATTTAAAGGGCAAACTCGACACTATCGTGTCTTTTTAAAGTTTATCTAAACTTTCCTTTAGTTTATGTACATACATAAAACTTGCCAAGCCAGCACTTCCCCGTAATAGGTTGTTCAGACGGTAATCAGGAAGTCAATCTACCATTTATATTTCCAATATTGGTATGATGAAGGTACCATTGCAACAACTTAAATGTCATCATCCGGTTGTTGACTAGTCAACATAATAGGACATCATTGTTCCCTTTTCAGACAATGACATCATCGGCACATGACCTTATATCTCAAGTTTTGAATAAATGCCTAAAAGTCAAAAGATTTAATTTTGTTTTTTCAAATGCAACTGTTTTCAACTTGGAAGCAGATACAATTAAATGGCGGTTATTAATCTGCTGGCGTACCGCAGACCGAGATTGGTCTCTGTCGTGACCCAATATGTACTATTTACTCTAGAGAGGGCGCTACACTTTCTCTTCAACGAAATATGCTGGATTTCCGGGACCGAAAACGATGTTGACTGTAATGTTCATTACAACTATCGGAATTTGGCAGAAAAAATTGGCCTTCTGCTGTAGCACCCCGACTCTAGTTACTAAATTGCTTATTTAAAAGGATGTAGAGACATTGAAATGATCTTGTAAGTGAGAAGAGACATACAGTACTGTGTTTATTACCATTATATAAACTTCTTTCAATAACTTCTAGTTAAATAAAGTTTCCTTTAAATGAAAGACGAGCGAATAAAGCGCTAGTAACTACAGCGATAACATATCGGAATTCGCTTCGAATTTTGTGAATTTTACTTAAAATCTCATTCATCTTTGGTAGGAATGGAACAAATATTGGCCAACCTGTGTGACTTTATGATTTGTTTTTCAGGACTAAGAAAATTAAAGTTATACTAATTAATCCGTGTCGTCACACCCGCAGACAAATTTTATCGAATACCCGTAGTCCGAAAAAAGCTATCTGATAATGTGACGTCGCGAAATAATTAGTTTACATACAACTTTCGTGGTCCTCTCATACCAATCATATATTAATTCTGGAAGGCAAATTTTTGTTTCTCTCTTACAATGGATGGAGGACATTTCAACTTAAAACTAAAAAAATCGGATCCGATATCGCTGTATTGTGACCTGCGCATAGAAACAGTACCGCGCATGAAGTGCTTTTTACCGACGTCACAAGTCTCGCTACTTGTACTGGGCAAAATCGAGTTAAGCACGCATTTAGTGTAAGCAGCTGAGAAGCAGCTGAAGGACCTCATGTGACTGTTTCCTAATAAACTGTTGCTTTTGTCCAGCGGTGGGCGTAGCTTACCTGAGCTTACCGATTATGACGTCAGGTGAACGCACTGTATAAAAGTTTTCCCGTTTTGTTCACATAACTCAACAAAACGATCGTAATGCAGAATTGCCAGTGAAAACAAACAATGATTGTCTCCTTAATTTTTATTCACTTGACAGTGATGCCTGATTACTGGACACTGGAAATTTGAGAATAATTTTTGGTGGACCTGAAACATTTTAGTAGCAGAATATTTGATTTAAAGGACAAAAGCAGTCCCCCCAAACTTGTTCTGAAGCAGCGGCTGTTAAACCTTACAATTTCCTCTTGTTCCTCTTCAAAGTTATTTTTTTAAAATATCAGTATTTCGAAATTCTGTACTCAGGTAAACCAAGCAATTTTTCCTTGTAAATTTCAAAGCTGAGGACAAAAAGTATTGTCACATGACTCACAAGAGCCAATCAAGATACTGGATAGTCTACTACACTTCTTCAAGTTTGGGGGACTGCTCCTGTCCTTTTTTGTTCATAGGAACAAACAAGGAGGTGCATATATAATTTAAGAAAAAAGAAAGAAAACAGAAAGAAAGAAAGAAAAAGAGAAAGAAAAAAGAAAGAAAGAAAGAAAGGAAGATAGAAAGAAAAAAGAAAAAGAAAGAAATGACTCACAAGAGCCAATCAAGAAAATGGACAGTCTACTACACTGCTTCAAGTTTGGGGGACTGCTCCTGCCCTTTTTTGTTCATGGGAACAACCAAGGAGGTGCATATATAATTTGAGAAAGAAAGAAAGAAAGAAAGAAAGAAAGAAAGAAAGAAAGAAAGAAAGAAAGAAAGAAAGAAAGAAAGAAAGAAAGAAAGAAAGAAAGAAAGAAAGAAAGAAAGAAAGAAAGAAAGAAAGAAAGAAAGAAAGAAAGAAAGAAAGAAAGAAAGAAAGAAAGAAAGAAAGAAAGAAAGAAAGAAAGAAAGAAAGAAAGAAAGAAAGAAAGAAAGAAAGAAAGAAAGAAAGAAAGAAAGAAAGAAAGAAAGAAAGAAAGAAAGAAAGAAAGAAAGAAAGAAAGAAAGAAAGAAAGAAAGAAAGAAAGAAAGAAAGAAAGAAAGAAAGAAAGAAAGAAAGAAAGAAAGAAAGAAAGAAAGAAAGAAAGAAAGAAAGAAAGAAAGAAAGAAAGAAAGAAAGAAAGAAAGAAAGAAAGAAAGAAAGAAAGAGAAAAAACGCCAGCACCTTCTGCAGCGTGGTTCTACCTAGATTTTTACGGATCAGGGGTAGGCTGGGTTGTGATTTTTTTTTTGTTATCAAAAGGGGAACAATATTTGATGAATGCATGGATCCCTTCCTGGTGTGCAGGTTACCCGCGTTTTAGAGGGACCAAATATTTATGATTTGGGTCTGGAATCTTAGATGAAAATATATTTCTAGAGAACTTTGCCTGTACAGTTTACTTGAATATCAAACGCCAATTTTAATATTTACCTGTTTACAAGCGGCCGGTGCTACGTGAGATATCAACTTTTCTTCAAATTGTTCTAACTTGGAGGTTGGTTCAAACAGGGAATGTCGCTAGTTCAAGAATTACTTCCCTTGATTGAACTGCACCCGTGTAATAATTTGAACGAGGGCCCCTATATATATGCTTCTATAATGTGTTGCATTTTTTTATGGGCATTCAATACTTACGCTTTTTTAAAACAGTTAACTTAGTATTTAAAAGGTTGCGTCCCTTTTGTTACGAATACCCCCCCTCCCCCTCTTTTTAATTTTGTGACTGGTGATGGGGAGAAACAAAGTGGTTTCGTTCACAGCCTAAAAACCAAAGTGTAGACTTTTGTTGATTTTTTAACTGACTTCAATCCTCTGGGGGTAATTATACGGCATTCAGATGAGAAACTTCTTTTCATTGTCTGACTTAAACTAGTAGTGTCTGCGTGGTGGAAGCAAAAGCTGAGTTTTAAACTCATACTAAAAGTTGGATTTTCTCGAAAACATCCTGAAAAAAATCCAAACATGTTTTTCAATTTTTGCTCTCCCACAAAGTGATTGTCTTCTTGTGTGGCATCCATTGTGTCCAGTTGAGAACTCTTTTTTTTTAATAAGCCAGTTCAGTAGTTTCTTTTGGGTGGCTATGCACATACGCACATGCTCCAAATCGCCAGAATAAACCAATCCCGCACCTAAAACACGTATTCAAAAATTTGAATTTACCTGAAATGGTCTGAGGGCCGTGAGGTCGGTCACGTATTGTCCATCATTGGACACAATAGCTTCTTCGGGAAGCAGTGGAAGTTCTGGTTTCGCTGAACAGCCGTTTGCCACAGGGTTGGGAGAACTGAAGAAAAAGCTTCGTTTCTAGGCCTTTTGGCTAAGAGCATGTGTGGTAACTGCTATATTCACCCAGTCTAGAATAGAACCATACATGACAGACCAATAGTATAAATGGTCTGAGGGCCATGAGGTTGGTCACGTATTGTCCTTCAGGGGACGTAATAACTTCTTCAGGAGACAGTGAAAATTTTAGCTTCGCCGAACGGCCCTGTGCCAGAGGGTCGGGAGGACTTTAAAAAGTATACTGGCTAAGCAAGGCTTCTGATACGGTTTACACAAAGGTAGTGTACAAATAAATTTTGGTGCAGACATACGTTCAAGATATGGCCTGGACATTAAATCCCCATATGGGATATATATGCACCATATCTGTCCCAAATAAAATTTGAGCCATATCAAAATTTATAACGGCCATATATTCCTTTATATATATCAAGGTATATATGCCCAATTTTTTTCAATGCCAGATACAAATTCCATATCTGGACCAGATAAGGGCCAGATATAATTTTCCATATATGGCCCATTGCCCCTGTCAAGTAGAACCGTTATGACCATTAAAAAGAATAAATGATGAACAAGAAAACTCTGAGACTACTAAATAATTGACCAGGAATAAAGAGCCACGTGAATCAATTTTAATGATGAAAGATTTGGGTCAATGGTTAACGATCTCTTAAAGCTACTCAGACAGTTAATTTTAATAATGAAGTGCAATAAGTCTGACCAAAGGTGTAGTGCCCACTAGGACCAGAGGAAGGCCGGGTCCCCAAATCTTTTAAAGAGTGTCATACGATTTTGTCTGAAAATGCATTGAAAAACCCTACCATGCGAAGTTATAAGGTTCAAAATAACACTTAGTGGGAGTATGTAAACCTTACTAGCACGGTTAGTGTAGTTCTATTGGCGGGTGAAGGCTGTTCTGCTCAGTTTCAAAGTCACGCATATTTCATGCTCTTACACCGTGACGATGAATACCTTCATTGCAAGTAAAAAGCGTCTACTTATAAACTCAAACGATTTGTCGCGCTGATGTGGATTTCTTAGTTATGAGTAAGTGACCATTCGACCGCCTTCTAATCCTCATATATTACACCCAATCATTTCTTGGACATAGTTTCATCACCAATTTGATGAAACTTCATGCTTACATTTAATAACTCACACAATATATCGTGCCAAATCTTTCACATGTTCCGTAATATCGGCCTGTTGCGGAGTTCAAAGAGAGTATCATACCCCTTTAGTAAGAGTCAGTATATTCTCGAGGATGCGTTGTGTGCATCGATGATCTAGTGGATAGTAACTTTCTTTTAAATAGCAACATAGCAGGCACAGGAACGAATAACTAACTCCCTCATTAGTTTTCCTTGTGGGTTTCCTTTCACCCCTATTATCAGGATATATTTATCCCTTTCATTTAATTTAAGGCGGTACGCAATACAAGCCAGCCGATAGGCCTCTGAATTATTGTTTCTTTGAAAGTTCCGAGAGCATGAAACATCTAAAAATTGCAATTCTATAGGTATGCAGTAATAAAACTCTAGAAGTGTCATTTGCAGCAATCTAGAGGCACTTTTAACATAAAATTCTCCATCATGGGCAGCATCCTCCGCGCTAACCAATGGTCGCTCTCTGCGTCAGATGTCTCCCAGCGAATCTCACTTTTGAGAGAAAGGTCCATTTTATGTGTCAATTAATGAGACAACCTCACATACAAGCTTATTTCAAAATAATGATCTTACTTTACCCTTACCATTTCATTTAATGGTAACGGTACATTATATATGCTATATCTAATTTCCTTACCATGTTGCAAATTTTGAATTTTTCTTTATCGCAGTGAAAATTTTATTTCATAAGAAAGCTCAAAATTACGAGCTTGGTAATGCAGTTTCCATTTGTCTTGGCGAGTTTTCAAAATTGTATGTTAGCTCTGAGCCAATTGATGGTGGCGCTCGGCGTTTTTAGTCTTCAGGGCAACCACCACTTTCTCCAGTCGCCCAAAAATATTCTTGCACGTCGCCACTGTGTCTGACAAATTTGGGTTACAGAGGAACGATCTCTGAAAGTTCCTTGGACGTCAATTTTAATGATGAAACACAGAGAGTCTGAAAGATTTAGGTCGAAGGCTTCCTCCTAAAGCTCCTTGGACAGTCGAATGCAAAGTCAAGTGGTTAGAACGGCTTGCAGTTTGAAGGTCGGGAGTTCGAGTCCTGGCTGGGTCATACCGAAGACTTAAAAAACAGATCCTACTGCCGTTGTGCTTTGTGCTGAGCATAGGCATTGGAGTAGGGAAAACAGGCCATTGGGCAGCAACTGGGACAAAGCCGTAGCCGGCTTGACTTGAACCAATTGGTTGGAAACTGGGCCGTAAACCTCCATCTGATCTGTATAACCTTGGACAGTCGGACACAAAGCGCTCTTATTAAGTGTTTTTGTTTCATTTTGAGGTAAACAAAGTGAAATGTACGTGCTAGAGGTAACTCGCACTGGCCTATAGTGAGACAGGGTTTAACCCCTCACCTGCAAACTTTCTGGTTTAATCTAGAGGGACCCACATGCATTCGTCCAGTTGTGAGGCAACTGCCATACCTACTCTCACGCACAAAGACATTAGATACTACTCAAAGACTTCCTATATACATGGACAGAGCATGTAACGCGACGTCCTATCCGTAGATTGTCGTCACCGACTTGGACAAAAAAAGTGCGCCAAGATGGCCGCCGTGAAGTTATAATTTGGATGATTAGACGACGACTCTGTAATATTTTAAACAAAAGTTTAACTTGAAGGGGAAACAATATCATATTCTTGTAATACGTGTGATGATTTTGACCTTATCTTGCATTATTTCGAAAATATTACAAGTTTTTGTCTAATTCTGTTTTTTGAACTACTTGAGCAAGTCCAAACTTGCACACAAAACCCAAAGAAGACAGCCATCTTGCTTCGCCTGTACTCACACTTAAAGTAGCGGCAATCTAATGTACAATACCGGTAATATGCTTTGTCCATGTATGGAATTCCGTGGCTCTACTTTTAAATTTAAGTCTCTGCCATGTCTCGGCTTTAGAAAAGGACTTCCGACCCTTCTAACAAGAATCAAATTCTGTACCAACTAGACCACCCAGTCGCCTATAGCCTACCTGCCGTTCGCCCAATTTTAAAAATTTAAAGGGGTACCGTAAATCCTCTCACCCCAAAATACAATTTTTTGTCGCAGTCCACAGAAATTCTCAATTGGTGCAGCTCTTTGATTGAAATTTGTTTAAAAAAAGCAGAATACCGAAACTCCTATTACACCTCATGTACTGTACTGATCACACATTTAGGTCTTTCATACTCACCACGAAGCAATAAACTGAGATTGTGCCTGGATGAGGATGGATATTAAAAACTTGTTGGAGTGGCTTAAGGAAGTGGGTAAGGAAAATTGCAACTGTTTGAGGTGGAAGGATTAGGCTCTTAATTAAATAAAGAACAAAAAACTTTACTTGGCATAGGAAACCAACAATATTCTTTTAACCAGAGAATATCAAATGCAACAGTAAAAGTGTTCAGGAGTGTTGGTAAACTTTTTAATTGTAACGTTTATAAGAAACTAAGAAACATCTTCACCAAACAAAAACAACCTTTCGTCTTCTATAACTTTGATCAGTGGCAAGTGAGTACAAGCTTTAATTTTATTTGGAACACGTTCACGTGCTTAACAAATTTGCTAACGGGCGCCAGGTCGAATGTTAGCAATGCCTTCATTGTTAATGTGTTTAGTTTATATATATTTAGTGTTCTGGCTGGTTCCACCCTCATTTGAAGGCAAAATTAGTACTATGGACCATTCATACTCTAGACGGAAGGGTTACCCTGACTAGGTTATTTGGTAGGGTACGTTCGCACCGCGACTACATGGTCAAGTGGTTAGAGAATCCGTCTAGCAGCCGGCGGGTAGATCTGGAGTTTGACTACCGACCGAGTCATTCCGTAGACATTTAATAGGAAATCTACAGCCTGCATTGTAAAAACTGGAATTATAAAAAGGCCTTCGCATGTCCTAATTAAACTAATTGGTTAGAAACCGAGTCGTAAAAACTTTTCTTAGTTTACGTTCACTTTCACAACTGAGCACAAGAATATATCCAACGCCACTTATTGGTTGTCCAACAACAATGCGACACAAGGTTTGATTAGGTGTTACGGCTCAGTTCCTAACCCATTGCCATAAGTCGGGACGGCCAATGCCCTTGTTTTAGTTGATTTCTATTTTTTGTTGGCTCACTGCACTGCAGGATACTCGAAACACGTATAAATGCGTCTGTGACTTTTTGACTTGATAGTAGAAAGATATATTTTGAATTCTTTAAAATGTGAATCATTGAACGGAAGAACCTGACGTTATAAAACCGAACTACCGCCATCCTACTTATATTTTTCAAGTGAAGAAGGCTCAACTTTAAGCAGTATATCTATAAATAACATGAATGTTTTGTTTTTCCTTTTTGATTCTTAAGTTCTTCTTTGGAACTTTCTGCACATCAGGATTTGTACACTTTTCTCAAGATAAAATTCAAGCACTTTTCAAGTTATAAGTATGTTATTGAAACCACTTCTACAAAGCACTCCCAAAAGTTTTCCTACCATGGAATACTTAAGCTTACCTGGGATTGGCAGGAAACAAAGTCTTTTGAAGGATGGCAGCACTTAAAGTAGTAATGAAAATAAACTTCTATGTTACGCAATACTTTCATCTTCAGTATTCACTAACGAAGTTTCATAAACAAAATCCCATCAACATTATACAAGAGAACCTGTAGTTGACGAAGCATTTTGCAGATTGTCATTAAAAGACCATAGGGCACACAAAAACCTTTGGCCAAAAATGTCCCAAAATGTAACCAGATCAATATCCAAGCATTACGATCACAAGGGTTCAGCCCTATTCAAAATTACCTAGAGGAAAAGTTTATCACTTACAGTACTTCACTAAATGGACCCTAAGACTCATCTTGGGCCTCAGATCCCAAACACTTCAGTAATACTAACCTGAAGGTGCCACTACATGAATATCATTGTGACAAACTATCAGCATTGTACAAAAGAATCTGTAGAAGTAAGCTATTTACAGAATTTTACTAACAGGGCCAAGTGGCTGACATGCATGGGTCTTGGGCCTTAGCTTTCATTACACACATATGATCGCCAGCTTCAAAATCACCAAATGATCACCAACCAAGTACCATTATGACAGGCTTGCGTGTCATGTTTAACATTAAGTAGAGGCAGGGTTGACCATTCTGCAATATTTAACAATATGGACCTCAGGGCACATATTGGCCCTTGTACCTAAACTTTCTATACACTGTAAAGAACTATTATAAGGCCATCACTGAGACAAATTACCAACATTGTAAAAGACAATTTGTAGGAGGAAAAGCATTTCATTAAAACGGGTCATATTTGGGGCCCACATGGTACGTTGGACCAAATTCAAGAATATCATTAACCATCCACAAACCAAACATTGTGACAGGCTGTTAAATTAAATGGAGAAAAAAGTAATTACTTTGCAATAATTCACAAAATGGATCCTACAGACCATTTTGGGCCCTGTACTCAAATTTCCTGAACACCCTGAAGGTTCCACTTATAGAGCAATATAATGACGAACCCAACATTGTACGAGAAAATTTAGGAGGGAGAAATATTTTGCAGAATATCATAAAACAGGCTTAATGTGAACTTCGATCAACATTCCGGAAAACTTTCAAATTGGCCCACTATTTAAGAAATATTGGGTCAAAATTTTAAACAGTTTCATGAAAGCACATGGGAGGAAAAGCATTTTAGACAAGTGTGGACATATAAACAGATGTATACAGTGATGCTGCCTGATCACATAGCTTACACCAGCATGCACATAGCTCACTCCAGCATGCACATAGCTCACACCAACATGCTGGTATATGAGTTAACTTGAAAAGGTGTAGCTCAGCACTGACATCATCATAGCTGACCTACAATCGCCGCCAAAACAAATGAAACAAGATCCCTCCTTAACAGATGTTACATTGCCTTTTATCGATCTCACATGGCAGTCACTCTCCCCCTTTCCCCCTCCTCAATGTTGGTTGGGAAAAACTGAACAGTCCTGAGTGTAACAACATTGACGCGGGGGAAAGGGGTTTGTTTCATTTACTTTTAGCGGCGATTGCGGGGCTGATAGTTTGACATTTCTCACTCTTCTCCGAGTCTCTGAAGTACAATGTTATCAATATTTCTACAGCAACTATGTAAATTTGGCTTGAAAACCGAAATTTTGGTATGGTAAACCATTATTGGTAATCCAATGTTGTAGTGTATCGAAAGGATGTAAAAAAAGCGATCTAAACATCATTTTATAAGCAGTCAAAATGGTTTATAGGCAAATGAATATGAAAAAGAATTCCGTAAAATTAATGCCAAATTTAAATTTCCTATTCTGCGTCCCCCCTCCTCTCAGTGCCTTGGCACAAAAATTGTACATATTCCTTAAAACATCTCACATCACAATGCATCTTGGAAAAGAAAATGCTGCTTATCAAGCTTTCTTTCTCACGTCGTGCATTTTATTCAAAATTATCATTCCAGCTGCCTTACCCACGTTCTACTACCCCTACCCCGGCGCTTCATCGCAATTGACATAATTTCGTGTAAGTCTACTTATGAACATTTTGTCCTTTCCAAGCCCTTCCCATAGACACCTAACGATACCCATACATATTCGTACAATCGCCGCCAAAACAAATGAAACAAAATCCCTCCTTAGCAGATGTTACATTGCCTTTTATCGATCTCACATGGCAGTCACTCTCCCCCTTCCCCCCTCTTCAATGTTGGTTGGGAAAAACTGAACAGTCCTGAGTGTAACAACATTGACGCGGGGGAAAGGGGTTTGTTTCATTTACTTTTGGCGGCGATTGTAGGGCTGATAGTTTCACTTTCAGGTTTTAACTATATTTTGAGGTGAAAAGCCCTCTTTGTCAGATTATCATATTCTAGGCTAATTTTGTGCAAAGCAAGGGCTGCACTTGTTCCGCAGTTACGTACGATCCTGGAAACATCTAACACTTAGTTGTTTCCGCACAAGCGACTTAGCCTACCACACTGTAGTATAGGCAAAGTGGAGCTTGTAGCGAGAAAGATTTGCCGACTTTTTCTTACTGTTCCTAAACCTTTTGCTTATTGAAATATAAAGGGTTTAAATGGTTTTAAGGTGAATTTGATGACACTGAGATAATCAGATGTCTGTGTACAGTACGTGTTAGGTAAATGTGATTTTGTAAAATTCCAGCACTTTTCAAGGTCTATAGTGCAAACTGAAAGTATAAAATTCACTATAGTTTCAAGGCCTTGACAATGAATGATTTAAATTAAAGGACTTTCAAGCTTTTCAAGGCCCCGCACGAACCCTGGCATATAAACACCATCGGATATAAATGATTATTTTACTTAGCTTCCTAAGCATGTGCCCTTAACGTCATGTTTTTGGTTTTGGGGAACTATTAGGCCTACTTTCCCTTTTTAAGTTTAATTTTAAGGTGTACGCTCCTTTTCAAGAAGGCAAGAATGCAGAGTAAACTCGTGGAACGGTAGAACGAAGATCCCTCCACTTTTTGTTGGGATATCACCAACAAGACTACCCAATACCTGAATACTCGATGGATTTAATATTTCATCAGTCAAAGCTTAAATGTTTGACCTCCGTGGTAACCTGGATCGTGACAACCTGCCTTTGTTATTATGTCATACAAGAATTGACCTTATCAAAAATAAAACCAAATATTATCTTTGAAACTTTCTTACCACAGCGATTCAACAATGGACACAAATGTATTCACGCTTTTCGTGTTCGCCAGACTGTAACCCCTTACGAGGGGAAAATACAATATCTTTCCCAAAAGTTGTTACCACTGTCCGGTGACGTAGTTTTTGGGGGAAGCTGTCCTAGGACAGAAAACACTGGTTATGCACTCGGTGTTTTGGTCTGATGTTAGCTGAAATGGCCCGTGACGCATACGGACATTATACACGCACGTAAGTACAGAGAGTTGACACTCCGAACAAAGATGCACGTGATACGTACCAATACAACTCTCCGCAACCCACTCAGTGTACAGCGAACAGTAACGCTGTGGAGCGAACCAAATAACGGCTATACGGAAGTTGATAAATGCCATCTCCACGGTCGGAGCGTTCTTCGAACTTACAACGGTCATTTTCGCAAACATTTCGAAAATGTTTGGGGGATAACGGGGGGGGGATTCATGTAGGGGTGGGTCCATTCTATCACCATGCTTCTGCTGACCGGGGGGAAATTGGAACAGGGGCATCACAGCCCCGAAAAGGTCCGATAATTTGCGTAGCATATATATATATAGCGTTCGAATTGCTACTTTCAACGGTCATTTTGGCATTGCCACTTTCAACGGTCATTATGGTAAATATTTAAAAAATGTTTCACCGGACTATGGGGATGATTCATGTAGGGGTTGGTCCATTCTATCACCATGCTTCCGATGAGCCGGGGCAAATTGTCACAGGGGGCTCCAAAGCCCCCAAAAGTCAGGAAACTTATTTTTATAAGGTGGGGCTGGGGTTGGGATGGGTACGTTACTTGCAAGGATGACATTCTCGTAGGACCGGGACCCTCTATATGTTCCCAACTTTATTACGATAAAAATGAAATAATGGACTTTATTCGCATGTAAAGTTTTGAAGCAATAACGAACCCACATTTTGCTCGATCTTAACAGAACAATGCCAGTCAAATTGGGCACCACTATAACTTTTAGGGTAATTCGTTCTCATGTTCTCTACTCTAGTTTTTTCCGTGTGGTTTCATTTTTATTCCACCTTAGGGTGGTCAGGAACAATAGAGCTTTTTTCTGTCGTCTATGTACTTCGGTGCACTGTACCCATGCGGGGTAAAGGAACGACTGGCGGTAAAAATAATGCCTCCATGGTACGTCGTCCATATTATGTGTGTATGGGACGTGTAGATTTTTTTTTTTTTTTTGCCTTTTTGTTTTTGTTTTTCTTTTTGTAAAGGGGTCTACTAGCATTAGCTTTACTTTCTCAGTCCTCCTCCACCTCCTTGCTTAAATGTTGCATCATTTTGTATTTGAACTGTGGAAACAAACTCAAACTCAACTCAGATATCATCCTGGTTTTGCCGTAATGGCATGCCGGTTTTGCGATGTGTGTACAGGGCACTTGCAGAGATTCCGAGCTCACAATTACCCAAAGGTGGCATACAAATGAAAATGCTAAACTGTGGAAACTCTCAGTTGTAGGCTAAGTGAAAACCCAAAGACCTGACAAATCGCTTGCATAAGATTCATTTAATTTTTTTGTGTGGATATTCACTCGGTTTCTTCGTATACAACTCTTTTATTAGTAAATGCATGACAACGGTGGTCGAACTTCCTCACTTGCATTGATAGCTCAAAACCTGCAAGTCATGCAGACAACTTGGCAGATCACATGGACGTTACCAGATATTTTTGACGGGGGTCGTACTTTGCGCGAAAAAAAAAGAAATTGTTATTGACGCGTTGGTGCTAGCACTACGACGTCGGCGCTGGATCCAGAGGCGAAGCCCCCGAAAGCCCTGAGGATTTAGACATTTCAAATGCCTATAATGCGGTGAAATATTGTCAATATTGCCAGTTTTTGGAAATGACCAAATAATTATTTCATAAAGGTTTAGAGCAAAACGTGAATCCATGTATGGTTATCAAAGAGAAACTTTTAAATCTTGAAATGACAATATCATCAGAAAGTTTTTCTCTTAAAGTTGAGGTGCGTCTATAGTGGATCCAATTGCAACCGGAGTGGTAGTATACAGAGGCAACGGATTCCCAGAAGAAAACCCCTTTAAATCACGTGGAATATAATGAAGTATTCAAGATTAATTAGGTAAAAATAGCGAAGGCTTAAATAACAAATCGTGAAGAAATTTTAAGCGAAATGACTTCTGCAATGCAAACAAATTTTAGAGAATCATCCAAAACTGCAGTGGCGCAACCAGCATGGAGTAGGTTGGGACCCCCAGTGAAATGACTTGCCCCAGCTCCCCCCCCCCCCATGAAAAAAATGAATGACAATGGATAGGCAGGAATAAACCACATTTGTCTGATCATTACTGTCTCATAAGCCGTCTTGACTCCAAATTAGCAACATAATAGACTCGACTTCGCCTCGACCCTTATTTTGCCAACTTGGAGTCTAGACGGTTTATTCACCATATAGACCAAAATCTGTCCTGCTTTTTCGTGTTACTTCGTGACGCACTTCGGAGGGTCTGATTGAAAAAAATCCGAATCGATGGGAAAAGATGAAATAATAACCCATGCAATTACCACAAGCGATCCGTTTGGCCTATGGATCAAGAAAAAAATATGTAAAAATATTCCTTAAAATTCAAAATCTGGCGAAGGTGAGATAGACACACAACTTCCACGTTTCAAGTAAACTTTTCCTCAAACAGTACTAAAACTACAGCTGCAGCCTCAATCCATGTGGTTAAGGCATTTTAATTATCTGAAATGGGCTTTAATGTTAAATTTATGAAAAATTCAACAAATTTTAGTGCTATTTTTGGTACGTTGGATTAAAAATGGTAAAAAGATGTGGAAAGAAAAAGGACACTTTTTCGCGAACGAGGAGCTGTATATGTCCCTGCTACGTCGGTTTCGCGAGTAACGTTAACTGCGAATGAGTAACTCGAGCTGGATACCGATCCAAATTGTATAATCTGCGTCACTCCAATCTCTGAAAAAAGAATAATACCCTTCAACCCATCTAGTATCATTTTTGTATCGAGGAACGACGAAATCTGGAAGGTTAACAATACGAATACGGGCGAGAATGACACCAAGCTGTATTTCGTGTAATAGGTTCTAATAGGCACTGGCATCTGGGGTGTTTTGGTTCTCAAGTTATTAGGGAATAGTTGTAGCTTTAATTCGGCTTAGCAGTAACTTACATGCTATCTAAAAACCCTAAACCGCTACAAACTTACTTAAAATTTTGTGGTCGAACCGTTATTAGCGGCTGGGAACGGTTAAAGTTTCCCTTCCGAAAATTATCGAAATGCGTGTACTAAATTTTCTGGTCCCAATATGAGCCTCCGAGCTCAGTACTAGTGGCAAACTCGGTACACTGACCACATTTTGTAAAAACGATCAGCCTTTTCCCGATGAAGCTTGTTGCGACACTCGACGAAGTAGCCATGTACTAAAATTTTGATATTTCTGGCAGAAAATCTCATCAGAAATTCCTGCCCCTTGGAGACTTGGTGTCATGACATAGCCGATAGCTTTAGACAGGGGCTGGTTTTTCAATAGAAAATCGCAAGCAGACCTTGGCATCTTTCATGGTATTAGGCGTCGACCTTTCAGGTGGGGATGGGGGACTGCACTCCTCCCAGAGCAGGGAAAGTGCTTTTTCAGGGCACTGACATTTACATGTATTTTAGGGCAAGGGGTAGCCTGTAGTAGCTAGTCAGTTCGGCCTGCAGCGGACGATGTTGACATGCCGCCGGGCAAAATAGGACTTGAAAAATATTCAGTTCACGGCAAACAGGATCCGCCTCTTCCCGTACGCCTTTGTGTATTTTTTGAAATGAAGGTACCTGCTATGTTTTTTTTTTTAAATATATCAACTTGAACAAAATTTACGTTCTATTTCCGCATTTTTAATCTTAGTTTCAGTTGAGCATAACTTTACTAAAGTTGGACCGACAGCCTTAGTTCAAGATCATTTGGTAGGCCTATCTAATTATGACTGAATTAGATTCCGTCAATATTCAGATACAAATCAATCCTTGAAACTCGTCTGAACTTGGTGCGGGTGCGGCAAAGATTATACGAAAGGTAACTGCAAGCGCTACTCTGGATTCGATTTCCCGCATGTGGTGTGTATGAGAACATTTGACTACGGTAGGCCAAAGCTTCCCTGCCTGGAATATGAAGTCTTTCTCGAAAGACTAATTGGCGCGGAGTGTATACAAAATTTTGAAAAGTCGCGACCCCGCAGACCCCGATGACGTTTCAAAAGTTTCCCAAATTTGTTGTCCTTTTAGACAAAATATTTCAAAATCAAGAACTTTAATTGTAGGAAAATTGGAATTTTATGAAGGACAGGTCACAAAAATAGCAACATAGCTGCCGGTGTCTCTTAATGATGTGGTGTCACACAAATAGTAAATATCCGATTTTGACTACGTCCAGAGCTCAGAAAAGTTTACCAAACTGATCTATTAATGAGAACTAGTGCATTTTATGTTGCATAATGCGGCGAGCAAAGCGCGCCGGAAATTTCGCTGTTTTTTTTTTTTTTTTTTGAGATTTGGAAAATTTAAGAAGGGGTTTCTGACACGGAAAGTGGGGGAGCGGAAGCATGCTTCCGCCCCTCATTTTCACGGGGGGTTTCTCCCCCAGCCCCCGCTTCCATATGCTTAAAAAAGTTTATTCGTTTTACTTTTCGAAAGGTAGGCCTACCATTTCAAAACAATTGTGCTCAAAGGGTTCCAAATGGAATGTTCACCTATAAAATACATGTAAAATACCAAACATATGAATAAGTGGCAGGCTCGAACCACTGGTTGTTGTGATTAGGCTAGGAATCTAGCTTAGGCCCTCTCCACCTGACAGAAGATAATGTAGGCTATTCATACAGCTCTCACCCCGGTCGGTATTTTCACATTTTGTAAACTTTACCCCACGATCGGCTCCCTTTTTTCCTGGCAGAAATGCTGGCGATCAGTTCTACTACGTGATGCTAAGTTTCTCCCAGGGAATTTGATAGGTTCTTTGATGATAGATCATATAGTTTGAACTTATACTTGGAGTGAACGGCCAAGGCTTCTTGGAGTTTCGACGCTGGTTCAAAATCATGCAGGCATGCTTACTAGAAGAGATTGTACTATACAGCTTTAGGTATAGTCAAAGTTTTTTGGCAGCCCAGCTGAAAATTCCATTTGGAACCCTTTTGGGTTAATCCCTTTGAACCCAAAGGGTTTCAAGTGATACCTTTTGTAATTACCCTTTGCATTAGGGCAGTCCCTAGATGATGAAATTGGTCAAAACTCAAAGGGAATTATAAAATTACCCTTTTTATAAACCAAACCCTTTTGAAAGCCCTTTGCCATTGGGAAACCGTTGAAACCTTTTAATTGATTTGGACAAATGATCTCAATGGGAATTAAGTTCTGCTTTGCCGTAATGCCTGTCCATTTAGGCCTATCCTCTCAAGTTAGTTAGATGGACGGAGTGTTACGTGACGGCCCATATGGCCAGTTTCTAACCAATTGGTTTATGTCAAGCCGCCACGGATCGACTAGCTTTTTCACTTGTGACTATATCTGGCTTGTTTTTCGTACTCAATTGCTTTATACTGAGCACCATGAAAGCACAATTAAGGTGTTTTTTCAGTCTTCAGTATGACCCGGTCAATACTCGAACTCCCGACCTACTGCTAGTCCAGGCGCGGATCCGCACATTCAAAAAAAGGGGGGTTGACCTAAGAGAAAAAGGGATGAGAGGGAGTTGCACTGCTAAATTTATTGTTGATGTGGCGAAAAAGGGAGCTGCATGGGGCCGTAAGCCCCCACCCCTTAATCCGCTCCTGAAGTCGGATGGTTTAACCACGTACTTGACCATGCCGTCGGTTATTTACTCTCTCATAACTCAACTGCAAACCAGACTTGACTGAACAATATCATGTGAATCATCTATTGGTATCCTTACTGAACGCATCATTACTCTCTGTTTCTTGTTTTTTCATGTCATGTCATGTGTGTTTATTTTCTTCCTCTTTTCTATTCCAAATTCTTATTCTTGTTTTGTCCTATTTCATTTTCCTTATTCGCTATCCCTTCGCTATCCTTTCTCGTTCCTGTTCCTGATTTATTCAACTTTTCCTCAGATAAGAAGAAAGTCGTCCTACTCCCCTGCTCACTCCCCTGCTCCCTCCCCTGCTCTCCCTCCCCTGCCCCCCCCCTCCCGTCAATTAATTAACATAAAAGTTTATCCGTATCAATTTCACTGACCACTGCACTGTGCACTTTGCACGGCACTGTAGATTTTTACGTGTCAGAAAATTCGTGGAACTAGTATATAGAATGAATGTTGGCCACAAAAAGCCAACAATTTACCCTCAAATTTCTCTTCGTAGGCCAACTCGTTCCCTTGTGGTAATTGATATTATGTTCGAAAGGTTAAAATTGACCTTCGTGGGTAATTTTTATGCCGCCCCTCAGATGTGCGTCACGAAAGTTAAAAACGAAAGCACTTTTTCGTGTACGGCCCGCTGCCTAATAATATAGTCAGCTAAATGCGACTTATCCCTTAAATATCGGTACCACAACTTCACTGAGATTTAAAGTCAATGTGAAATATCCCGAAAGTGCACTTTCGTTTTTGTATTTATGTATAATGAGCCTATGCTCATGGGCGTCCACAGAAATTTTTACAAGCGGGGCAAGGTCATTTATGGATGATTGAATTGTGTGCACTATCTAAGCGGAGCGCCACCATAGGTTGGCGCGGAGCGTACAAGAAAATTTTGGGCCTTTCAAAAACTCCAGATGGTCGGAAACGACACTTGGCGAGCGTTATAAGCTGCATGTACCCAGCTCTGAAACAGGAATTCCATGTCTGTAATTTTTAGATTTTTAGAATTTTCAATGTAAAAAATTGTTGAAGGGAAATCTGCCTCTCGGTCACTGCCTTGCACGCCTATGCACGATAAAACTTACAACTGTCAAACAGCCTATATAGGCCTATATCCGTTACCCAGTTATGAATCATATCCCCACCCCCTCCCCCGCCCATATTCACCTTTTATATCCCAGTTAAATCCGCGCGTCGCCACTTGAGATCAGGACGGGACCAAACCAAGACCAACGCATTCATCAATAGTCGGATGCCATATGCACACTACTTACCTGACAACTAGTGCAATTTTGGCATAATTTTTTAAAATTGCAAATTTCCAATAGATATCACGAATGATGGTCCCCAAATAACGATTTCACTATTAAGCATGGCTTCTTCTCTTTTGCTATTCCTGGTCAAATGTCCGCATATTTCACGAGTAAAAACTGACGCGGTGAGTGAAGATATTTTGATGATTTTTAATTTTTTTATTTCAATTTTTAATTTATTTTTTCACAAGTTTGATTTTCCAGGGGGGGGGGGAGTTCCCCCCTTGCCCCCCTTCCGGACGCCCATGCCTATGCTGACATGAAGCAGTTTACCCACCCAAAATGAACAGAATTCAAGAGATGAACATATCGCTCTAATATGGTTTCAATAAAAATGGTTGTTCTGTTAAAAAACATATTTTAAAGGTATTTCATGAAAAGCACTATTAGATATATGATCATAATACTATTGAAAGGTGTAGCTACATACATCCAATAGAACCGCCATCGGACGGCACTTTACAAAAAGTAAGGGGTAAAATAGTCATCTGGGGGACTCGATCAACATGTAGTGCAGCATGATTAGGCATTTAACATTTCAAAAGAAATTTACACTTTTCAATGGCAGAAGAAATCCTTTTTCGACTTTTGGTACATCCTTTCAACGTTTATGTAAAAAAGAACAGGAGGGTCGTTCGCAACTCCCGTCCCCCTCCCCCTTGGTGACGTCCATGAATCTTCCGGGTATGAAAACTTTACATATTTTAATGCGTTGCGTTCGCCTGCTTTAAAAAGGAACTTTAGCCTGCGATTAGTACTTTCAAATTAAAGGTAGCCTATACATATGGGCATCGTATTCCAGTTTTATTTCACTGCAAAGTGATTTCAAAGAGTGAACACTGTTTCAAGTTTAGCTGTGGATGTTGAAATAGTCACTGAAACATTTTGTTAGATTGCCTACTAGCCTACGCAGGAAATTACCCCACAACCCATGCATACTCTCCCCTTTATGGGCAAACCAAACTGTTAAAAATGCCTGTAAAATGACAGTAACAAACTACAAGTAAAAAAAGGATACACGCTGCTGCATATGCAACAGGTATTCACACGCATTTCTTTGTTTTGTTAATTAATTTACTTGCACTTTTGACAGTGAGAAAGCGGTTCCCATTCACATGCTGAAGGAGCAGCCCTCCGCATAGACAAATATATTCTGCCTTCTCATAGAAAGCATTTTTGTTTTATCATTAGCCAGGCAAATAGGAATAACAATATGACAATGATACTGATAAATCAGTTCGCATAATCTCTGATAGCACAGTAACCCCTACCTTCAATGTATCCCTACGGCAACCTTAATCCCCACACCAGGATGGCACTCATTCTGAACTACAAGAGGTGGTAATTAACCCTGGGTGTCACCTATCAATCAGGGACACGCCACTTGTTCTCTCTTTTTGCATAAACTGATGTTCCCTATTTATTTCCCCAATGCCACAGCCTCATTGTAAAACAAAAGACTGTGGATAAATTTTGGTCCGCCCCCCCCCCCCCATCCTTACAATCATTTCGTCCGCTCAAGATTCGCCTGAATCGCGTCATTAGGGTCCTGTAATATTTTTTGGTTTTTTTTATTTGGTTATGCAATTTGTTATTATAGTATTTTTTTTTTTTTATTGATCTTGACATTTTCTTGTCTTTAAATCACAACAAAAATATACATCACAATAATACAATAAAATTGAAATGAGTAATAAATGAAAATACATAACAAAACAGACCTAACGTAAAAAAAAGTTTGCACCATTTTCTTAAGTCTAAATTAAACTCAAAACAATTCCATCCAAGGTAACCAATATTTCTCCCAAATATTTATCAACATGTTCTTTTGAAAAATACACTTTTGCAGGGCAAAATAATTTTTTAATAATAATAAACAATGGCTCCATGAACACTCGGGTGTCCTTTTTGCTTTTTACAATTAAATATATACATTTTAACCAAAATAATAACTAAATTAGCTATTCGATCCGAATTACAACCAAACAAAACCGTAAGTTCGTCATTAAAATTAACTTGAATATCAATTTTAAAAAAAACATTCTGCAAATAAACCCAGATTCTTCGAGAGAAAAAACATTGAAAAAACAAGTATGGAATACTTTCAACAAAGACTGAGCAGAATGTGCACATATTTGAGGGGGCAACCTTTATTGTGTATAAATACTTATTCGTAGGGATTATTCTATGCAGTAAGCGATACTGAAACCATTGAACCGATACATCATTGGAACAATTAAAAGGCACTACACAATAGGAATTCCACGACTCCTTTGAAATGGGAATAGTCTCAGACCATTTCAAATACGATTTACAAATACAAGTTGATGAATTAAGCATCTCATTGTTAATACCCTTGCATTCAAAGTACCCCTCATTCAACAATAAATTATAATAGTTATTAACAGGGTTACTTAAGACATAATTATTATCTTCGAGAATATGGTTCCATGAAGTCTTAATGGCGTGTATAACGCCATAGTACTCTAAATAATGAGTCTGAATACAAAATTTCTTTGAAGAAGCATCAAAGGTTAGGAAGCCTCCATTTGGTGAAAGTAAATCATGTAAAAAGAAAATCCCTTGCCTCATCCAATGTGAATAATCTTTTACTTAATGCCCTACTTTAATACTACTATTATTCCATAAGGGCTGAGCAAGGAACAAATCTAAACAGTTACTGGAAACTGGTGAGAATAGTAAAGTTTGCATATACTGGTAAGTGCAATTAAAAACATCTACCCAGAATGGATTTTTAACTTTAGAACTAGCAAAATTAATGTAAAAGTCACCATTCTTACAGAATTCACCAACATATATGTTCTCTCTTTCCAGAAGAGCACCTCAAATACTTTCATTAGTAATTTTCAATAATCGTTTGAAAGTGGTTACCTTAATAGCTATGCAATAATTAGCAAAGTCCACCATTTTAAGACCCCCTTTGGAATAATTTTGAGTAATCTGAGTACGACTTATTCGGTCCGGCGTATTTTTCCACACAAATTTAAATAAAGACGAGGAAATCTTAGAAATATAGTTCTTATCAGGGGAAGGAAGTGCTGTTAGATAATATGTAAAATTTGGCAAAATTAATGATTTTACGACGATGATTCGACCCAAGCTGGAAATGTTTCGCTTACTCCATAAATTAATAATATTGTTCATTTTAGAAAAGGCTTTGTCATAATTTTTTGTAACCATGGCGTCAAGATCTGTATTAAACTTAATCCCAAGCAAAGTAAAGTCGTCTCCAGCATTGCAACAAGAAGCGTTGCGTAAACAATTAAAATGTAAATGTGACCCTGTCAAAGCCCCCAACCCAACATAAAAGGATTTACTCATATTCAACTTCAGACCTGAAAAAGATCCAAAATAATCCAATTGGTGAAGAAGTTTACAAAGTGACCTTTCACTAGGTTGAATAAAGAAAGTGGTGTCATCTGCATATTGAACAAGTTTACACTCATTGTCACCAATCTTGACACCATGGATATTGTTATCTGTGCGGACCAAAATATTCAGTACCTCCACACAAAGAATAAATAAATAAGGGGACAAAGGGTCCCCTTGCCTACATCCTCTTTCGAAAGGGAAAGTCTGAGAAACAAAACCATTTGAAAGAACAGATGAGGTTACTTTGTAGTAAAATGTATCAAACCATTTCAAAATCGAGGGACCAAAGTTAAAAAAAATCAAGAACTTTTCGGACAAAACTTAAAGAAATACTGTCAAACGCTTTCTCAAAATCGATGGCAAAAAGAATTCCAGGCTTTTCTTCCTTTCGCAAATTAAACATTATATCAAAAATTGTACGTTTGCTGTCAACTATATATCTTCCTTTAATAAAACCACTTTGATCCATAGAAATTAGCTCATTCATCACATTTCTAAAACGATTCGCAATGCAACCCGATGCAATCTTATACGAAACATTTAAAAGGGTAATAGGCCTCCAATTTTTTAAAAACTGCCTTGGTTTATTCCCCTTCGGTATTAAAGTAATTACCCCATGCTTTTGGGTTACAGACAATATAGAATGTTCATAACCATAGTTTAATGATCTTACTAGAAAATGTCCAATATCCTTCCAAAAAATTTTAAAGAATTCAACGGTAAAACCATCCGTACCTGGGGATTTTTTATTTTTCATATTTTTCAAAACATTGTATACCTCAATATAATTTAGTGGTCCCCCAATGCATCCGATTCGATTTTGGATAGTTTTTGGATGTTATAATTGGATAAAACTTAATATCTATCAGGGAATGATCTTTGGTTGTATAAAGTTTTCTATAATAGTCGTAAACTTCTTTTTGAATCCCCTCGTTATCATAAATTTGAGCTCCGTTCTCATTAGTAAGCTGACTTAATAACTTTTGAACAAAGTTTCTTTTTTCCAAATTAGGGAAAAATTTAGATGGCTTTTTCACCCTCTTCCATCCATTCCATACGGGACCTGATAAAACTTCCCATAAGCTTTTTCTCCCTCAAATCTTGTAATTCTTTTTCAAGTTTTTCCAAGCACATATTTGCAGCATTTTCATGGGAATGATAATTTTCGATCCGCTGAATTTCATTAACAAGAAAAATTTCCCTTTCGTTCTCTAATCCTTTCATGTATGAGGAATACGAAATAGTTTTACCTCTTACCTTCATCAACAAAGTTTCAAAAAAAAGTTGACCTGATATAATGAATTGAATTTCATCTCTAGGTAACTTTAATAAAACATTTCTATTGTAGAGGGGACACGCATACTCTATAATAGTCTCAGCAATAACATTTTTAACCAGTTCTTGATAACCATCATTTCTTAGAAGTGAATTATTAAATTTCCAATATCCTTTGCCCGTTACAATTGGACTCACCCTGAAACAAGCATTAATCATTGAATGGTCAGTACGGTAACCATGTGAAATAGAAACACTTGTGATTATATTTAAGATCCCAGAAGATACCAGAAAATAATCCAATCTACTTTGCTTTAAAGGATTTTTTTGTCTCCAAGTATATCTTTTCTCGTTGGGATTGAATACACGCCAAGCATCGAAAAAGTTTAAGTCACTCATAAGTGTCAGAACAGCCTGACGAGCCTTTGGATTGTTGGTATGTAAATAATTGTAAGTGTCCTGACCAGGGTCAAGCACCACATTCCAATCTCCAACAACAATACAGTGTGGAGTATTAAAATCCTCTATCACACCTTCTTTAAAAAATGCCGGAGTATCCGTGTTAGGCCCGTAGATAACAACAAGTGTAATAAAGTACTGACCTGTCTCAATAATGATTGCTACTAAGTTTCCATCCGAGTTTCTGTGTACTCTCCCAATAGAAATATTTGATTTTTCATTTAAAAGCACAGCAACTCCTCTGGAGTTAGTAGTACCGGGGGCAATAAAACACGTATATCCCCACTCTTCAGAAATGGTATTTATCATGTTAGAATCCCAATGGACGTCTTGTAGGCAGTAAATATCTCTACCTCTATTCTTTAAATAATCAAAAACGTCCCTTCTTTTCCTTGCATCATGTAATCCTCTACAATTCAGGGATGATATATTTAACTCATTCATTTGAATACATTCTTAATGATCGGTATAGTAAAAAGTGACGCTGGCAATTTTGTTCTTAATACAAGAGATAATGTCAAGAGCATATTTATATGAAATAACACAACAAACACAAAAAACAAACAAAACGAACACACTAACAGTAACACACAACAGAAACAAACCATCATCAAACAAAAGGACCTTACTGTCACATGACCACTTTTGACAGCTTAAGGATTAATTTTCTCCAAAGGCACTTGTTCAGCTTGTGAGCTTTTCACGTCCACCGTCTTGTTTTACAATAACCATCGATGCCGGGACCGACCAGGAAACATAGGCATACTTAACATTAGGCTGTTGACGTATCTGAGGCAACTTTTCACGGAGTATCTGTCGAGCCTTACGTACGGAAAGAGAAACATCATCACTGACAAAAACTTGCGAACCTTTATATTTTTTACCTTTAAGTTTCGAAGGGGCAGCTTTCAAAACGTTGTCTCGATCATGGTATCTCAAAAAACGGACATAAATTGGCCTGGGTTTAGTTATTATAGTATTTTGCCGTGAGGGAACCACCTAAAAAGGATAATTTGGA
Organism: Holothuria scabra; assembly: GCA_037179385.1. NCBI lineage: Eukaryota > Metazoa > Echinodermata > Holothuroidea > Aspidochirotida > Holothuriidae > Holothuria > Holothuria scabra. The sequence goes on from CM074188.1 coordinate 45,295,160, forward strand.
TTTTTTTTTTGTCGGCATCTTAATTGTCTAAGAATTCTGACTAAATAACTCAGAATCCTGAGAAAACTAAGATGCGAACAAAAACAAAAAAATCATCATTTTTTCTTGTCCCCTCTCGGCCACCGTACAAAATCGATCAGTGACACGGACCAAAAAAGCTTCTATTTCATGGGACCAAAAAAACTAGACCCGGACCAAAACATCTAGCTTTTTTTGTCCTACTCCAGACCAAAAAAAACTAGCTTTTCTTGTCCTAGGACCAAAAACACTGAGAAACGTCAGTGATTTTGGTCCCTTCGGACAGGGGACCGAAAAAACTGCCACACCGGTAACCATCATTACACCCCTAGTAATAAGTAACCAGGCTTCAAATAACTAAGAGATTTGGTTTCCATCTGAACTTCATTTCACGAAGTCATGATTACCCTTCAGAGATAAGTTTGACACCGCTAATGGAGGTTAAGTTAGCATGGAGTTTTACGGCCAAGCGTCTAACAATTTGTTTTAGTCCAGCCGGGCACGGTTTTTTTTCACTTGTGGCTCCCGGGTTTGGTTTCCCTTCCCCATTGCTTATGCTGAGTACCAAGCACAATGGCAGTAGGTTCTATTAAAAAGTCTTCAGTTTAACTATTGGCTGCGGTACCGGAGGGGGGGGGGGGCAGTTGGCTAAACCTTGCTGAGTCGGACAGATTTAAGACTTCAGTGCTTCAGTCGGGCAGTGTTTATGTCCTGGTTGGGAATCAGGAGTCGGCAAAAAGTCATTGCCCCCTAAGAGAAAGATTTCCGTACGGTCATGGATATGATCCGACGAGGAGTCAAACTCTGCACCCTCCGGACTGCAAGTCTTGGCCATGCACTTATGGCATATTTCCTGAATGAAATGCACCAAGCTTAATTTAATGACCATGGACAAGCTAAATACAAACATTAATTGAGGTTCCTCGGCTTTCGATTAGCATGTGGCTACGACAGGTTAATTAGCTACAATCGCCGCCAAAAGTAAATTTTATCACTAAAGAGAGGCAATGGATCTGGAAACTGGGTACGGTAATGCCAAAGGGATAATACAAGGAAGATGGTTTACACTGTCGAAATAAGTTATAGGAGACTCCGCTTAATTTTAATCTCTGCATTATGAATTTGGGGGTGGGTAGGTTATTTTCATTAATTGTGTGATTTTTATGATCTGATTTCTTCATGTTTCATTATAGTTCCGCTTATTCTATTTTATTTTTCTTTTTAACTTTCTGTTTTCTCTATGTTAGACTTGTTTCATACTTTAGATATTTTATTTTTGTCTCTCTATTCCCCTCATTTTATTTTGGTCTTCCTTAGTTTTCTCTTCTTGTCGCTGGCGTTAAGGTATTTTAAACTTTTATTACCCAGGATTTTAGACTTTACTTTTCCCTTCATGGCCCCTAGTTTAGTTGATTGCGTTTGTTTTTTGTTTTCATTCTTTGTGTTTGTTTTCTCCGTTTTACTTGAAATGCATGTTTGTGTTTTTTCAACACACTATAGATAAGTCGAGTCGAATAGTGGCCACCCTGGTGATATTAAGCGAAGCATTGCAGAGTCAAACAATAAGAGCACTATAGAATCTTTTGTAGTCCTCCAACTGCAGGTTGTCTTGGTCTTGCTAACTAGCTTGGTCTGCCAGGGGGTGTTACTAATCACACCCCAATGGTTCATCACGGCTGTAATCGCCGAAAAGTTATGCAGCAAACTAAAAGGGCACAGGTTTCGATTTTTCAACCCCACCCATCCAACGGAACTTCACTCTTAAAACATCCGGTTCGAATTGAAACGGAAAAGGATCAAATGAGCACTGAACCGAAAAAAGATTCAATATTTGACTACATTTAATTCATTTTGAACCAAAAATGACGAATGAAATAAGGATTAGATATCTGACTAGATTTGGTTAATTTTGTACCAAAATGGTTCATTTTAAACCGGAACTAATGAAATATTTGGACCTTTATAGGGCCAGTGCCAATGTGTACATATTTATACATATTTATATATATGTATATATATATAACCGCAATAGTAAAAATTAATTAATAATGTCAACCAGGCAATGGTAAAGTGCTTCTATATATATATATATATATATATATATATATATATATATATATATATATATATATATATATATATATATATATATATATATATATATATATATATATATATATATATATATATATATATATATATATATATATTGAAAAGGTTGCAATAAGTTCTTACAACATAGCTTTACAGAACTGTTTCGTAAGGGCCAATAATGTAGGTCCTCACTCCTCAGAAGCCTGAAGTAGAATGATGTCAATAACGTTAAATACGTATATGTTCGCTGCTTTTGAACGTGTCCGTTTTTAAGCACGTGTTGGTTCCGTGTTCGATGTGAACAGGCACGAACGGTGTACAGCGAGCCAAGGTACATTACCTATTAGAATAATTACACAGTAGATGTTTGTTCCTGTGTCTACAAGAGCTTACAAGTTCGTTTCTTTTATTTAGAGTTGCTAAGGAAGGTTTTAGTATAATGAAGAACTTTTCTTCCAGACAGAGATTACAAGTTTTAGATGAAGTGGAGTATGCTCGAGCTTTGTTCATTAGTTTCCATTTTACGGAGTGTTCTACATTTGTATCCTTTAGTTTCCAGATGTATTCACTGAGTGCAGTTGCGTGTCTTTTGTCTTTGTGTTTAAAGCTAGACTTGTGGGCGGTGTTTCTTGTTTTGAATGTGTTCTCTGTTAGACCAATGTATGTTTCTTCGTTGTTGTTGTCGTGGCGTGTTACAGTTGCTTGGTACACAATATTGTTCGTGAGGCAGTTGCCTTCCAATGGGCACTCACTTTGCTTTCTGCAATTGCAGTTGCTTCGCGTTGCTGGTTGTACTTCCTGCTTCGCCAGTATGTATTTGTTGTGCGCTGATATAATTTGGTCTATGTTTGCCATGCAGCTGTAACTCAGTTTCACCGTGTTCCTGTTGAGTAAAGTATGCAGTGTGTGCCCAGGTGGGAAGCAGCTGTCCAAGAGGTTAAAGAATTTCTTGCCAATGTTGGTTGTGACACTGTCACTAAACGGGGGGTTGAACCAGGTTATGTTCCTATTTCGTCTTCGTTTCGGGGCTCCCTTGGGATGACTGGTGCTAGGGGGTTGGGTCTCGTACTTTAGGTTGTACCCGTAGCCACTTCTTTGTAATGCTTCCTGGTATACGGGTGATGATGCGTTGAATGTGTTTTCGTCGGAAGAAATGTTGGATAGTCTCCTGTTGATGCTTTCTGGGATGTTCTTTATGATAAGTGGGGGTGCACGTGGTTGCTCTGTTTGTGCAAATAGAGAGGGGTGTTGTTGGGCTTCATGTATGGTTTGTATATGCTTGTGCTAAGATCAAGGGTAAGGTCTAAGAAGTTCACTATTTTTTTGTTTGCTTCAATTTCTATTTTAAGATTGTTTTTTGAGAATATCTTGCATATTTCTTTCTTTATTTTTTCTGTTTGCCTTGGTGTTGCTTTGCAAACAGCCAAACCGTCGTCTCTGTATAGGCCGACATTCATGTTAATGTGCTGAAGTTGTGATAGGAGGTACAATCCTATTAGTTCACAAGTTTCAGCACCGTCGAAACTACCCATGGTGACATCGAATGAAGATTCGGTACGCTTGCACCATGGTGTTTCAATGTTGAACAGCATAGTTTTGTTTGTGTGGAAGATAACGTGCCTTTCGAATGATGGTATGTCTGTGTAGTTTGATGCAAAGTCTAAAGCCTCGTTGAGGAGGTCGGTAGTAATTGAGGGGTAAAACTCACAAACGTGAAAAGCAATAAACGATTGTTGGTGTTTGTCGTGTATTTCACTAAACCAGTCTGTGACTTCACTTGTGTTTTTCCATTGGTTGTAACCTGTAGATTGTTTGATTTTTGAATTTATCCGTTCTAGTATTTGTTTGCTAATCTTCCCTAGTTCTGATTTTGATGGGTTTATTAGTCTGCATGTGGGTTTGTTGTAGAAGTTCGGTTTGTGGTCTTTTAGTGTAATAAATGCTTGTTTTTCGCTTGTGATGTCGACTCTGTCACTAATTTCAAGTTTTGAAGCTATAATTTTGTCAGCTGCAGTGATTTGATTGCGTGTGTTGGGCGGTGCTTTTTTGTATGCCTTGTTTACGTTTTGTTGTACCAGCTTGTTATACTGTTCAGGTTCTAATTTGTAGAAGTTGTTGGTTTTGTCAGCCGCAACGTATACTTTACTGTCCGCTTTGATTTTGGTCGTGTCGGTTTTTAACTGTGCTTGGGAGGGCTTGCGATTGTTGTTAAACTTAATATTCTGTACAAGGCTCATCATGCCGTCCTCGAACTCTTTTAGTTCGGGTATCTGAGGCGGAGCCTTTGTTGATCGGAAGCCGTAATGTTCTTTTTTGTTTACACCGGTTTGGGGGTTGAGAAAGAAATAAGTTCTCCATCTTACGTTCCTTAGAAATGATTCAGTTTTTAAGATGAATCTTTTCAAATAGCTCTTGTTTGACGGTATAGGTATGTTCTTTGTAGAATATCCGAAATTGACTCGGTCGAACCTATTGTCCATTATGGTTTTCAAAGTGCTCAACAGAAAACTGGAGCTAAATAACCGTAATAGTAAAAATTAATTAGTAATGTCAACCAGGCAATGGTAAAGTGCTCAACCCTGTGAAGGGAGCTGTAATATTGAAAAGGTTGCAATAAGTTCTTACAACATAGCTTTACAGAACTGTTTCGTAAGGGCCAATAATGTAGGTCCTCACTCCTCAGAAGCCTGAAGTAGAATGATGTCAATAACGTTAAATACGTATATGTTCGCTGCTTTTGAACGTGTCCGTTTTTAAGCACGTGTTGGTTCCGTGTTCGATGTGAACAGGCACGAACGGTGTACAGCGAGCCAAGGTACATTACCTATTAGAATAATTACACAGTAGATGTTTGTTCCTGTGTCTACAAGAGCTAACAAGTTCGTTTCTTTTATTTAGAGTTGCTAAGGAAGGTTTTAGTATAATGAAGAACTTTTCTTCCAGACAGAGATTACAAGTTTTAGATGAAGTGGAGTATGCTCGAGCTTTGTTCATTAGTTTCCATTTTACGGAGTGTTCTACATTTGTATCCTTTAGTTTCCAGATGTATTCACTGAGTGCAGTTGCGTGTCTTTTGTCTTTGTGTTGTGTGTAATAGGTAATGTCCCTTCACAGGGTTGAGCACTTTACCATTGCCTGGTTGACATAACTAATTAATTTTTACTATTACGGTTATATATATATATATTATATAATTATATGTAAAAGTGAACCAGTGCGGTAATGAATAGTCGCATGGAGACCTTAGGTCATTTTCCCTCAAACATAGGCATTGCCTTAAACTGAAAGAGAATTTACTTTTTTGAAATGGAAAACTTAGCCTCAAGCAGGATTCGAACCAGCGACCTCCTGCTTACAAGGCGGATGCCCTGGCCACTAAGTCATTGACTCGACTTACTATATATATATATATATATATATATATATATATATATATATATATATATATATATATATATATATATATATATATATATATATATATATATATATATATATATATATATATATATATATATATATATATATATATATATATATATATATATATATATATATATATATATATATATATATATATATATATACCGACTCGCATAACTACCTTTTGTACCCTTCCAACCACCCCAAATCTTGCACTTAATCTATCCCTTATTCCCAGCTCTTGCGAGCCAGGCGAATTTGTTCGGAGGATTCTGAATTCTCCACTGTCTCTGAAGAAATTTTATCCTTTTTTGAAAAACTCCAGTACCCTGCCAAAATCCTCTCTAATGCCCTAAGCAGAATTCAAGGAACCAGCAGAGAGGAAGCCTTGGAGGAAAACAACAAATCTGGTACCAATCTACGTATTCCTTTGGTTATTTCATACCACCCTTCGGTCCGTCCTATTTTACGCGCTATTTACAAAAATGTAGAGTTGCTTCGACATGACCCCTCAACTCGCGATGTTTTCCCGGAACTCCCCATCACTGCTTTTAGAGTTGAGAAAAATTTATCCAACCATTTAGTTCGGTCGGGCTTCCCACCCACACACTTCTTTCAACGACACCTCTGGTACCTTTCCATGTAACCGTCCGAGGTGTAATACATGCCCAGTCGTTGGCAAACACGACCTCGTCAACATTTCAGGCCCCAACGGCAATAGCTTCATTGTCAAACAAAGATTCTCCTGCATTTCCTCTAATGTAGTTTATATATTAGCTTGTGGGAGATGTAACTCGTTGCATGTGGGAGAGACCAAGCGCCGCCTCGCGGATCGAGTCACCGAGCACCTTAGGTCCATCAAACAGAACCTCCATGGATATCCGGTGGCTGCACATTTTAATCCCCCTTCACCTTGTCCAATACAGCATTTAACCGTTACGGCAGCTGTATTGTGCCGAGGCTCCGATCGTGACCGCCTTAGTGCTGAAAACCGACTGATCATGAGGTTAGGTATTCTCGCTCCACACGGCCTTAACGTTAGAATTGACCTTTTGTGATATTTACAGCTTTTTTAAGCCAGTTCTTACTCCTTTTACACTTACCCGTTCGTGCTCGTTTTATTACAGTTTCGGGGTTTTATGGAGGAATCTGACGTTCTCATGAGGAAAATCAAGTAGGGTGTGATCTGTAGTTTTGTTGAGGTTACTGAATTTCATCATGCAGATTTAGGCCCTCGGACCATATTGGAGAATTCTCCCGAGGAAAAAAATTTGGCTTCGCATTAATTGAAGTTTTATATTTTATTTATTGTCATAGGTGTACGGGAGCGTGTCAGTTTGGGAGGGGTTGAATTGCTTTTTGTCCGAAAAAAGTTTAAAACTTCCCGAAAGATTATCTAAGTCGAGCACACAGAATTTTTTGAAAAATTGAGAACCCCCGGAAAGCAGGAAATGGCATTTCCTGGGCTCGTAAATAGAATTAAAGAAGTCGTTACTTTCAAGTCTCTTTGGCAGTAAAACTATTTTCACTTTATAACACTGCCCCAAAACGAAGAATAATTTCCAAATACGCATTGTTCTGTTCAGTCATCTGTTCGACTAAAACACTTTCTGTGAGCCTTCCTTTAAAATGAAAGATGCACTTCAATAGAGAAAAAAAACCAACTTGCTAATGAACAGAAAAGTACCAGATAAAATGTACTGCTGAAATTAGATGTAGTGGTCTTGGCTCTTTTCGGGGAGGGGGGGGGGGGACTATATGCAACGGAATTAAAACATACTATAATGTTTTTGACTGCATTAATAACTGAAGAATCTTCGTTAAATTCAATTGCAAGGTCCACTAAAAAGACGAAATTTTTAACATGACTGCCCGAACTCCAGACTAAAAATCATTTAACTGCCAACGTATTTGAAAATATGGCACGTTTCAAGGTGACTTCAAATAAATTCTCAGTCAGACTTATGGGGAGATTTTCTCCGGACCACTGTTAACCATTATGTGTAGCTAAAAACGACATGGCCGATATTCATTACCTTTGTAAGAATTCGGCTGTCCATCCGGGCAGACCATTGGGTACTGCACGCACATGAAGAACCCCTCGTCTCTTTTTGTAAGGAGAATTCGGTGTTGTGAGTTTCCTTTAAAAATATGGTCTTCTAAAATGCAAGATCAAGAAGGCCGTCCGAGTGACTACAGACCCGCATCATTTATCGTGAGCCTGTAGATGAAAGCTCTCCGATGAAACTGGATTTTCTCAACAACAGGGAGCACGGATTGAAGATGGGATGGGGGATAGAAGAGCTAGTAAGAACTGATTCAGATATGCTTTACAATGGTGTTACAAAAGAAAAAATAGTTCAAAAAGAAAAGAAGCATGGTCATCCATCCAGTAATTTCAGTCCTTTACGTTTTTTGTGTTTAGGCCTGCCAGAAAAAAATCCGTCCTTCCCAGACGGGGGAGAGATAAGACAAGGTACACAGAATGAGGTTTAAGAGAGTTAAGAAGTAATTTAAAATCGACTGCGATGTGTTTTAAAATAGCATTACAAAACGAAAAAGATGTTCTGGATGGCCCAACCCGCAACTTCAACCCTTGTGGGTTTTTTTTTATTTTTTTTTTTAATTTTTAAGCCTCCTCGACGAAACCGCCGACCTTCCCCGACTGGGGAGGGGGCAGTGTTCCCCGATGGGGGCTGGCCCCCGGCCCCCCACTGGCGCCACCCCTGTGTGAACGTATTCTGTAATTGCTTACGGTTTCCTTATATAAATATATATATATATACATATATATATATATATATATATATATATATATATATATATATATATATATATATATATATATATATATATATATATATATATATATATATATATACCACTAGATTGAACATTAGGGGGGAATTTGTATATCTTGACACGTTTAGGCGAGGTGAAAAACAATAAAATACATAACTGTATATTTCGCCTTTAAGGAAAAACATATACATGTAAGTAAATTAAATAGTCCATTAGTTGTACGCGTTAACAGATAGGAGTCCGTAATTTGGTCAACATTGAAGTTATTAGGTATTTTACGTACCCCTGAATGTATTTTACTATACACTTACGCATTCCCATTAAAAAAGTGTGTGAAAACGTAATGGGGAACGTTAATTTTCCCCCTAACGTTGACATTTTGCCCCAAAATTTCCCCTTATTCCACAATTAGGTTTATATATATATATATATATATATATATAGATAGATATAGATATAGATATAGATTTATAGATATAGATATATATATTTATATATATATATATATATATATAGATAGATATAGATATAGATATAGATTTATAGATATAGATATAGATTTATAGATATTGATAGATATATTTATATAGGCCTATATGACCCGTGGGGCGAATTTGCTCATAGGGAGAAAAAAGTTTCCCCTTAACGTTGTGACACACATTTAAAATGAGAATGCGTTACGGTACTCTTTGGTAAATTCTCACATACCATACATAGTTCATTTAATTACTTCAATGTATACTTGCTTACTGTATGAGGGCCAATTGAAATAACGTGTGTGGTTATTTAAAAACGCAAAGGGGAATTACATTCTTATTTTTTGTTTTGTTTTATTTTTGCCTCAACGTTCTCATGGTATACCGATTTCCCCTACCGGTCGATGCAGCGTTACTATATACATATTTACTACGAACACTGTAAAAACATCCTGGTCAAATGTAACCAAGATTGTTGTCATCAATTTTTCCGTACATTTCTTGCTTAAAATTACTACAATTTCTTCCTCATTTTAACCAGGAAAGGTATGGATTCAAAATACATTCCTGGTTCAAATGACTATTAAATCCTGGTCAGTTTAAACGATGATATATATGAAATTCATGGTTATACTGCATTTCCTGGTTAAATTGACAAGGATTTCTTGGTCATGTAATCAGGAACTGTATATATAGAAAATTGGTGACAGCAATCCTGGTTAAAATTTGACCGGGCTGTTTTAAGAATGTAGGCTTCAATTTGTTGAAATTCATTCTCAAACAAGCAATTGCAACAGAGAAAACAAACACAACAAAGAATGGAAGGTCAAGTGAAAGAACAGCTGAAAGCTACACCTTACACACACAAAACGCAAAAAAAAAAAAGAAAAAAAAAAACTAGTGACCTAAAAAAAGCCAATTGAGAACTAAAATCCTAGGTAAAAAAAGTTAAAAATACCTAACCGATAGCGACAAGAAACTAGGTAGGTTTGCAAGTCACGCCATTCATAAGGGATTATAGCATAAAGATAGTTTTGGTGAACCTGCCCCAGTATCACAGATGACCTTTCTCATCAGGCTGAAAAGTGCAGTCAATAGAGATAACGGCAAATGCTAGACTTATTGTGTTACATGGGCCTTAAAATAACACTATTACATCATAACACCATGCATGGATAGGTGTCTATAATGGTGACAGACTACAGTACGTATTAAAGGGCTGTGACGGGGTATTTTGGTCAGCCAGGGGGCGATCACTCCCTGATCATATCATACCTTCATCATTTACAAAGCTTCACAAAGCTGTTCATGTATCTTGGAAATAACAACAAAGATACGCTTTGTTTAGTTTTACCGATACATGAGATTTGTGGCAATGCCTTCTTAACACAATGTTGCTGCTGCAGCCTAATAAAACCTTCCCGTCAGACCCCGCCTAGCACTTCTTACTGCGATTAGCAGCCAATGATTATGCATTCTCCGACTGACGTCTGTCGTTTCTAAGGCGGCATTGTGACGTCGGTTGTAATGTTTCAGTTGAAACGACTAACAAAGCAACAAAAGGCCCCAGCACTGAAAGGCCCTAAAGCATTTTTGTGGTATTGAAATTCTAAAAAATTCAATTTCAATGAACCAATTGTAATTACGTCTTTGGAAAAAAATGTGTAACACCTGTACTTTTACAATGAGAATCGCACTTGAAAGATATAAACAGACAACTTGGAAAAATCATGAAGTGTTAGAAATACCACTAACACGAGGATTATTCCACCAAAAAGAATATATTACATTTTGAGTACCTGATAGGTATACAAATAAGCGATTTTTATATGGAAATAAGAGAGTAACGAGTTAATTAAATGACTGTCGTGGAATCGCAAAAGGGGTTGCAAAAATCCTGGAAGTTTGGAAACACGTACTTTATTAACCCAATTTATATACTATGTAAAGTTCTGAACGTCAAAGTTAAACCATAGTCTATCCCATTATTAAATATGACATCTTACAACACATATATGAGGAGGCATGAATGATTCGAGAATTCAGAACTCCTCATGACGGAATATTACGTGCTTAAAAAGATTTAGTCTACGACAATGTAAGTGTGATGTCGGTCAGTTTGAAATCAAAAGCATAAGATAACCCTTAAGCGGTCAAAATCCCAATAAAATCCATCAAATGGGACAATTTTGCAGGTCAATCGTTGAGCTAACACTTAAAATTTTGAATAAACGTGAGATACACGTGCAAATTTAGAAATTTTGAAAAATTGAGACTTTATACGTTTTAAGCTGTCCTTTATTTTGTGAAACACTTTTTTCAAACCTTGTATCTTACGAAGACAAATTTCAATTGGGTTTTGAATTTCGCATATTCGCCAAATATTAGTAAAACAATAGCATAACTGTCGCCCTACTTCAAAGGTCATAAAGGTATTTTAAAGTATAGCAATCAGTTGTGAATTTAAAATTTTCTACGTCGGACAATTTTGGGAAAGGCGATCGCAAATGCTAGCAAAGTGTTAGCAAGAAGAGGGATGTGGTAAGGCATACTCGCAAATATGAGTTTTTTCTCCGCACCTTCGGTTGTTTCAGGACATTTATGAAAAGAACAAAGTTATAACTAAAACTTGGCAACTGATTGGTAAACCGTCGGTTTCTCTTTTACCACGTGGGTCAGACAAATGAGTACTGTAGTCTAGATGTTAGAGATCCTACTCTCACTCAGAAGGCCCGTGGTCGATTTCCAGACCGGATCATACTAAAGACTTAAAAAGGGGGACCTAAAACAGATATACGTGAGGGTTCACATAAGATAAGTGGAATAGGTATAAAAGTTCAGTTTTCCACCACTGGAAAAAGGCCTTGGGAGATAGATCAAACTAGGTGGTTATAATATGTAGCGTCAAAGCTCCTTTTCGGGTGGAGCATATTTAATTTTCACGTTTCTTTTGGCAGTTTCTCCTTGTTTAAAAAAAAGGCACAAAAATAAACGCCAGAACTTGCCTCCGTGAGACTGTAATGTCTGAATGTAGAAAAAATGAAATATTTGCGCGTAACTATTTCTGCGACTTTTTGCGTCTAATAACGTAATACTCGAAAATTTAAAAAGTGTAAATTTGTCGTATAGAGATAAAGGCTTAATATAAGACTTTACGTAAGACTGAAACCGTTTAGAAAAACCAGTTGACTTGGTGACCTGGTCTTTCATAGTTTGTTTCACAATATTGGTGATAAGTTAGGACGTTGGTGTTACTATTTTGCCACTGTTGGACGAAGTCTTGGAATTCATGTCATTACGTAAGAGATACTAAATTCGCAGGTTGCATGGTCAAGTGGTAGGAGTTTCATGCTTGCAGCCGGAAGTTCTGAAGTTCAACTCCTGGACGGGTCAGGTCGACGATTTTAAAATGCAACATACTGTCATTCGAATTTGACTATGTGAGACTATTACATTGATGTCATCATGCAATATATTGGCATCTTTAAAAATACCTACATCTAAGACCAAATAATACTACTCTCAAAGTACGATAAGTCATAAAACGATAAATTCCAGAAATAAAAAGAATTGCACACTTTTTGTATCATTCTGCAAACAATTTCTGCACAGTGACATATCACAGTCTAGAATGATCAACTTGAACATTGAAGAGGTATGTCTTGAGCCGTAAATATATCCCATAGCACAAACCGATATGATTATCCCGGGATCTTTATTCTTGTTGACTATAATTTCTATTGTGGTAAGAAGCTCAGTAATGTGTAGGAGAATAACCTCATGGAGGAACAGTTTCTAAACATTATTAATACGTCATTATTCAAAAAATTATCTATTAGGCTTAATACAAGTAGTATACACTGAGTAAAACTGTGCAATTTAGGCCAATTAAAGGCCCAGTTCTCTCACCCCAAACAGTACCAATTCACCTAACCTTCTTACTTAAGCCCCTCCCACAATTGTCTGAAATTCATGCTCATCCAGATACAATCTCAGTTTATTGCTCCAAGGTGAGTAAAGAAAAACTCAATTTATATAATCAAAACACTCTCAGTACCGTTTATGCTGTGAAAAATAAGCTTTGGCACTCTGTATTGTTTGAATTAGCTATCAATCAAAGAGCTGAGCCAATTGAGAATATCGGTACCCCCGTACCAAACTTGTATTTTGGGGTGAGAGGTTTGGCCCTTTAAGTGGATGTGTATTCTGTCAACCGTGTTAGTTTTTCCCCATGCCTTGTTTTGTGTTTCCTGTTAGTCATCGTCTACATACAACACTTAAAAAGATACCGTTTTTTACTTCAGCTTAAATTGGGTCTGACTATTGTATAGGCCGGATACATTTGCTTTATGATAGCTTAAATGTTTCACATACATACATCTTTTGTACATCTCTCCCACTTCCATTCATTGCGTTTCAGTTTAATGATTCTGTCTAAAAATAGAAACGACTTCGTACCTCTTTTGTACTTTAGAGAGAATCCAGTCGATTAGATCAATTCAATCAGTAGACTATTGGTTTTTTTAATTCTTTTTTGCATTTGTTTTGAAACTTCTGATTGTGGTTCACGAGACCTTCTCGATTGGGGATACACTGGTTTACCGCGCACGACTCATTTAAGTTCCTACTTTCTCAATTAAACTAAACAACAACATATTGGCTCAATACGAGCCGGCCGCAGCTTTTTTCTTTCCTAGTTGTGGCTAACTGGCGTGTTTTTCCTTCTCTGTTACTTTTGCGGAGCATCACGCACAACCGCAGTAGGTTCCGTTTTTGGAGTCTTTGGTATGATGACTCGACCTGGGAATCGAACCCTGGCCTTCCGCGTGAGAGGCGGATGCTCTACCGTTAGATCAAACATACTGGCCCCGGGTAGATGCGCACTGTTTTACAAGGTGTTTCTTTGTTGGCTGTTACCATTGTACTCTATCGATGGTATATTTGTTAGGGTGAAGGACCGGCATATGGATTATGGCTATCGTTGGACATTTAGGATTCTTTTTTAAACACATCGCATCGCCCCCATAAGAGTGTTGGTGGATCAACCTGGGACCGGATAAAGTGTCAACCCAGCTTTAATGGATACCAAGAAACATGAGTTTCACACGAAGTGTGTTTTTACTTCTAACTGCATTTAAAAAGACATTTAACGCTTTAGGTATAAAAAACAATCCGACGAAATGTGTTAAGCGATTCACCACTTCATTTTCCCCCTATTCGAAAACACGTTTTAATTGTAAACATGTTTAGCTAATAAACTCTAAACTTCTAGTTATAAGACGTGTTTTAAACCAAAATGTCTAGGAATGAAACACGTGTGCTAAGCATCTAAAAGTGTTAACAAAGTGGGGGGGGGGGGGGATCGTTTAGAAAAACGTTTTATTCCATACACCTTTTGTAAAAATAATAGGAACGATTTAAACCGCCAACAAATATGGTAATTCGGGGAAAAACACTGAATCTATTGTTCTTTCAAGCGACTCTCCCTTCACCACAGAGGAGGAATAAGTATTCCTGTAATTTAAGTTAAAAAGCCCAAAGCCTGTGGCAGAAGAGCTCACTCATAGCTCTAGAAGGTTCCAGCCCTTCAAGTTACATAATGTTACCTCATGTAAGTCAAGTACGTGTAAGATTGACCCCAGCAATTAGGCCTAGTCCCCAAGACCCCCATGAACCTCCGACGATTTAATTCAGCTCATGAACTTCCGACAATTGAATTCAGCCCATGTCTTAGGCTACATGGATCCAATTCGATCAAAAGAAAGAAGCCAGAAAATTACAGAAAATGCCAACTCAACAACTTTTCCAGTAGGAGAGGTGTTTTACAGCCCCCTCAACACACACACAAAGTTACTCTTCAGACCGCGTGTTTGGCCCAAAGGTAAGAGCATCCGCCTGTCACGCGAAGGGCCCGGGTTCTACTACCAGGTCGAATCATGCCAAAGAGTCTAAATATGGAACCTACTGCCGTTGTGTGTGATGCTCCACATAAGCAATGGAGTAGGGAAAACAAGCCAGTGAGCCACAACATTGTAAAAAGGCCGGCTCGACTTGAACCAATAGGTTGGAAACTTGGCCGTAAAATTCTATCTAACTTCAGACGGTTGAACTTACATAAATCCAGCTATTGGCGTAAAGAGGCTCATTGAGTTGAACTGATAACTTAACGAAAGTGTTAAACGGTACTTTCACATGGAAATGCTTATAACTGGCATGATTATTCAAGTTTCATATCCATTTGTTTTGGAAAAATTTGTTGCAATCCATTAGCCAACTCAATGAGTCGCCTAAGGAAGGCTTCAAACCAGGGGTAGCGCCAGCGGGGGGCCGGGAGGGGGGCCATGGTCGGCGATTTCGTCGGGGAGGCCTAAAAATAATAAAATTAATTAATTCATTAATTCATTAATCAATTAATTATTTGATTGATTAATAAGTTTAAATTTACTTTAATTAATTAATTAAAATCCCTAAAAGGACTGAAGTTACTAGGTGGGTGATCTTGAACACATTCTTTTGTTTTGCAGTGCTATGTTAAAGCATATTGGGAATCGAATTTCGATCACTTATTCCCCCATAGCTCTGTTAAACCTCATTCCATGTACCTTAATTGTCCTATCTCAACCCCGTCGGGGAAGGGCGGCATTTTTTGCGGAAGGCCTAAAAATGAAGAACTTAAAGGACTGAAGTTACTGGATGGATGATCGTGAACTTAGTTTTCTTAATGATTTTTTTGTTTGTCGTTTGTAACCCAATTTTTGATACATCGATTTAAGCCCAGTACACACTACAGCAATATCGGATCGGATTTCTGTCCGATTTCTGTCAGTTTTAGTTAAAATCTCCTCCATCCATCTTCGGAAAGAACCAAAAATTTACCATCCTGTGTAAATATACGATCGGTATGAGAGGAATACGGAAGTCAAATATAAACTACTTACTTCGTGACGTCACATTGTCAAATAGCTTTTATCGAACTACGCGTATCCGATAAAAGTTGTCTGTGGATGTGGCGTCGCGGAGTAATTGGTATAAGTTACTTAGAATTTCGTAGTCTACACTGGTTGGCAAATTTTTGTTTCTTTCCGACCAAAGATGAAGGAGATATTAATTAACTCTCACAAAAATCGGAGCGAAATCCGATCCTATATCGTTTTAGTGTGACCTAGCCTTTTATCGGTTTTCATCACTTCTTACTATAGCTCTGCTATCTCTCCTCCCATCTTCAATCCGTGCGGGTAAGGTCATGCCCCCGTTGGGAAAGACTTCCCTCCCCCTGTTTTTTGAAGAAAATCCAATTTCATCGGGGATCTTTCATTTACAGGCCCACGATAAAGAAATGTGGGTCTGATAACTTCAGTCACCCTGACGATCTTCTTGATTTTGCTTACTAGAAGACCATATTCTTCAAGGAACTTGCTGACAATTCCAAATTTTCCTAACAAAAACGGACAAGTGTTTTTTCATGTGCAGGCATTACCCAATGGTCTTTTTCTAAAGTCCTCCCGACCCTATGGCAAAGGTCCGTTCGACATGCATTGCCTAATGGTCTGCCATGTGGCCTGTCCCGACAGCCGAATTTTAGAAACGGTAACGAAAATCGACCAGGCCATTTTGGGTTACACATAATGATAAACAGTGGCTTGAATATGTCTCCCCTTAAGTCTGACTGAAAATTCATTGGAAGCCACCTTGTAACGTGATATTTTTTTCAAATACGTTTGAAGTAAGATCATTTTGTCTGGATTTCGGGCAGTCACGAAGACAATTTCATCTTTTTAGTGCATATTGCAATTGAATATAACAAAGAATTCTGGTAAAGTAAAAAAAGAACAGTATGTTTTTGCATAGTCCCCCCCCCCCCCCCCCCGAAAAGAGACAAGTCCATTACATCTAATTGTAGCAGTACCGTACCTTTTATCTGGTAGTTTTCTGATCACTTACCAAGTTGTTGTTTTTTTTTTTCTATTAAAGCGAAATTTCTATTTCAAAGAAAAAGCTCAAAATAACGACTGCTCAAGTCGGGGAAATGCCATTTTCGGGTGTCTGTGGTGTTAGTTTTTTAACAATTTTCTTTACGCTCAGCGCCAACTGATGGGTGGCGCTCCGCTTAGATAGTGTTTTGGTCGAAAAAATTACTTAACAGAACAATGCATGCTTGCATATTATTCTTCGTTTTGGAACAGTTTAACAAAGTAAAAATTTTGTTGCGAAAGAAAGCTCAAAATAATGACTATATCGGTACTTTGTTTCTAGTTACCAGCCCGGCGGTGGAAATGCCTTTTCCTGCTAAGTGTCTGGAGGTTCTTAATTTTTCCAAAATGTCTGTGTGCTCCACTTGTAGTTTTCGGGCAATATTATATTTTTCGAAAAAACAAAACAATTCTGTCTCCTCCCAAGCTGAAACACTCCCGTCGGCCTATGTCAGAACTATAAATATATGGGAAGCCAAACTTTTTCTACGGGAATATTTACCGATATGGTCCGAGGGCATTAATCTACCTGATGATATTCAGTAACCCCAACAAAGATGTACAAAACTACAGATTACTCCCTACTTGACTTTTCTTATAAGAAGGTCAAATTCTTCCATATAAACACCAAAATCTGTCATAATATAAGTTTCAAATTGTTAAAAGTGGCAAAATTTTCCAATTTTGATTTTGATACACAGTACAACAAATAATCAGACAACTCTGTTAATCACCCCGACATTCTAACTTATTTTGCTCTTGAAAGGCATATCACTTAATAAGGAACCCAATTTTTTTTTATTATAACCTTACCAAAAACCAAATTTTCTTATATTAACCCTTACCGTTGTTTGGGTCCTTTGGACCCATGTGGAGAGCTCGGCTGTCACCCATCTTTACTGTTTCACGCGGAGCTCGAAACTGCGAGTAGCTACCCGAAAATTCGGCCACAACAACAAGAGAGACAATAGTTTAAGGTCACGGGGTCAATGGCCTACGGAAGCCGATGCTGGGCGGGCTACGTCCGCTTTTCCGCCCACTCCCGAGGCGCGCAAATATGCCCCGATCGAAGCACCAACGGTAAAGGGTTAAATTCTAAAATTTCTGCAATAAAATAATCTCTTAATTTTCAAATCTTGGTTCAAAAAAAGGATAAAAACTTTTTGGGCAAACTTTAAGTCTCGTCTTGAGACCTTAATACGTCGATTAAATGTATAACCCCAACAGAATTTCAGCTCTCGCGTGTTAAACGTTTTTGAATTTGTTCATATCAAGGATAGATTTTTCAATAAATACCCCCAATTTTTAATTGTCATTACAAAAGTCAAATTTCTTCCAAAAAATAAACTTCAGAGTTTTAAGTGTTTGTTTAAAAAAAGGCCAAAAATTTCGGCGCGCTGCGCGCTCCTCAAATTCTGTCATGTTACGTCCCACCGGGACTAACCCATTGCCTGTCGGGGAGCTTGGCCCCCCTGTCGGGCAAATCCTGGCGCCACCCCTGCTTCAAACAAAGCTTATTTGGATATTTATAAACAATCAGCCATCATAAATCTATACTAGATGTATATAGAATTAGTGTTATAGCGGCTGTAACTTTTGAAATTCATTTTTGGATCATTCTGGACCAATATATGGAGAAATGTGATTTTCATGATCTTTGTGAATTTCATACATTTCATGCCTTCATATGATAAGCCCTCTCAAGTATATCTTTTTGGTCTTCCCTGATTTGGTCAATGCTTACAAAATAAAAAAACATCTTTGCGGTAATGGTATTCTACGACAAACAATGCCCGATATCTTAAAAGAGCTATAATTATGTACATTTATTCTGTGTTAGAAATCTTTCCTCAATAAAACCAGAAAATTTTAACAGACCTTATGTATATGATGTCACAGAGGAAAAAGTACTCCCTCCAAGTTTGGGGGCTAAACAAACCAACATCGACAAATGCAGACAGCTGACTTGTCAGCCATTTCAATACGAGCATAGCGTTCTACACACGAATACGGACAGCAAGTTGTGGTCTGATTTCAGTCGGCCATAACTGGGGTCCATCACCTTTAAATCTTTCAATTTCCTTGCTTACCTCTATCATGGATGGTTGTACACTAATTTGTATCTTAAATTCTCCAAGTTCACTAAATATGAGGGTTTTAAAGTTCATGTAAACAATAAATAAAGACGGTTTTAGGCTGATGGACCCCACTAATGGCGGCCTACAGTCACTAAAAACAAGCGCTAATCGGATTGGTCTATACGTGACGAGTGAATTTTGTACGTTTGTAGCAAAGTGTTCAATTGGTTTGCCCCCAAGGATGACGTCAGTGTGTCGTCATTGCATGAGGACTTTATTTGCCCAGACGCCTGACAGTAAAGTTTCCACTATTTATATAAACTTTGCAAAAGTGCGCATTTGGACATTTAAAGGGCAGGAGCAGTCATCCCAAATTGAATTAGTGTAGTAGACTGTCCAGTTTCATGATTGGCTGTTGGGAGTCACGTGACAATGTTTTTTCTCTTCAAATGTAAAATTTACTAGATATGACTGCTTGGTTTACCTTGAATATTGTCACCGGCCTCCAAGTCTTCCTTCAATCGTCGATGAATGTAGGGGGGGGGGGTTGCAGGTGCTTCCGGGTAAGCCCTGGGCTAGGGGTAGTAGAGTTATGATGGGGGTGTGGAGGTATCCTGGTAACCCCTTGCAGCTGCCAAAACTATAACTAAACTTGACATATATGATCTTACCATAATCTTACCAGGCCAGAGTGAGACATGTTAGTTCCTGTCCCATATTCTCCTGGAGTACTAAAATGGAAATATGCTCACCAAAGAATTATCCTCTCTCAAATTCACCAGTCTTTCCCTCCTGAAAGTAGCCCAAATCGCAAGAAATTCTTGACAGTAATTACGCACTTAGTCTATTTACTTCTTCTCGCTCTGAAGTCGGATCTTGAATGAACCCTCCTAAATTTCTAACTTCTCAACTTTACAACTTCTTTCCTCCACCATACTCTTAGACACAGAGAAACATGCTACTCATTCATTGGTTAGCATGATTTAAAACTTTTCTGATTGGCTGGGACCTACCCAGGCAGCACTCATTTTGTGAACTAGGTTACTGAACTCAACTTCAACTGCACCTGCAGGATATTTTTAAACAGTTTCTTAGAAATTCTCCCCAATTAGAGCAAGCCCCATCTGCATCTGCACAATGTTATTAAACAGTTCCTCAGAACTTCTCCCCCAATTAGGGCAAGTTTTGCTTCTCATCCTGTCCCATCACCTTGGTTTACAAATACCCCCACTTCCTACCCTTTGATCTAAGTCAACAACAGAATTAATCTGGAAGTGATTCACTCTTTTTGTTATAAAACTTTGGGAAACACAGGATCTCTACTTCCAGATTCTCACAACATTTAACGGTTGTTTTGACTTACCCATCCTGTGAGTCAGCCAACTTCTCATTTCACTGAGAGAACAAAGACCTTTTAGAATTTTTGCAACACTACCACCTCCCCAAAACTCAAATGCTCCCACGCATTTGGGTCCGTGAAGAGCCAAAAAAGGGGTAAAATTACTTCATTACATTATCCTTTACAATCCTACATAGTAGGAATTTAAGAAATATAAACTCGCCAAACAAAATAAAATATTTACATGTGGTACCCCATTTATGTACTAAATCTAGCTATGAACATATAATACATTTATTTACAATGGCCGCCGTCTTCGCTTTCGTGAAACTCCTCTTTCGTCATTCGGTAGAATCTTCCATCGTCCCCAACTGCCGCTTCCGTTGTGATGGTGTACCTTTTCCCACGCCCCTGAATTTTGTGTACCACCCATCTACACGTGGTTTGAGACGCAGGCATGACACGGGCCTTCGCCCTGGCCTTCTTCATCACCTCCTCCGTTGCTGTCTCCGGGCTACCTCGTTCGATGGGTCTGAAGAGTCGCGGGTCAGGTCCTGGTGTTCCCTGCGGAGTTGTTGGAATTTCCCTCGCTTTAGTGTTGGCCGTTGTTGTAGGTGGGGTTGGGCTCCTTGGTGTCGGCGGCCTCGGAGTACCCAGCAAATCCGACAACAGTGGGGCGTACCCAAAATTGTGCTGATCAACGACCGCGTCCTTCTCTGGTACAGGTGTTGCCTTCTTTCCTTCTTTGTTCCCCCTGCTTGGCCCTGCCTGGTCTCCTGGGTTGCTGTTGTTACCGGGACCATCCCTCTTCTTTCGGTTGGAATTCTTCAAGGTGTCCTCCCGGGGCCTCTTTTCTTTGGGGTGAGTTCTTTGAAGGTGCCCCTTCAGTTCTGGTCCAGATGAATATCTTTTCTTGCAAACGGGGCACCTGTACTCCCGGCTGGCCTCTATATCCTCGTCTCCTCATTCCATCTTTCTACCTGCAATCAAAAGAAAGAAAACAGTTATTAAATGTTGTATGCATTATTTCACTGTTCTCTTTTCAATATGCCAGGTAGCGGTCCACCATTCGTCTGGGTCTGCTGCTTCGCCGCCTGCCATCTTTCTCGGGCACCTGGTCAGCCGGTAGCTGCATTGTCGTTGCATCAGGCTCTGGATCGTCTGCTTCCACTTCCTGGGTCTCTTTCTGGATTTTGGAGTCATCCTGCTGCTGGATGGACTCGTTGCCCTTCTTCACTGTCCATGATGGTGGGTTGTTCCCAGTATACGGTTTCAACCGATCATGATGGACTATCCAGGCCTTCCCCTTTTCCTGCTTGCGTATCCTAAAGGTCACATCACTCAATCTGTCCACCACCAGATATGGTCCATCCCACTTCTTTTGTAGCTTTGGACTCAGCCCCCTCTTTCGTCTCGTCTGGTACAACATAACCGCCTCCCCCACCTGGTACCCAAACTCCTCAGCATGTCTGTCATAAGTCCTCTTGGATCTGTCATCAGCCATTTTCAGCTTGCTTCGTGCCACATTGTGAATGCGCCTTACTCTTTCTTCCAGACTTTTGACAAATTCAGTCTCTGCTACTTTATCCTTTGGCCCCCTGTCCATGAGCAAGTCAATTGGCAAGTCCGTAGGCCGTCCCAACATCATCTCTGCTGGAGAAAAGCCAGTTGCTTCATGTATTGAAGATCTGTAGGCCATCATCACAATGGGAACACATTTGTCCCAGTTCTGCTGATCCTCACTGACTACTTTTGAGAGCATTTCCTCTATGGTCCTGTTGAATCGTTCAATCATACCATCACTTTGGGGGTGGTAAGGGGTTGTTCGGGTTTTCTCCACGTCAAGCAATTTACAAACTTCTTTGAATAGAGATGACTCAAAGTTTCTTCCTTGGTCTGTGTGTATCTGTCGTGGGACCCCATATCTACAAACAAATTCTTCCACCAGCACCTCTGCAACTGTTGCTGCATCTTGACTTTTCACAGGAAAGGCTTCAATCCATTTTGTGAAATAATCACCTATGACTACAATGTACTTGTTCTTTCTTTCAAAGAAGGCCATTTCTCATCTCTAGCCGGTCCCACTGGACCCAGTACGCCTTAGTTTTCTTTCCCTCTGGTGAGACTTCTTCCCAAGTTGGCCTTCTATGACCCCTTCCTTCCAAGCTATAATCTTCTCTAATACTGTGTCTTTCATTTGCTCTGCTCGTAAAGATTCCTGGGTCCATTTCTCCAACCACGGCTTTTCTGGTTCAGTTACATCTATCGTCGCCACCAGACCAAGATCTGTCTCCCTTTCAGCCTCTTCACCCTCCTGCTCCCTCTCGTCTGGATGCTGACAATTGTCCTTTTTCCGACCTTTCCGTGACACAACCCTTGGTTTGTCTCTTTCTTCATCTCCAGCCTCGGCCCTACTGCAATAATCACACTCATCAATACAGGGTCTTCTGGATAACCCGTCTGCATTCCCATGGTGTCGACCTGGGCGATGAAAAATCTCGAAGTTGTAAGTGCCGAGTATCTCCAGCCACCGTGCTGTCTGCCCTTCTGGATGCTTGAAATTCATCAGCCATCTAAGAGCTGCGTGGTCTGTTCTTACCAGGAACCTAGTGCCGTGTAAGTAATGGTGGAAATGTTTGACAGCACGCACTACTGCAAGTAGCTCTTTCCTTGTAACACAGTATTTCTTTTCTTGTTTGCTCATGACCTTGCTGAAATATGCAACAGGTCTTTCCTCTCCATCTTGAATCTGGGACAACACTGCTCCAGTAGCAAAGTTGCTAGCATCTGCATCAAGGATGAAACCTTCTCCGCTACTTCTGGGATATGCCAATACTGGTGTTGTAGTCAGTGCCTCTTTGAGTCTGGAAAAAGCCACCTCGCAGTCTTCGTTCCAGTCAAACCTTTGCTTCTTTTCTGTCAACTTGAATAATGGCGCAGCAATGTTTGCAAACCCACGAATAAACCTGCGATAATAACCACATAAGCCAATAAAGCCACGAACTTCTGTCAGTGTCTGGGGTCTTGACCACTTTGTCACTGCTTGGACTTTTTCTGGGTCCGTCGCTATCCCTTCTCTTGAGACTATGTGTCCAAGGTAGGTCACACTACGTCGGAATAAGTGACATTTTGCGGGACTTAGTTTCAGATGGGCTCGCCTGAATCGATCAAGGACCTCTTTTAGCCTTTCCATCGCCTGCTCAAAATTTTTTCCATAGACGATGACGTCATCTAGGTAGACAAGACATGATTCCCAATGTAGGCCCGCCAAAACCCGGTCCATTAATCTTTCGAAAGTGGCAGGCGCGTTACAAAGCCCAAATGGCATTACCCGAAACTGGCACAGACCACTTCCTGTGATGAACGCTGTTTTCTGCCTGTCCTCCTCCTCCATACCCACCTGCCAATACCCGCTTGCCAGGTCTAAGGTACTAAACCACTGGGCGCCAGTGGATAGGGGATAGGGTAGCTGTCCTTCACCGTCTCAGAATTCAGCTTCCGATAATCCACGCAGAACCTCATGGACCCGTTCTTCTTTTTAACCAATACCACTGGTGACGCCCATGGGCTTGATGATGGCTCAACCACACCTGCATCCAGCATCTAGTTCACCAACTCCCTTTCTTTCTCTCGTTGCTGAACTGGGACTCGCCTCGCAGCCTGCTTGATTGGCCGTGCACTCCCAGTATCTATCTTGTGTTTTGCCACTGTTGTTCGCCCCAAGTCTGCTGAAGACCTCGCAAACACATCAGTATTTGTCCTCAACATCTGAGCCAAACTTCTTCTTTGGTCACTATCTAAGTCGGAATTGCCCTGTTCCAACAGACCCTGCACATGATCCGGAACTGCCATGGCACCATCGCTACCTAACTGCAAAGCTGCCACCCGAAAGTCCACATCTTTTTCATCTTCCTCTGGACTCTCAAGCACAGCAGCCTCTTCTAGCATAGCGACAACTGTACCTTGATACAACCTTGCTGCATAAGACGTGGGATTTAACACGCTCACAGGGATCTTACCCTCCCTAGGGTCAACCAATGCATTGGCAACCAGCATGCAATGCCTCTTTGCAAAGTTTTCCGCTGGCTCCAACAGACCAGATTCCCAACACTGTGGTCCCTCAGAGATTCTTCCCAAAACCATTGCCTCTGTCCCAGGGGCAACCACCACTTTTTTTTCTACCAAAACATGGCAACAAGAATTCTCTGACACAGCTGCTCTAACATTGATCTCCCTTGGTTCACCCCTGTACAGGTTACCCTTTAACACGTCCAACTGATAGTTGTGGTTCCTTAAGAAGTCTAGTCCCAATATGGCATCCACTCCGATTTCAGCAACCCCCACATTGTGCATAACTTTATTTCCCTCTATCTCTATTTTAAATTTTCCCTGTCCTGCCGCCGGTAAGTCATGCCCATCTGCTAACACCATATCCATCGAAACTGGCCTTAATAAAGGTCGAGAGGACGTGGGCATCGCGGCGTAAATTTTCGAGTTTATTAGGGTTATGTTAGCTCCAGTATCGACCAAGAAGGTAACTGGTGTTCCATGCATATAGCCCTTAACAAATATTCCCGAAGCTTTATCTGCCACCCAACCTGTCCTAACGCTGCATTCGATGGGCCCAGAGTCTACTGCCGGCCTTCGGCCCTCAAGTCCGGTCCTTGTGCGTTTCCCTGGTTTGGTATTGCTGCCTGCTTGTCTTTGTTATTAGGGACCTCTCTTTGGTTAGTCTTTAGGTCACCAGCACCCCTATAAGGCTGTGGACAATCCCGCTTGAAGTGACCTAGGTCACCACAATTCCAGCACCCGGTCTGCCTTCCCCGCCTATTTCCACCTTGCCAGTTTTGCTTTTCCCCTGCCCTGTTTGGTTGATTATTCTTGTCACCAGATCTAACGGATTGCTCATTGGGCCCCGGAGCTGAACTAGACATGTTTTGAGCAGAAGGCCTATGGCCTATTGAAGCCTGAAGCTGAAGAAGGGAGTTAGTGAGGGTCTGGTTCAGAGTCTCCCCCAACAGCTTAATCTGTTTGAGCAGCTCTTGATTATCTGAATTGGTCTTTCTTTCTGTTTCCCCCTCGTTCGCATTTACAGCACGTACTACTGGCCTCCTCAAGCTACCTCGCTTGAACTCTGCTGTGCGAAATGCATCCAGTTCTACTGCAACCGTCACAGCATCAGCCAACATTCGGGGTCTAGACTGATAAACTCGCCACCGGGTATCTGCATCACCGAGCGCATCTATGAAGTAGTCTTTGGCAAGCGTCTCTACCATATCATAAGGGGCATCTGGATAAGCCTGCATAACCAGCCTTTTAATTTCTTGGGCCAACTGGGGTATGCTTTCTCCTGCTTGCCTAGTTCTCTTTCGCAAAATGACTCTATGGAGCTGGGTCTGGCTTGCGGCACCGAACCTGCACCCTAAAGCTGTAACCAATTCGTGATAATCTCTCCTGCGAGCAGCATCTAACTCACTCAATATTGCCCGTGCTTGCCGTTTTAACCCTGCTGCCAGATAAAGTGCCTGAGTGTCTGGGGACCATCCATTTATTTCTGATATCAGTTCAAATTGTACCAGATAGTCATCCCAGTTAGCTGACCCATCAAACTGGGGAGGCTGCATGATAGGTTTAACATGAAACCCTGATGACCCACCTACTGCTGCTTTCTCCCTGTTGATATTCTCTGGATTTAACCCAACAAAAAAGTTGGTTGGGGTCTAGGTGTCTTTCAAGTGGACTGCCTCCACCCCGAAAATAATCTTCAACTCCCCTCCTATCTTGTTCTCGATATTCTGCTCGAAAAGGGTTTCTCCTATGGGAAGCAGCCTCCCTGCTGCTCATCCCTACCTGGGGATCTGCATTCTCTTGTGACTGCCCTAAATTCGAAAGGGGGGGTTAAATTAGGCCTATGTCTGTGATTGTCTGCATGTACATCACCTTCAGCTTCATTACCTGACTCCAACCTACTTGTTTCAGTACCAATGGAACTGAGGATTGCCCACTCTTCCTGCTGCATCTCACCAGTTCCGGCTCCAAAATCAATCAATGGCTCTGCAGCCTCTCGCTCTGGATCTGCCATGATTGTTGATGCTGGAACCTTCTCTGGAATGCCGTATCTGGTCTGCCCCACCCTATATTAGCAGAAACACAGCAACACCCAAATCTGGAACACAGGAACACTGGACGAACTGGAACACTGGAAAAGCTGGATCACTGAAAACTGGAACACTGGAAGAACTGGAACACTGGAAGAACTGGAACACTGGAAAAACTGGAACACTGGAAAAACTGGAACGCTGGAAAATCTGGAACACATGAAGTTGAGCTGGAACACCCCCGCCGGGCAGGAACTCAGGAAAAGAGCTGGAACACCTCCACCAGACAGGAACAGCTGGAACACCTCAGCCAGACAGGAACTCAGGAACTAGATCGGATCTGGGAACAGTCTTCTCCCCTACATGGGCCTGCCTTGTTGAACCCCCGTAGCATTCGCCGATTAGTCTGCCTTTGAACCTTGGGACCGTTTATCCCACCGCTGCCACCAGTTGTTGCGTCGCCGGCCTCCAAGTCTTCCTTCAATCGTCGATGAATGTAGGGGGGGGGGGTCGCAGGTGCGTCTGGGTTAGCCCTGGGCTAGGGGTAGTAGAGTTATGGTGGGGGTGTGGAGGTATCCTGGTAACCCCTTGCAGCTGCCAAAACTATAACTAAACTTGACACATTATGACTCAAATAAATCAAGAACAAGTATTATAAGGTACCACTTCTTTTATTCAAGCTGGCGTTCAAGAATCAAAATCTTCACCAGCTTCTTCTTCTTCTCGATATATGAAAAACGTACAAGTGATCTCACAAAACCTCTTCTTGGTTGCAGAAAACCCAGTAAATCTAGTTCCATTCACTCTGTTGCCTGAAATTACACCCCCAGTTATATCCTTAGAGCTTCAGATAAACTCATAACTATTTTGACTGCCATATATTAAAAACCTCCCCATCGCAGAAGTAAGTGACTGGTTTTAGTTTCCAATTTAGCCTAAGTTCCAAAGCTGTAACTCCCCCTTTAAAAGTAACAAAACTGAGCATTGCTCTGCTATGCTGGGCTCACCAATTTGTCCCTAACAAACAGCTCCAAAATTAAATCTTACCAGGCCAGAGTGAGACATGTTAGTTCCTGTCCCATATTCTCCTGGAATACTAAAATGGAAATATGCTCACCAAAGAATTATCCTCTCTCAAATTCACCAGTCTTTCCCTCCTGAAAGTAGCCCAAATCGCAAGAAATTCTTGACAGTAATTACGCACTTAGTCTATTTACTTCTTCTCGCTCTGAAGTCTAGATCTTGAATGAACCCTCCTAAATTTCTAACTTCTCAACTTTACAACTTCTTTCCTCCACCATACTCTTAGACACAGAGAAACATGTTACTCATTCATTGGTTAGCATGATTTAAAACTTTTCTGATTGGCTGGGACCTACCCAGGCAGCACTCATTTTGTGAACTAGGTTACTGAACTTAACTTCAACTGCACCTGCAGAATATTTTAAACAGTTTCTTAGAAATTCTCCCCAATTAGAGCAAGCCCCATCTGCATCTGCACAATGTTATTAAACAGTTCCTCAGAACTTCTCCCCCAATTAGGGCAAGTTTTGCTTCTCATCCTGTCCCATCACCTTGGTTTACAAATACCCCCACTTCCTACCCTTTGATCAAAGTCAACAACAGAATTAATCTGGAAGTGATTCACCCTTTTTGTTATAAAACTTTGGGAAACACAGGATCTCTACTTCCAGATTCTCACAACATTTAACGGTTGTTTTGACTTACCCATCCTGTGAATCAGCCAACTTCTCATTTCACTGAGAGAGCAAAGACCTTTTAGAATTTTTGCAACAATATGCAATAGTTAAATCATAAAATGTAATGAAAGATACTTTGAAGAGAATTAAGACAAAAATTGTGCTATTTAGCTTTTTCTTCAAAATAAGTTTGGGGGGACTGCTCTTTACCTTTAACGTACAAAAACCCAATTATTATGGCTTAATAAACATTATAATGATTTTTGACAATTAATGACGGTTTCTTAATTTGATGCAATTGTACGTCAGTATCTAATCTTAGCTATCATAAACAGTTTGAAAATGATCGAGTAACCAGCTGCAGATTTTGTGTAAAATACCAATCATAACCAAAAGTCATTTGCAAATATTTTTTCCAATTATTGGCTCGGCAATGGGACGACTCTTCGTGTGAATTTTATGTATTTTACATCTTTACAAATTCTTCCTTAGAAAAGTAACAGTTCAGGTTGATTCCACCCTTACTTTGTTCAATAATGACAAGACGAGAAAGGTGCAAAAAACAATGAAAATTTAATCTCCTTCTTGTTAAAATTGTTCGTTATTTCAAAATGTGTGAAAGTTGAAAATAAATCATATATATTGGCGACATGCTACTAATTTGTGAAGCCAACTTTTGCATAGTTGAACTCAATGTAAAATGATGTTCCTACAGCAACAAAAGTATTACTGTAACTTTACTCTTCGAGAATTGCGAGGGAAATTACACCTCTTCGGAGGTTTCGAAAATCGCCAAAATGTCGTCGCCACAGTGCAACGCCTGACCGTTGGAGACTAAACCATTTTGTACCTTATTCTTGCTTTCAAATTGACCGAAATTTTGTACAGGGTATGTATTAGACCTCGGCCTCTAGTTAATAAACTCTAAGGAAATATCAAACGTCAATGACCAAGAAACATATGGCCATAAAATTCGATTTCAAGATCTTCTTTAAGGAGCTCGTGGTTCTATCTCCTTATGCCAATTAAAAAGAGGGCGCTTCAAAACTGCAACCTGGGAAGGATAATCTCATGCATATGACCACAGAAGTGAAGCGTTACCATGGAATGCCATTTTCATAATTGTGAACTGGAACAGTAACGTAAAAATCCTTCCCACAATGCACTATTGGAGTTAGATGGCATAAATACATAGCAGTCTCGGTGACAATACATTTCCAAGTTCGAATCTTCCGATCCCAGTCATCTCATAGGTAAAAATCCCTTTGACAGCTTTGGTTGACGAATCCACCAATACTAAGAGGCCAGTATTGACACAATTCAGGGAACAAAGTTTACCTTAAAGATTGGCAGACACAATATATATGGTGAAGGTATTGTCATGCAATCTTGGGTCATCTCTTTTGTACTGGAGACTGACGTCATTCGCATGCACACAACCAAGTGGAAAGGTATATACCAGCTCTCTGAGTAAACTGAATAAGCTTTACATCATAAATATGTGAATGCTGTTAACCGTTATTTCAAAGAATACAACAAAGACTATGGCACGCCAAAAGGCTCACCAAATATGATGATGTTCTAAAAATATACGTTCATGTACTAAAATTACACGTACCAAAAATATACGATGATGTACTAACTTCACATGATCATGATGTAAATTTACACCATGATGTACTAAAACCATTAGTTCATCATGTTAAATGTTACGTTGTACATGTAAAATCACACGTTGTACATGTTAAAACACACGTTGTACATGTAAAAACGTAAGATCATCATGTTATTATTGTCTCTTCAGCACGCCATACAGAGTGAGCCTTTCGGCGTACCAGAAGTCCGCCAAAAGGCTCACCGAATTTGATGTAGTAAAAGTACACGTTCATGTACTAACTGCTTACGATCATGTACAAATTTCATACGTTCATGTACTGATTTCATACGTTCATGTACTGATTTCATACGATCATGTGCTTAATGTCAGTACATGATCGTAAAACGATGTAATTTTAGTACATGAACGTATATTTTTAGAACATCATCATATTTGGTGAGCCTTTTGGCGTGCCATAAAAGACTGGTGCGAAGTAATCAACCATATAACAACAATCATATACAAAACCAAATGTGGATAAGGGCGGTTACATTTAAGACGACCAAGCTTAGCCTCTAGGGGGTCGAGAAATCGATACCTGATCGGATTTTACATCGAAGAGAAAATACCAGATTCGATCTAAATTGTTGAATTAACTGCCTTCCGATGGTTGTAATTCATGAGCCATAGGATTCGCCGATAACAGGTTAAGCGTAGAACCAGTGAAGTCACTACGGCCGGGGAGACATGGTGGCCCAACCCTCAAGGAATTGGTTTAAGCCTTAGCAGCCCCCAACGATGGCCGGAAATAAAAAATGTGACATTGAAATACAAAATATAAAACATGAAATAGTTAACTGAATTTGTAACTGTTTTTATTTTTCCCTCATTTGAAATACTTTTTTATGCACAACTTATGATGCAAAAATGCAACGATTTTAGTTCATTGTGATCATCAACATGTACGGTTTTTGTGGAGTTCTTTTAGTTGAAAGTTGCTCCTAACTGAAAGGAAAACAATACCTCAGCAATAGACTCAATAGTTTAACGCTTGGATATGTTTCACATGCGTATTTACGACATCACAAATAGCAGAAAAATTAAAGGGGAAGGTAAAACGTAAAAGAAAACATTTTTGCGATCAATTACAATAAACGTTTCGGAAAAATATTCTACAATTCTTTTTAACATATTTCCAAAAACCTTTTTAAGCTCTGAAAGACTTCTCTCCAGCCAAACGTGTCGAATGTACTGTGAGGCAGTTTGGGAATCCATGTTCATGGGCGTCCACAGGTATGGGCAGGGGGGGGGGGCACAAATCAAAAATTTGAAAAAACGTATAAAAATCAAAGCAAAAACCCAAACAAAACGTGTTTTCCAAATTTCTATGCGAAAAATAGGCTTTAGACATGCCATTTCCGGCGATCTGGGAGGCATTTTGGGCTGAAATTTTCGCACGCTTCGTGTCAATTCGTGGTTACTCGGAGGTTTTGCTCCCCTAGAAATTTTGCCCCTCTGACTTTTTTTTTGCGGACGCCCATGTACCATGTTTCATTAAGGTCATGTGAAATTAGGTTTCTTACATACTTCGCAAAATCATGAAAAAAATCAGTCGTATAAATGGAATTGTTTGTCTTCCATAAATGAAGTCTTCAAATAAAGTTCCGGCACACACCTTGTGAGACAGCATACATTTATGTAAAGTCATTCATATGGTTTACATGTGACCATCCATGGGTTAGAGATAGGCCTCTTATGCCTAGCATACATTACGGAGATGTCAATATTTGTATAGAGCACTATAACCTGGATCGACAGCACTAAGCCATTGATTCTACATGTGATATAGGCTTAGCTAGCTTTAAACTGCAATTTTACCAGGTAGCTTGTACACGCAATGCCATGAAACGAAATGGTAGTGGTTGATCGTTTAACAAGAATCTGTCTGCAGTCACGGCTAAAATTATCGTCGTATTTTACTGCAGCAATCTATTTCAAACAAAATTTGACAAAGATCTAATTTATTCATTGGTTCTGGGAAGAAAGAAAACTTGAAGCTGTTATTGAAATGTTGATATGGTTTGTATTTTTTTAGGTGTTGGGACTTTTCATTGTGGTTTTAAAAGGGTTCATTCAATTTGTAAAAGTTTTACGCTTCACCTTCTAACCTTCTGGATTATTCTATGGCTCTTTTCGGAGTCTCCAAATCGTTTCTCTATTCCAATGCTCGTGCGAGCCATCAGGTGCAACGGAAAAACGCAAAAGATACCGTACACACAAAAAAGAGCTTAGTCCTCAGTCTGCCATTTTTTACTCTTGGTTGCATCCCTATACTCACGCGATTCATTGACGGTGGAATACGCCGTTTTTTGCGACAATTCTGTTCCAAAAGACTTTTCGTTGACTTCGATATTACACTAAGCGGAGTGTACGGTTCCACATCAGTGAGATCTTAGGGCAGACTTTACCAATTGTATGGCTGGAAAAAGGTAGAAGAGAAAAAGAAAATTGCCTTCTACGGTTTTACAATTTTGACCCAATCAGGGTCAGTTAGGTATCTGCCTAAGTCGGGTCACTTGTAGCGATCAGATTTGGATAAATATTGCCTTATCTCCCATTCTATATGCGCAGCCTTGATGCTGAATAAGACCACAATCTGTTGTATTTTCGGTTTATGTATAAGTCACGCTTGAAGCTTCTTAAACGTTTACTCTGATAGCTTTGTATGGAACAGATTAGTTTATTCAACCATCCAATGGCGTAGCTAGGATTTATTCCGGGGGGGGGGGGGGGCATAGGTATGAAATTTCCCCAAAACTTTTCCCGGTCAATGTGTATGTATTTCATATAAAATATGCAAACTTACAAGTATAACAACATTACCATGTCATTTTGTAATATTACCTGCATTTTAATCTTAAAGTATAACATAGAGCAATCGGAAATAACAAAGTATATTATTTTGGTAAACAACATCTGGTTTATTTGTATGTACTAAAGCAGTGGCTTACGCAGGATTTCTCTGAAGGGGGAGGGGCATGCAGTATGGTCTAAGGGGAGGGGTTTCCGGAAATTTTTTGACGTTTTCAAGGAGCCTACATGCAAAATGGTGCAAGATTTTCGACTTTGACGGCAACAGTGTTAAAAGTTGAATCGTGGTGGTTCATGAGGATAAAACTGAAACTTTTGTGTCTTTACATGCACTCATATGCCATATATGCTACCTTACGAAGTAAAACTTTCCATTAGATTTGCACACATTTAGAAGTCCAAATAAAAGAGTATTGATCGGTATTTGTGGTTTTTCTTGGCCACACAATGTTATTTTGTCATAAAGAATATCTAAGCGGAGAGCCACCATTGGTTGGCGCGGAGCGTAGAGAAAATTTGGAAAAATCAGACCCCTCAGATGGTCAAAATAGCGTATTTATGCTTGTAAAGAGAATCTAAACATGTAGTCTTTTTTAGCGATGTCACCAGTGGGAAACAGAGTCTACCTTTTTAAGTAAAAATCGGAATTTGACAGAATTTGCCTAGGTCTATTTGTAGGAATTAAAAAAAACGGCATCACTGAAAGAACTTGCAGGGACAATCCTTCCCCTTTGAAAAATTTTGAAAAATTGGGCGTCCTTATAAGCAATCTGGTGCCACATATGCTATCTTTTGAAGTAAAATCTGTGTTAATAAAGTTAGACTACGTACTTTTAAGAACAAAGAAAAAATGGCATCTGTGAGGGGGGCATGGCCAAAATGGTCTCCCTTTCGCATGCCACTAAGGAGGCCTAATAGTGGTTCGATCACACAGGATATCCTGTGAGAAAAGCGGTCTGTTATGTGTAGAAGGCTACAAGGTACTCGAAACATTGTCCATTTATTGTAACACTCAAAGTGAGCAGAAAGCTATTTTCCCGAACTAGCTTGTAAGTCTCCAAGGATTAGGCCTAGTAACAAAATCTAAGTGTGCCAAGGGATCCCGTTAATTCTAATTTCTAGATTAACTTTAAGTTTATCGTTGGCCACGGATTGTTTCAGCCCCATCCATCGTTATGTACACAGAGTAAAATCGTACAGCTACTGCTAGCTTGTAGCTTGTCCATTTATTGTAACACTCAAAGTGAGCAGAAAGCTATTTTCCCGAACTAGCTTGTAAGTCTCCAAGGATTAGGCTAAGTAACAAAATCTAAGTGTGCCAAGGGATCCCGTTAATTCTAATTTCTAGATTAACTTTAAGTTTATCGTTGGCCATGGATTGTTTCAGCCCCATCCATCGTTATGTACACAGAGTAAAATCGTACAGCTACTGCTAGCTTGTAGAAGAACATAACAACCTCGGGGGTCTACGGTAGTGACTTGTCAGTTTTCACATCCTTTTACTGATGAATTCCCAAAGTATCCCTAAATAACAGCTTCCTGTGCACTGAAATGCACTGATCATAACCCCCGTGCGTACAAGCACAAGAGAACATTCAATCTGCTACGCAACGAGGACATTTCTGTGGAACGCAAATTGGGCCGGTTCATGCGACACTGACGAAATCTGAGTTAATTTGTTGCATGAAAATACTAATTATGTATGAGAAATGTCTCACGATTTCTTATTCTAACAAAAATTTTGAGAAATGTTTGTGAAATTTTTGCAATAATAAGAAGATTCATCAAATTTCCCCATTTTCATCAAATTTCCCCAAAAATTTTTCCAGGGGGGGGGGCAACTTGCCCCCCTGCCCCCCCCCCCCAGTAGCTACGCCACTGCAACCATCTGTGCTTTGTGTGTAAGCATACTGTCACTGTTGGTGACTTTTCCAGTGGTAGTTGTAGTAATTGTTCAATAACAATTAAATGGCATGATAGCTGTATTTCTGAATCTAATGCCAATTCAATCGATAATTCATTATGTGTAGCTTGCTCCGGTACTTTAGGTTGTTACCCATCACTTCATGATAATAATTCCCCTTTAAACACAGTTGACCCTGATATTAATTCAGCTCAACGGTTCGAATCCAACAGCTGCAAGTATTACTTACGACTTCTTCAATCAAATTTCTGATGGTATTTGGGATAAAAATTTCACTTTATTTCATGTGAATGCTAGATCATTAGGCTGCAATTTTAATCAGCTTTTAACCTCCCTGATCAATTAGGGATGCTTGAACATGAACGTGCATTAGGGATCAATTAGGCATGCATTTTCTATAATTGGCATTAGTGAAACATGGTTCAATAATTCTAATACTTTACACACACTTTTCAATATCACTGGCTATAGTCTGGTACACGCATCTAGGCAGGGACGTGGTGGGGTGTAGCTTTATATGTAAATCTCAAACTGAATTATGAAATCCTTACAGACTTAAGTATATTTAGGGAAAATATTTTTGAATCTCTTTTCATTGAAATTCAAACTGCTTTTTCGTCAGTCATTGTAGGGGTGATTTACTGTCCAAATGGAACCGGCGAAAGTGCATTTGAAATCTTCTCTGAGTTATTCTTGTCTTTAAGTCGTCAAAATAAGTGTTGTTTTCTTATGGGAAATTTTAATTGTAATCTTTTAAACGTGTCTGGCTGTACTCGAAATCAATTTCTAAATCTTGTTTATTCTTACTCATACCGTCCACTTGTAAGCCTGCCAACACGAATAACATCGCATTCTGCAACAGTCCTTGATGTAATATTTACAAATAATTTATCAATGTCGTCCATTTCGGGTATAATCATAGATGATATATCTGATCATTTCCCAGTCTTTACTCTAGCTGACATGTCGGTCACTAAAACGGAAAACAAATCCTTTCTTAAAAGGAATTTCAATCAAGCCAATGTGACATTATTTCGCTCAAAAATTGAAAATGAAACTTGGACGGGACGGAGGTTTACAATTCAGTTGCTGTCAATACCGTCTTTTGTAATTTTAGCAATATATTTTGTAGTCATTTAGATAGCTCTATTCCTTGCAAAGTTCGTAGTAATAAAACAAATAGATCCCAAAATAACAATGACTGGATGACTCCTGCCATTCTTAATTCGTGTCGTACAAAAAAACCGTTTGTATAAAAATATCTCCGAAGTCGGTCTATCAACAATTTAAACGATTATAAACGTTTCCGTAATCGTCTTACTTCAGTTATCAGATTAGCCAAAAAATCATATTATACAAACCTGTTCAATAACAACAAAAATGATATTAAAGGTACTTGGCGCTCAATTAACACCTTGTTATATGGTCAGAGTACCGAATCTACACCCGAAAAAATTAGGCATAATGGTGATTATATATCTGATCCTTTTGAAGTTAGTAACACTTTCAATGATTTTTTTCAACTGACGTTGGGTCTGCCACTCATCAAAAGATACCACAGGTCAATGTCCACTTCCAGTCCTATTTACATAATCCTGTCACTGATTCTTTTTTTTGTAAATCCTGCAACAAGAGAAGAGGTTCTCAAAATAATTTTATCTCTTAAATCCTCCGCTGCTGGTTATGACGGAATCACCGCTAGTATTATGAAACTTGTTGCCCATTCTTTGTCTATTCCCCTCGCCTATCTTTTTAATTTTTCTGTTGAGAAAGGTCATGTTCCCAATTCCTTAAAAATTGCACGTGTTGCTCCGGTCTTTAAATCCGGTGATAAAGATTGTGTTAATCAGTATAGACCTATTTCTGTCCTCCAATGCTTCTCAAAAGTAATTGAAAAACTTATGTTCTCAAGATTATATTCTTATCTTGAGAAACGTAAATTAATTTACGACTATCAATTTGGTTTTCGTCCTGGCCATTCCACTGTACATGCTATTTTACACTTTACCAATAAAGTAATGGAAGCCTTCGAAAAGAATCATTTTGCTTCTGGCATATTTCTTGATCTTTCGAAAGCATTTGATACTCTTGACCATAATATTTTACTTAATAAGCTTGAGTACTACGGCGTCCGTGGTAATGTCCTGGACTGGTTTAGAAGCTACCTGACTGATCGTCGCCAGTTTGTGGTTATTAATAACATTAAATCGCTCCCTAAGTCAATTACATATGGTATCCCTCAAGGATCTATATTAGGGCCATTGCTTTTTATTATTTATGTCAACGACCTTCATACAGCCAGTGATACTTTCAGTATAACTTCATATGCTGATGATACAAGCCTCTTTCATTTAAGCTATGACATTAAAGATCTGATACGTAATATTCAAAATGATTTTGTCCATATACAGTACTGGTTTTATGCAAACAAATTATTACTCAATGTAAAGAAGACTACTGCTATTGTATTCCGTTCACCATCCAAGTATCTCAGTGCAGACATAGACTGTGTCCACCTTTGTGGTGTTAAAGTTATTTTTTGTGATGCTACCAAATTTCTCGGAGTTTATATTGATAAGAATCTTACATGGAAAAATCACTTCCAGCATGTATGTATAAAGTCTCACGAGGTGTTGGAGTTTTAAATGGGCTTCGAGGACTGTTACCTCGCAGTATCATGGTTACCTTGTATAATACCCTTATCCTTCCGTACTTTACTTATTGTAATGTCATTTGGGGTAGCACATATACTTCTAGAATTCAACCTCTTTTCATTCTTCAAAAGCGAGTTCTGCGCCACATTTGTAATGAATTCCATCTGCAATATACAAAACCTCTCTTTGCCAATCTCAATATCCTTAATATTTATGATGTTAATCGTTATTAAACTGGTATTTTCATATTCAACTGGTTAAGTGATTCACTCCCGTCAACATTTAAAACTTACTTTTAATTGCGTACTGGCACATATTCCTACCCCTGTCGACATCGAAACCACATAGCAATACCTTTTTTAGACTTAGATCCTCCCAGTTTGGAATTCGGTATAATGGTCCCAAATTATGGAACTCGTTTCCCAATGATATTCAAGAGTGTAAACTTTTAAGTACATTTAAGAAGCAATTAAAAGATCATTTTATCACCAACTACCTCTGAATAATTTTAATTCTTTGCTATCTGTTCCATTTATTTGTGTTTTTGTGTTTCTTTTTCTGTATTATATATGTGTTTTGTAGTAATTGTTTTCTGTTAATTTAAGTCTCTGTAAAGGGGTGTCAACGTACATAAGCTCCCTGGAGCTTCTTGTTGTCATTCCTCAGTCTCTTCAGTACCCTGTACATACAAATAATTCATAACATATTTCTTTATATGAAAGACTGAAATAAAGTTCTATGAAATTGAAATTGACGTAGGCCTACTTAAAACACATCGTGCAATGTGTGCGTGTGTGTGTGTGTGTGTGTGTCGATATACATAAATGTAGACTTATAAACGGCAAATAAAGGCACTGTCTTATTCCTGCCGTGGTCCAACCAACTATATGTAAACAGCCTCTGTAATTTATATAATAGAAGAAAGTAAGAAACGGCGTTTGTAGCCATTTGAGTGGGACTAAATTCATTTCTGTCTGATTTAGCTCAATTCTGCGCCCGAGAAAACCTCTTGCAATTGAAAAAGGTTAAAGAAGGGCTTCAGGTCATGTCAAGTTTTGATATGTTAGAGGAGTACTACTTATTTTAAGCGTTTCTTTCAAATTTGAATTGAAATCCGATGGTTGGTTCTCAAGACATGAGCAAGTACAGTTGTCACATCTTCAACAAAAGGTGAACTTGAAGCAAGCACATATGACATCATTTCGTCACGCTAATGAACAGTCTTTCTTTTGCTTTAAACTTCACAACCTACTGCTTTCGCCTCCACAATCTCATTTTATCGGGATGGGGCTACATATGTGGCATGAGGACTTAAACAACTTTACATTCCCCACAAGGAGGTCCTATTCCTATTAACCCTTCACCGTTGTTTGGGTCCTTTTGGACACATACGGAGAGCGCAGCTGTCACCCATCTTTACTGTTTCACGCGGAGCTCGAAACTGCGAGTAGCTACCCGAAAATTCGGCCACAACATCGAGAGGGACAATAGTTTAAGGTCACGGGGTCAATAACCTACGGAAGCTGATGTGGGGCGTGCTACGTCCGCTTTTCCGCCCACTCCAGAGGCGCGCAAATATGACCCGATTGGAGAACAACGGTAAGGGGTTAACTTCAAGGTCAACACAACAGTCTGAAAAAAGGGGGTGGGGGACAAATCATTCCTTGTTGATGTGAGGAAGTGATCACATAACCCTTCCTGCACTCTAGCTCACTTTCGAAGACAAATCTAGTGACTTTATTTACTGATATCTAGAGAAATAAACGTCCGATTTGAATGGAAGGTTCACGATTCTGTGTAAAATTGGTTCCCCCTTTCACGTATGAAAACTAATTATTCTTAAACTTCCCCTTTAATTATTTAAAGAATCAGGGGAAGGCAATGGTACTAAGAAAACGGCATACTTTGTCCCTAGTTCACTTTTCCAAAAATTGTAAATTGTAAATGGTTACCATGCAGTTTAGTGAATAGGTTTATTTCCTGATCTTTTGTGTAGATCACCGTCATATTTAAACTAAAGTTTTACGATAAATGAATCTACCGAAGTCACACAGCCTTGAACAGCCTTGTTAGAAGTTTCGCCCCTGCTGGTTCTCAGACAAATCCGTTGAAAACGTTCAAACGTGTTCGTGTCAACAAGACTCAAAGGTATTGTCATTGTACAAAAGAGTTTCGTGGGTAAATATCGTAGAATGCATGAAATTTACAGATTGAGAACAGGCTAAAGCTACAAAATTTGAGCATATTTTAGGCTTGAATAAATTCTTTGTAACGTAAGATCAATATGCCATGGTGATTAGAAAATCGTTCTGACAATTTTCAGTTTTCAACAATCCATTTGAAATAGTTAAAAGAAATACCAAAAATAAAGTCTTATACCTATGTAGAATTGTTAGTCGACGAATCTCCAAATCCGTAAGTTGTGTCGTTTTCTTGTCTTTATTGGGAATGCACGGAAAAACTTCTGTAGAGTGCATCGATTTAATGAAATGGAATAAATGAATACTCAGTAGGCGTATTGTCATACGCATTTGAAAAGTTCAATTCGAATTGACGGCACTCCTTTCTTACTCACTTAGGCACTTTTAAAAAAGTGCAAATTCCAGAGTATTGACCTTTGGTATCATCTTTGTTTACCTGAAGATGCTTTCACACAAAAAGGGATAAATCAGCTGAGCCTTGCCGACGGAACGCCAAATTTTCTTCCTAGAGCGAAGGAATGGAACTGCATGTCAATAGAAAGCTCGAATATGGGCCCAATTTGCCCTAGAATAAAGAATACTGCTTTCCGCCCCTCACCAACTAAACAGATTGCGGCCTGGGTGTGAACTCCGAGTCAGTCGCCTCTGGTCTACAAAGTCTATATTCTGAATTGTATGAGATATCCTTTTGAAATTCTCCCAATTGGTGCACCTCCGGATTGAATTGATTGCACGACGCTGAAGCCAGATACCACTTTATGATGACACCCCTTGCGTTGCCCCTGTAATTTCTCAACTTGGTGAAGCATTATTTTGGGTTGCGTTCGAAACGGCAGAAAAGCAAATGACGTTACTTCGTTTTAGACCAGAGAAATTCCAAACTTTAGCTGGAGGGAGCGTCCCACAATAACAAATTGGGCGAAGCCAAGGGTCGCGTGACGCGGGAATGTAAATGTGTGTTTGCAGTTTTAGTCTTGTGTTTCCTTCTTGCTGCGCACGGTACGTAACCGATTGCGTGTTTTTTAACGCAATGGCATAGAACGGTGTTTTTAAGCGTGTGGTGAAATGTTGCTGCAAATGGACGTGTATGAACCAGAATATTGCGACGTTTCGAATGTTTAATGTACTGCATGCACTCTGATGACCCACAGGTTTCACACTACGACGGTGTCGCGGAATCAGGTAACTACAATCAGTGGCAAAGCTAGAGATTTCGATCAGAGGGGCGAAAATGGTCTACAGGGGCGCTTGGAAGGAGTAAATACCCTTGGACTCAACACAATAGCTTTTCAGATATTCCTTTTTGATTTTCTGCACCTTGTAGAAGACTACTTCGCCATTTCTCCTCAGCAAGTTTTGTATTGAAAAAATGTAAATTTTCTATCCATGGTCCTACGCAGAAGAAAATTCGGGGGGGGGGGGGCGAAATTATTTTGGGGGTGGACCCCGCGCCACAATGAATTGGCGCGGAGCGCAAGGAAATTTGGGCCTCAAATGCCTCTCAGATCGTTGAAAATGGCATTTCTAAAGCCTATTTACCGCATATAGACAGGGGTAACACCGAGGGAACTGTTAAGAAATTTCGATGTTAATTTTTCTTTGTCTTTTTCTTTATGTTACCTTCTTTTTTTCAGGTTTTTTTATTTTCCGGGGGAGGGCAAGTTCTCCCCTTGCCCCTACCTGCGGACACCCTTGTTTTTATCCCTCTCTTTCACATTCTAGTATGATGGCGGTCATTATATCTTGTGTAATTATCAGGTCTCGATTTAAGATTTTAATGTAATAATGGGCTACTTTGTGAAGAAAAAGATTAAACCTGCTAGAGCCAAATAACAAGCAATCTTACAGGAAATTTATCACCTTTAGGTGTATATTTTTGGTATCTGGAAATCAATATAAGTACACGAAGAAACAGTAATTGACGTATTTTACATTTTGTGACCACTCTGAAATAGACAAGAAAGTCAAAGGTATCTGACCTTTGCTCTAAGGCTCATCATGTGGCAAGCGTTCCAAAAACATCTGAAACTACAGTGGGGAAGGGGAAGAATGCTGAGTTGTCAGTGACTTTTTGCATACCATTGTGTGTCTGTAATTCAAATTGATTCACTCCTCAGGTATCCCATTCTTTTTGCCTGCATTGCCACAGGTTGGGGTTCAAACAATCTGTGAAAACTATTTTTTGACACAGGTTATATGTGGTAAAATGGGGTTGACATAGGCATGTTTAGGAAAAATCTAGTAAATTTTAAATTGTAAGGCTTTTTGTTTGGATCATTGTATAAATCATGGTGCCAAAGGCTTTTGATGTCCCTTTCACGATATTTTCTGATAACAGATTGTGTATGAAAGCTTTACATTTCATCTTCCAATAATAACGTAAGATACATCCATCTGTTGGTACCTTTAAAACATATTCAACAAAACATTTTTACTAGTTGGCATTTCGATTTTATGTTTCAATATACTGTCAGGTTTCACGTGCTGGTGGGACACCAAAGCTTTGACATGCTCTGTGTTCTTTGTTTTGAAGTGTATGGAAATGTTAACATTCGTGATTTAATGTTTTGCATTACTACAATGTAGGTACATTATGTCGTTTCTCGTAGCAATTTTGACCTTTTACATGTTTAGCTGATCAAGTATGTTCGGGCAGAGTTCATGGGTTTCACGTGTGAACAAAAATCAAAATTTTGGTACCATTCCCACCTTATCGTTTACATGTGAACCATGTTTTGTTCTTAGGGGAAACTGAAAAATGTGTGGTAAACAAATCCGTGTTGCTGCATCTTACTTTGTCACAACCGATTTTGTGTCTGAACGTAGAAAAGAATCATTCAAATATACACATAATTTTGAAAGTTATGCGAGTACTTTTTGCAACTGATATAACTGAGTGTGCCAACAGTAATGAAAAAAAAATACTCTTAGAAGGACATGTACCGTATTCCATAAGCTGCATGATCTATGGCATGAAGTTCTACAAATTGGCTTTGGTGTCGTTTTAATCCAATATTTTTATTTTCGTGATGCAATAAGGTTTAAAGATGAGTGTATTAACTGGGGAGTAATGTTATAGTTCAGTTGGCAAATAACTTCTTTTGCCTTTCCTTTTTCATGCAATGTCCAATTTTTACCCAAAATGTCATATAGTTGTGTCCCTTTATTAATGAAAGCAGCCGTTCAAATGTTGACCTGTTTTGCTATGTGTCACCCAGCTTTCCCCAAGTTGTCCAAAAATTTGAAATTGTCACGTGAGACATTTTGCTGACCAAATTTCCCTTCGCATGCTGCAGATGCGAAACATGGATTTCGTGAGAAACGTCATATTGCCTTTGAAAACCCATTCCCTTGAAGCTTGGACAAACTTATCCTGTCCTTGAAGCCCTAGATTGTTACGCAACTGACAAAAAGCAACATTGTTGCAGATTACATGGTCCAGTGACAGCCAATTGTTGCCTGCAGTTTTCTATTGTTGTAAAATCGGCCAAGTATTTTCGCTATCGGCCAAGTCATGACGACAACTTTCAATGGGCAGATTTCTCTAATGGTGGGAACTTACTCACGGTTAATGAACACATCAGATAGGATCTGCTTTCCGACCGAGTTCAATGATAACAAATCGACTGCATGGCCAAGTTGTTAGATCAACCGACTTGTAGCAGGGAGGTCTGTAGTTCGAGTCCTGACCGGGTCATACCGAAGGCTTTACAAATAGAACACACAGCCATAGTGACTGGTTCTCTCAGCATAAGTACAAGAATTTACATACACGATAGCAGGTGAGAGCGTGTTTGTAGCGCCACCTATTAAACAAGCCAGTGAGCCACAACTAGAAAAACTGCTTTTGCCGACCCCACTTGAACCAATTGCCAAGAAACTGAACCGTAAAACTCATTTAAATCTAACGAAAAGTCCAGTCAAATCGGGATAAGCTGGATTCGAGATGATTCAGTTGGATTCCAGTTAAAATCTTTTTCAAAACTTACAATCTCTTAAGCCCAGTTGATCTAATATGAAGTGATTGGTATATTACACAGGTTTTATATTAAAGCAATTCGAATGCTATTGTAACTCAGCTCAAACCAGTTAGTTTATTATAAATTTGGAACCAGTTAGACCTATTTAAATTAAACAATTACATGGGTCCAACTGAAATTGAACCGGGTAACCTTTTAAACCAGTCAATGAGAAGAGTCATACTCAACTGGATGCAGTGACAGAAATAGTGGAAAAGTGGAGAGCCCTAATATGTCAGATTAAAATGAGAGAAATAAACATTCTGATAGAATCCGTAAATTTTGGAAGAATTTCCTGATGATGTTATTAAGAAAAAAAAAACATCGGTGAGATTATGATACGGTTTTTATCCCTTTGTCCCCAAATCAGCGATGCCAGCTAATTCAGAGGGGGAAATTCGTTAGATTAAATAAATTCAAAGTTAGACATATCCTATCCCTTCAAAGTGCATGCAATTTTCGAACATAATTATATCTGTTTCAATCACGGGAACACAGTGGCGTAGCTACTGGGGGGGGGGGGGCAAATAATTTGGGGAAATATGATGAAATTGGGGAAATTTGATGAATTTTCTTATTCTAACGAAGATTTCTCAAAATTTTTGTAAGAATAAGAAATTGTGAGACATTTCTCATAGATAATTCGTATTTTCATGCAACAAATTAACCCACATTTCGTCAGTGTCGCATGAACCGGCCCTACTTGCCTTCCACAGGAACATCCTCGCCGCGTAGCAGATTGAATGTTCTCGTGTATACGCGCGGGTGTTATGATCAGTGCATCTCAGTGCACAGGAAGCTGTTATTCAGGAATTTAACAACAGCTGATACAGTGCAACTAACACTGAAAGGCTTTAAACATGAACTTATCCCCTTGTACACACTCTCTGAGTTGTACACTTTGGGAGTTCAGTAAAAGGATGTGAAAAGTGACTAGTCACTAACGTAGACCCCCGAGGTTATATATTCCTACAAGCTAGTAGAGGTAGGGGTTTAAACTATACTGATTTTACTCTGTGTACATAACGATGGATGGGGCTGAAACAATCCATTGCCAACGATAAACTTAACGTTAATCTAGAAATCAGAATGAACGAGATCCATAGGCATACTTATATGTTGTTACTTAGCCTAATTCTTGGAGGCTTACAGGCTAGTTCGGGAAAATAGCTTTCTGCTCACTTAATGGGGTGTAACAATTAACGGGTCCATGAGTACCTTGCAGTCTTCTACACTTAACAGACTGCTGTTCTGACAGGATATCCTGTGTGATCGAACCACTATTAGGCCTCCTTTCAGTGGCGTACGAAGGGGGGGGGGACCATTGGGCCATGCATGATGGCCCAATGGTTCCCCCTTACCGATGTCTTTCTGTCTTTGTTCTTAAAAATACGGAGTCAAATTTTAGTAACACAGATTGTACTTCAGAGATAGCATATGGGCACCAGATTGCATTTAAGGACACCCAATTTTTCAAAAATTTTCAAAGAGGAAGGACTGCCTCTGCAAGACCCCTAAGTGATGCCATTTTTTTAATTCCTACAAATAGGCAGTTCTGTCAAATTCCAATTTTTGCTATAAAAGGTGGACTCTGTATCCCACTGGTGGAATCGATTAAAATAAAAACTACATGTTAAGGTTTTCTTTACAAGCATG
Organism: Holothuria scabra; assembly: GCA_037179385.1. NCBI lineage: Eukaryota > Metazoa > Echinodermata > Holothuroidea > Aspidochirotida > Holothuriidae > Holothuria > Holothuria scabra. The sequence continues at coordinate 45,340,080 of CM074188.1, forward strand.
AATACGCTATTTTTGGCCATCTGAGGGGGCTGATTTTTTGAAGTTTTTTTACACTCCACGCCAACCAATGAAGGCGCTAGGCTCAGTCTTTTGGGCAAAGTTACATTTTTGGGGTCAAATTAGCTCTTAACTCTCTGATCACTTTGCAGTTTGCGAACATATTTTGAAGTGGGCATTTTATTGCAAACGACAAAAGAAGATAGCGACTCGCTATATTCTTCGTATAAGTCAGGAAAATGCTGTTTCCGACCATCTGAGGGGTCTGATTTTTCGAAATTTTCTCTATGCTCCGCCCCAACCACTGGTGGCGATCCGCTTAGATAATCTTTATGATAAAATAACGTTTTGTGGCCAAGAAAAACCACAATCCTATACCGATCAATGCTCTTTAATTTTGACTCCTAATAGTGGGCAAGTTTAATGACAATGTTTACTTCGTAAGGTAGCATAAATGGCATAAGAATGCATGTAAAGACACAAAAGTTTCAGTTTTATCCTCATGAACCACCATGATTCAACTTTTGACACTGTTCCTGTCAAAGTCGAAAATCTTGCACCCTTTTTCATCTAGGCTCCTTGAAAACGTCAAAAAAATTTCCGGACATCCCACCCCTTAGACCATACTGCATGACCCCCCCCCCCTTCAGAGCAATCCTGCGTACGCCACTGCGTTACTACATACAAATACAAATAAACCAGATATTGTTCACCAAAATAATATACTTTGTTATTTCCGATTGTTCTATGTTATACTTTAAGATTGAAAACGCAGGTAATATTACAAAATGACATGGTAATGTTGATATACTTGTAAATTTGCATATTTTGTAAGAAAAACATACACATTGACCGGGAAAAGTTTTGGGGAAATTTCATACCTTTGCCCCCCTGGAAAAATCCTAGCTACGCCACTGCGGGCACATATTTGCAGTTGCACGCGTGCTGTTGTATTTCAATTAAGATGAATGGGATATGTGTTTACCTTCGCACAAAATTTGAGAAATGTCAGAATTGTAGCCCATTCTTGGACTATTTGTATCTTGGGGTAAGCTATCGCTGCAAGTGGAAGACAGTGTGGGGGTCAATTTCAAAACTCCTGTTGGTCATACCCTTGATTCGTGAACTTGATTGTCTGGCAAATTGTAAGCCATGAAAAGTCATCTTCGCTACTAAGCACTGGAGCAATTTTTCGGTGTTAAAAAGAAGGGGCAAATTCTTCAGTCTAAATTCAAAGTTAGACATATCCTATACCTTCAAAGTGCATGTAATTTTCGAACATAATATCCATTTTAATCAAGGGCACATGATATTTACAGTTGCATGCGTGCTGTTGTATTTCAATTGAGATGAATGGGATGTGTGTTTACCATCGCTCAAAATCTGTAAATGTCAGAATTGTAGCCCATTCTTGGACTATTTGTATCTTAGGGTAAGCTTTCGCTGCAAGTGGAAGATAGTATCAGTGGGGGTCAATCTCAAAACTCCCGTTGTTCTTGCCCTTGGTTCGTGAACTTGATCCTCTTGCAAATTGTTAGTCAGGAAAAGTCATAGTCGCCACTTACTTTGACGCAATTTCAAAGTCGACTCCTAAAGACCACATCCTCTCACCCCAGACATTTGAATTTCTCCGAATCAAAATAAACCCCATCCCACAGCTGTTTAAACTTATTTTCATCTATCAGCAGTTTATCGTTTCAACTTGAGCATACAAGACATCAATGTCTAATCAAAACACTCCCAGTGCGCTACATGCTGTGTAATATAGCTACAGTATTCTGGATTTTAAAACGTGAAGTCAAACAAAGAACTTTGAAAATTGAGAATTTCTGTGGACTAATGCACAGAATTGTAGTTTGGGGTTGTGAGTGTCTGTCTTCAATTTGTAGCAATTTTATATATGGTCGCCACTTTACTCACGTTTACGCTGCACACGATACTATACAATGGTATAAAAACTGATTCGCCCCGTTAACTTTTATTATGGTAGCCTTTAGATTGTCTATTCAAGAATAGACACCGTTCTTAACAATACAAGTGAGAGTTTACTTAGTGGGTAGGTTACCATGTGTATGACCTGCACTATCCCTGGTTCTGTCAAGTAAGTCCCAAGCACTGGGAGCTGGAGCTACCAGCTCCCTGGCATAAACGCTGCATAAACAAAGCAAACAAAGGTAGGTGACGTCACAGTACAGTCATGGATGGGTGAATAACTTTCCAGGCTATTGTAAGACACCTGAATTCTCATTACTCTCAAGGTTACAGACGAGAATCTAGAAAAATATATTCAACTCCAGCGATCTTAAAAAAATGCAAAGAAAAATTGTTATGGCAGTGTCGTTCCAGACCCCGGAGTTACAAGTGAAAGAATACAAATACTGAAAGGGTACGAAGAAAAAAAATTGTGGCCTAAAAATATATGTAAATCAAATTGATCTTCGAAATACAAAGCATGATTATTGTCATAATTTCGTTCCTGGCGTCCTTAGTTGATGACGGTGCAAAACCGGTGTAAAACAATTCTCAGAAGCTGAATACGAAGAACCATTTTGGTCTAAAAATATATGATGCCAACAGGGGTCAAAAATAGTCCGTCTTTTCTCTAAATACATTGCAAAGGAGAACCTTGACCTTAAAGGAAAAGTAATTTAGCTGAACAAGACAAGGAATATTTGTTGTTGCAGAGTTTTGTTCCTGAAGCGAGGGGTTCCTGGTAAATGACTGAAAAAACTGAATGGTTACGAAGAAACGAAGGAAATTTGTAGTTTATATATGTATGTAAAGCTTATGATATTGACAACAATGCACAGCATGATTAGAAGATTTATTGCCAGTTTTGTTCCTTACTTCCGGAGTTGTTGATGACGCACAACTGTGTACAACAGTTCTCATAGGCCGGCTTCAGATTGAGGCAAGTGCCACCTGAAATGGTCATTCACGCCACAATGTTTTTTCGATACCCTGAAATGTCTATAAACGGAAAAATTCAGGTATATGGGTACCTTCGCGTGGGTTGGGGAAAAATAGCGGGGTATCTGCCAAGAGTCTGGGTGCTGAAAAATAAAAAAAATTAAGGGGTAGGGGAAAGTAAAATGGCTATTATCTTTCATCTAGAAACTCGAGAGTTGCAAACTACCCCTCAAAATACTTACAAAGAAATTGTCTTTTAGTTGATATACAGATTTTGAGATTCACGTGCCTATTGAGGTCATTAAAAGCCAAAAAGGCACGAAATTTGACCTTTGACCTAAATCTTGACTATGCTATTTTAAAATGTAATTGTGTACAGTAAATCGATTCAATTGTCCTAGTTTGACCTGAAATGATTATATTGCATGTCTTCAGACAATTTTAGGCTACTAATGTTCCAGGGGTTGTACTTAGGAAGCACCAGTGTCGAACGAAATGTTAACTAGTAAAAATCTGTCAGAAAAACATAGTTTTCCAACCCGGAAATGACAATCTGTTCATGGTTAATGAGAGGTACAAGCTGTTCACCATCTTGAAATCATTTTTATATCTATTTAAGCATTTCTTGTTAAAGCAAATTTATTAATTGCGTATCTACATGTCTATATCGATACCCCTGTCGGCCTGTCCCTTCTTAATACCTAAAAAGGTGCAAAACAATACAATGAAATATCAGTACTAATAGCTTTAAATTGGGCAGGAGATTGAGGTAAGTGCCATCTGGAGTGGTCATAATAGGCTATGACCCACAGGCATCTCACAGGCAACCCTACAACTCTCCGTCGCAATATTTTTTGGAAACGTTACGGTCCGCTGAACACTAAATAAAGTGGTATTACACTGTTAAAAAAATTCTCTGTAAATTTACATAATTTTTATGGCAAATTTTTTTCCAACCAAATAATGTTTTTTTTACAGGCAGACTGTAATCATGAAAAAACATTAAGGGTTTGTTTTTTCTTTACAGTTTTTGCATGTAAATTAGTTTACAAACGTCTACTGTAAAATCGAATTACAGAATTGTTCTGTTTTGTTTACCTTAATTTTATGTGAATTTACAGCCTACTGTTTCCATTCCCGACGTTTTAATATTTATTATAATATCGCTTTTTTATCTTTCATATGTTATTACGTAACATACACTTCAACATTACGTAGATCAGGTATTTGCTTATCAACGTAATGTGTCGTTACAAAGTTTTTTTTCTAAAAGTCCCCACGACTCTCTGGCGAAGAGCCAAGGGGCGAAAACCAAACGATTACTCCCGGAGGAGTTCTGCTCCCTTAAGGAGCTTAACGTCCCAAATGGACAAGTACGCCCTCCAAAGGGCAAACACTGAGTGGTCCTGCTCTAGACTGGCTGAATAGAACAGAAGCCACAACCTGGATGCAGTTTAACGTCATGCCCAGGACAAAGATGTTTTCAATCAAAGCACATTGAGGATGCTTTGTTGTCATATTGTTGCTAAGTAGACCGCTATCTCTAGGAACTTTGTAATTGGAAAGTCACATTTTTTGTACAATATAATAATTGTTTTTAAAATAAATATGACAAAGAATGCAAATACATTGGTTGCAAACATTTCCAGACAAGGTAAACAATAAGTTTATCACTTCCTGATTAAAAAACGCCAAAGAAGATATTATTCAAAGCAACAGCAATACTTTTGTTAGGAAAATGCCTACAAAATAAGCTCCACCCATTTATGCAAAATGAGATTTACGTCATAAAGTGGTAAATTTACAGACTCTTTCAAGTAAATTTGTGAAATGTTTTTAATTTGCTCCGATCAAGTGCATGAGCGCCTGTGGCGATGAGTTGACATCAGTATACCAATCGTCAGTGCTCTGAAATTAGGGATTTACAATTTCATTTTACTTAAAAATGTGTGACAAAACACCAGTTGTATGATATTTATAACTAAGAACGTAATAACTAAGTATGCTTTTATAATAAATGTAAGTTAATTTTCAAATAGGGCCATAAATTTGCCAAAAATGTTTTTTTTTTTAAACTGAAACTTCGCAGAACGATGCATGTTATATATTTAAAATTTTCTGACTATTTCTTATTTGTTTGTTTGGGCTTATTTTTATGTGAAATCACATTTTTATGTGAAATCAGAAAAATACAAAATACTGTTAAAATTTCTGTAAATTTACAGAAAAAGTTTTACAAAGCAGTAAAATTTGGTTAAAAAAGCAGACAGAAATGGTTTTTCAAATAAATAGAAAATACATGTTAAACAACCTTTTTTTATTGTAGCAATACAAAGTGTCTGTAAAGATACAGAAAATCTCTATTAAAAGCAAAATACAAAAAGTTTAAGTTAAAAAAAGGCTGTAAATTTACAGAAATTTTGAACAGTGTAGTAAATATTTTGGGTCAGTCGCCCGTTCAAAATGGCTGCCAAAAACAAAGTGGTAGCAAACTTTTGAATATTTTGTATTAAATAATAATAAAGAAAATATTCTTAAAAAATATTTTTGAGGGATCGACTTTTAAAATTTAGTCATATCTTATGACAAGTATTCCAGAATTAATTTTTGGGACTGTTTTGGTGAGATTAAGGTTAACCAAGATGGCGGAAAAACAACAAACTAAATGAAATATTTCCAAAAAATTGTGAAAAAATGCAAATTTCCACATTCCTCAATCACAATGATGTAAAATAATGTTTTCAAATAAAGGTAGAACTTGACAATCCTAGGTACAAGAGTATTTGTCATTCAATATGTCAAAAATGCACTGAAGAAGTAAAAACAATACAGTAAAAATTCCCCACAAAAATAAGAAAATAATTAAAAAAATGCAAATAAATGTCAGAAAATAATCACTAAAAATATATTTCGACTAAAAATTTCTAATATCTTTATTGTACATAATTCTCAGAACATGATATCTGGTACTTTATGAAGGACACCATACTAACTAAGATGGCGGAAACAACAATATGGCCGCCAATAAAACGATCATAATGTATAAAAAATAAAAAGAAAAATATTTATTTAAAATACTTCTGACACAGTTGCCCTTAATTTCTGGCCAGATTTTATGACGAATAATCCTAATTTACTTTTTAAAATACTTCTTTCAGAACTCAGATCAACCAAAATGGCGGAAAAGCAAAATGGCCGCCAATGCATTAATTATGTTGATATATCATGACGATAGGAAAATAATCATTAAAATTACTTTTGGCACAGGAAAACCTAACCTGTGTACATTTTATGTTTTAAATATTCACAAAGTTATTTTTCTGGACATTTTTTTTAGGATCCAGGTCAACCAAGATGGGAATATAGCAGTTGTTAAATGTTAAAATTTCAATATATTCTGATAATAGAGAAAATAATCCGTAAAAATTACTTTTTCTGACAGTTGCTCTTTACAAATGGCCATATTTTATGTTAAATATTTAACACATTTAAACCTTAAATCTGTCCCAAAAATACATTTTCAATGGCAATTAAAGATTGTGGAAAGATTTTAGGTTTTAATGTGTTAGAAATATCTCTAGTGATTATTTTCTTTATTATTAAAAAATGTGGCAATTATATTACTGACGGCTATTTTACTTCTTCCACCACCTAAATTGACCTGAATTGCATCTAAAATGTTTTAAAAACACGTTTCAATTATTTGGCATAAAAGGAGGCCATTTATAAAGAGCAACTGTCAGAAAAAAATATTTTTACGGATTATTATCTCTATTATTATAATTAATTGAAATTTTAAAATTAGCGACCATTTTGCCATATCCGCCATCTTGGTTGACCTGGATCCTAAAAGAAATGTCCAGAAAAATACTTTGTGAATATTTACAACAGAAAATGGACACAGGTTAGCTTTTCCTGTGCCAAAAGTACTTTTAATGATTATTTTTCTATCGTCATGATATATCAACATAATTAATGCATCGGCATCTGTGTGATGCCTGTGGGCCATAGCCTATAATGACCACTCCAGATGGCACTTACCTCAACCTCCTGCCCAATTTGAAGCTATTAGTACTGATATTTCATTGTATTGTTTTGCACCTTTTTAGGTATTAAGAAGGGACAGGCCGACAGGGGTATCGATATGGACATGTATATACGCAATTAATAAATTTGCTTTAACGAGGAATGCTTAAATAGATATAAAAATGATTTCGAGATGGTGAAGAGCTTGTAACTCTCATTAACCATGAACAGATTGTCATTTCCGGGTTGGAAAACTATGTTTTTCTAACAGATTTTTTACTAGTTTTTACTAGTTTCGTTCGACACTGGTGCTTCCTAAGTACAAACCCTGGAACATTAGTAGCCTTAAATTGTCTGAAGACATATAATATAATCATTTCAAGCCAAACTAGGACAATTGAATCGATTTACTATACACAATTACATTTTTAAAGAGAACATTCAAGATTCAGGTCAAAGGTCAAAATTCGTAGCTTTTTGGCTTTTAATGACCTCAATAGGCACGTGATTCTCAAAATCTGTATATCAACTAAAAGACAATTTCTTTGTAAGTATTTTGAGGGGTAGTCTGCAACTCTCGAGTTTCTAGATGAAAGATAATAGCCATTTTACTTTCCCCTACCCCTTAATTTTTTTTATTTTTCAGCACCCTGACTCTTGGCAGGTACCCCGCTATATTTCCCCAACCCACCGGAAGATACCCACATACCTGAATTTTTTCTGTTTATAGACATGTCAGGGTATCGGAAAAACATAGTGGCATTAATGGTCATTCCAGGTGGCACTTGCCTCAATCTGAAGCCGGGCTATCAGTAATTGGAAGGATGCGAGAAAAAGCGTTAAATCTACAAATATACACCAACAGGTACCAAAAGTGTCCTTTATTACACAAGCTCAAAATTTAGACAATAGCACTACATAGCCTAAAGATATAGGTGGAATATGTGATCTCAAATTTTACTCTAAAGAATCACGAGGGCATTTGCCAGAACAAAGAACTTAAGACCTACCCTTGTATGATTAATGTAAACACAAGTTAGCGCGTTTGAATTTTGCTTGGATATTTTTTAAAATGATTCTTTACAGTTCGGTTTTTTCATTATGAGTTATCCGCAATGATTCAGGTTACAATCATAGGACAATAAATAGTTTGTTTTATTGTTGTTGTTGTTGTTGTTGTTTATTTCAACTGTACTACATACAAACGTACATTCATTATCATTATTATTATGATACAATACGTAATAATATTTACAAGAAACGTGAGTATGAAGACAGTAGAAAAGGAACCAGATGAAGCTTGCAAGCTTTTCTAGTCTGGCCCTAATAACTGAGATGTTCTTAATTGCTTACACAACTAGAATATATAAATACGGATATGACTCCTGTAACATTTACATGATTGTATATAAAGAATTGCTGCTAGTTTGATGCTTACTTTTAGCCAGATTTTTATTTATTTATTTATTTGATTATTTATTTATTTTTTTTGCCAGGTAAAATTAATTATCCACATACAATAACAAGAAAGATTTCTTTAAGTACTTCATCTTGAATAGATTAAGGTTAGGGGCATTTCTTATGCTAATGTCAAAAGAGTTCCAGAGAGATACCCCGCTACTTCTCACATGAGAGTGCGCAAACATTGTCCTAGTATATGGCTGGAGAAGATTATCTCTTCTTCGTGTTGGATAGTTGTGATGACAACTATTAAGGGTGAAAAAGGAATGGAAATCAGGAGGGAGTTGACCGCTGTTGTGCCTATACAAAAGAACGCCTAACTGGTAATTGTAGTACGTGGTCCTTTAGAGTTAGAATATTATAATGGTGAAAAAGTGGAAGAGAATGAGTGTATGGTGAAGCTTTTGATATAGTTCGTACAGCCCTCTTTTGAAGAATAAAAAGCTTGTATGTATATGTTGGCAAGGCATTACCCCATAATAAAATACTATAAGTAAGGTGTGGTAAAATTAATGCATTATAGATAGTTAACAAGGAACAACTAGGAATATAATGTTTTAGTCTATTCATAACACCGACGATTTTAGAAACGGATTTAGTGACGTTGTGAATGTGATCCTGCCATGTGAGTTATTATCAATTGTAACCCCTAAGAACTTAGTAGAATTTTCACTACGTATGATGGTGTTCTTAAAATTTATAGTAAAACGTGCAGTTTCACCTTTCATATTATTAAAAACCAATAATTTAGTTTTACTTATATTTAAAGATAACTTGTTTGACGCTAACCATTCAGAAACATTTTTTAACTCTGAAGAAACAACTTGGAGGGCTCGATTGACATCAGGATTATGATAATAAACAGTTGTGTCATCGGCAAGTAATATTAACTTCAGTAATTTTGACGACTTATACATATCATTGATATATAATATAAAAAGAAGAGGTCCCAGTATTGAACCTTGCGGAACACCGATATTAATATTATTAAGATTAGAGTCCTTCCCTTTAAAACGGACAAATTGTTTACGATTTGAAAGATAACTTTTAAACCAATCAAATGCCACACCCCGTATTCCATATCTGTACAGTTTGTTCAATAAAATTTCATGATTTATAGTATCAAAAGCTTTAGATAAATCGGTAAATAAGGCCACGGTGCTGACTCTATTATCTAGGTTACACACTATATCATCAACAAACTTTAAAGCAGCCATATATGTGGAGTGACCCTTCCGAAATCCATACTGCCCGGAATATAATAGGTAATTCTTATTTATAAAAGCTGATAATCTATTGTATGTAAGTCTTTCAAAAATTTTAGAAATAGCAGGCAGAACTGAAACAGGGCGGTAATTAGATACAGTTTCAGCTCCACCAGATTTATAAATTGGAATGACCGTTGCAAATTTAAGTTCATTCGGAAAAACACCTTCAGAAAAAGATAAATTCAAAATATGAGTAAGAGGATCAATAATATGGCCATGTATCTGTTTTAAAATATAATTGGTAAGGCCATCATACCCTGGGGATTTCCCACTTTGAAGTTTCAATATAGTACTAACCACTTCCTCATGACTCACTGGGTGTAAAATAAAGCTATCTAAAACACTAATATCATTGAGATAACAATTGTAGTTATAGTACGTTACATCTATTTTAGAAGCTAGATTTTCGCCTACAGATGTGAAGAAATTATTAAAATCATTAGCAAACTTTTGCATGTTATTCGAATCATCATTTGTATGTAAATCCTCAATTCCAGTCGCATTAGTGTTGCCACCCCCTCTGTTCAGTATCCCATTAATACCAGACCAAATCTTCTTACTGTTATTTTTGTTTTTACTAAAGTACTCATAGTAATACGATTTCTTGGCATATCGAATTACCGCGGTTAATCTGTTCTTAAAATTGCGATAATGCAGTAAATTCTGTTCCGTGGGGCTTCGCTTATACGCACAATACAATACATTTTTCTTGCGAATGGACTTTAAAATACCAGAGGTAATCCAAGGTGATTTCTGTAAATTTTTCTTACACTTAATTTGACGCATAGGACAGTTTCTTTGGAAAATATCACAAAGTTTATTATTAAATTTAGTAAAAGCAGACTGAGCGTTATTGTCACACAAAATATCATGCCAATCAGTAGAATCTAATTCCAGTTTCATATTCAATATTTTAGAAGAACTAGTATCACGCTTAAAAATAGCAGGCCTAGTGAAATTCCTTCTACACGGACTTAAATGTTCACAAATAATAGCAATGGGATAATGGTCAGATATATCAGTTCTAATGGTGATAGATCTAGTTGCGAAATTAATATTTGTAAATATGTTATCAATAAGTGTTTCCGATACTTCTGTCACCCTAGTGGGTTTATCAATTACAGGATAGAATGAGAATGATAATAATGTATTTTTAAGTTAGTCCGCGTTTTGTCCAGACAGTAGATTAACATTGAAATCCCCTGCAATAAAACAAACACTGCGATCATTATTTAAGGTATTTAAAATACTATTAAATTCAAGAATAAGGTCATCAACATCTTCCCTTGGAGGTCGGTAAATAACTCCAGTAATAACTGTTTTACAAACCACCGTTTTAATTTTCACAAATAATGATTCAAAATGATTCGAATTAGTTATATTATCCATAACGACAAACTCCATATCTGTTCGAACATAAAGAGCTACCCCTCCCCCACGTCTATATATGTGCTCGTCCTTTACACACTAGTGTAAAATTTGGAATGTTGTACAGAGCAGTATAGTCATTTTCATACAACCATGTCTCAGGGATTGCAATTATAGAAAAGGGGTGGTTGTTGATATTGCTTATAAAATTTATAATCGAATCAAAATTTTTGGGTAAAGACCTGGCGTTTATGTGTAGTATAGAAAAATCCACATTACTATTGCTACTAGCAAACGCATTGAAATTTTCGAAATCTGAATAACAACAATCAATTGGTACCTGTACAAGATTTGGATCTTCCTCGCGTATCATTTAATCAATAATTGGTAGATAAGTAAATAATAAAAAGAAAGACTGAGATGAATACAATACTTAACTTAATACCCAAAGTACTTACTTCAGAGCGTGGAAATCAAAGCTCATCAAATCAAAGAGTAGGTAATCCATGCAGTGAACATGAGCAGCAAGACAATCCTTAACAGAACAGTAATCATAATGAATAACACGAATTGCAGTAGATATTTCACAGTTTATACAGAATTCAAGTCAAAAGCAGAAGTACAACAAATCACAAAAGAATAAAGTAGATAATCCCAAGTTAAAGTAGCAGACTTTCACTTAATCAATAGACGCATATATAGGTTTAAAAGGACACACTGACACTAACAATTGGAGATCTTTATATTATGCACGAGTGTGCAATCCAAAGGAAGCGTCCAAAATAAAATGGCGTCTGCATGTTATGGTCAGCCTATAGATATCGGAGTTCATCATCTGTCCTGATTTGTAACTTCTTCTCGTCCCTGGTTATGATATAAATCCGCCCATCTAGAGTCCAGTGCCGTGCGACCTTAGGGTGCTTCCTCACGCTGGCATACAATCGCTGTTTGTTTGCGGTTAAGTCTTCATTTATGAATATGCGGCTCCCCTTCAAACTAGACCTTGCCCGGTATATTTTGTCTCTCATATTATAAGTTGCAAACTTGACAATGATAGATCTTGGTTTACTATTATCGACATCTTACACATTTTATTTTGTTCAAAATTGAAGACCGTCACAGAGGTATAGAGAACGGATAAGATAACGGATAAGATAACGTAGTCTCCCGGATGCGAAAATTGCGCAATAGTAACTGCGCAGTTTTCTTCTGACCTAGACGTTTCAACTGAAACTTGAATCGCCCTTACCAATATGCGCTTGCTTTGTCGGTGACCACATGATCAGCCGAACAATTGAACATGAGATACAGTTGATGGTATCAAGTGCTACCGCGGCTTAAGAAGGCAATTTCGAGAGTTTGATGTGTTTCAGTGGAAAGTCAAATATTGGCCATGCGCAGGGCTTTATTTGCTTAGCCGCATCTAAATAACTTAGTTAACCTCAACCCAAGTTTTTTTTTTTTTTTTTTACATGTTGTAAATATTCTCACATTAGATTCTTTTCATTGGTGGCTGTGCTTGGCGGCATGGCATAATTAGATTTAGCAATCTTGTAAAACAAATTTAAAATGTTTCCTTTGAGCAACCGTGCTGTAAGGGAAAAAACTTTCTAGCTGCGCACTTATCCAACCAAAAGAAGAAGAGGAAGGTGAGAAATTTTATACCGGTACTGTTTATGTTGTTGACAATTATAGTAGGAACGGGAAGAGAGATCTCTGACGAGGGAGTAGCAAAATAAAAGACTGCGTAGTTATCTCTCTCTATTCATTAGCCACTCGAGATGATAGCTAAGTTACATCTCTTCTGATCTGAAAGTATATGCTTACTATGTTGGTGATCATGCGATGCATAAACATACAGGCGATCCCGTTGAAACTGCGGAACCGAAATAAGCACTGCCCTCGAACAATACTGAGAACACTAAGGAAGTTTTAAAAAATGAAATTGTCATCCGTGAGGAAATTTTGATATTTTGAACTGCCAATAATACGTGTGAAATTCTGACAGTTTTGTCTACGGTCGGAAATTATTAATTAAACAATTCTTCTGCAATCTAAACACGTCTATTTTCTAGATCTAGTAGAAAATACACGTGTCCCCCCCACACAGCAAAGTTGTGCCCCCAGGTGCCCCCATCCCATTGCAATCTGCCCCGCTCAACATGTTGTGAGCATGCGCATTTACATTTTATCTGCTGAAATGATGAAAGGTGAGTGGCCAATTTCTTCGAACTACGGGCAGTCTTTCACCTGCCCTCCCTGGTCTCGCTTCGTGGCACTGTATGCATACACCGGTAACTAAGAACGCGTTAATCAGCCACGTGTGTATCCTTTGTAGAAAACTAAGCTGCGGTCTCACAAAATCACGGTGAGTCAGGTCAAAATGCTTATAGCAGCTTGGGTATACATGTGCACTCAATCGTGCTCGGGGGCTCTGCTTGTGTTAAGTCTCATCTAGCTTCCAAAACCCTCTCAATGTGAGATATGAATGCAACATGAATACTGTCAAAAGTTTACAAACTTGTCTGTTTTCAAAGAGGAGTCTTGAAGAAAAATTGGAAATCAAACCAATAGGACTTACAGGCGGAACATACTGTCTGTATCGTCTTCACATAGGTGTTCACCCAGCTGGTACACTAATGATGACAGGTTAAACGCTTTAGCTATGCTATCAAGAAGTTCATAAGAAAAAATTCAAATTCTAATCAACGTGTAATTGAAATGTTTGCTCATCTCAAAGAAAGACGAATGCATTGTCATAGCCACGGGAACCTCGAGCCAGTTTTAAGACTAAATTCAAATAATGGTGAAGTTTGCAGTCAGTTTAATGCTCATCAAATGCCATATGAAGGCAGAAAAATGCTTCGTTTTATAACCCCAGTTTTGTAAATATCGCGGCGCTTACGGGCGCTTTGCCCCCTGGACCCCACCAGGGGCCCTAAGGTGGGCCCCTGGACCCCACGCAGTAGGTGGGAGCGCTTCGCTGTCCCACGGCGCCTTGGGCGCCGTTGGTTAATTCCCACCAATACCAATTCTCCCCTCATGTGTTTAGACCACGAGCCACCACTGGCTGTCAGTCAAACTCAATAAAATGTAGTATTGATAGTCTCACCATAGTTATCACTGAGTTATATGTTGTGCCCCACTATAAAAAGTCTGTGCCCCCAGTGCCCCCTGGTGAAAAAATCCTGGCTACGCCACTGCATCAGACTCATATTTTTTGGTTGTTTTGAAAAGGATGAATAATGGATAGGATAGTATAATGAAAGGATAGTATAATGAAATTGGAAGTAATTATTACGGACAATAGACCACAACATCGAACCTGATGATGATGGAGACGACGGTGGTGAAGATAGAATAGTGTTATACACTTACCTAGAAAGTTCACATATCGGCAAAAGCGTACGGGGGTAATTTTCTATGAGGGGGCAGAGCACTTTTTGGCCCGAATAATAACACCGTTTATCATGTTTTGCCTTAGTTTTGCCTGAATGAATAGAAAAACTACCTTTTGCCCGAATTAGGAGGGCGAGCCTGAGTGCCCCCCGCCCCTGCACCCCGCCTCTTACGCCTATGCATATCGCATCCACCAGGAAGAGTGTTACGGGTAACACCCAATCAGGAGTCACAGGACAAGACGGAAAAAGATTTAACGCCGAGTTTACACTTTGTGGAATTTTGTTCGAACTTAAAATCCTGAAACAAAACAAGATAAAAGGATATAAGTTTATTTAATATTACACAACACATTGGAAGCAAGAAAGTGAAAAAATATATCACTCTTGACTTCATTGAATTATAAACTAAGAACAACGCATATCATAAACAAACGGCAGTTATGCTAACAGAATTCCAATTCTTAAAACAGTAAAGTGAGTTCTATACTTCTTGTAAACTTCTAATTTTAAAAGAATCTTTATATTGTAAGGACTCTTTCAAAATGTTCTAAAACCCAAAACTCAAAATTAGGCAAACGATCACTCCCTTTCTTGCACAAATAAAAAAGTTACAAAACAAACTACGTTTTGAACAAGCAAACTATAATAAGCACATTTTAAACTTATCCTGCTGCATCTGTGACTTGACGTCACATAATAAATTCAGTTCAACGCCCATCTTCATACGATATTCTTGAGTCGACTTATAAAATGTTGAAATTTAGTCACTTAAAACAAATTAGTCCATTGCGCAATAATTTGTGACTTTCTTGTTGTGCATCTCACATTACATGCTTTATTTCCCTTTAAAATTATAAATGTTTACCGGTTTATGATTTTAAATACTTGCTGTTTGCTTGCATAGCATGTTGCACACAGAGGACTTAATGAACTACATCACCACAAAGAGTAACAAAGCTATCATATTTCGGTACAGACGAATCCTATCAGAGCTTGTGTTAAGTGTCTGTAGGCAGCCATTAGTGGGGTCTATCAACCTTATATCGTCTTCATTTATTGTCTACATGAACTTTAAACACTCATATTCCATTAAATTAAAGGAATCAAGATACACTTTGGTGTAAAACGATCCATGATACATGTACGCGAGGAAATTGAAAGATTAGAAGGTGATGATAGACCCTAGCTATGGCCGACTGAAATCAGACCATCACTTGCTGTCCGGATTCGTCTATAATAAACTTCTACATTTTATATCCCAGCTCAAGAATGTCCTATGCAGATGAGAGTTGAACTGTTAGTATTCAGTTTTTGTACCGTTAAATATATACTTTTGAATATATTGACTATAGTTACAATTTAATTTTCAAATAGTGACGAGAAGTGGCGACATACCTACCAAACTTTGGATGTAGTGTATACTCATTCGTCACAATGTCAGAAAACCGGGTACTTAAAATATACACACTTACACACGACATCACAATCGATTCCTTGTCTTCCTACGACAAGGAATAAAAAAATCTTGTTCAGTGAAAATAAGGCTATACTAGCACAGAATTCAAGTTCTGCCTTCTCTAAAATAAAGAATTAAAATAAATATCAGATGGATTACAGCCCTTATTTCAATTCGGATTTAAACGGTCAAATGAATTCACGGGCCACGCCTATAGGGGCCTTAGATTATGACGACTGGTGTTGCTAATAATCCAGCCAAGAAATATATCTGGCAATCAGTCCGAAGGCTGTTTAGAGTAAAAGGTTGATATGGCGTTTGGGGCTGCGTAAGCAGTAAAGGGAAATGTTAGTGCCTGTAGTATGTAATGTTCACTACAATACGAGTGTTTGCCCTGTTCATAATGCACAAAAGTTGAAGTGTAACAATGAAGATGTATATTAAACTGTACATTTGCTGAGACAATATTGACACAGAGTCCCACAGGCCACAATCGGGTTATGCGCGGTGACATGTCTTTCTTAAAAATTTTGTCAACCGCCTCTGATGCTACATGGTTAAACGCTATCTCGTCTAGAGTACAGCAGCAGTGTTGCATTGCTTAGCATCTCGTAAATAGATTTAAAAAAGGATCCTATACAACACATCACGGTATAAGCATTTCACATGTATCTCACCTATCTAAACATTATCGTTTTTAATGTAATTCACTGGATCTTTTCCATTCTGTAACTTTGCTTTTGGGTAGGGATGAAAATTGTCAATAGGTTCTGCTCTTTGACTGACATCAAATTCAAAAGATGAAGAGTAGCTCACATTTATCAGTAGTACAGGTAGTGCTTTGATAACTTATGGGGCGGATAGGCCGAATAAACCAGGACTTGTTTGTAAAAGATTGAGTTTAATACAGTCCGTGTGTTAATTAGATTAGTTCGTATTGCTCAGTGTCTAAAACAGCGAATGGGAAGGGTTAAGAGTAAGTAAACTGAGAGAATTGGAGCTTTACGATTTATCTGCCACTGAAACTGTTCATGCATAGGTTCCTAGATAAACAGTCATTCTTTTATTTACTGATCAGACGCCACTCAGGAGAGTGCTCACATTATGCGACTCGATGCGAGCAACGCATTGCAACGAGATTTTTCAGACGCGTTGCAAAATGTGGAATGCTTTGCAACTAGTTGCAAGCAGGTGCACAGCCCAGTTTCATGCGACCGAATGTTCGGTCGCATGAAACTGAAACGTGCAACTGACAACAATGACGGACTTCTGGAAAGAAGCCCGCGAAGATCACTTAACCGAAATGGACTGAATAAATTCCTTAGAGTTTTTTAAACCAAATCACACGTCCCTGGTTAAACGTTACAATTTTGCGTGAATGGCTTCATGGACCTGCGACTTATCGCATATTGTGGACACTATGCTCTTAAAACTAGTTAGTCGTCAGTTGCTCACCACGACAAGACAGTCTTGTTGCAATATGCCACGTCGCATAATGTGAACGGGGCTTCACAAGCCTAATAATGTGACAAACAGTTAAATCGCGTTTAAGCCTTCCATAGTGCTGTAGTTTCGGAGTCTTCGGTAATCTCGCTGAGCAGTAAAATTCTCGTACTCAATTCGCATGTCCGCAAAAAATTATTATGCGCCAACTCTGTTTCTTAAAAAATAAATAAAATAAAATGGAATAAGAAAGGCGACTAATTAAACAGTTGTATAATGTGTCCAGCGCCGAACACGGTTTGGACTTTGTTGAGGATTGCATGTCAAGGCTGCATAGAGTCACGTTGGAAAAATTCCTCGTTTGGACCCCTCAATCCTTACTACCGCGAGTAAATACATGCGTTCCACGTGTAATGGTAATGTAACTTGTGTCATTTCTTAGAAACTCAATGCAGAATGTTGTCCAAAATTATCCATTACAGTAGATATATGGTATGTTTAAAATATGCCAAGTTACGTTATTTTATTGCCTCAGTAGCTATTATAATTACGCACTCAGCTCAAAATGGGCTTAGAAAAAGCAAACCTCATTTCGGGGATGTCAAACAAGTGATACAATGCACCTATTGTTAGAGTTGAAAAAGTTCACAGGTTATTCCTACCCATCTTAAATATCACTGGCTGACGGGTGTATGAAGTCAGCAGGTTAGTTCACACTACTTTATATTTTTTTAGACGCGATTGACGAATCAGTTTGCAGGAGTTTTCTCGCCACCATTGTTACAACTGACGGTGGTACGATTTTTGTTTTGCATTTTAAAGGAGTGGCGATATTTAGCAGTGATATATTTTTGAACTGCAAGCGCTCCTGTTGGTAGTTAATAGCAAACACTTACTGTTGATCACTTTGCTGAAAGGGGTGTGTCCCGGACCTTACTGCTTCAAGATCTGACTCAGACGGAAGGATATTTGCCTAACAAAATGGTGAGTACACATTCTCATCATTTCTTAAATTCTGTTGATTGCAATAACCAACTATAAGGCTTTTTGTAACGTATTAACTAACTTTGTCTCAATCACGGCGAAGGATTTCCATAATTCACAACATATTGCTTCATTATTACTGAAGATAACGTTAAATCTTTGCAAAACCCCGGATGTAAGGGTATTTTTTAACGTTGTGGCTTAGTCAATTACACGTTGTGGCTTAGTCTATGACTTTTTAATCATTAAAGACTGAAGAGAAATAAAATTCACTCTCGAAAATTGTGATCATTTCAAACGAAAACAATTATTTAGCCTTTGTAAATTTGAACGTTTGTGACATTTTGATCAACTGATCTTTGAATCGATCAGTCAGTGTATTGTATTGAATCACTGGGGTCTCCACTGAGAGTCATACTATGAAAGAATGATGTGTTCATGTGTACTCCATCCCAATCTGATCCACCACTCTCCTTAGTAGATCACAAAATGTACCACGAATTGATCATGGCACATTTATTTTTACCATAACTATACTTCTTAAGTATTGATCAAAGAAGCCCCTTGAGATCAAAGGTGGTGTGGGGTGTAATTAGTGGTATCCGACTTTGTTACATGATCTGTGCCCTTAAAGGTAGCGTGACATGTCAGCAAAAAGCCCTGATTTCACTTGGCAGTAAGGGAGTTGACCCAAGGAGGTGTGATTAGTAACACTTCCCTGGTTGACCTTCCTAAGTTAAATTCCGTTGAAATTATGTCAGCATCTTTTACGGTTCTCAAGATTTAGGTCTACCCCTTCAAAGTTTGAGTGTTTCCTAAACAATTTGTGTGCTTATGCAAAAATAATGATGTGGAGTGTTGCACACTGTTGACACTTCTTTAGTTAACGCTATATTAATAATCTCTTAATTAATCATTAGATAGTTTATGGAATGGTTACTGATACTGATGATTTCCAAGGACACAATTTTAACTTCCACGTTAAAGCCCTCAGGACAAACTAATGTTTCAACTGTCCTTGAAATGAAGGCTGTATATCAACAAAGGATAACATTAGGCGTATATAGCATGTCCCTCTCATGACACCACGAAATTTTCATAGTGAGCTCATGTTTATCAATGATGAAGTGCAAATCAGAATTTCGCCTGTAAAAAGGTCAATTTTTGACCGGCTAATATAATAACAAGGTCTTAAAAAGTAGAACCTACTATCATTAACCTCGTGGCTCGGAATGAGCACTGGAAAAGAGAACACAAGCAAGTAAGTCACAACTGAAAAAAGGGCCTTGGCCTCCCCGACATAAACCAGTTGGTTAGGAACTAAGCCTTACAACCTCATTTGATATACTGCCATTCCCTCTTACCAGGATCAAATTTGGGCGATCACATCTGGATTTGATCTCCTTTTCTTCCTGAAAACTTGAGCAGTAGATCTGACTTAAATTTTGCAATTAATCATAAAAGCCATTTTTCATTGACCTTGATGACGAAACACTAATTTTTGACTTCTTGCCAAGAGAACTTGCATTTAGTAAGATGAGATTTAACGACAAACCAACACTAACAGACGAATGTCGTGTCTAGATAAAAAAGTGAAAGTCGGATGAAAGTTTCGAATACGAGTCAAGTTCAGATTCAAATACTTTTATAATACGGTAGCCCCTAAAGATGGGCGGGCAATACCTTGGGTATATTGTAACATTCCCAGCAGCCCATGGGGGGGGGGGGTGACATGCAATGATCACAATTGCGCAATGACATGCAATCATCACAATTGTGTATAAACTATTGCTATTATTTGTGAACATTTAAGTCCGTGTAGAAGGAATTTCGCTAGGCCTGCTATTTTTAAGCGTGATACTAGTACTTCTAAAATATTGAATATGAAACTGGAATTAGATTCCACTGATTGGCATGATATTTTGTGTGACAATAACGTTCAGTCTGCTTTTACTAAATTTAATAATAAACTTTGTGATATTTTCCAAAGAAACTGTCCTATGCGTCAAATTAAGTGTAAGAAAAATTTACAGAAATCACCTTGGATTACCTCTGGTATTTTAAAGTCCATTCGCAAGAAAAATGTATTGTATTGTGCGTATAAGCGAAGCCCCACAGAACAGAATTTACTGCATTATCGCAATTTTAAGAACAGATTAACCGCGGTAATTCGAAATGCCAAGAAATCGTATTACTATGAGTACTTTAGTAAAAATAAAAATAACAGTAAGAAGATTTGGTCTGGTATTAATGGGATACTGAACAGAGGGGGTGGCAACACTAATGCGACTGGAATTGAGAATTTACATACAAATGATGATTCGAATAACATGCAAAATTTTGCTAATGATTTTAATAATTTCTTCACATCTGTAGGCGAAAATCTAGCTTCTAAAATAGACGTAACGTACTATAACTACAATTGTTATCTCAATGATATTAGTGTTTTAGATACCTTTATTTTACACCCAGTGAGTCATGAGGAAGTGGTTAGTACTATATTGAAACTTCAAAGTGGGAAATCCCCAGGGTATGATGGCCTTACCAATGATATTTTAAAACAGATACATGGCCATATTATTGATCCTCTTACTCATATTTTGAATTTATCTTTTTCTGAAGGTGTTTTCCCGAATGAACTTAAAACTGCAAAGGTCATTCCAATTTATAAATCTGGTGGAGCTGAAACTGTATCTAATTACCGCCCTGTTTCAGTTCTGCCTGCTATTTCTAAAATTTTTGAAAGACTTACATACAATAGATTATCAGCTTTTATAAATAAGAATAACCTATTGTATTCCGGGCAGTATGGATTTCGGAAGGATCACTCCACATATATGGCTGCTTTAAAGTTTGTTGGTGATATAGTGTGTAACCTAGATAATAGAGTCAGCACCGTGGCCTTATTTATCGACTTATCTAAAGCTTTTGATACTATAAATCATGAAATTTTATTGAACAAACTGTACAGATATGGAATACGGGGTGTGGCATTTGATTGGTTTAAAAGTTATCTTTCAAATCGTAAACAATTTGTCCGTTTTAAATGGAAGGACTCTAATCTTAATAATATTAATATCGGCGTTCCGCAAGGTTCAATACTGGGACCTCTTCTTTTTATATTATATATCAATGATATGTATAAGTCGTCAAAATTACTGAAGTTTATATTATTTGCCGATGACACAACTGTTTATTATCATAATCCTGATGTCAGTCGAGCCCTCCAAGTTGTTTCTTCAGAGTTAAAAAATGTTTCTGAATGGTTAGCGTCAAACAAGTTATCTTTAAATATAAGTAAAACTAAATTATTGGTTTTTAATAATATGAAAGGTGACACTGCACGTTTTACTATAAATTTTATAAGAACACCATCATAAGTAGTGAAAATTCTACTAAGTTCTTAGGGGTTACAATTGATAAAAAACTTACATGGCAGGATCACATTCATAACGTTACTAAATCCGTTTCTAAAATCATCGGTGTTATGAATAGACTAAAACATTATATTCCTAGTTGTTCCTTGTTAACTATCTATAATGCATTAATTTTACCACACCTTACTTATAGTATTTTATTATGGGGTAATGCCTTGCCAACATATACAGACAAGCTTTTTATTCTTCAAGAGAGGGCTGTACGAACTATATCAAAAGCTTCACCATACACTCATTCTCTTCCACTTTTTCACCATTATAATATTCTAACTCTAATGGACCACTACAATTACCAGTTAGGCGTTCTTTTGTATAGGCACAACAGCGGTCAACTCCCTCCTGATTTCCATTCCTTTTTCAACCTTAATAATTGTCATCGCAACTATCCAACACGAAGAAGAGATAATCTTCTCCAGCCATATACTAGGACAATGTTTGCGCAATCTCACGTGAGAAGTAGCGGGGTATCTCTCTGGAACTCTCTTGACATTAGCATAAGAAATGCCCCTAACCTTAATCTATTCAAGAAGTACTTAAAGAAATCCTTCTTGTTATTGTATGTGGATAATTAATTTTACCTAGCTAAAAAATAAATAAATAATCAAATAAATAAATAATTAAAAATCTGGCTAAAAGTAAGCATCAAACTAGCAGCAATTCTTTATATACAATCATGTAAATGTTACAGGAGTCATATCCGTATTTATATATTCTAGTTGTGTAAGCAATTAAGAACATCTCAGTTATTAGGGCCAGACTAGAAAAGCTTGCAAGCTTCATCTGGTTCCTTTTCTACTGTCTTCATACTCACGTTTCTTGTAAATATTATTACGTATTGTATCATAATAATAATGATAATGAATGTACGTTTGCATGTAGTACAGTTGAAAAAATAAACAATAAACAATAAACCGAAGTGTTGCATTAACTTGTGAAGCATGCCTTATAGACGCACTAGGCCTATAAAGACTCTCAAGATAGATGGGATATTTTTCATATTATGCATTTGTCGCCATTCACTTGATGCTCATGGTGATGTGATAACACATGAAGTGCCACATGGAAAACGTCGGATACAGTCGGTGTGTTTTAGTCTGGATCACACCACCAAGACTGCCAAGGAAAAATCTATAACGAAAAATGAGTTTTTTGGAGTGTTTACAGCCCAGTTTCAAACCTATTGGTTCAAGTCAAGCCGACCACGACATTTTTCCAGTTGTGGCTCACTGGCTTGTTTCCCTACTCCGTTGCTTATGCGGAGCATCACGCACAGCGGCAGTAGGTTCCATTTTTGGAGTCTTTGGTATGACTCGAACTGGGAATGGAACCCGGGCCTTCCGCATGAGAGGCGGTTGCTCCTACCGTTAGACCAAACCCACGGTTTGTGGAAGTCTGTGGAAGTCCTGGCAATGTGACCCGGGCTTTACTTGACCAATTTGACAAAGTCGGTATTTAAGATCTGAACGCCCTGGTTTGTACAATCTGCCAGTGAATGAAACTTTGCAAATTTGGTACCAGATCTGGTCATAATTAAATTTACTTGGCTCATTTCTGTGGCAAATCTGGCCAAAAATTGGATAACTGAGACTATAGACCGGGTTCCATCACCACGACCATCAAAGACTCTTCGTCGCAGAAAAATTATCATAAATCGTAAACACTTCTTTGGTAATCGCGGCTAGAAGACCGAGGCTAAGACCACCGACTGCATCCGATACGACTTATTATGTTCAATCGGGCCGACGGCTCAAGCCCCGTCCACACTTTGCCACTCCATGCAACGCACCTTATTGCAGCGAGATTGTTGCATAGTGTGCGTTGCAAAGTGTGCTTTGCAACTAGTTGCAACTGGCAGGCGCCCAACTCAGTGTCGCGTGAAACTGAAACGTGCAACTGACAACAATGACGGACTTCTGGAATAAAGCCCGCGAAGATCACATAATCGAAATGGACAGAGCAAATTCTTGTCTCTTCAACATAACAAGTAAAAAATTTGTTAGAGGTTTGCTTTTTGCGTGAATCGCTCCATGGACCTGCGACTTGTTGCATAATGTGGACACTGTGCTCTTAAAACTAGTCAGTCGTCGGTCGCTCACCACGACAAGACAGTCTTGTTGCAGTTATTCGCGTCGCATGGTGTGGACGGGGCTTAATGATCCCATGAAATCGTAGTCGTGAAATTGTTTACACCGACACTGTTTGTGACCACCGTTGTGTCGGGGGAAGTCGTTGTGATGTGAACTGGCTTTAAGTAGATATATGAAGACCTAAGCTAAATATATATAAAAGTACTTTAGGCCAAGTTTTATTGATAATGAATTCATAACTTATGACTTATATCTAATATGTAAATCTAACCAGGCGTCCAATGAGAACAGGAAAAAATCTAAGAAAGAGGCAGAGGAAGAAGCTTGGAAAGCTGTCCTACCGGAACTGGAGGACAAAACACCATGGCATGGTAAGCTGATTAAAGCAGCTTATGCTGTTATTTTTACGTTTCCAGTATTCATCAAATGTATGGGCTGTACTCCATACAAATGTAAAAAGCTTTAAAAACTAACGTACTTTAGTCTTTTCTCCGAAAATGAGCAAAAATTCGAAAAAAATTCGAAAAGATTTCAACGGTTTCCAAACGCTATTCTGCCTTATTATCTTGCTCTAGCTCCGCCCAATGAATTTGATGCATATTCAGAAGGTCATTTTGAGAAGGAGTCAAGCAAAACGTAAACAAAACAGACAGTGAAATTTCGTTCAATCGATACATACGTTATTTAAACGGCCTTTACGTGTCCAATTTGCACATCGCATCGAATCGGCTGCTCAATTCGTTCGTTTCATTTGTGAACCCAGATTCAGTGACAAATTCCTACTCACTTGTTTCGGCTCCATCGTTCAGTTTTTAATTTTGTCGCTGATTGTGCTATTTGAATCCGTCCCAAGTTTCAAGATAATGTTCATTTTCTCTTTGATTTGATGCTGTGGCTTGGCATTCAAAAACAATCTTTGGGTTACATACGTGTGAAACTAACTGTCATTCTGTGTTGGGCCCGAACGGTTGTGAAAGGACTCCTGTAAATGCATGTACACAACATGTGTGATATATTGGCAATACGTACATCGTTGTGTCGAAGGGTAGGCATAATTTTACGTCATTCATTTCTTGCATTGTGATTGGTCAAATTGAGATAAGAGCCCGTTGTCTTTGCATAAGAGTTTAGCCGAAAAAAGTAGATGAAGTTTTTTCTATTGTAATTAGCGCTCTAATTAGTGAAATTTCACCGGAAAAAAACCTGGCGTGAAAGATTTCTATTGGGTTGGTATCAAATGGAAGAGCAAGATTGAAGATTAACGATGAAGGTTATTTTTTTTCCATCAAACAGCATAAGCTGCTTTAAGTTTAAAAAGGTCAATTAATCTAAGCGATGTATATATAAATATATATATATATATATATATATATATATATATATATATATATATATATATATATATATATATATATATAATATTTCGAGGTTCTACCTCTTTCTCGAAGACTTGAGTTATAAAGCAAATTAAATACATTCTACTACGTAAACTCGTTCAAGATGCCTAAATCTTTGTTCAGACCCCTGGTTTGTGTTTTTAGGGATAAAATTAGTTTGATCTTTTGCAGCTTTTCGTTGATCGTCAAAGCCAGGCTGAGGAGTTTAAACTTATTTCATTGCTGAAACACATCTTGTAGATTTATGAGACGCTTTGAATTCAATCGACTCGGATAAGCAAGTTGGTTCTAAATTTTCATTTTAAAGCGTTAATCAGAGTTTATTTTAACAGGTTTTTCACAACTTTAATTTTACACCACATTTGCAGACTGACTTGCGACCACGGACTTCCTATATGCATGAACAGTTAACGAACACATACCTCCTATCCGTAGGTTGCCGCCACCGACTGGGGCCGGCAAAAAAGGCGCACCATAATGGCCGCCGTGAAGTCATTATTTGTATAATTTAACGACTATGTATTATTTTAAATAAAGTTAAACTTGAATGGATAAATAATATCATATTCCTGCATTACGTGTGATAAATTTTACCTTACTTTGTATTATTTCGAAAATATTTCAACTTCCTTGCAAAATCTGTTGATTTACTTGAGCAAGTCCAAACTTTAGCACAAAACCATAGCAGACAGCCATCTTGGTGCGCTTTTTTCTCACACGTATGGTAGCGACAATCTGCCGTTCAGTATGCTCTGTCCATGTATAGGGATCTGTGCTTGCAACTTACAAAAACGAGTCCGTAATCACGGTTTCAATGTCATGATTTGTTACAGTGTAGTGAAGGCTTGTTAGTTTTGCATCTGCGTGGAAATTGTTTGCTCAATCCAAAGGAATTAATACAAATTTAACCTTTGGAGGTTTGGAGAATTTTTTAGCAGCCGGAATCCTGGACTGTGTTCCGGACGAAGTTTTTTTTATATAAATCTATCAACACGAATGACCGCGCACATGTAGACATACTCAAACAAACACGCTCATACAAAAATACAGTTACTGCGCATGCATAAGAATGTTGATCGCTTAGCTTGAAGAACCAGTTCCTAGCATTTACACATTTTGAAAAACGCCCAAGTATTACAGACTTTGGTAATGACGGGTAACAATATTTTATTTCTGAAAAGAAGACATGGATCACCGGAGAGGGAGGGGTGGAATTGTTTTCGGTTTTCAAGGGTGGCTAGAAGCACATAAGTGCGACATTTGTTCACGGCATCGGTATGTTATAATTTCTTAATAAGACCAGGTAGATGTAAGGGAAGGAGAACATCTACTCAATCTGCCAGAAAAAATGTACTTGAAAACAATCAAATCCTCTTCAAACACCGAAATTTGATTGACAGTCTACTTTGCTTTTATTGCTGTATTTTGCTGACGTTACTACTTATTGATAACCTCCTTTTTTTCAAGTAAAGTTATCCTGTAACAAAGACCATTGTCAAAATGCTGCTTGGAAAATATCTCCTCAGCCTACACATGTGTGAAATTTTTTCACAGTTTTTTTTTTTACTAAAAACTGTGACTGTTAGTCCCTTTAAAGTTGCACATTTCCATTATTATTCTAATTTCTCTATTAAAAAAAGGAATGGGCCTGTTTGAAAACCAAAGGGAGTCTAAAATTCGATGATGATATTTGAAACAATTCTGGATTGTACCTGAAATAGCGAATAAATGTATCTTTTCTTAAAAAGTAATAAAGAAATACACTGTACCCTTTAAAAAGTGGCACTGTGCGGCACTAGTTGAAATAAATTTTGCTTTCTTTGACGACTGGCAATGTAATACTAATGGAGGAAAATCATCGTAAGAGCTCTTTCAGATGAAGCAGAACGACAAAAACTGCCAAATCCCTCTTGGTTGAGAGGAATTTCAGGAATCAGACAATGCAAAACCTAATTGGCGGCGATGCACATAGGACAAAAGCGGAACATGCGTTGTTTCTTCTTCCCTTACAGCTCCCCGATCAGACCTATCTATTAATATACGTCCGTTTTGCGTAATGCTCCGCGTAGCCAATGGATCGAGTAGGGAAACAATCCAGTGACCTACAATTGGAAAAAAAATACTTTACTGTAGGCGAGAGGGTTAGAAGCTTAGGAAAAAGAGACCTAACGAAACCAAACCAGAAATAAAAACTTTTCAAGTATAAAGGCCGCAGAGCTTAATTAGAGATCATGTGAGAAAACATGAAACTCAAATGGTGGGCAATTCTAAAAGTCCAGCGGGAAGTAAAAGAGGACTAGTCCGGTAAAACCCACTTGTTTGGGAGTTCCAAATTCCAATAGAAAATTCATAAATTGACAAATAATCATTTGAAGTATTGATAAATAGCATATGGGATATCAAGGAATGCATTATGTTGAATGGATTAGACAGGCAATTCTAATTGAGACTACAATACTAACTGGAGTTTTCTTGAAGCCTTCTTAGTCATCTGTATGCCACAATGTTATGATAGTCTTTACTCTGCCTGAATTATTGGGGTAAAACGTTATGTTCACGCATTCGACCCAACTGCCCCGCCCCCAGGGTCGACGACCCTGTTTTATAGTAATTTGGAATAGTTTTGTTAGTAGGATGTAAGATAACGGCTTAAAGGTAACTTTTGATTTAAATTATGTCCATAGAACTTTCACCAACGCAAAGAACTATCAAGATTATATGGGTAACTGCTCGACTAGTTATCCTGCTGGGCAGTCTCTACCTATTCGTCTGTGCATTGAGCTTCCTAAGTTCAGCATTTCGTTTGGTAGGAGGTATAGCAGCTGGGCAGGTGTTAAACAATCATTCGATATTAAAAAACCCAGTGGCTGGTCTTATGATTGGTGTTCTCGTCACGGTCCTGGTTCAAAGTTCCAGTACGTCGACTTCAATTGTGGTTGCTTTGGTTGGCAGTGGTCTTGGTAAGTACGCTATAGTTCGTTACATGAGCAGGGAGTTGGTATTGAACACATCCCCGTAACTACCTGCATAGTAAGTCTGAACAATTATGAGAGTATTTCTTTGAGGTTAAAAGTTTAATCACATTAGATTAGCAATCTTTTATTGAGCTCATCAAATTTTACATATAAGATACCCAAAATGGAACACTGGAGGTCATTTTGTCAGCCTACTTGCATGGGGAACACCATGTACTTTATCTATATTTTAAAACCGCAGAAGTCGGCCCACATGTGTCATATGGTGAAATTGGCTGGTGTATATGGTTCCTTACGAATCTCGTGTGCCAAATCATGTGGCCCGCATGTCCGTCCATGTAAGGCCTTGATGATTCTTTATGGGATAACACCTCGGTGATCATGCCAACTCCAATTTTCATGGCTTACTCCATTGCTGAGGGAAGGGGCTTATTTGTTCTGCACCACTACTCGCCAGCTGAGCTAAGAGAAAGTTTGAGAAATCGGCGGACCCCTCAGACAGCAAGAAATGACGTTTTCCAATCCTATAAGTAGAATCTAAGCAGTCGCTATGTTGAGTTTCCGCTTGCAATAAAATGGTCACCTCAAACTGAGTAAGCAAACGGTAAAGTGATCAGAATTTTATTAATTTTATATTTTTGTCGTAAAAATGCCATGTTGTCCGGAAGACTAACTCGCGGAGCGCCACAAATAGGTGACACAGTGCGTGTCATAAATGTTGAAAAACAACAACCGCTTAGATGAACGGAAATGGCTCTTTCCAGACTTTTATATATAACCCAAGCAGTCGTTATTTGGAGCTTTTGTTTTGTTTGCAATAAAAGAAAAAAAATCAGCAACTTGGGAAGTCTTCTAGATTACCCACTTAGTATCTTCACTCCTTGAAGGGCTTTTAGGCCTCTCCAACGAAACTGTCCTCCTCAGTTGCGTAGCCAGGATTTTTTCACCAGGGGGCACGGGGGGGGGGGGGGGCACAGACTTTTTATAGCGGGGCACAACATTTAACCCAGGGATAACTATGGTGAGACTATCAGAACTACATTTTGTTGAGTCTGACTGACAGCCAGTGGCAGCTCGTGGTCTAAATACATGGAGGGGCAAACTGGTATTGGTGGGAATAGACCAACGGCGTCCAAGGCGCCGTGAGAGCGGCATGGGGTCCGGGGGCCATCCTAGGGCCCCTGGTGGGGTCCAGGGGCAACGCCCCGGTGGGATTCCAGGGGGCGAAGCCCCCGGAAGCTCCGCGTTGTTTAAAAATTGGGGTTATAGAACGAAGCATTTCTCTGCCTTCACATGGCATTTGATGAGCATTAAACTGACTGCAAACTTCACCATTATTTCATTTAATTTAGTCTTACAACTGGCTTGAGGTTCCCGTGACTATGGCAATGCATTCGTCTTTCTTTGAGATGAGCAAACATTTCAATTACACGTTAATTAAAATTTGAATTATCTCTTATGAACTTCTTTTCAATGGATAGCATAGCTAAAGCGTTTAACCTATCATCATTCGTACTTAGTGTACCAGCTGGGTAAAAACCTATGTGAAGACGATACAGACAGTATGTGCGGCCTATGTGGTCCTAATCGTTTGATTTCCAATTTTTCTTCAAGACTCCTCTTTGAAAATGGACAATTTTGTATACTTTTGACAGTATTCATGTTGCATTCATGTCTCACATTGAGAGGGTTTTGGGAGATGGATGAGACTTAACACACGAAGAGCCCCGAGCACGATTTAGTGCACATGTATACCCAAGTTGCAATAAGCATTTTGACCTGACTCACCGTGTTTTGTCAGACCGCAGCTTAGTTTTTTTACAAAGGATACACACGTGGCTGATTAACACTATCCTAGTTACCGGTGTATGCACACAGTGCCATGAAGCGAGACCAGGGAGGGCAAGTGAAAGGCTGCCCGTAGTTCGAGGAAATTGGCCGCTCACCTTTCATCATTTCAGCAGATAAAATGTAAATGCGCATGCTCACAACATGTTGAGCGGGGCAGATTGCAATGGGATGGGGGGCACGTGGGGGACAACTTTGCTGTGGGGGAACGTCCCCCCCCCATGGTTACGCCACTGGTCCTCCTTCCCCGACCGCTATGGGGGTTACATGAGGCTCTCCCGCCGTGGCGCCACCGCTGGTTCAATTCCAGACTTAAGCGCTGCAGCCTCGTAGATTAAAGGTTAAAACCAAGTGAATGATCACTTAGTTTGCCTTTTAGGCGTTTTGTCGAAGTCCCTTCGACCCTCCGACTTTTTCCAAAGACTTGACTCTTGGCTCTTTGCTCTCTGGGCAAAGAGTTGTTTGCAGTGTAACTGGGTATGCCACAACATATCTGCAGAAACTCGTCTTATCCCTTTTAACGGTTGATAAAATGATTGCACTTCCTTCTCCCTAAACTTTTCATTTGCCGAGTTATGCTGGGGAGGATAGCAATTTATCATTCTCCAATTGTCGCTTCCTAGTAGTACCGATCCTTTAACAAATCAGTCTGAACAGCAAAGCTACGGTGAGCTTTCAATGGCGTTTAAGCTGGTAACGAAAAAAATAAACCGCCGTTCTCATAATGTGAATATTAATTTTTTTTGGAAAAGTTTCTCATTTTCTTACACTTTACTTCTTTCAAGTCGGGGTTCATGTCGCCATTCCTGTAGTTATGGGTGCCAACATAGGAACATCGGTCACCAATACAATCGTTTCGCTGGGTCAACTTCAGGATAAAAACCAGTTTCGACGAGCGTTTGGTGGCGCTACGGTTCACGACATGTTTAACTGGCTCTCTGTTCTTATCCTTCTGCCGGTTGAAGTCATAACTGGTTACTTAGAAAGGCTGAGTGGTGCCATTGTCAGTGGTGTTGAATCTGGAAACGAATTTGAAATCGAAATCCTGAAAGTAATTACAGATCCATTTACAAAATGGGTAATACAGGTAAATAGTTTCTATGAAGAATCAAGGATATGCCAGTAAACCAAATACGCAGACGAATATGCATTAGAAATGCTTACTTTTTTTTACTTTTTTGCTTTAATTTTTTTTGCAATTTTAAAGGTCCTGAAGTTCAATTTGGTGTTCTGTAGCAAATGAAAAACAGAATTTTCTGCACTGAAAATGGATCGGAACTTGGCAGTAAAATTTAGCCGTGAAATAGAAAATGTTTTTTCCTACCTCAGTACTGGAGGAACGACAAGATACTTACATTCCATAAAAATTCACTGGGAGCTAGAACCACAACAGCCATGCAAGGCTAATTCAGCACAAGGGTACCCCAGTGCGACGCGAAACCTACTTGGTCTGCTGGGCAACCGAAGTTCAGTGGCAAGCATAATGCCAAGTGGGATGAAAGCTAGGGTAAAGAAAAACCAGCAAACAAAACATTCTTGCATCTATAATACGTGTTCCAAAATTTGAGTTAACTTGAATATTTCGTAGAATCATTCTTTCTTGTTCCACCCGTAATATAAGAAGGAGTTTGTTAGTTATATTGAGTTTTAAGGCCCAGTTTCCAACCAATTGGTTCGAGTCGAGCCGGTCACGGCCTTTTATCCCAATTGTGGCTCACTGGTTTGTTTCCTCGACTCTATTGCTAATGCTGAGCACCAAGCACAATGGCAGTAGGTTCCGTCTTAAAATCTTCGTAGCCAAGGCTCAAACTCAAATCTCCCGACTGCAAATCTGATGTTCTAACCACTTGAGATCCTACTTGTTATTTAATGAAGTATGCCGACTGTATCTTACTTGTTTTAGTGTAAAAATTTGCACTTCAATTTGCAGTAAAGAAGGACAAAGACCCATATTTTTGTTCGTTTGGGCTACACCATGAAGTAGGATGATAGTACGGGTTAGATGCATAGATATATGCTAATGGTTGTATGTAAGTTCTGCCCGAAAACACTGAAGGGAACACAATATTTACAATGTGCTGGACCCAGTTTGTATATCCCACGATGTACCCGCTCATATTCCATCGTTCCATCGTTCCATGCGGTAACAAATTACCGAACTCGCTTACTAACTTGACGTGTCCCCAAATTTAGCAGAATTAGCAATACGTGCGCTTGTTTGAATTTTTAATAACCTTCAAAATCATAGTGTAAGCTTTGATGTGTATGGATTGGTCCAACTTAGAGGCGGTTAGAGTTGGTGGTGGGTGGTGGATCAATCCACCACTAAAAAACCTCTAGTGAACTTAGGATGCAAATGTACATTGAGGTTTCGACGATACGTAAATGTTCCATTTCAAATAATAGCATTATGTACCATATCTTCCCATTCAAATGTTACACTAGCATATTCAAAAAAATATCATCACAGATGACCTTTGACCTCCACCAACAAAAATAAGGACCATCTTCTCAACAAATGTACATACCACATGTGAAATCTATTTAAGAGTCCCAATTTGAGATGTGTTAACACCTAACAAGGTTTTCATTCACCTTTTGATCTCCAGTGACCCCAGATGAGCTTTGACCTACATAAAAGCCATACCTAGATAGATAGACAGACAGACAAACAGACAGGAACCTTGAAATATCGCATTTTTAAAAATGTTTTCAGACTTTTACTCCTGGTGCCCCGGCAAATATGAAGTATATTCAAGTTTCCTATTTTAAGACATCTCATGAAAAAGATTTTCAGAACTTGACCCCTGGTGACCCCAGATGACCTTTGACCTCCAACAAACAACAGTAGGGACCAAATTCTGACCAAAGCACATCCACATACCCCAAAAGGAAATATATCCAAGTTTTCTATCTTAAGATATCGCGTTTTCAAAGTTTTTAGAATTTGACCCCTGGTGACTACAGATGATCTTTGACCTCCACCAAAAACGATAGGGACCATTTTCTTACCATAACGCATCTACATACTAAATACAAAATCTTTTCAATTTTTGTTTTGAGATATGGCGTTAACGAAATTTTCAGACAAATACCCCTTGTGATCCTAGATGGGGGACTCTTTTTGACCATAACGCACCCACACACAAATATGAAAACTTTTCTGTCTTGAGATAACGCGTTAATAAGGCTTTCAGACTTTGACCCCTGATGACCCCCGATGATTTGTGACCTTCACCAAAAACAATACGGTTCTCCCTCTCACAAAAACGTCTATACACACACGCAGGCACACCCATACATGCACAGAAGCCATCATTACTGCATAGGTTTTTCTTTTATGGAAACCAAAAATGTTCCACAAATCATTTGTTTCGTCATAATTTATTTCAATGATTTCTTTGCAATATTGTAATATATATGGTTTGTGAAATGAAAACGAAAATTATGTCTTCGAACATGTTATTTGTAGACGCATGTTTCATTTATATTACCCACCAGTGGTGAGAAACGGTCAAAGGAGACTGAGGATTTAAACCGTATTTTAACGTTGAACATATCGTATGGTAAATTAACTGCCTGCCTTCCTGTCTGCCTACCTACGGATTCAGCTGAAACTATATAACACATTTGTGTTGGTGTGTCCCTACTAAATTCCAGTAACTAACACTTCTATTTCCATTATAGTTTAATACTCAATCTTCTGGCTATTTTATATCTCGGTTATATCTGCTACAAAATGAAAACTAGCTAAGAAAATCCAAAATGTAACCTTTTGCAAATTGTGTAAAAGTTTTCTTCTTTGTTTCAGATTGACAAGAAAGTTATTACGACGATTGCTGAGGGCGGTATTGGTGAAAATGACACTTTCAGAATTTTGAAAACCTGCCTTGATAAAGCACCAGAAGAAGAGTGTAAGTAGCCAAAAGTTATCATTAAAGGGACCATGCATGCAGTCACTCCAATCTAGATTTGTTGTTCCCGGTTATCGCAATTTTTGTATGGCTCCTCTTCATCATGTGGCAATATTCTGTTACTTCCGAATTGTAAGTTGGAAGTTAGGCCTACGCCTTGATCTACATTTTGCTGGTCTAATGATTTATTTCGACAAATGTCTGCAGAAATAAAAAAAAAAAAGTCAAGTTTCTAGGAAAAATTGGCAGTTTTCTGATAATTAAAGCAGGTTCTGAGTGATTATTGTTTTCCATCATTTCTAACATTTAGTCAAAATTCATCTTTCGACTATTTTGTTAACCCTTTACCGTTGTTTGGGTCCTTTTGGACCCATGAGGAGAGCTCGGCTGTCACACATCTTCGCTGTTCACGCGGAGCTCGAAACTGCGAGTAGCTACCCGAAAATTCGGCCACAACAGCGAGAGAGACAATAGTTTAAGGCCACGGGGTCAATGGCCTACGGAAGCCGATGCGGGGCGGGCTACGTCCGCTTTTCCGCCCACTCCCGAGGTGCGCAAATATGCCCCGATCGGAACACAAAGGTAAAGGGTTAAGGGATAAATCAGCCCACTGTCATCGCCTAAGGTCAACTCCTATGATTAACCAGGAGGTAGTTAGGCCAACGGTCTTCCCGCCACTCTTAAGAGGCGGATAAATGTGAGGTTTTTAACTTATATCGCACATTATTTTAAAGCAAACTTGAAGTAAATGGAATCAAGACTAGGGCATCAAAATTTGGGAAAACGAGACCGCCGGAACGGTTTAACAACGATTTATAGCAGGAGTGTGAGAGTGACAAAGGCTGGAAATTCTTTGACTGACTCTGCGGAAAGCAGAATCATAGGCCACACTATATAAAAGAACGATTGGGTCAATAGTAACGCAAACTTGTGGATTAGAAGGGAGTCGACGTAAATGATTGGATCAAATCCTAACCAAAAATTAGATTACATTTAACCCGATTCGGGTTACAATCTGACTCAAAATGCTGGACCAATTCCCCTCTCCCCAAGTATTTTTAGAGTCCATTGCCTCAATGTAGTATTTATTCCTGACGTTTATATGTAAATCAACGTTATCTTTGCAGGTAAATTTCACTGGTTTGCTTATTCGAACCTTTCTGACACCGGTGCTGGTATCATTGTCCTCATCGCCTCTATCGCTCTGCTCCTCATCTGTCTCATCGTCATCGTCAAGACCCTCCATTCTCTCCTCAAGGGCAGCATTGCTAGAATCGTTCACAAAGTTGTCAACTACGAATTTCCGGGTCGTTTTGCTTACTTTACTGGATACCTCGCTATCATCACAGGTGCAATATGTACCTTTTTGGTTCAAAGTAGTTCCATCTTTACGTCAGCAATTACTCCTCTCGTCGGAATTGGAGTCATATCTCTGGAGCGCATGTACCCGCTCACCCTCGGGGCCAACATTGGCACTACCGCGACGGGTCTCATCGCTGCGTTAGCTGTGGAAGGTAGCAAATTTAGAGACTCACTCCAAATTGCTCTTTGTCATCTCCTATTTAACATAACCGGTATTCTCATCTGGTATCCTTTCCCCTGGATACGATTCCCCATCCCGATGGCTCGTATCTTGGGTAACACGACCGCAAAGTACCGCTGGTTTGCCATATTTTACCTAATAGTGGCATTTTTTCTTCTTCCTGCTGCAGTTTTCGGTCTCTCTGCCGCCAACGAGAATGGCTACGTATTGATGGGAGTTGGCATCCCAATCCTCTTGTTCTTCATAATTATTGTCATTATCAATGTGGCTCAAAGGAAATGTTCCTGCATGAAAAATACTCCTCTCGCCAATTGGGATTTCCTACCCAAACCCCTTCATTCCCTTCGACCATATCATAATATTCTTTTATTAACGTGCAGACCATGCAGGGGGTCACGGTTCTGTAAGCATTGTGAGTGCGAAGATGATGAATACGAAGACGAAGAAATGGGCGTGATTGATGACCAGTACTCGTACACCAATGGAGCTTCGAATTACGGCTACCAGGAAGAGAAACCATAATATCATCCAAACACTACAGAGGTCCACTACCCAATACATCAACAGTCTGATGACAGTTGTACAAGAAGTGTTCAATTTTGGAGAAACATAGCACATGCAATTTTTACCAAGCTTCGCTAAACTTGTTCAGCAATTTTCATACAATAATTGGGGAAAATAATAATGGCTTGCTCAACCATTTGCAGTTTTCTTCATCAACAATCCAGTGTGTGTTATGTTTCTTTAACTGTTTCAAGAGTGAATGCGGATTGAAATCACGGTTACCAGAAAGAGAAAAGATGATTATATCTTAGAACTAGAACAGAATTTTACAGCGGATATTTTTACTGCTTGCTTTCTAGGCGAAAAATAAGTCACTCTCTGCAACGGTTAACAATTTTTCTTCATCTTAGAACACAATGTAAACAGGTAAAGGTGATTCTCCGCTTCAAGCTGCAAAACGTTGGTGCAGTTTGCCAATCTTTATCATACTTTGAAATAAAAGAGAGCTCCATGCTATTTGTAATGGAAGTTTTGTGTGATTTGTAACTTCCCTTAGAACACTATCATAGCATTTAAACCTAGATATCCAAACTCGCAAAGTTGATTTTCATATAATCATAAAAATGATTCGGGTCAGGTCTTTCAAGTGTAGACTTCTTTCACGCCTTTTTTCAACCTCTTGAGGATCACCTCATTGAAAGTTTTTTCCAAATAGCAATTACACATGATTGTAAGATACACTTTGGTGTGCATCGTTTTTCTCCACAGAAAAAATGTTTGACTTAAAAACCTAATGCATATGACGTCACAATGTACAGATCATGTATGGGTGACAGATACCCATAATAGTAAAAACTTATTGCACTTAATTGAAGTTAAAATTCATATGATTTTCCGAGGAGCCTTCCTGAATTTTAAAAAAGTCACAGTACACTTTACATTGTCTTAGATTTGCCAAAGCGGTGTTTTGAACGCCGTAACCCAGTCCTGAATTTGGCGTGTTCGATATATATAGCAATAATTTCGAACATTTTTCTTCGCACGAAGTCTGAATGGCTTTTTGTACTTTTTGGCATCTTAAGATCACTTATTTCTTAAAACGTTTGACAGTACATTACGGTGTAATGAGTGAAAAGCTCGAAAATTTCACCAGAAGCATAAATCTGTACATGGACCAATTACGCGAGAGAGCCAAGATTTTGTCATAGGGGTCTGGGAATGATGGGAGGTGCTAGCTTAACGACATGTTGCCAATGCACGGATTGTGACATGTAACGCTTTCGTGACTGATATACCGGGAGAGGTCTAAGGGGAGGGGTTCCCCTCAATTTTGAGAATTTTTTTGAACCATTTTTAGTGTCCTTAAATGCAATCTGGTTCATGATATTTTGCCAGTTTCATCGTTATCATGTAATCACATCATCAGCAGAATTTTTCCTCTTTGAATTAAGAGCATGCTAAATAAATAATCAGGAAAAATCGACAAAAGGGGGAGCATTCACTTTCTCTGCCGTACCCTCTGACTACGTCCCTGCTACAGTACTGCACAAAACATTATTTTGTCATTATTTTTTCGAGCTTGGACTATGAGGGATTCTAACCCCAGACCACCCCTTTGGCCACGTCCATAGAATCTATAATGTAATACAGCTGAACATGAAAGATATAAATTACTGACGAAATTCAGTTCATAACCAGGCGCTCAGCGGGGCCACACAAGGTTCTGAGAAGGGGGAGATGGCCAGTTCAGTCGGTTAAAGAAAAGGACTTTGCAGAGGTGAGATTTGCACATCAAGACACTCTCTATCACTCAATTAAATTAAAAAATTCTGCAGTTAAAACCCAAAGCCTTACACTGAAAGCTATTGATATTTTGATAAGAATAAAGTTTTTTTAATGTTATTGTATTTTGTAAAATCGGTGCTGCATTCATTTATTTACTTTTCGGCAAATTTTGTCTTTTACTTCCTTTTATTATTTATGCATAAAACCAAGCTGAAAATTATGGCAACTGTTGACTGTATGATAAAGAGGTTATAAAAACCTGAAGATTAAAGTATAATGTGACACACTATTGTTGCGCATTCTGTGGTAAAAAAATAGCTATGTCAATTTCCGTGTTCACTTTTCGTGATTACAAATCGTTATTTACAAATCACAATTATCCAAGTGCATGTAAACCAGGGAAGTGTGATTAGATACACCCCCCCCCCCCCGCCCTGTGTAAACTAACAAATTTAAGACTCTCGACAGGGCCCGAACTAATTGAGGGAGTGTGATTTACCCCTAGCTAGATCCTTATCATGGGCGTCCGCAGAAAAAAAGTCAGGGGGGGGGGACAAAATTTCTAGGAGGGGGCAAAACCTCCAATTCACCATGAATTTACACAAAGCATGCGAAAACTTCAGCCCAAAATCCCTCCCAGATGGCCGGAAATGGCAGTTTTAAGGCCTATTTTTCGCATAGAAACTTGGAAAACACGTTTTGTTCAGGTTTTTGCTTTGATTTTTATACGTTTTTTCAAATTTTTGATTTTCCAGGGGGGGGGGGGGCAAGTGCCCCCCCCTTGCCCATACCTGCGGACGCCCATGATCCTTATATAATTATTATTAAGTTTATATCACTGCCAACGGAGCCCGATTAACAGGACTCATTGTGATTTGCGTCTAGCACCTAGCTGAATCTGTGTATGTCATCTAACAAATGCATAGCTGCCAAGTGCATCGAGTGGCAAAGAGTGCGATATACCTCCAGAACACTCTAAAAACACCCTGGTCAGAATTGATCAGGATGCGGTCATCGGGTATCCTGGTTAAGCAGTGACATATTCTGTTGAGTTTTGACCAGGAATATGTCAGATTTTAACTAACGTTTGGTCAACTTTTACCAGGAAATCCGGGTTGGATAACAGGTGACCGCATCCTGGTTAATTTTGTTCAGAGTGTTTTAGAGTCGGAGATTGCAGGATCCTCCACTTCATGGTCTTCATAAAACAAGTTATCTTCCCAAACTCAGTAGGCCTATTTCAGTTTGAAGCTTTTCATTCATACGCGTTTCTTTTAGCGACAACCTCACCGGTCTCACTGATCCGAGCTTTAAACCAGGAAGGTTGTATCACCGTAAATAATGGCACATGGCACAAGTTTTACTAAAACTGGTGAGTGCGTGCTGCACAAAGCATTAAAACGTGTTTTGTTTATACCCTTGGTAACTCAATTTCAAATATGTTCCGAGCATCTTTTGCATATTTGATTGGGATGATATTATTGCATTCAAAGAGTTTTTAGGGTTGTATTGAGACATAAAGAAGCTCGAGAAAAGTTGAAAAAAAAAAACATTAGCGACAAGAAACACACACAAGCACACACGCACAATCTAACATATTTGCACATGGTTACTTTAGGATGCAAAGTTTTATGTTTTTATTCAAGTTGATATGCAGCCTACAATACACAAATAACAGTACTGTACAGCGGGTTAACTTGTCGCAAATACTCGCTTTCTGAGCAACACACTTTCGTCACAAATTGAACTCCTACCTCATCCCCCTAGATCCCACAAGATGGTTGACAGGGTTGGACTATTCACCTATACCACGTTTTGTCTTTAAGAGAATCCAGTGGAGCAATAATAAAACTGAACCCCTTATTCGCAAGCTCGTATATAGTCATGATAAGAAGTTTGGACTGCTCTCGTGCATTTCAGTTTTATACGGTGTCTTAATCGGGACATGGAAATAAAAAAGCTCCTGAAAAGTCTCAATTTCGACTCTCAAACCCAGAATTTTGACTTTCATGTGTGCATTACGGCTCCGGTGATATACTATGAAGGGAATACGGCAGTGCTTCCACTTCCAAGGCAAATTTCTGGAAATTTCTAAAACTTCAAAAATTCCAGGTAATTGGAGGAAATCTAAGATACAATTAAGGTTTTCTAAATGAAGAAGCCAATATGTTTGCCAATTACCCTTTAGGGCAGGAAAATTCTCACCCACTTTCTTGCCATTTGGGCCGAAGATGCATTACACGAGTAGGCCCAAACAGCTACTGCCGTTGCACCTTCGAATGCAAACGTGAAGAGCATTTCGTCATTGGGGGGGGGGGGGGGGTCTAAGATTTGGCTTTGATGCCAATTTCTGGAAATGGCATCTGATTTTGGGTAATTTAAAGGGCCTCTCACCCCAAACTAAAACTATTACAGTAGTCTACAGAAATACTCCACCGGCTCAGCTCTTTGACTGGCAGCTAGTTCAAACAATGCAGAGTACCGAAGGTTATATTGCACAACATAAACAGTAATGAGAGTATTTTTATTTTTACACAGTAAACTGAGGTTGCGTCTGGAAGAGGATGAATTTTAGACAAATGTAAGTAGCAAGGTCAGGAGAATTGTAGCTGTTTGGGATGAAAGAATTGGGCCATTAAAGGCCGTTATTCGGAAAATCTAATAAACATTATACGTCCATATATATATAAACTTGCAACATAAAAGGTTCAGGGGTGTCCTGCTGTGTTTACTCGTTGACAGAGTGTATGGTTTTGGCTAATAAAGCTTGACATAAAAAGTCGAAATTCCTAGTTTAAAAGTCGAAAAGTGGTTCTGATACGCCATCAATTCAAAAAGCATGTCTTTAAAACAATTTCGAAGGAAAGATTCGATCAGGATGGCGAGCAACATCGTTCTATTGGCCAATTGATCGATTGCTCGATGTGATAACCGAATCTTATGCTCTTTTGGTTACCAAGCAGGGAATCTATTATCCCAAAGACCTTTGTTGCATGCGTGGTCTCCCTCTTTTTCCTCCTAGGGGAGTCCTTTTGGTAACCCAGTTTAGTACGTTCTTGGACCATGGCGCTACTAGTACTGCCAGGACAAGTTTCGTACAAACGTTCATGACCTTCGCCATGCAAATAAAATTTCAAACCATTTACCGAGTAAGTGCTTTTAAACCACTCACGGATGCTGTCAATATGATTTGGCAGGAGGCTAAAAGTTCACAACACCGCGATCTTTAGTGACGTTACAAGAACACTTTTCAAAGAAAAATGATTTGGTAGTTGCTTCCAACTCTTACCTTGGTGTGAACACATCAGACTAGTCACGGAGTGCTTTTTCACCACTCACGGATGTTGTCAATATTTAAGCCACGGTCACAAAGGACAGCGAACGCCGTAAGAACGATTTTACAACAATTCGTACGAGCTTTGTAAGAAAGCCGTACGAAACCCGGGGTTCGTAAACCATACGTAAACTGTTCGTAGCTTCGCAGCCAGGTCGATATTGTCTTGTTCAAGATTTTTTACTAGTCGTACGAAACACCCTCTTTTTGGGCAGTCGTACGAACATCGTAGGAACTTCGGAGGATCAACGCAAGATTTTTGCACATTTCGTAGGGCGAGAGACAATTTTCAAAGTCTCAAAGTCCAACACCGATCGTAAAAACGTCCTAAGTTGTTCCTAGAAGGCTCTTATGGCGTCTTAAGAACGAAAAAACGTAACGAACGAAATTTCTTACAGCATTCGTAGTAACGATTCATTGGAAGGTCCTCTTCAAGGCATAATTTGGCGGTGGGCTTATTCTTTAGTTGAGTTCTAGCGTATAAAACTAAACGAGCGAAGTTCAAATCACCACGTTGTTCATGGTATTCAGTGACGTAAAAAAACATCGATCGAGTTATTGGACTAACAAGAAAATTCATTCGAAGGAGGGACAACCCCAAATTTTCCGCTTAAAAACTAACATTTTAATGTGTGCCCCTTCCAAATAAAGCGCACAGAAGTTTTTAAAAAGTCATTTCAACTTTAAAATTAATTGTAAGTTGACACAGGTTTGTGTCATTTTTGTTTGTAGGACTAATTCTACTACATCTCGGATGAACTCATGAACTTTCAGGAGGCTGACAGTTCATGACACCGCGATCTTTTGTGACGCCACAAGAGCTGTTTCAAAGGAAAATAATTTGGTTGCTACGCCCAACTCTTATCTTGGTGTGCACATCAAAACGGCCACGGGCGATGCGATGGATTTCTGAGGATAGCTGAACGATTTAGTATGCGAGGTATAATATTAATAAGCTAGTTTGGTAATTGGTCGGTGCATGAAATTGTGGGGAACAGCATAGAAAATACGAACCGAGCTCAGCATAGTGTACGTCGTTCCCTTGTTTCCGTGCAATACCTCTTTAAAGGGCCAAACCTCTCACCCCAAACTACAATTTTGGTACTGGGGTACCGAAATTCTCAATTGGCTCAGCTCTTTGATTGGCAGCTAATTCAAACAATGCAGAGTATCAAAGCTTATATTACACAGCATGAACTGTACTGAGAGTGTTTTGATTATATATGAGTTTTTCTATACTCACCTTGAACAGTTGAAGCAACAAACTGAGTCAGATAATTGTGGGAGGGGCTTAAGTATGAAGGTTAGGAGAATTGGTACTGTTTGTGGTGAGAGAACTGGCCGTTTAAAACAATAAACACAAATATAAATAGCCAACCCGCACGAAAATAGGGACCCAGCCCTACTTTAGAGCAGATTAGACTACACATTTTTTTTACACCAAAAAGGAAATTTGGACAAAAGCCCACCGCATAGGACCACACTTTTGATTCCTCCTTATGGTAGTTAAATTAAGTCCAAATTTTCCACGCAAACTTAAATTTTGAAACATGTGTTGTAGTTGTGGGACTGCTTAGCAGGTTAGTCGGTTTATCCCGAAGAGGATGTGCGCATGTGCAGAGCCACCGAATGAATTACTCGCTCATAGTAGTTAATTCATGGTGAACAGGTTTCCGTACGCGTTGTGGTAAAATAGGCTGTAGAAGTGCATTCTTCTCCGACAAAGTTTTTGTTGAACTATAGCGTAAAGTAAAATGAATACCAGAAAACCGTGAGATCGAGGCCCCCTGTCCCTACAATTCTTTTATCACAGTATGGATACGGAATATCAGTTTGCAGTTTATGAAAAAATATGCATCACAAGCGAAAGACTTTTACTTTCAATGTAATATGATTTTGTCGCAGTTGTGTAGGTGTGTGAAGGAACGGGGGAAGAACAGACTTTCAGCAAGTTTTTATAACTGTTTGCCTGCATTAACGGGATTCGAAATTGCACTGGTAATCACAGCATTTCTTGTTAAACAGTGCGCATCGGTCCTGTCATAGTAATCACAATTTTTCGGTATTGGAGAAATTGCAAACCTATACACTGACTCATGAAAAAGACTATACTTGTATTTGTATTTAGAGCAATATAATCACACTACAAGTCGGGCCATGGTTTACAAAACATGGAAGCTTCCTACATAAACTGCGAAGGATAAGGGTGTAATCGAACTTCCTGAACACATAACATAAAGGACCCCTCCAGGCAGTGGTTTTGCCAGTTTTCGAACCAGAAGCACCGAGATATAACGTCCCTTAGGAGGAGCTAGGTAATAAGCTGAGCAGGGCCAGAGCTGTCGTGGCGACGCAAAGCTTTGTGGTGCTTTCAGCAGATTCACCCACAAAGTAAGGTGTTAAACTGTTTGCAAGCAGATTTGAATGTGTGATATAAGCAGACCAACAGCAAAAGTACTTTTCTTCTCATGCATCTGGGTGAGGAGGGTGCGGGGTTAGGGCACTTGCCCACAGGAAACTTAAAAAAATACTATCAACATTTATTAAAGATATTGCTAGAGGGTATTCGAAACGTAACATTTGACAATCGAAAATGATTAGATGCAACCCACAAGGTATGGGAAGTGCCATGATACGGTACTTAATGAAAATTATTTAGGCCAACATTTTTGTGGTGCTTCCCGCCTAACTATGATGGTACTATATGGATAGTTTGCCTGCAGGTTTCT
The DNA here is from genome assembly GCA_037179385.1 of Holothuria scabra. NCBI lineage: Eukaryota > Metazoa > Echinodermata > Holothuroidea > Aspidochirotida > Holothuriidae > Holothuria > Holothuria scabra. Next base: position 45,383,947 of record CM074188.1, read on the forward strand.
TACACCTGCATAGAGCATAGAGCATTTCTGATAAGACTTTGTGCAATGTTACTCCCCCCCCCCCCTCTTTATTGACTGAAAAGTTACGGTATATAAAGTCTCGTATAAGAATATTGTTGTAAATAATTTTTCAGTAACCAAATATCGTTCGGGTGCAGGGGGAGACCATTTTAAGGCAGTCTTTACGCCAAGTTAGCAAAGTCCCCGTTGAAGCGGCTAGCAACAGTGGACATTTTTCTTCTCTTAAAACGGCACTCTAACATTCACCTTTGTAAGTTTTCACCGAGGTGTCCAGTTGAAGGCTTTGGGGTCCATGTTTCGCAAGACTTGTTCACTAGTGGCTGAAATTAGTCATATATTTAATTGCAACATGCATAACTCCTACGCGCACTCTGTCGTTCCCCTTGTTCGTCCCCTTACCGAAAAGCTCCCCGATCGGTAATACCACAATTTGTCAGAGCACTTCGGTAGCAGAACTTGCCTCGGCTGTAAAAGGTGCTATTGAGCTGGAAGTGCGTGGCCTTCTATAGATTCGAAAACGGAAAAAGATAATTTCATGCAGGGAGTTCCAACACCTTGTCCAATGCCCGCTGGTATGAAATCTCAATGTTAGCTAGACCTTGCAATTATCATCCCCAGTCTGACTGCATAGTCTAAATGACGCTATCATTCGTTTCCTTCCGTTTAGTTTATTTTCAATTGCAATACATATACACGTGTTTATACAAAATGAAGTGCAGATAAATCTGATTATGTGCATCCATATTGTGGGAGTTTATATGCTTAGACGGTTTGCCAGAGTAAATATAAATGTTTAGTTCATTTTGGTATTAAAGATTGCGGTGCTTAAAATTGAAACCGAACTTTAAACGATCCCATTTCTTTGAGTCAAGGATTCAAAAGTACTCAAGAGATTTAACAAGAAACGTCTGAAAATGTAAATATTTTGAAACGAGCTCGAGCGTACTTCAAATAACATCAAGAGATAAGACAGCAGTCGGTTTTGATATGGTCACATATTTTTTAGGGTTTCGTGTTCAAGTTCTAAGTAGATTCATAACTTTTGTTAAACTATTTTTCTTAGAATGCATTTGGGGATACGCCGTGGGCAATGAGTGGTTTCCTTTCGCTCGCAAGTAATACCTACGTCACGAGATATTACTATTATTGCTAAATCTGTGAGATCCAGTTTGGCCAGAGAGGAAGATACTGTATTACATGCGTGAAGGGGATTCAGGTTTTTCATTTGATGTTTAGACGTACCATTTACATAATACAATGAACCAATAAAATATACAACTTATGACATGTGTTCTGCTACAGTACGTACTGGAACATTATACCAAATGGGTATAAACCAATGACATTGGTTCAGCTATTTTTATTTTGAAAAGTCAGGAAAGAGTTGATTCGTCAATTAAAGGCATATTCCAATGGCTGTTTTTTTAAGGAATTGCAAGAAAGACAAAAATATTCCAAATAATGTCCTCCCAAATCCTGTTGCAATACCCTTTTCCTAACTCAAGGTATCTCATCTCAAGGCACAGAGAGTTTTGTTATGTGGACACATTGAGCCAGATTCCATTTGTTTTCCTTTATAACTGGAAACACTCTGTTTGTCCGTGACTCATTTGTATTGGAATGTTTCCATATCTGTTCCTGTACAGGTAACACTACCCTACACCATATGTGGCGTAAATATTCTCTGTAGCGGCATCAAAATTATATCAATAATTTGAAAGTAACGTCAGACTTATCTGCCGTGATGATATCACAGATTTTCCACAGTGCACCAAATCTCATTGAAAAATGCATAACTTTTGAAAGGTAATTCGAACTGTATGCGCATTTTTACCTCCCGAAAGAGAAATATTATCTGCATGTTTTGAAGTCAGTGAATTGTGTCTCCGGAAATCCCTCTACTTCTCCGGGCTTTCAAAATGTTCCAAAGAATGCGCTTTGCATTTGGATGTTTGTTCATCTAATTGGTTATTTAAGTTTGAAATAGTGTAAAGTTGTAAACACTTAAAAAATGAAAAGTTCTATTCATTTTGAGGGGGCTTCACGCGCACCCTTTGTGCTTTTTTGCCTTTTCATTACATTCATTACAAATCTCAGCTTGAACTGAAACACGTTACGCATACGTTTGACATAAACCCTGCAACTCTTGTACCACCACAACCTGAAGAAATCATTCGTGCATACGACATCACAGAAAAGAAAGTACACCTTCGAATGATGGAGCTAAGGGTTGCGACTGCGCAGCCAACAAATGCAGCCGGCTATGCTTACATATTCTTTTCTTTATCCTGGTTCTTTTTTTGTACACTTAAACTAGGTTCAATTTGAAACCCCGTCGGCTTTTCTAGTTTGTACTTAAAACGTGAGGAGTTCCCGCCTATTTCCTTAGAAAATACAGGAGTACGATAGCTTTTCAGTTAGATTTTCTTTTTGGGTGGGGAGGAGATCAGCAGCCCGAAAAATGTCCTGGCCGAATTAGGACTAAGCGGAACACCGTAACGAGTAAGCGCCGAGTGTACCGAAAATTTTCAAAATGGTGACTCCAAAGCCATAAGAAAGACATATGAAAGACATATCATGAAAGAATGATATTTTCCGGCTTGCAAAAGTCGCTAAGTTGCCGCTTTTGCAATGTTTCATTTGCAATATAGCCTAATGTTAATTTTGATAATAAAAGGCCTATTCTGGTGACTTTTCACCTGGGTTTTGTTAGAAAAACAAAAATATGCTACAAGTTCTTCAACCATTTCCTAACTTAAGATATCTCACTTTAAGGGTTGGTAATTTTTGTTGAAAAATACCTCTACTTTTCTACAAAGCCACAGAATTTTATGTGTGAACATTGCCTCAGATTCCTTATGTTTTCCTTTATAATTAAACGGCTTGTTTTTCCAAGAAATTTGATACTGTTGGAATGTTTGAATATCTTTTCCTGTAGATCTAAAATTACCCTTCACCATATACAACCAACAATGTTTGCTTAATATTGCCTGCAGCGGCACCAAAATAAATAAATAAATTGAATGCAACGTCCATTTAATGTGCCGCGATGACTCACAGATTTCCCATGGTGCACCGACAGATTACCGTGCTAAGATCAATGGTTGCATGAAATCAGAACGGCAGGAACTGCGGGATTCCTTTCCCGAAAACAAATTGTACCAATAAAAACCAACGGTAGGAACTGGGGGAATAAGAGTCCCCAGCAAACGGAGGGATGATTTGGTTCTGACTAGGGCCCACATCGGTCACACTTACCTTACCCATGCCTATTCACTTCACGGGGATGAAAGACCATACTGTATTTCCTGTGACCGTGCTGTCACCGCCAGTCACATTCTCGTTGATTGTTATGAATACTCCCATATTCGCCAGAAATACTACACCGTGCCCGACCTAAAATCTTTGTTTGAACAAACAGATTTTTCTCTTATTCTTGGCTTTCTCAATGAAAGTAAACCTTATAGAAATTTTTGACACGATCTTCGATTTGCTATCTTTTTTTGTAAAAATTTCCCCCCGCCCCCTCCCTTTTCAGGTAGTTTTACCTCAATATTGTAACCTTTTCTTACTTGGTAACACTATATATCACATTCGTGTTGGCGAGTCGTTAAACCCCATCTAACTAACTAACCCATGGTGCACAAAATCTCAAGAAAAATTGCATTACTTAAAAAAATTTGAATCTTTTGAACCCTACGTTCTTTTAGATGCAGTTTTCACCTCCTTAAAGAAAAGATTTCTCTGGAATATACCTTTACATACCTATACAAAACAAAATTTGCGAAATGATCAGAATAAGGCAAAGGCGTACCCATTTTTTGTCGTGGAGAGGCAAATTCTACCCATCGTCCAAACTCTTCACCGCCTTCCCTCGGAAGGGGTAATAGTCTAGGGATGTTCCTAGCATTTTGCTGTTTTGTTTCGAAGGGCTCAGATGGTCTCAAAATGGGCTCAAATGGTGCCGTATTTTGCTTCTTATCATGGTCGACCCATATGCATGCTGTAAATGTCCTTATTTTTGCTCTGTCAATGAATTAAATTCCCAGTTTAGAGGAATAGCGAAACGTTATTTGCAAGACTACATTGTTCTGGTTTCATCTTTCAGTGTAATTTAAAGATACAACCATGGAGACAGTATTCCCAACCTACCCTCCGACTAGGCACTCCTCAGCGCTTTATCCGGCTAATCCACTGATAAAATGTACCGCTGTCACTGGATGAAATGGTCGTGTATTTCGTTTTGCGAGGAAACAATGCAAGAGAAAAAAAAATTGCTTGTGTCTTTAATGATTTGGGGGCTCATATCCGATTTCAAGGTAGGACCTTTTTAAACATAAAAACCTGTAAGAATGGCCCTCCAAGTTCCATATACATGATCATTTACCAGCACATTCGTCGCCCATCGCATGTTCTTTTTCCGGAAAATTTTGCTTTTAAATGTGGAATCTCTTAGCGAACCCAAGCCTAGCCAAGTGGGAGCAGGGTGTGGAGTCAGAGCTCAAAATATCCCAAGGAAGGATTGCCTTTTTTCTTTTTATCTATTGGTCTGTCACTATAGTTGTAGCCAAATATCTTTCTATCATGATTGTTATTTTCTGACTGCGCATGGTCATTGAGTGGAATCAAGTATTTTCATTGAGGGAAAAAGATTGGAATCAGTAAGAGTTTTTGGATGTGTTGAATTTATTGGGATACTTTGTTTTGTTGGCGCACGAGGCGTTGGGTGTAGATTGCTCCGACAGATTTCTGCACAATTTGGGCAGGGATTAAGAAAAAATCGGACAGCCACTTCAGTGAGATTTTAAGAAAATGGCATGGCTTCTAAGATTGAAAATTCCTAAGCGTCCCCGAAATCTTAAAATACAAAAGGAAAGAAACGTCATAGTAGCTGTAAAATTTTCATGCTAAATCAACAATTTTCGTTAAAGCGCACTTCAAGTCAAAAAATTCAAAAATATATATTGAAGACCATAAAAATGAATTCTAACAATCCAACTCCCATCTTCATAGGACATTCCTGAGCTGAGATATAAAATGTTGAAGTTTATTGACTCAAATTAAATTGGTCGATTGAGCAATAATATGTTATGTTATTCTTGTACAACTCAAATTACAATCTTTGTATTCCTTTGTTTTTTCGAATGTTACTGCACCTTGTACCAAGGTGTGATAGCACTCTTACTCTTATGAGGTGATGTGCAATGTGCAACATGCTATGCAAGCAAACATGAAGTGTTCAAGGTTATCAAAACATTTTTAATTTTAAAGGGTAACAAAACATGTTATGTGAGTTGTACAACAAGAAAGTCACAAATTATTACGCAATCGACCAATTCGTTTTAAGTGAATAAACTTTAACATTTTATATCTCAGCTCAAGACTGTCATATGAAAATGGGAGTTGGACTGTTAGAATTCATTTTTCATTCTCTTAAATACATATTTTTGAATTTTTTGACTTTAGGTACACTTTAAGTTTTACTTCACAGTTGTTCACAGCACAATGTCCGAAATGGTCGAATAAGCAAATTCTTTCAAGCATTTGTGAGAAGCATGTCGCTAAAAATGATTCTCCGATCTGTTTTTAAATCTTATGCAACATAGTGCCTGAAATGGACGATTTTTTATTCAAACTTCCTCTGCTCGTTAAACAGAAAACGCTGTATTCAAAGTAAAAGTTTCATGGAAAATAAAAATTATCACAAACATTTGCGACATATTTGGGTAGCTTGTAAGAAAAGGTTTTCCTCAGCCCCACTTCATACGGTACCGTAGGTTTGCAAAAAACTGGTTGAAAATGGTTGAAGACTGAAGATAATTAATAAATTAACTTTTAAGGCACATTCAAAGCCTCATTTTTGGCAGTTTTTGCAGGTATTTAAAAACCTCCATTAAATATGAGACGCCTGGTAGTAGCGTAATGTTAATGGTCCTTTTCCCCATTAAAAATTAAATTCTTGAAAAGGAATATGCTCCAATGTCCACTGAAATGATGAAATTGGATATAAAGCTTTCCAAATCCCTCCTACTACTATATGCTGTATGAAAAAGAAGCTGATATGTCACGTTGAAGGATAGCTTTACATGAATTTTCAGGAACACTTTTGAGAATATTCTCACATTAAATCCAGATCGACAACTGAACAAAGAACTACCCGAATTCCGGGTCCAAAGCGAAGTGTCACCTACGAAATTTTGGCATGTTTCCCGCAAACTACGGTGGTCCGTATTGAAAACTGCTAAATCTTGTCACATAGGCGGCTGCCCGAATATGTCTCGACTTAGTCTTAGTCTTCTGGTCTGGCCTTCTCGCCTTTAACAAAAAAATATGGCAAGTCACAAGATGTATTGGGATTGAATCTATTCAGGTAAATTTTTGGGCACTGTATACCTTCCCGTCTGTTAGAGTAATCTGACAATTGGTAATATCCCAGAACTTTGTTCAACCCTTTTAAGAATATTCTACCATTTCAGGCAAAGGTTTAGCCCCAAAGTTTTTTGTTTTTTGCCCAAGATAATAAAGATATACTGAAGAAAAATTCATTTCTGCAACTGATTTTTCATGAAAGTTTACTTTGACTTGCTTTCTAATTTTTCATGCAAGTTCTTTTTTAACAATTCGGATACCATTCTGTCATTTCGGGTGAAATGATGTACAATACTATGAAAAGCGACTGTAGGGAATTATTATGTTTAAGCTTCCAGCATCATATATGTCTCAATTTATGGTAATCATTTTGAGTTTTCATGAGAAAATAATATCCTAACTTTAATGCCTTTTAATTTTCGGCTAAAGTTTTTGGAGAATTCAGGCGAAATGGAACTATGGAACTAATGGAACTAGTCTATTGGCTGCCCGATTTTTTTCAAACCTTGCCCAAATATCAAATCTTGAGCAAACTTTGTGGGCAGTCTGTCAGTCTGTCCCCTGACTCGACTTCGCCTTCGCATGCCCATGTCAGGAGTCTCACTTAAACCACAAACACTCTCCATTGTGAACGACGCGACAGTGAAAGTCACAGGGAGTAAAGCCAAAACAGTAAAACTGTTCACCAATATATAATTATATAAGCTGAGCGTATGTGTATCCAGACAGGACGATCCCCACTAAGGGAGCGCTTGTCAAATCCCAAAAATCATTTCATCACAAAAACTGCAGTACTCACAGATAATTGGAAGCACACACAGATATGAAACGAAATATGGCTACCTCTCGTTTTTGAAGTCGGTTCCCCCTTCTCGTTCTAATATTTTGAGACCACATCTCCCTTCAACTTTCAAACTATCCGTCTTTTTTGCATCGCATGATCGACTGCCGAGTGTTGCTTTTCACCTTGGTGCTTAGGTTTTCCAAGAGAACGTTTACTCGAAAAATAATTCTTTCGTAGGGTCCTTTTAATCGGGTTAATGGACTAGATAAGTTTGATTAGCGAGGATGTACTATTATTTGGTCCACCCTTTGTGATTATTCTTTTGTCATGTTTATTGTGGCACGGACATCCTCTATTTAGTAAAGCGTGTTAACTGAAACGATTGAAATGTGTCTTGAAAACAAGAAGAGAGATTTACAAGAATATTTTGACAAAGATATTGTAGCTTTCCATTTTAAAATGTAGCGTACATTCACGGAATATTCACTGTGATACACCAGCTCCATCATTCTCACGCTCTGAGCAGATTCAGTCTAAGGAGTCGTGATGGACTCAGTAACTGTGGTAACGTTTGATCACGGCCACTCTTTATTAACGAATGAACAACGAAAAATTAATCGTTATACTTTTGGTATGGTAACATTCCTTTGAAGTCTAAGTCTTGGCCCAGAGGGTGCATTGAAGGGCTTCTGGCAGGCTTCAATCCCTTAACTTAAAATGTGTGCATACTACTATGACATATGAGATCACGCTGAATTATTTGCGGTAAGTTGCGTTAGGCACAATCGCCCGAGGTCACTTACTTTACTCCCCGGGATAAGGGATGGGTCGTCGTGGCACTGGCTTCTGGCATACCCCTCAACACTTTAAGTATCCGGTGGTTGTCATATATCGTTTAACCACGATATGATGAACAGTTAGAGCCAAATTTTGTTGGGCAATCCCCAGAAGTCGCATTTTCCTTCATTCCCGGGGACTTCTTAAGGGGCACGCACACCCCTCCCAACATTTAAAATTTCTGGCAATCGCCATTTCTTATACACCAAGGAACGGCGATTAATTTGCGATACGTTTTGTTGGGTAACCTTCCGAGGTCATCTAACCTACTTCCTCGGGGGTCGTCAATGGCGTCTGGCAGACCCCTCCCAACACCTAAAATTTCTGGCAACTCTCATTCAGTGATCTCGGTGTAGCGTTCTTTCAAAGTGACGTACTTTCAGGAGGTAACCTTCCGAGGTCATCTAGCCTACTTCCGGGGTGGGGGTTAGTGCCCCCCTCCCCATTTCTACACCCAACACTGAAAACCCGGCAGACGTCCAGTTCCTTGACTTAGGAACCATTCCGGACCCAGTGGTGAGTATGAAAATTGGTAACCTTCCCAGGTCAATAAAACCCTCTGGGCCCCCGGTCCATTGTGGTAAATGTCCGTGAATTGACTATCAGGCTGGCCACGTTTCAGAATGGTACAGTCACATGCACCGCTTTACTTTCTTGGTTTATTTACTAAGCCTTCATTTTCCCGCAGTTCGGCCTCGGCTTTCTCCCATGTGATAAACATGAGCCAAGCAGGAGGATGCAACACTTACTGCCTGCATAATAACTTGAATTGTATTGGAAAATAACAATACTCCTTCGACGGACTTCGTCAACTGTGCTTGCTTCGTTCATTGTCAAGACTTTTCAAACCAATCTCTTATTGTCCATTGTGAAGACAAGACTTGAAACCTCTTTGCCTCTTATTGATAATGCACTATAAAACTCACCGATAAATAACCGATTATCTTTAAACTACAAGCACTTCAAAGAAAGTTTAATCCCTAGGAAGCGGCTCTATGTACCAGTTTGTTAAATCACGTGGCTTCCCCAATTTTTCTTCGTAGTACCACACACCAGTGACATGTCAAACGTTAGCACTGAAATCAAACCATATGGGGTGGAGACTCGGGAAAAAATCTTTTATCTGTTTACCTGTCATTCTTTTACTTGACAAAACACTTGACAGTGTCTCTTCCCTTTTATGCTAAACAATTGTAGTAAAGGCTCAGCTCTTAACATCCCTGCCGAGGCTGCTTGGGTGAAGCTTTGTGATTGGACAACATTCAGTGATAACAGTTAGCAATTCCAATTTTTTGGATCGTATCTCTTCAGCTGACTTTAGAGTTCGACCGGGTTGAGCAGTTCTCCAAATCGAGCCACCGATCAACGATAAGATCAACAGTTCTTTGATCAATCCTTTATATTCGTTATTTCTTTTGGAGGCCACGAATAATAATGGGGGTAAGTATTCATAGCTGTGTCTCATATATTATTCAAATTTGATCGTAATTGTGAATACGGGAGTTTGTCTGAAGCAAAAGGTAGGCGATGGTTTCATCAGCTTTGGTATGCAACTGGTTTTACCCTGTTTCTTGCGTTTCTTCTGGGCTTCTTGCCATTTTGTACCTTTTACAGAAACACATTGACTTACAGTTCCGGCAGTTGACGGACTCAAGCCTGGTTGAAAATAGAAAGTATCTCTCCACGGGCTATTAATGGCGTACTCTGTATAACCGTGACCAATTAAAAAAGTGATGTACAGTATTTATCACTGCCGGAGAAATTTAACTTCTGCCAGTAATCGGGAAGGGGTGCGATTGGAGGTGCGGTCTTTGTGGGTCTGTTTAGGCAAATATCTGTAAAAGTGATGCAAAAGTGAAATACCCTTTCTTTCGGTATTTCGTCTAACCGTTACAAGTACAGGAAGAATTAGGAGGTGGGAAATGTGTTCAAGGTTCGATGTTCCGCCTTTTTGGTATATCTCGATGACTTGTCGATGATTACAAGGTTCGTTATTCCCGAGGTTCGATGTGCCCAGAAGTGCGGATGTTCTTAAGATTTGGGAACATTGAACCTTGGGAACAGCGAACCTAGGGAACATTAACATAGCTCCACTGCATGCGGTCAGAATTCCGCCATCGCGACTTTTCGAAGTTCTCACCGTAACTCTTCGGAGCCCACCGGCAGTAATAACTGCCGATGGGGTCGTAAAAACTGGGGCAGACAGCCGCTTTGGCTTATGTAGAGCCCCCGTCTTTTCCCCAGAATAGGATCGATGACATTTTAAATGCGTCGACTGACGTAGCAGTTACAGCTCCTGTGGCAAATTATTCCATTCTGTAGTAATTCTCTGACAAAAAAATTACTTCCTAATATCCAGTCGACAATATTGTTGACAATATAAGTTGTTCTCGACTCGCTGCGCCACCTATATAATGGTGGTCTAGATTTACAAAATATCCAGGAGCATTAGAACATTTAAATATGCGTATCAGAGATTTATAGCTAAACAAAGTTTGGATTCCCTAGAATACTTTTACTTAAAACTCTGTAAAATGGGAATGATTTTGAAGAAAATCGGGCTCTAATTTAGAATCCGTGCCCGGAACTGCGTCATAGCTGTAGGGTTAGGGGTTACGTATGCATAGTAATAGGGTTAGGGTTACGTACGCATAGTAGTAAGGTTAGGGTTACGTACGCATAGTATAAGGGCTACGTACGCATAGGTATAGGGTTAGGGTGATCCATATGCAGGTGTACGCATGCATAGTTTCAGCGCCCTCTTTTGGAAGTTGTGAAGTGAGTAAAATTACGTCTACTTCCGGGCACGGATTCTAAATTAGTACCGAAAATCGTTCCGAAAGTTACAGAGGGCTACACTACTCAACCTCGGCTCCGAGGTCTGTAAACTAAGGCAAAGTTTCTATTTTTTTACTTTGCACTTAGTCGAACTCAACTCAATAATTTTCACAGCTGATTGCGAGGTCGGCATATGAAACCATGAAAACCCTTCACCCAATAAAATTAGTTTGTAATGGTGAGATTCCCTGTACTGTTTGTGCACGTCAAGTGGTTAACCAAGTACCCTTAACTGAGTTAACTTCTTAAAATACCTATATTTACAATTAACGGTGCACTGTACCAACCTGTCAATCCTCAGTTCGTGGAGTGTACCGACTTTCCAAGTTACAGCAACGACTATTTATGAACTCAATGCAGTAACCCAAAGTACACCTTTAGTTAGTCAAGTAGAGGGGGCGGAAGATGTTTTTTTATTGGGCGGGGGGGGCTACAAGTTTCCACAGTCGAAATAATGGTTACGCCGAAAGGGCGTTTGGTTTTGCGCGAAGCGAAAAACCCCATCGACGTTGGGCCCAGAGGCCTGCTTAAAGGGCCCCTGGTGGGGTCCAGGGGCAAAGCCCGCTGAACCTCAGCGATTTTAGGGGGAAAAGGCAAGATGTTAAAGCTACTCAAAATTGAACATGTGATTGATAATTTGAGACAGGGCATTTTTAAGAGATCCAAAGTGTTTGGGGACATTTTATCAATAGGGAGTTCCATATAAAATCCCGAGGCAATAGGGCCCGGAAGCTCGGACATTTGAGGCTTTTTAGTGGACTTAATGGAAGCAAAAAGTAGGTAACATAAACAATCCTAAAAGGGACATTATTTCTGAGGCAAATGTGTGTCATTGGGGTCAATAAGGGGACTGGGGACATGCCCCTCGCGCAGTATGTTTAAAAGGCCCTGATTTGAAAAGAAGAAAGATACAGTAATTTGAAAAAAAGATAGCTTGCAAAACTTTTTTGTTTTAACTGTTTGAAGGGCGAAAGTAAACTCCCCTACAGGTTATCGTTAATGTTGGTGTACGGGGGGGGGGGGGGAGAAGCCCCCGGAATCTTTGCAACACTTGCACTCTGAAAAGTAATAACTTAGCCAAAGAATAGCCGAAATGTGACAAAGGCAACTTTAAATTTCTTTTGCGACATTCGGTTATGGGATTGGGGGCATGCACCCCAAAAATCTCATAAAAATATGGGGAGGGGGAAGGCCCCCTGGCCCGACCGCTTTCGCCGCCTGTGCCAAGTACATTACAGAGCATGAAAAATTATTCAACAGTCCAATTCTCATCTTCACAGAATATTCCGGAACGACTGACATCTACATTTTAAAGTTTGTTCACTTAATTTAATATGGACGACTGAAAAAAAGTTTTTGAAAAATCTTTTTCCATTCACCATTCTTCGACAGGAAAGTACGCCTCACGCCTAACCCTGTAGGCATTCTGTGCAGCAAGCAAGGGTGTCGATCCTTTGGAAGGAGGCAGGGAGGCAACCGCCCCACGAATGAAATTATTGGGGGAAAACATATCATTTTTCCCCCAATAATTTTGGCAGGTTTAAAATCAGCAAGCAGAACAAACAAAGTGTAACATTGCAGTGTACAGGTGACTTTAGGGCTTCTAGAAAAACGTCAGGAAAATGAAATTTTGCTATTGGTACTGGGGAAAACGGGCACATCCCTATGTTTCGACAACTCTACGATCTGACATCCACACGTTTTAACGCATCTATGTTCCGACAGCCCTGTATTCCGACGTCTCTATTTCGAAAACCCTATGTTTTGACGTCTATTCAATCGTCTCTATGTTTTGACGTCTCATAATCGCGACAAAAGTTTACCATGGCACCGTCAATGTACTCAGAGAGGACTTTGACCCCGAGAAAAGTGTAAGAAAATTGTACATAACGTTCTTTGGCGCCGAAAGTTGTGTAATTCGTGGCCAACCAAGTCCATTTCGGGGCCCCAAAAATGTGTTTCCTTCGGCATTTAATTCCAGTCCATTTCTGTACCGACACAGGGTGTACAGTAGCCCAGATGTGTGTCAAACAGGGGACTCCAAAGTACAATATTTATTGCTGCATTTTTGAAGGCACCAAAGTATACGTTTTCAAACCCCGCCAGTCTTCATTCTTTTTGAACGTCGCAGAAGTACACGTTGATATCGGCGTGAAAGTACGTTTTTTCAGTACATTTTTCATCGGCTCCAGAATAATTATTTGTCAAACATACATATGTTGTCGGTGTTGAAATACTGTACTCTATACGGTAGATATGTAAACGAAGTCTCTGTGTTCCGGCATCATCATGGTCCCGGACAAAATGTACTTTGGCGCCGTTTTGTCGGAACATAGAAATATTGAATCATATAGAGTTGTAAAACTATGCTTGTCGGACACATCCTGCTAGCGTTACATAGTGTTATCATTTTTGCATCATACTGTAATGCCCATGCAATTAAAAAATTAACTAGGGCGTGTATTTTAATGTGACAATGGACAATAGCTTCCCCAGCAATTTACAGTAAATTGCGTCTCACAACGATAATCATTTTACACCAGATTGTGGTGTAAGGTCTGTCTGCCAATCTCTATTTATAAAAATGTAACTTTATGCTAGCTTGTTTGGTCGTTGGAAAATTTTGTTGTCCGGCCTTGTGGCAATCAATGCTCTATTGTCCCACGTCTTTATTATGAACCGAACAATTTGGAAAGAAAGTTAGGTGAGGTTTTATGCCTCAGTTTCTGACCAATTGGTTGAAGTCGGGCCGACCATGTACGGCCTTTTAGTCTCAATAAACAGTATTTTTATTTCAATATGTGCATTAAAATTTAGCTAATTATACTAGCGAGTAACTAAACAATGTGACCGGCGAAATTCCTCATATTTTCATATTTGGCTGAGTATGACCATTGCTCTAAAAGCAAGTATTTTATTGTAAAGAACATGAATTGTGGTGTGGTGTGTAATTTATAATCCGTTGACTTTGTTGGACCATTTTGGCTGATACTGTATGTGAGTTAGTAAATACTTTGGAAAATTACAACAGAGCAATACATATTTGTGTTCCAAGTTCCCATAATGCCTTGTGTTCGAGGCCGACGACAACGAATGGCGTGTGGGTGCCTCAGAAATCCGAAGTAGAAAGACGGTAGTTGGGCAATCTGAAATTCCAGTTTGATTTTTCTTTCGGTCTAGCACTTTTTTCTCCGGTGGAGGCAACAGTATATCGGCTTTTCCAACTAAAACTACATCAAGTGCCGTAGACTATTCCGTGTTTCATTAAGTTACCACCTTTAAGCCGTATTTTCGTGACTGTTTCACAAATTGTCCAAATTTTCTCGCGCTTCGCGCCCTCCAGTCTTATTGACATGCTAATTATTTGTATTTAAACATATCTGAACCATTAACAAGCCCGATTATGGTTGTTCCTTCATGTGCATAGACCGAGGAGCTCAACATTCATTGCGATTCGTACTTATGACCATTACTAGGAAATGAAATTACACAAAAGGCCCTACGGCTAAAAGACTTGTCGAAAATTAAAGGTTTGTCTGCGTCCTTTGTCTACAGGTGAGGTTTTCTTTGAACGAAAAACTAGATGTATATTGTATTGTTTTCTATCCATTCTATCCAAGCTGTTTCCAACATTACCAAAAAATTTCGTTCACTTTGCGCATGCACGACAGTGAGTCTTCGGTTGATTTTTTTTTTTAGTACCGTCTCAACCGCATTCAGAATTTTCAATGTAGAGGGCAACTGTTCTAGAGCGAAAATTCTGCCGGCCTTGCTCGCAGTCACCACGGTTTACACAACGCTACACTTTCCTGATCGTTTTGCAATTTAAATGGGGGAGGGGCCCCTCTCCCTCTCCCCTTGGACTATTTGCTAGGACAGCAATTCAAGCCTACTCGGAGTCCTTTCCCCTCATCGACCCTTTCTGGATGAGTCTCTGTTGCATTTCTTGTTGTGGAAAATGGAAAAGAGAACTTTTGAGGAAACAAAGAGGGGCTAAAATTTCACCGAAACAAAAACAATGGAGGTGGAAGCGAAAATTTCGATTTCTGGACCACGTTTTAATTTTTATCGATTTAAATTAACATGATATTTTCATAGATATTTATATTGACCAAAAATGGCCTATGAGCCTCTCCATTTAGTTGGGAAAACTTCAATCCATTCGGAAGTTTGCATCATGTCAGCCCCTAAACATGAGACCCTAGCGATGGTCGTGCTTGTGTTCATTTATTCTGCTCATTTTGTGCTTATAATCTTTCAGCTCCTTGGCTTGGCTCCATACCTCCAGGCTGCTAAACAGTTCGGGAGATAACCGTTTTCGGGTGAAAATGAGAATTCACCCGATTGGCTGAAAGTTTGCAACATGAATGTTCATGAGCACTTAGTGTGTACCTCTTCACAGTCGTTGCTTGGTTTTATAAATAAGGACATTTTCAAATACCAAAACATTCAACAACGTATTAATAAGCACAATTGCAAGCACGACTAACTTACACAACTTTCTGTAGAAAAAAAAATGCATCTATCTTGCGGGTGCGTCGTGTCTATCATTTAAGCTTTGGGCACAGAACGTGGCAAAATAGCTCGATATCCCAAAATTTGCGCGGTGAACGACCAAACATGATCCGGCTGTATTGTTCTCCTAGCAACAAAGTTGCATAGCATTCCAAAAATTCTCTTTCCTAAGATCGATAAAATTTCGCAGGTGTTTTGAACGTTCGTCTCCGTTGAATTAGCGTGTTGGGATTGCAAAGCATCAAGGGAGAAATCTGAAAATGGCGCCACTCATAGCCTTTTTGCCCGATCGGGTAAAAAAACATTTTCCCCCAAAAGAGGTTTTCTCTCGAACTGCTAAATCAAGCATTAAGTACTGTGACTGATTTTCTTGTCTGGTCTGACCATAATACTGTACAGTACTGTATGTTCTGCAACAGATACTGCATTTACCCATGAGATTTCCAAATCGGACATATGCTACGTTAAGTTTTAAGTGATATGGTGGACTGGCGCTTTATATGATAATGGTATGATATGACACACGACTCTTTATTTCTACTGCTATGCTGTACGTAACTTACTTCAGTGCTTGAACTGTGCCCCTTGAAATTTTGTCAAGGGGCCTGAGCACAGATATCACGAAGATGTTAAGGCTTCTTCACTTCTCGGCCTTTTGGCTAAGATCATGTGTAGTATCTGTTTTTTCAGCCAGTCTAGAATGGAGCCATGCATGACAAACCAATAATGTAAAGGATCTGAAGGCCTTGAGGTTGGTCAAGTGTTGTCCTTCAGTGGACGTATAGCTTCTTCGGGAAGCATTTTGTTGGTTTCGCCTAACGACCCTTTGCCAGAGGGTCGGGAGGACTTTGGAAAAAGTACGGCCCTTGCGACTACATCCCTTTGCTATTCCTCGAAAAAGTATATGCTGAATCCGGCTACTATGCAAGCCTATTCAAGTTTGTTCAAAGCTTCTTGTATGAGGTTTAGTCAGATTTAGGCTGTTAAAATGTTTCACCTGGGACGGTGGCATCATGAATTTTCTTCCATTCTATACTACACGATGATCCTAATGCGAGATTGATCGAAAAGCAAACTGTCTCTCTTTTGAAGTCTGGCAGACGACAAAATTATCCTTTACGTAAACAGTTCAACAATAATTTTTTTTTTTAAATTTCAAACCGTTCTGGTGAGTGAAGGGGCTCTTAGGATGGGGGAATTCAAATGTAGGAAAACTAAAATATGTTGGCCCTTAGTTGCTATTCCTGGTTACCAATCTGATGCTGAGACAACACAGAGAGAGCCGCGACATATGAACTTTGTTGTGGTAAGGTCATTCATTGTACCATTGCCTCTTCCTTGTCTCCGTGTCTATGTCGAGTTGCAACGTTAACCCAACACCGTGTGAAATGCTGGCAACAGCAGCAGGCTTCCAACCACATTGACGTTTTCACGTAAAATGCTCTTTTAATTAAGTATAACCATCTTTCAATATTTTTTGAGTAGGCACAATAAGGATACGTCCACAATGGTCTTGCGTCACGACCACTGTGGGCACCCACAGTATTGTTCAACGTGAATAACGTGAATAGCATGCACTTAACATGTGCAAAGCGCAACTAGTATGGTTGCAATTAGCCTGGGTATCGATATGCTGTACCCTCCACCGCGTAATCAGTGGTAGGTTGTCGCTTTTTAGTAAGCTTAAAAATAATTTCTCCTCAGAGTCGCTCACAGTGAGCTGAGCTACAGAAATTCATGACGATGACGGTGTTCCCTCCACCTAGTGACGTACTGTACGGTATTGCCTACGCAATCCCAGACATGATGATTAACGTAGCCTACATAATTTTATTTTTTTCTGAGCCAACTTGGTTGTTCTACAAGTTTACTCAATTCTGAACAAAATTTAGTCCAATTACCGGTACTGTATATTGTATAATCATTCAATTGCATGGCACGGTTCTGTCAGCTTCTTGGCTGTTTCTAAGTCTCCGCTCTCTGAAGCCTATATATTGGAATTACTTATGACGGTACACATTGGGGAAAGTGTGTTTAAAATAAAAACTTCAAAATCAAGCCTTGAAATTACGCAGGGTCTTGGCAGTGCTATTCTCTGCCATCTGAGAGGGAGTTATGCCAAACTTTTCTTCTTAGGTGTACGGGGTTAATTTTCTATGATGGGGCAAGAGCTTTTTTTGCCCGAATAATGTTACCGTTTATCATGTTTTGCCCAGGTTTTGCCCGAATAGACCAACTGCTTTTACCCGAATTAGGAGGTCAGTCAACCCACCACGCCCCGCACTCCCGCCTCGTACGCTTATGCTCCAATTTGACGATTAGAAACAATAATGGCGGAGAAATATGAAACGCATTTTTACAATTTTCGACAGTTTCCAGAGAGAAACGCTCTTGATAGTAATTTAAGTGACGACCTCTAATATAAGCTGTGGTCAATTTTATTTTTATCTGTTAATTTTGCTGGAGTAATGCAAAATGATGGCCCATTTTTCCACAGTCTGGGACCAAACTTTTCCAAAGTCTTAGTCATTCCTTCAAAACGGCTATCACTCACTGACCAGACATTTGCCCAAAAGTCCTTGAAGAGAAAACCTGGATCGTCTTAGAATACGTGTGTTACAGTGACCTCATACCGACGGAATGCGCAAAGCGTATGGATGCCCGCAGTACATTATACCCTTAAATTTCAGGTGTTTTTCACCGATTCCTTACAACTGAAGATTGCTTTTATTAGTCTAGACAGCACCACCATAGGGAGGCGGTCTGTTGTCTGTAGAGTTTTGGTATAAAGGCAAACAAGAAGAAAGATGTTTCTATTGGCGATTTGCTCCAGTTACACCTAAATGAGCAGGGGGCCTTAGGGCTGTTCAGACAGACAACTTACAGGGGGTTGTCTTTGCGATGTCAGTGCGTCTCTCAACAATAATGCTTGCCGTTACTGATCATGCGCAGTACATGTGTTATCAACATAATAGCAACAATTGTTGAACCTCTGTAAACACTCTTCTAAATGGAGGGAGGGGCAAAGTGAGGGGCCCAAAAAGATTTCGAAGCCTGGCAATTTTGACACTTTCAAAATCACAATTAAATGTGGTTTTACGGATCAGTTTCTAACACATTACACTTTATGCGACTCGATGCGACGCAACTCATTGCGACGAGATCGTTCATACGCGTTGCAAAATGTGGAATGCTTTGTAACTAAGTAGTTGCAAGCAGACGCGCAACCCGGTTTCATGCGACCGAACTCGGAACATGTTCGGTCTCATGAAACTGAAACGTGCAACTGACAGCAATGAGGGACTTCTGGGTTGAAGATCAGTTGATCGAAATGGAAAGAACGCATTCTTGTCTTTTCAACCTAACAATTAAAGAGTAAGTTAAACGTTAGAATTTTGCGTGAATTGCTGCATGGACCTGCAACTTGTTGCTTATTGTGGACACTATCATGGTCTTAAAACTAGTTCGTCGTCAGTCGCTCACCACGACAAGACAATCTTGTTGCAGGAAGTCGCGTCGCATAGTGTGGACGGGGCTTAACGACCTTTTCCCAGTTGCGGCCCACTGGCTCGTTTCCCTCTATATACTGAGCACCAAGCGTGGTAGTAGGCTCAAATCTGTATATTCATATTTAAACAGTTTTCATCATCAAGAAACAAAGTTCTTAAAGTAAACTGTACAGAAGCTGTTCATGACTTCAAATAAAAAGGATAGATCGTGTCTTGCATGGTGTCTAATGACAAGAATTTCAAAATTTTGCGTGACGTCTGGAAACAGAAAGTTAACGATTGGAGTCAGTGTAAGGGATGCGACTCTTCATTGACATTTCGTTTATGCGGAACTAATCCTGGTTGATCGAAAGGATGAAATAAGAATTTGAAGGATGAAAGCAAGAACATCATCGGAATCGAACATTGTTTCAAAGAGACTACATAGTTAGTTAGTTAGTTAGTAGTTAGTTAGTTAGTTTTAGTTAGTTAGTTAGTTAGTTAGTTTTAGTTAGTGAATTAGTTAGTTAGTTTTAGTTAGTGAATTAGTTAGTTAGTTTTAGTTAGTTAGTTGGTATACCTAATGGACTTTTACGGCCCAGTTTCCAACCTTGTGGTTCAAGCCGAGCCGGCCACAGCCTTTTTTCAGTTGTGGCTCATTGGCTATGGAACGTTGTTCATACTTCTCTATCAACTCCCTTGCACAACTAAGGGCGCATTCCACCTTTATCTGAAATTGCAGATGTGGGTTAGTGGTGGTGGTAGGGTGTGGTGATACTTTTTGACTAATGGAATTATAAGTTTATTGCATGAAGAGACGTTCATATGATAATCACGTGGAGTGGTGCAGTATTAATGAAGACTTTGGCTGTTTGGTGTGAACTTTCGGGTCGAACTAGGTGAGATTCTTATTTTTATTTGTTTGCATACAATACCTTCCCCAAGATCAACACTGATCTGCTATCAAAGGAGTTGACTTTATTGCATGGATAAGGGTGTTATAAACTTGTGGAATAATCGTAGTGATGTATGTTCATCAAACAAAGGGTTCACATAAAACTGCCATATTTTCTTGATGGTATGCAGTTCTGGGAGTTTAGGGTGAAAATCGAAGGGCTAGCCTCAGTCACATGCTGCACATGCGTTCAAGAAATAGTTTGAGCATGGAAGCCTGTTGTTAGTGACGGATGTTTGTGATTCAATCGAGAATGTTTTTCATAGTCGTGACCTACATGGCAAATTGGTATGGTTAAAAATAGTATACCCCCTTTGTCACAGATTTACTTATGGTTGCACGGTTACTAAAATTTATCACAAGGCACTACCCCAAACAAGTGTTTCATAACCCGGTTAATGATGTACTCCAGTCTTTAAAGATAGAGGTCGGTAACATAATACCCCACTTGGTCAATAAAAAGTGGGGTTTGACAATATGATGCTCCACTTATGAAATTGCAGTATGACTGAAGGTCTTTATTGTTACTGTATATAATGTTTCTTTAAAGGTCTTATGATTGAGGCGTTTTGGTGACACTTCAAAAGTTTCCGAAACTTTTAAGACAATAGGCCTATATTTCAAAATGAAAATAGTGTAGAGAGATTATACTGGAAAAAATTATTTTATCATGAAAGAAAATTTATGAATTGAAAACGACACTTTATTTGGCGGTGTCATTTGGTGACTTGGTATTCCTTTGGGAAATTTCCGAATTTTTAGAGCCAGAGGGGCGATCTTCCCCAGCCCTCCTGTGGCTACGTCACTGAGAGGCAACCTTCAACTTTAGGAAATTATTACTGTATCTATGTAAGGTGTCTCAGATGCAATTTGAGGGTATACAGTACCTTTGGCAAAATATTGATCTGGTCATGTTCGGATGTTCACATATTTTTTGGTGGGTTAACTTTAATGTTCACTTCAGAAGTTGACATGTACTACGGGCATACGTTACCATATTAAAAGTGGTATGTCAATAGCTCTAAAACTTTACACGTAAATATAATAACTTATATACGACTACATGTCTGACAAAATAATGCATATTTTTCTGTAAAAACAGGAAATGGGAAACAACACTCGTAGTGATGAGAAAATGTTTTTTTTTTTTTTGTAAAAGATATCTTGTGTTACATATTACTCACGTTAGATAATGTATGGTAGCATGCCAGTTTGGGAGAGCAGAAGATTCTCTGCTCGAAATATATAATCCTGTCCGAAATACTATCTACGGTACCTGTAAACGCGAGAACGTCCCTTTCACTTAGCGGCGAGCTTTAAGAAAATTCTGATAAATCGCGCCAACTCAGACAGCCAGAAATGACATTTTCCAGGCGTGTAAGTAGAATCTGAGCAGTCGTTCCTTTGAGACTTTTTTGCAACAGAATGTTCCAAAACTGAGCAAAGCTTCTGTAAATTTCACAAAATTACGGTATGCCCAAGAAAAATGCACCATTACCATTGGATACAATGGCGCGCAACGCACTAGTGGATACAGAAATGTATGAAGGGGTGACTATTTAGCTGTAGTGGCCTACCCAGGATTGTCTGCCCGAAAGACTATATTAGAGAGCGCCGTTATCATTTGGCGCACAGGCAACACAGAAAGCACAGAAAATTTAAAAGTAATCACGATTCTGCAGGCTGGAGAAAGCCGGAAATGGCATTAGCAGGCCTGTGATTAGAAAAATTTAATATGCAGTCGTTGCTTGAACTTTCGTTTGCATAAATTGGCCAGTTCAATAATATGTGAGTAAATTGCAAATTTTTCATAAATCTACCTGATAAAGTGCATAATTGCATACTGTAAGTGCGCCCATCGAAATTAGGTTGTGCTCAAGCAGTCCACCCGGGGAGATGAGCTGTTTAACAAGTGTTCCTTGGTTGGCCTTTACTATTGCATTGTATCGGTTGTATTCTTTGTTCGGGTTAGGGACTCCACAAAACTTACCTGGGTTTGGGACTCTATAAACCGTACTTACCTCATCTGGCAGGGTAATATTTAGCCAGTTAGGAAATTTCTTATTAAACTGTGGGCATGGCCCCGTCCACAAGTTCAACAGCATGCCAACTTTGGAAAAATTGGAAGGAACCGTGTTTTAGCCGTCGACCGTCGCGAAACTTCAAAATCATTTAACTCAATCACCATTCCAAAATATTCAGTCAACCATTGATGCATGATTACTAGATGAACTGTCCGGCGTAACGACCTCATGATCTGACGAGTAAACGGCGATGCCGCCATAACTTTGTAGCTGCAGGCAGCTATTCATTTCATGGTTACTCCGTAGTACGTATTATTCTGAGTATTGCAACTGTAGTAATTTCGTCAGTCACTGGGAAACTCCGAAAATCTGAAACCATCGTTAAGTACAGTTTAATCTCATTTTTCTAATTTTTCTATTGGGATTCCAATAACACCCATGAAAAAATAATTTAGTTAGTTTTCCATTCCCGAAAATTACATCGCTGCCCACCCCCTCGAAAAATCGACTGGGAGGCGTTTCCCCTTGATTCCCGGTCCATTGGTCTATTTTAATAGAAAGATGGGGTGTCTGTCCACTTTGAAAAGAGACTTTGCCTTTCATGGAGCGAAGGTACAAAATTGATTGAAGATTTGTGTGTTTAACAAGTTGGACGTCTGGTGTTGGTGATTTATTGGGGCAATATTATTTTATCTTTTATTGCAAGATATTTTATTGGAATACGTTTTCTGTGCCCCGCCAAGTTACTGTACCAATGGCTTCTGTCAACCCCACTTAAACAATTAAAACCAGAACATGGGCCTTTTAGGGTATAGCCTACACATTACCTCGCGAAAAGCTAACGCTGTTTGCTTACATCTAGTAGAGCGCTTCCAGCTCCATGAACTCCATGCATAGAGATAATTACGGAACTTCAGTATTTCGGGATGTCTTCTGACAACTCTACGCTAGAATAATTGTCATTTGTTAAAACAGTGTTTCTGATCTATAATTTAAATAATAGTATACAGTACATCCAGAAATAACTTAGAAAATCTTTTGTAAACTATACCTTACTGCTGCTTTCAAGTTTCCCTTTCTCCTTTTTTAAAGGCCTAATTCTCCCAATCCAACAGTTCCAGTTCTCGGTACCTACTTACTTAAGCCCCTCCTCCAACCATCTAAAATCTATCCTGATCCAGACATAATCTCAGATTATTGCTCAATGGTGAGAGTGGACAAACAGGACCCAAATTTGGAATCAAAACACTCTCAGTATAATACATGCTGTGTTTTATGAGCTTCGGTACTATGCAATTTTGAACCTGCTGTCAATGAAAGAGATATTCCAGAATTTCTGTAGACGACAACAGAATGCATTTGGAGTGGGAGGATTTTTTGGCCTTATAGTACATTTCATTGATTCTCATTATATTGAAAAAAAAAATGTTCTCTTGTATTGACGTCACAATCAATGGGGGTAACCACAGTCACCCAAGTTACCCCCGTATCCATTCCTGGGTAATGTAAAGTAATACAAATCATTGGGAAAAGGTGATGTGAACATGTCACAATTTAATTAAGTATTTTAAAAACTAGCAAAAATTCCAACTTCTACTTTAATATCATATTTGAATTGCAATATTGTATCAGTGTGAGTCCATGGGCCGTCACCAGCTTTTTCAAGGGGTGGGGGGGGGTGCGTTTTGAAATTCGAGCATGTGAATGTTGTGGACGAGGCCACGAAGTAGCAGAAGTGGGGGGGGGGTGGTGGGCATGGGAGGGTCCCCCTCCCATGGTAGGGAGCTTTGCAATTTTTCAACTTAAAATTTCGCAGTCTGGTGCATACCAAGAGAAGAAATTCAGGAGTAGGATTATAAAGTATCAAACACTCACAGTTCAAAATTTGATCGGTTTCTAATTTGGTTCTCTCCTCCGGTAATGAGTCTGTCCACGATTATGATCCAATGCCCTGACAGGGACTATAAACTACAGGCGCTGATCCAAGGGCGGCTTTTATGGCTTCAGCCCCCCCCCCCTTTTGTCACATCAACAATAACGGCCACACTAAAATAAGCATTATGTTTATCTACGAGGGGCTATTTGAGGTTCATTCTTTCCCTCTAAACACAAATCTAAATACACGAACCTCGTGTGATATCAAGCCTCCCGGTGAACAGGCTATCTGACCCCTTTTTGCATTTTCCAAATCTCAAAAAATGCAAAATTTCGGCAAATTATAAAATGCATCATTCCTCTCTCATGATTCAGTGTGGTAAACTTTTCCGAGATCTGTAAACGACAAAATCGGATGTTACCATATGTAACACCACATCATCAAGAGACACGAGCAGCTATATATTGCTATTTTTGTAACTGTCTTTCAATTCCAAATTTTCTTCAATGAAAGCTCTTGATTTTGAGATAGTTTTTCTAAAGAGGAAAACAAAGTTTTGGAAACTTGAAATGTCATCGGAGAGTGCCAGGTCTTAGATAACATTATGTAGTAACAACGAGTCAGTCGTCGCGCAATCATTGCCAGATTTGACAAAAATATATGAAGGGAGTGCAGATTCTTCAGTGATCCCCTTACAGAAAACCTAGGATCCAAAGCTCTCAGCATTACAAGCCCCATATCTACATACATTTGTTTAAAAGTGGCAAAAGTTCGGCAAGATTTGCGCGCCGCAATACGTCCCTGATACAGTGGTATTCACACTTGAAAGAAAATTCGGAAAACTTAGCTACTACATACTGACATAAAAACCCGAGACCGACTGTCTGAGGGGTCGTGATTCATGCTCTCATACACACCTATACTACCATCAGATACCTTTCCACCCTGTCAGTTGAATATTCTGTGCAGACGGATTCTTTAGTTATTTAAGTGTCAAAATGTTTAAATGATCAATGTTGCAGAGCAGTGACTTAGCTACAGGAAGGACAGAAAGAGGGGCGACAGCCCCTGGCTCGAAAAAGTGAAAAATTCGGAAAGTTGACATTTGAGATAGCAATCAAATACAGTGTGGTTTTCCCAACTTTTCTTTCACAAAATACCGAATTCTTCCTAATAAAAGCTTCATATTTGTAATCATAAGTTTTAAAAAGGCAAATTTTTCCGAGCGCTTCGCGCGCCCTAACCTGCAACCCTTTCTGCAGTAAGTGGTCGCTCATATAACAGTCAGTGGAAAGGTTTTCCAAGCGGATACAGTGCAGCCTCTCTTAAATTTTCTTCAATAAAGACTTTAAAATTTTAAATATTTTGTCTAAAAAAGATAACAAAATTTCGAGAGCTTTTTGAATGTCGCCGAGAAGCCTTAATCCGAACTCCTTAGATAAAGTTATGTAACAACAACGATCTTCAGTCGCCTTGCTATATCACATAAAATAACAGGGAACGCAGATTCTTCGATGGTCCCCCAAATATTCAGATATCCTTACAGGAAACCCTGAATCTAAACTTATTTCTTGCAATACAAGCTCCATATTTACAAATGTGTAAAAGGACCCAAATTTTCGACGTGCGCAGTACAGTAGTGTTCAAACTTAAGAAAAAATCAGATCTTTTTTTTATTTAAAAAAAGGTCCTTGCTCGTAGAAAAAGGCAAAAAATTCAGCATCACAACTGTACCTTTTGGTCAATAGGGGTAGGGAGGGGTGCATGATCCAAAATTATTCCGCACCTCCCCCCCCCCCCCCCCACACAAAAAAAACCTTCATATTGCTTCCTCCGCCACTGAGATATTCAGACAGAGAATCGCCGTACGTCTGTATTAGGGACCTACCCGCTTTCTCTAAGTTCATCCCCCTTTTTGAAATGTCTGGATCCGCGCCTGAACTATAAACTGTTTTACACTAAAACACAAATTGGATGAAATGACTGATTCCTGTTGTGAGAAATACTTGCACCTGGGCTAGACTATAACTAGGCCAGGGTGTTGTACTGCTAAATTCGCGAAGGATTCGGCAGCATAACACGCCAACCCGTACTGCTACGAACAGACTATAACTGTGGCGAACTAATACTGTGCTAGTGTAACACTGTGGCCTGCGATGCTTCGAAGTCTAGGCTGGGAGGAAGGTTGAGCGGAAATATGATGGAAATGCAGCCCTGGATTCACAGACGCGAATAGTGATAGACTAGAAGTATAGTGAAAACGTAGGAAAGATTGCCGTTTAGACGTTCCATACACAATTCCGACCGCATTTAAAAAAATCTCCACACCCGGCGACACCCCACACCCGGCGGCGACGCCCCTCCCCCATTTTTTGCGGGCGGGTCTGGGGGGTGCGTTCGCACCCTCCGCAACCGCCCCCCCCCCCCCAGTGACGGCCATGGAGTCAGTGTTGAAGAGAACTAGTGAATCCAAACAACCTGAACTACTGTGGTCACTATGATCCAAGCCAACTAGTACAATATTAGGGGATCATGAATGAAAGGCAAAAGTACAGAAAATACAGCTGAAATACATGGTCATGAGTAGACAGAGATTTATGGGGGGGGGAGGGGGGGGGGTGAACGTACCGTATTACATCCCTTTAAAGGAAAATATCGCGTTTGCTTTACAAGGAAAATTCATTCCATTAAAACCAATATTTATTGGCAAAGAGTGATAAATAAGGCAGTATGGTAGCCTTCTTTTCAAGAAATAAGTTTCCCTCAGATAGAAATTCAGTTGTTTGTTCCTCAAGAATAATTTGTTCACCATATCTCTAACAACATTTCCCTTTGAGGCTCTATTCATTTTCTTGGAGGGGTTTTCCCTCTGAATTCCCGGAATAAACAACACCTTACCTTCCTGCGGCGACCCCCTTCAGGTACAAGCCTACAGGTTTATGGTGACCGCTGTCACATACCTTGTAAAATGTCTTGAAGTTTCATCAAAGTAAAACTAGGGTTAACATAAGAAGTTTGTTGCCTTTTATATACTCCTCTTTTAACGAAATGCAAACCTCGCAACACTGCGTTTTAACCGTGTATATTACAATAGCGATTATTTCATTACGGTAACAAGACCGTGACAAACAGAGAGCTGGCGCCAAAATCAATATCTTTTTCGTTAGTGTTTACCAATTGAGTAATTAGAAATTCAAGAACAGGATAGCATGTCGACTAATAGTACGACTTTATCACTGTCGTTGCAACGGAAAATTACACCGAGACAAAGAAAGGCGTTTTCTGTTTTTCTTTACTCAGAAATCAGTTAGGTCGGATAGGACGTCGCTGGTTGATGCGGAAGACCCATGGAAAGTTGTTCTCCCGGAGCTACAAGATGGTCCGAAATTTTGGGGTAATGTATAAACCGGCCTATATAGCTTTAAAGTTAGTTTTTTTTTAAATAAAACATTTTGGATTTATATGAGAGAAATGCGGTATTTTTCTAGTTCCAAATGAGAAAGCTGGTGTTGCTACAATTATCAACCCAGTGCGGTGGACTCACTTTCACGTAAATGCCCCAACCGACACTGAACAAGGAACATTTGTACAACCCGCAACGTTAGCCATATCTTACCTAGATATCGTCAGCTCATCGTATATTAGCATATGAATCCGGCTCATACTACAAACTAATAGTACAAAATAAATTGAGTTACCCCCAAAACAGGAAAAGCGGCTGTGGGTCCGACTAAATAAAATCAGGTTATTCGTTGAGGCGTAAAACTATCGAATAAACTCATAATTCACAAGGGCGCCCCCGCCATAGCTTGACTCCAGAGCAACAGATATCCTTTTTAATTGCCACGTCCTTTAAGTGTTTTCGCTACCTCCACCATTTTTGGACGGAAATAAAATTATTCCAATCTTTTTCTATCTTGCCAAGAAGACACTGACCTTTTTTCTCTCTTTCAAGCCTGCCATTATTAAGTTAGACCTTAGCAAACGATTTCATTTATGGTGACAGCTAACGATGGGAATAGTCTTCATAATAGTTTATATTCATCAGCAAGATTTATTGCAAAAACCATCTTCACCCAATGAATTGGAGGTTCATGCCTTCGTCATTTATATCCCGGAACTTTGGTATATTCTTCCTAAAGTCAATCTTTGAGGAAGGAAAATTGCTTCCAAAAGGAAAACAAACTCTGGGATTTGAAAGACATAACGCAACCGAGATTAATCATAAGTAAGTGACAAGTATGTCGACATTTGAAACGTGTCATTACGGAGAGGAACGCAAAACATTCTTGCACGAATTGTACAAAAAATGTCCCTAATTTTAATTCTCGTGACAAGGGCTTCAAACTGAATCGTGAAATGTAGTTTTGTTGAGCATTTCGACAGATCGATGGCCCTTATGATAATTTTCTTGGAAACAATATATTTTAAAGACATTAGCCTATGAAGGGTATATAATATGACATATATTTCGTAATCACAGGAAACTATTTTCAATTTAGAGAAACTTAAGTTGCTGAAAGTTTTTCGTGCAAAGTGTTTAAATATTCTTCGGGATCATAGGACGGTTTTGTCTTTTTAGTTACGAAAGGCCATGAATATTTTTTAATGATAAAAAGCAATGTCCTTGTCGTTTTCATCAACATATTTAACTTAACCAAACAACGTAGTGAGGGAAAGGGTAAAATAACTTTTTAGAGAGGGATATTTTGGTACCAAAG
This sequence comes from Holothuria scabra, assembly GCA_037179385.1. NCBI lineage: Eukaryota > Metazoa > Echinodermata > Holothuroidea > Aspidochirotida > Holothuriidae > Holothuria > Holothuria scabra. Next base: position 45,412,375 of record CM074188.1, read on the forward strand.
AGACATATTAATATTGAATTTCTAGGGGGAGGCAAATGCTCACCCCTCCTCCCAAGAGAACCGGCTTGCGTCAAAGTAATAGATATGAGTTCATACAAAAATATCACTGACTCCATCAAGAACTTGTCTTATAAAGGTCATGTATCGACGTCACTGCGTTGCGCGCTTTTCTGTTTTGCCATCCATGCGTCTACTGTACAACAATTGTTACTAAGGTGCTGTGTGCGCGTATCGGTATCACATACAGGTGTTGCGCATGATCAGTTTCACCCATTACGCCAACCTGAAAAGCGCTGACGTCACGTGCATGGCCTCTATAGTCGAAAAAGTTACGCACGACTACCGAACAAAAAATAATTCACCAGGCTCTCAAATTTCACCGAGAAACAAAATCCAAGCAACCGACATAACATAAACAATTAAAACACACGACGAAATGGTTACAAAAAATACACTTGATTTCCTTCTTTGCCCAATTACACAATTTGATGATTGACAGACAGTAATACTCCATGCAAAGACATTTAATCCAAGTCAAGAAACTTTAGCCACAGTATGCAGAACACATAGAGGGGGTTTTGATTACAATCCTGCCCAAAGAACTGTGTAATTTTTTGCAACCTAAGGAGACTAGAAGCTCAGTGAAATGGTAATAATAGACCCCCAGCAGTAGGTTTGGAAACTTGATATACCTCAGTTGAACAATAGATTACTGAGGTTAGAAAATCAACTTTTTTACCGCAGTCTAAACGGCATGATATAGCAACAGCAGCAATAATTATGTTCATTCAAAATTGAAACGACAGACAAAGCATTGTAAAACAACGACGTTAGAAAATTGGGAAAGATCAGAAAATCGACAATATTAGCAAAAAAAGTAGTGGATATTTCATACAAGCGGTAGACAAAACTGTGAATTGCAACCCTAAAGTCCTATTGAGTTTCGCGATATATATATTTCTAAGATTCAAGAGAGAACGGGATATAGCTCAAATTCAGCCTTAGGCAGAATCGTTCACTTTTTGTTTTCCGATATAACCCAATAACCCTTGATCGGATTTTTGGGAGAACGTTTATACAGGAGTCCGCCTGAGCCCACTGCCCCCCCCCCCCTCACACACACACAAAAAAAGGTGCTTATTGAGTCAGCTTGTGTACACGAGCTTGCAGGATGACTGTATGCACATTTCAGCTAGAGAAGAGAACAGAACTCGAATCCGAAATAACAGAACTTGACGCCGTGTTCCAATTTGAGTTACCGCACTGGATCTTGATCTACCACGATAGGTCAACACAGATTACCACTCACTCACTCAAGATCAAAATCCACCGGCTATTTTGATCGACCTACTGGGATGACCGGGATGATCAAGATCACCGCCGCGCCAGATCAACGCGTGTAATGTGGACACAATTGGCAGATCATGGAATCCCTGTATAGATCAAGTGACCCCGGATCACCGCTTATGTTGTATGGGTGTATGGGTATGCAATGTGCGTTATGAAATAACAACTCCATTTAATTGCAAACAATGTTGACCTTTTAATCCATGCACATTGCGTTCATATAACACGTAAATCTACCGCGCTCACCAAATGCGAACGCATCTCTGGGTAAAATTAATTTTCACCCATGGGGCTAATGAAACAATGTTCCACCAGGGAGTTGCCACTAAAGTGGCAACTCCCTGGTTCCACCGCACTCAAATGAGAACACGGTCGGGGGAAGAAATGGATGTGACTGAGGAGACAACAAATGCAAGACCGCACAATATCTCTAGAAATTTATGAGGGACATGTATCATCGTGTGCCCATACGGTAGCTGCATGTAGAAGTTTGGATATAGGGGAGGTTAAGGACAAATTTGACTTTGATGTATTAAATCTGTATTAGAGGGCGGGTGACAATATCTGCCAACTTAATACACCTGTTTAAAATATTACTGCACACATGGCACCGATGCATCTTTGTATGTTGAATTTGTTAAATGATTTGTTTCAGATCTCACGGCACGGGAGAAATTGGGAAGAATTTGTTGGTTCGCTTTACGAATTTTCATCCTATTAGTGGCTCTATACTTTTTCGTTTGCGCCCTAAGTTTCCTCAGCACTGCTTTCCGACTAGTGGGAGGAGTTACGGCGGGAAAAGTTTTGAACAATCATGCAGTATTGTCGAATCCTATAGCCGGGTTGATGATTGGTGTATTAGTAACTGTCTTGGTACAGAGTTCCAGTACTTCAACATCTATTGTGGTCGCAATGGTTGGCAGTGGAATCAGTAAGTATTTTTGGCAAGTATGCCTTTCCTTTTGTTTCATCATTCTCAGTGACGTGACGTGACATTGGTTCAGGGCGCCTGCAGGCGAGAATGGGCAAGGGTTACCCAAATGGGTGTCATTAAATGTGCGCATGATATAGGTGAGAAAATTAAGTTTGGAAATCCATCTGCACATACAAATAATATTTACCTATCAGCCAAATTTCGTTTTTGATCTAAATTACAAACCATGTTCAAGTTGACGGGTCCTTTATATCTATTGGGAGATTGAATGTCCATTGATGGAAAGGGTGAAAACGTAAACGAAACGAATTAACGACGTTCTCCTACCTTGAGCCACATCCTCAGATTCATACATGGAAATCCTCTGGGAAGGGATATGCTCAGGTTTTAAAAACGCTCGCATTAAAAATGCTTCCATTTACTTTCACTTTCACACACAAAAACGTTCGCCTCAAAGGACTCATCACTGCAGCTCCCTCTAACTGTTTATACAAATTTCCGATACTTCCAAGAAGAGATAAAGTAAACACGTGACAAACCTTCAAACCACGACAAAACTATGGGCTACATGTTGCGTCTGCTTGAGGCCCATTGATATAATACATGTACTACAGTGGCGTAGCTAGGATTTTTTCCAGGGGGGGGGGGGGCAAAGGTATGAAATTTCCCCAAAACTTTTCCCGGTCAATGTGTATGTATTTCATATAAAATATGCAAACTTACAAGTATAACAACATTACCATGTCATTTTGTAATATTACCTGCATTTTAATCTTAAAGTATAACATAGAGCAATCGCAAATAACAAAGTATATTATTTTGGTAAACAATATCTGGTTTATTTGTATGCACTAACGCAGTGCCGTAAGCAGGATTTCTCTGAAGTGGGAGGGGCATGCAGTATGGTCTAAGGGGAGGGGTGTCCGGGAATTTTTTGACGTTTTCAAGGAGCCTACATGCAAAATGGTGCAAGATTTTCGAAACAGTGTTAAAAGTTGAATCGTGGTGGTTCATGAAGATAAAACTGAAACTTTTGTGTCTTGACATGCATTTATTTTAATGCCATTTATGCCACCTTACGAAGAAAAACTTGTCATTAAATTTGCACACTTTTAGGAGTCAAAATAAAAGAGCATTGATCGGTATTTGTGGTTTTTCTTGGCCGCAAAATGTTATTTTGTCATAAAGATTACCTAAGCAGAGCGCCACCATTGGTTGGCGCGGAGCCTAGAGAAAATTTGGAAAAATCAAACCCCTTAGATGGCCGGAAATAGCATTTTCCAGGCTAATACGAAGAATCTAGCCAGTCGCTTTCTTCTTTTGTCGTTTGCAATAAAATGCTCACTTCAAAATATGTTCGCAAACTGCAAAGTGATCAGAGAGTTAAGAGCTAATTTTACCCCAAATATGTTATTTTGCCCAAAAGACCGAGCGAAGCGCCACCATTGGTTGGCGCTAAGCGTAAAGAAAATTTCGAAAAATCAGACCCCTCAGATGGTCAAAATAGCGTATTTATGCTTGTAAAGAAAATCTAAACATGTAGTCTTTTCATCGATGCCACCAGTGGGAAACAGTCAACCTTTTTAAGTAAAAATTTGAATTTGACAGAATTTGCCTAGGTCTATTTGTAGGAATAAAAAAAATGGCATCACTGAAAGACCTTGCAGGGACAATCCTTCCCCTTTGAAAATTTTTTTAAAATTGGGTGTCCTTATAAGCAATCTGGTGCCACATATGCTATCTTTTGAAATAAAATCTGTGTTGATAAAGTTAGACTACGTATTTTTAAGAACAAAGAAAAAATGGCATTTGTGAGGGGGCATGACCCAATGGTCTCCCCTTCGCACGCCACTAGGAGACCTAATAGCGGCTCGATCACACGGGATATCCTGTGAGAAAAGCAGTCTGTTAAGTGTAGAAGGCTACAAGGTACTCATTGTCCATTTATTGTTACACTCAAAGTGAGTAGAAAGCTATTTTCCCGAACTAGCTTGTAAGCCTCCAAGGATTAGGCTAAGTAACAAACTCTAAGTGTGCCAACGGATCCCGTTAATTCTAATTTCTAGATTAACTTTAAGTTTATCGTTGGCCATGGATTGTTTCAGCCCCATCCATCGTTATGTACACAGAGTAAAATCGTACAGCTACTGCCAGCTTGTGGAAGAACATTACAACCTCCGGGTCTACGGTAGTGACTTGTCAGTTTTCACATCCTTTTACTGAATTCCCAAAGTATCACCTGAATAACAGCTTCCTGTGCACTGAAATGCTCTGATCATAACCCCCGTGCGTATACAAGCACAAGATAACATTCAATCTGCTACACGGCGAGGACATTTCTGTGGAACGCGAATTGGGCCGGTTCATGCGACACTGACGACACTGAGTTAATTTGTTGCATGAAAATACGAATTATGTATGAGAAATGCCTCACAATTTCTTATTCTAACAAAAATTTTGAGATATTTTTGTAATAATAAAAAGATTCATCAAATTTCCCCATTTTCATCAAATTTCCCCCAAAATTTTTCCGGGGGGGGGGGCAATTTGCCCCCCCCCCCCCCGCCCCACCAGTAGCTACGCCACTGATGTACTATATATACTATAAAATACTGATGACCTAAAGAACTAAATAAACTGCACGTACAGTACTTCATGTGTAGTTTGCTTATACTCCAAAGAAGAATCACCTGCACATCATCCTACATAGATGCCGCAAGGGTTCATTCTTTTCTTCTGAAAGAAGTTGTCCCGCCCAAGACTTCTTACATTTTAAAGGGCCAATCCTCTCATCCCAAACTACACTTCTTGTAGGGGGTAACAGAAACTCTTAAATTGGCTCAGCTTTTCAATTGACTGTTATATAACAAAGCAGAGCATGAACTGTACTGAGAGCGTTTGGGTTATACACATTGAGCTTTCTATACTCACCCTGAACCTCTGAAGTAAAAGAAACTGAGATTGTGTCTGGACGAGGATGAATTTCAAACAGTTGTGGGAGGGGCTTAAGTAAGAAATTGAAGGTTAGGAGAATTGGTTCTATTTGGGGTGAAAGAATTGAGCATTTAAAGAACTCTCCTTGCGTGCAAACGAAAAACTTTTTTGGTCTTTATTTTTCGTAATTGATCCACTATCGAGCCGTGACATTGGTTATGCATGTTCCAGTGGTCACGTTATGCACACTTGTTGTTAGAAGATCGAGTGTTGTCCTTCTTTGGAGTCCTTCACATGTTCTTTAAAGTGAAAGCACGGACCCCAGTTTCTTTTGTACTTACCTTTGTAGAATATATATGTTTTTGACAATTATTTGACAAGAATTATGAATTTATAATATAAATATGGTGATAAAAAGTCTAATCTCAGACAGTCCAACAACAATCTTGTTAGCTACTGTCTGCTTCTTCAATCTTTATAGTGTGACCAAAAATATTTACTAGATTTATTCCTACAATAACGGTTGGAATTTGAGACTTATTTTAGACTACCGATTCTTCTTGTGATGGCCCATTACCGAGTTCCACGGTGGTTTATCAAAGTAAATAATTCCTTTAAACGGATTAAAAAAGAGGCGGTGAGAAGTTGTCAAATATGTGTTGATGATATGTAACAGCCGTTGATATTTAAAAATGTGCGGAAAATAGAAGTCGGCTATTTCATATTCTGTTCTTAGCACACATGTTATTGGGAAAAGAATTTTTTCCCAATGACATGTGTGCTTACTTGAAGAAACGTATAGAATATGTGAGCATGCAGAGATAAATTTAAATGTAGGCAAGAGTTTTTATACTATCTCTTAAAATTCATTTATTGGAAAAGGACATCTTGTAAACGCGATAAAACGGGAGTTATCGTTCTATAAGTTTTAGGAGAGGGCTTACTTACGTATATTGCCTCTCGTCTTACTAAGTAGGTCCATGCATGTGGTAATGTTCCTACTTCGGGGGAGAAGAGTTCACAAATTTTTTTCGTTCAGGTCTTGTTGTGCTGTTTTCTAACGTCTAACTTGTTAAGGACTTTGTTGAAATCTATATTTATTTGAACATTAATTTATCTCATCCAGCCTGGTTAACTATTGCGGACACGTGGTGCCACGACTCGAGAAAAGATGGCTGAGTGGTTAATCTCGTGTTCATTTCTGTATCACTCCTGGTGACGTAACGCTACCGGAGGAGCAGATACTGTACAGTTGGTTTTCACAGAGTTTCCTTGGTTTTAGTGAAATTTAAAGTAAACTAAATACGACCAACACTGACCCAAAAGAATAGATTTATTCTTACCTTCCTAGAACATACTCAACGTTTTTTTTTTTCAAATGAATGATCGTTCACCATAATTCTGACCTACAACTAGAATTTACAATCTGGAGGTGAAGCCAGGTGGCAACGTGGGGCCCGGCATAGAACTTTCCCCACAAAAACCTGTTCTCGCGAGGACTTGAACGGCACCTAGAATTTTTAAAAGGGAAATATACTGCGTTTGAAATGTTCCAACAAAGCGTTCAAAGAAAATAGCTCAAGACGTTATCAAATAAACCATTAATTGTCAACAATACACCCCAGCAATAGCTTCATCTGCTCAAAATATTATGAACAAGATTAGCTATGGAAGTTACATCATTTTAAATGTTCAAAGTTTGGGTGAACAAAATAATCTTGAGCAAAAAATAACTGAATTTCAACCTGGGGAAACTTATTTCTTGAAAAGCAGACCACCATACTACATTATTTTTTTAATCACTTATCACTCAGTGTCAATAAATATTGGTTTAAAGGGGATGAATCTTTCTTGTTAAACAAACGCAATAATTCTCTTTAAAGAGCTAAAACAATCCTTCAAACTTATTTTGAATCAACAGCTTCATCTCACAATATCCTTCTTATGTCTCCTTCAAATTATCTTTCATAATATTTTGGGATTTCAATGTCGCGTTTTCGGTAAACCAAGTAGTTACTCAAAGTAAATTCCACATAGCATGAGAAAAATGTTGTCACGGGACTCTCGAGAGCCAATGGAACAGGACAGTGTACTATACGAATTCAAGTTCAGATAACTGCATTTTCCCTCTTCCTATTAAATGAATTTCAAAAATCTTCAACTCCTCTTTAGTCATATTTACCAGAAATTCTCGGCTCAACATACGACATATATTGGTGGGCAGGTACATCACGGCAGGGTGACCATGCGTTATTCCATAATGAGCTCACCGTAATACATAAAAGCAATACTTCTTACGGCGTTACGTTTTACTTGGTATTATGTTGTTTTAATGCGGTGTTTTTTTAAAAAGCGATATTTTATTTCTTTTCGTCTTTGAAATCAAAATATTGTTGTTTATGAACAAACAAGGTCGACCAACGGTGTCCCCAGTGCCAAAATGGGGGCGGGGAATTAAGGGCAAAGGATTACGTTGGGGAGAAATAACTTCGGGCCCAGTACAAAACCAAGCACAAAATGTCCGTTTCTGGGGGTGGGGATCCAGGGGCGAAGCTCCGGAAACTCATGCTTCAGCATATCTCTGTATATATGAAAAATTAAGTATCTGGAGAGAAGCATTTATTACTTCAACATTCGATATCTCGGCTCAAGAATGTTCTAAGAAAATAAATGGGAGTTAGACTGTTAAAATTAACTTTTCCATGCAGTTTAATAAATAGTTTTGATTTTTTGTTGACTTGAGGTAAACTTTAATATGATTACCAAGTCGTTAAAGGAAACATATGTGAAATATATCTCTCTTTCTTTTAGTCGAAGTAAAGACTGCTATCCCAGTGGTAATGGGTGCAAATATCGGTACGTCAGTCACCAATACAATCGTCGCCCTTGGCCAAATCAAAGAGAGAAATGAGTTTAGGAGGGCGTTCGGTGGCGCTACAGTCCATGACATGTTTAACTGGCTCTCAGTGATAATTTTACTCCCTCTGGAGGTGGTTTCTGGGTATTTATATTGGCTCAGCAGCATTATAATCGGAGACCTCCAGACTGGAAATGACTTTGAAGTTGAAATTCTGTCTTTTATTACGGATCCGTTCACTAAATGGGTAATTCAGGTGAGAGCATTGATAATCACTCTGCGTATGTGTGTGTGTGTGTGTGTGTGTGTGTAGGTGTGTGGGTGTGTGTGTGTGTAAGGGCACTGTATGTATATTGAAACCATTGGCGATGATCCTTGGAGGATACGGGGCCTCCCCAAGCCAATCACATATCTCTTAAGTCGAATAGACCCCGTATTTCACTTAGGTGGAATTCAATTTCGCTTAAGTGGAATTCAATTCGACTTAAGTGGAATAGCATGTAGCTTAATTAAGTGAAATGCCGTTGCGGACCATGTCATTCCACTTAAGTGAAATTCAGTTCCACTTAAGTGATATGGAATTCGATTTTAGTGGAGTTGAATTTTACTCAAGTGGAATTCAACTTTACTTTAGTGAAGTTATTTAATTAAAGTGAAATTGAATTCCACTAATGAATTTCACCTAGGAGAAATGCATATTTAAGTGAAATGTACTCCATTTAAGCGGAATTTGAATTGACTCAGGTGGAACTCAATTCCACTGAAGTGAAATTGTAAGATAAAATTAAAACGGCTTGCCATAAGGCTTATGTATTATATCACGCATTTCTAGCAAACGACATCACATTCCTATTCCTATAAATCCTGCTGAATAAACGTACCGTACCTGATAATGGGCCCAGTCTTGTGTGTTTCTCCACCACATTTGAGATCATATCATAAAGCGCTTTGTGGGGGATTGCTTACTAATTTCAAAACATTTTATAATTTGTTACTGAACACGTTGCTTTAGTTGGTTCATGGGTGACGATAACCGTTCATTCATACAACTGGAGAGCTGATTTTTGGTTCCTTGCGGTAGCAAAGGAACCTATGTAGTCAGGTTGGCGTTTGTGTGTGTGTGTGTATGTGTGTGTGTGGGAGGGGGGGGGGTGGGTGTGGCACTTGCTTCGGTACGCTCTAACTCAACAAAGGAAGGTTGGATTGAACTTGGATTTGGTACATAGATTTGTCATAGGGAGAAGGTGTGCCCTATCATTTTTGGTGGAGGTCAAAGGTCATTTGGGGTCACCAGAGGTCAAAAACTAAAAACCTTCTCAACACGATATTTCAACATAGGAAACTTGGATAGATGTCACACTTGGTGTGTGGATGTGTTATGGTGTAAGGATGAAATTGGATATGTTTGGTAAAGGTCAAGGGGTCATCTGGGGTCACCAGGGGTCAAACACTGAAAAACATATCAACACAGTATTTTAAGGTAGACAGGACAGATTTCAAATCGATCTATGTTTGGTTAAGGTTAAAGGTCATCAAGGTCACTGGAGGTCAACCGCTGGAAAACGTTATTTAGAAAATCTTGTAAGCTAGATAAAGATAGGTTCAATAGATTTTTTATCTCTCCTGGTTTTGCATGCTTATACACCCACACACCTTAGAAATTTGGCCTTTACGTTCGTTCAGTAATGATTCCTTCAGGTTGTACACATATTTTGGATCATTCAAAGTTTTAAGAGGCCAATAACGGAAATCTGTAGATTTCACTGAACACAGGTCACTCTATATTAAACTGGTCTCTGTGCCAGTGGTAGCAATGCATGGATTATACAGTATGTCTCTTTAATACTGCTGTGCTCTGTGGGGTAACCTAATCCTCATTCTATTATCACACCCCATTAAACACTTGCCTTCTGCTTAACTGCTGAATAAACACTGTTTTCTGTGTAGAGGTAGCAAACAGGACAAATGGTAGATTGCTTTAAAAAAATAGCAAGTTTTATTTGAGAGCAGGTAAAAATAAATTGTGAGAGAAATACAAGGGGTGTTTTTCTCTCTCTGACCACATTGTGTATTGTTTATTGCTGATAATATCAACTTTGATTACAAGCAGAAATACATATGGAAATGAGCAAATGTTTTTGAAGGATCACCAGCATTATAAAAGTTGAATGAAAGTAAGGCCACAAAAATTTGATCTTTGATATCATGTAACATAGGTAATAAAATATCCCTTGTGAAGATGTTTACACAAACATTGAGTATGAGCTTTTGCTTAGCTCTATTTTGGAGACTGGCTGTACATTCTTGTAATATCCAACAAGGAACCACAGTGCCCATTGGGCTCTTGTTATATTTCTCTAAGACACCATGATCCTTATAGTTATACACATTATATTCTGACCGATGGCCCCAAACGAAGCTATGAATTTTGAATATGAAAACTCAGTTCATGATATATTCCCTCCCCAAACAGCAATGGTATAAATTAAAGAGGTTAATTATTTTTTTTACCTGCAGATTGACAAGAAAGTAATCACAGCCATCGCCGAGGGCGGAATTAGCGAGAATGACACCGTACGGATATTGAAGACTTGCATCGACAAAGACGAGTGTAAGTATATCTCGCCCACACCACTTCAACAAACAGAAAAACCAAAAGGAAATATATATGCATTATTTAGATGACAATGTAGCATACAAATATCATCTGCACAAATACCATTCTACATTACCCCGTTGCATGATGTAACGTTCGGTTAAATTTCAAGTAAATATTTAATATTTTTCCTTTTCTAGGTAAATTCCACTGGTTTGCTTACACCAGTCTCTCTGACACCGCTGCTGGTCTCATCCTCCTCGTCGCATCCATTGCCTTGCTTCTCATCGGTCTTGTTGTTATCGTCAAGACCCTCCATTCTCTCCTCAAGGGCAGCATTGCCAGAATCGTTCACAAAGTTGTCAACTACGAATTTCCGGGTCGTTTTGCTTACTTCACTGGATACCTCGCTATCATCACAGGTGCGATATGCACCTTCTTGGTTCAGAGTAGTTCCATCTTTACGTCAGCAATTACTCCTCTCGTCGGAATTGGAATCATATCTCTGGAGCGCATGTATCCGCTGACTCTCGGGGCCAACATTGGTACTACCGCGACAGGTCTCATCGCTGCGTTAGCCGTGGAAGGTAGCAAATTTAGGGACTCTCTACAAATTGCTGTATGTCATCTCCTGTTCAACATAACCGGTATTCTTATCTGGTACCCCTTCCCCTGGATACGATTTCCCATCCCGATGGCTCGTATCTTGGGTAACACAACCGCAAAGTACCGCTGGTTTGCGATTTTTTATTTAATTGCAGCATTCTTTATTCTGCCTGCCATAGTTTTTGGCCTCTCTGCGGCCAATGAAAACGGTTACGTGTTGATGGGAGTTGGCATCCCGTTTCTTATCTTCCTAGCGATTATTATTATAATCAATGTACTTCAACGAAAGACTTCAATGCTGAAAAACACATTTTTGAAGGACTGGGAATTCTTACCAAAGCCGCTACATTCTCTGCGACCTTATCACAATGCGTGCATGGTATGTTGCAACGACCGGTGCAGTAATGAGGAACTTGAGGGCCAAGTAGTTGACCACGAAATGGGTAACGTGAAGACTAATGGGGCTGCAAATCCTGTATACGCACATGAGGAGAAGGTGCCAATTGAGTAGAAGGCGATACGTCACATTAATCCAGAGTGAGTTAAAATGGTCGAGGTATAATGTTCTCTGCCAATCATATCTTGGCTAACACCCATGAGTATTGAGAACGAAAATACAATTTTCAAACCCGCCAACAGTTTAAACAGATCATAACGTGTTCTGAAATAAGAGAAAGTAGGCCTACCTTTGGTGGTCAGGGGGAAAGGACTGATGCGTTCACCTTCTCACACTTGCCAGTCCATGTATCTGTGTGCAACTGATGACCCCCCCCCCCCCCAACCATATTGCTAAATGGAAAGTTAAAGCAATTAATATTTCCTTAATAGAGTAGTCCTTACCGTTACTCTCGTTTGTTCTGTGGGTGCATACTGTCCGGAATCTGGACCTAATTGTCGATCCGACGTAATTCTTCAGTGAGAACAAGTGTCACTCCTTATGTTGGTGTATCGGCCATGGTTTACTTCTCCTTGGCTTTCAAACAAATGTAATCCAAGAACGAACGAGTACTCTATAGGGAGAGAAAAAGTCCCAAGTCATCCAATGGAAGTATATTAATCTATGTTGTATCTGGTATTTACCAACATTAACTTTGTGGCTTATCGGGCGCCCTATTTTATTACTAAGGAGCTGGCAAAATATATGTCTCACACAAAAACGAACACATTTCGTAAGATTGTGTTTCACATGTCGATCTTAAAATGTTTCAAGCCTACTTGTGTTCTTTCTCTCTTGCATACTGTTCCTTACAAACAATTTTGCTTTTGTTCTAAAAAGTATTCTGAGCCAAAGACAAATTCGCCACTATTACTAGCACCATGTCTGTATGTGCTACAAACTTGGCATGGCGGCCGTTTGTTTGGAGAAACATATTAATATCTAAACATGTGTACGTATCTCAAAGGACTGATTGCTACTTAATTGCAAGGAATTGTAAAATACGTAGGTATGGTATTTGCTGACAGCAATGTTACTGTGACAAAATTCTAGCAATGCGTTAATTGCAATGTGGTTGAACGATGTTCTGATGTTCTTTACGAGAGAAAATGGGAAAATATAAGGGTTTTCTGGCTAGAAGAGTTAGGATTATCTTTTCTGGCGATGACATTGTTTATATAAGGTATATATGTATATGGATATTGTAAAAAGTTTTTTTTTTTTAATTTGATAGAGTGAGTGATTATATCGGAGTATTTGGTGTGTGTTTAACTAATTTGATCTTCATGAGTGCTGATGATATAAGTCGTTTTCTAAGAAGTTATTTCAAAGCTAAAAATGAAGGCTGCTTTATTTTTTATTGATCTTATTATCTTTTTATTGATTTTATTGAACATTCTAGTTGACTTTAAATAAAAAAAAAATGTAGCATACAAAAGATGATACAAAACTTTTCATGGTTTTTAGTTTTCATAAATGCCTCTTATAGAAATCTCGTGTATATAGGCAAGATAGATTTATGCTTTAAAGGTAAGGCAGAAAAAGGGAAGTTATGCTTTGAAGTTATGATTTGCAAACAATGCGTAAATCATGCAAAGGCATGTTTAATTATGTATTTTTGATTTGTTTTAAGCTTTGATTTGATGTCAGTTTCGTCCAAACAGTGCCATTTAGGCCCACACTCAGCCTTAGGGGCAAACGGTTCTCCGGGATGGGGCGAATAAGGGAGTAAAGAATGCAAATATTTACAGGTCGAGAAAATGAAATACTTTAGGGTCCATCAGAGTCTTATCAGTGCAAATTTTGAGATAGGTCCCCTATATTTGTTTGAACAGTGTAATATTTAAATATTTGAATTAAAAATATGAATTAACTTCAAACATTGGGCAAAAAAGATATTCTTGTCCTCGAAAAGTTAGTGGTGGAGGATTTAATCCTAACGCGTGTTTGACTGGGGTATGCAGACTCTTCCGCGTCTCATTTTCATGCCTATGAAATAATTTTGATTAATATTTTTGTCACAACTTCTCGATAAAATATCTGACGTAGATTGGATATATTTTCCGTTTAGAATGCATAAGGTATTAAATGTATTGTACAACACTCGGTAAAACATTATTGCATAACCACACGCTAAGAGCAGGTGGTACAAAGTGTCTGTAACTTTTCTGTAAAAGCTGTAAAAATTTACAATCAGATTTTCAGTAAGGGACATTTTTAATGGAAACCATTAAGAGCCATGTTTTACTTTTAAGGGGAAATAAATTCTAAATAAAAGAAAAGAGCTATTGTTTAATTCTTTTGATTTAATTCAATGTCTACCACTGTACATCTTAAGCTATAGGCTGTTCTACGTTTGAAACTGGCAAGAGGGGGGGGGGGTAGAGGACAATTGTCTCAAGTTCATTGATAGTTGAACAGCTTCACAACAATACTTTATATTTAAAATATTTGCTTTAAATTTCGACAGAAATATTCTTTAATATCCCTATGATGTAAGCTTGAAAAACAAAGTAATTACATTTTTATCTCTATTATGTTTGATATTACACTATTAGCAACTAAAGATTCAAAGAATTTCATTCTCCACCAAAAAGAATAGGGATCATCTACTCTTCATGTCCAACCTACGCACCAAATATGAGCATAGTCAAATGTACGGTTCTTGAGATATGGCATTTAAAATGTTTTGACCTTTTGACCTCTCGTTACCCCAAAAGACCTTTGACCTCCACCAAAAACAATACTGATCATTTACTCAACATGTCCAACCTACATTTCAAATATGAACATAGTCAAATGTACGGTTCGTGAGATATCGAGTTTAAAATGTTTTGACCTTTTGACCTCTCTTGACCCCAAACGACCTTTGACCTCCACCAAAAACAATAGGGATCATCTACCCAATATGGCCAACTCACACACCAAATATGAAGTTAGTCACACTTACCCTTCTTGAGATACCGTGTTTACAAACAATTTCTAAGGGATTTGCAATTTGACCTCTCGTGACCCCAAATGACCTTTGAGCTCCACAAAAATCGATAGGGATCATCTACTCAATATGAACAACCCACACACTAAATATGAGCATAGCTACATGTACCGTTCTTGAGTTATCGAGTTTACAAAGTTTTGACCTTTTGACCTTTCATTTAAGAGAAAATAGTATGGAATACAGAAGCAAACCAGTTATCATTCAGTGGGCTAGAACTGGATTTATTAGAAGACACATGTCACTGATCTGCACCCATTCGGTTATTTCTGCTTTTTTAGGTTTCAGCATGATGCACGATGATTACGTGCATTACTTGGTGTGATAGTATTATTGTAAAAACTGTTCTCTACTCATTCGATCATTTTTGAGCATGAATTGCATCAGGATGTTAACTATAGATGCATAATCTTTTAATGAAAAGCACCAATTAGGGAAGACTGTATTTACATTAAATATCATCAGCAACGATATGGAAACTGTGTCCCCTGAACACTCACGAAGTATTCAGATTCTGCAGCACAGCTAATCTTTTTTTCTAGTTTTTTTTTTTTTAATCTAGTTTACTTCGTATACTCATACTGTCCGCAACTCGCCTTGTCGCTCCTCTATTCAGTTGTTGTGAAACATTCAGCTAGTCGGATTTTTGGACCATAACATCCCCCTAAATATGAAACACTAGCGACGGCCCTGGAAACATGCCCAAACTGCTAATTTTTCATTACCATTTTTTGTAAAGAAAACTTAGTTTCCGCCCACATGTACTTCGAACCAAGCCTACACGTTAGACGATTTTTAGTCTGAACTTTATTTTCACAATGATGAAATAAATATATTATAACAAAGATTGCAAAAGAAATGGAATAATCACAACCTTGCAGACTCAGTGTACAATTAATTCTATTGGATCAGTGAATAAAAGCGGAATTAAATGAATTTCTTTGAATTAAATACTCAAGACGATCTTTTTTCGGCTTAACTACCAGCCGAAGCTCTCAAGACTAAAAACAAATTTAAGATTTTGGGCATCAGGAGATTTAACACCAATTGGTAAAATGACAATTGTAAAAAAGTTTTGCATTATCACAGCTCGTTTTTTTATTCCTTGTACTTTCGGATCCACCAAAAAGTTTATTAAAGAGTTAGAAAGTGTCTTTTTTTATTTTATTTTATTTGGGGTGGAAAACCTGACAAAGTAAAACGTTCTGTAATTTTTAACTCGGTAAGGTACACTGTTAAAAATTTCTGTAAATTTACAGACTTTTTTTAACTTAAACTTTTTGTATTTTACTTTAAATAGAGATTTTCTGTATCTTTACAGACACTTTGTATTTCTACAATAAAAAAATGTTGTTCAACATGTATTTTCTGTTTATCTGAAAAACCATTTCTGTCTGCTTTTTTAACCAAATTTTACTGCTTTGTAAAACTGTTTCTGTAAATTTACAGAAATTTTAACAGTATTTTGTATTTTTCTGATTTCACATAAATATACTGCCATTAAACGAACATTCATTTTTTCATGTTTTTAAGCTGAAAAAGAAACAAAAATAAGCCCAAACAAACAAATAAGAAATAGCCAGAAAATTTTCAATATATAATATGCATCGTTCTGCGAAGTTTCAGTTTAAAAAAAAAAAACATTTTTGGCAAATTTATGGCCCTATTTGAAATTAACTTACATTTATTATAAAAGCATACTTAGTTATTACGTTCTTAGTTATAAATATCATATAAATGTCACACATTTTTAAGTAAAAAGAAATTGTAAGGCCCTAATTTAAGAGCACTGACAATTGGTATACTGATGTCAGCTCATCGCCACAGGCGCTCATGCACTTGATCGGAGCAAATTAAAAAACGTTTCACAAATTTACTTGAAAGAGTCTGTAAATTTACCACTTTATGACGTAAATCTCGTTTTGCATAAATGGGTGGAGCTTATTTTGTGGGCATTTTCCTAACAAAAGGATTGCTGTTGCTTTGAATAATATCTTCTTCGGCGTTTTTTAATCAGGAAGTGATAAACTTATTGTTTACCTTGTCTGGAAATGTTTGCAACCAATGTATTTGCATTCTTTGTCATATTTATTTTAAAAACAATTATTATATTGTACAAAAAATGTGACTTTCCAATTACAAAGTTCCTAGAGATAGCAGTCTACTTGACAACAATATGACAACAAAGTATCCTCAATATGTTTTGATTGAAAACAACTTCGTAACGACACATTACGTTGATCAGCAAATACCTGATCTACGTAGTGGTGAAGTGTATGTTACGTAATAACATATGAAAGGTAAAAAAGCGATATTATAACAAATATTAAAACGTCGGGAATGAATACAGTAGGCTGTAAATTCACATAAAATTAAGGTAAACAAAACAGAACAATTCTGTAATTCGATTTACAGTAGACTTTTGTAAACTAATTTACATGCAAAAACTGTAAAGAAAAAACAAACCCTTAATGTTTTTCATGTATACAGTCTGGCTGTAAAAAAAACATTATTTGGTTGGAAAAAAATTTGCCATAAAAATTATGTAAATTTACAGAGAAATTTTTTAACAGTGTACGGAGGACTAAAAGTCAAACATATACCCATCTTTATGAAAAGCTTAAAGTGTACATGGGTGAAGTGGTATTGTAACAATAGTAATAATCTTTGGAAAACTTTTTTAATATTTCTTTGGCGAATGTAGGAAAAAGTTTTTCTTTCATTGCATTTGTAAAACCAGAGTTGCTCCAATTATCAAAAATACTTTAACAGTTAAGGAGGTCGTTATCGCACGGTGTATACTGACCTTTTAATCTCCTACGCAAAATTATAATAATCAAGTTATTTGGAACAATTCTTTTCTTCGTATAGATAATAAACCGGTTATGTACCAGCATTTATGCAACAAAAATGTCATGTAAGAGATCTATTCCATGATAGAGGTATACCTTTGACACTGATGGTGAATTCATAGACTCGTTTTGGTATCAATAGATTCCCCTTTTCACTATACTTTGGTTTGAGTAACAACATTCCAAGAGGGTGGAGACCAAGAAAGGGGGGCAGAGGGTAGGGCTAATAATGGTTGGTATGAAAAGGCGATGGACGCTTCCTCCACTTCACAGTTCATATACAGTAATATTATTGAGCAAATAACATGTCTCCCAACTACATAATTTAAATGGGAACAGGATTTCGGTCACCTTAACTAGAATCAAGATTGGCAATTTTTTAAATGACCCCGGTTAATACAAAGGAAACGAAATTATATTACTTACAGTTCAGATTTTTACCTAAATTATAGCTACTAATAAATTACTTTTTGGTATGCGAAAAGAAGAAAGTGACCTTTGCTTTTTCTGTTACTCAGAAACTGAAAGTTTAGAACATCTGTTTCGGGACTGTCGTTTGATTTCATGTTTTATTCTGGATGTAGAAGAAGTTGCCCTTAAGAAAAAAATTCTTTTCCAGACAAAATCTATTTTTTGGCCAGTTTTAACCAGGGTCAAAACATCCATAACTTTTAAGTTTACATGTGAAAAACTACATTTATCAGTGCAAGTGTATAAAGGCGTAACTTTCAATTCAAGAATTTCTATACAAAGTTTATGTTTGCTATTAAGGTACAAAAGTTCTATTCAAAAAGAAAGCCAACCAGATTATTAGAAAATTGATACATTGATACATAATTGCTTGTGTCAATGTATGCATATTCTTTGTGTTTCATCCAGTTCTAAATATACTAAAAATTACCTCCAGGGTAACTTTAAGTAAGCCTTTCGGTAAAAAAAAACCACTGATTTAACCACCAAGAGTTTATGCGGCTGACATTTTGAAAAAGGGGTAGATGGTCTATAGAGAAAAAAGTTGATGGGCACTTCAGTGTGAGTCTTGGTAGGGTCCAGGGGGAAGCCCCTAGAAGCTCCTGGGTTTTAGCGTGCTTGTAAGCCGTATTAAAGTTGTTTTTTAAGGGTTGTCTTTGCACTGGTCTAAAAATTACTTATAGAGCAATTTCGAGTAAAATTTTATTTTTGGTAACAACACTAACGTTAGTGAAACGAGCGGATCCGGCTGACATCTTGAGGAAGGTGAGCTGCACTAGAAAGAGAAAGAAAAGGCAGTTGGTGGGCAATTAGATGTGATCCTCTGAAGGAAAAATGTAGGCCTGATCCTGCTTGAAGGGTTTCCTGAGCTTTGGGCCACCTTCAATTGACGTAGACCAAAGTGTGAAGAAAAATTTG
This sequence comes from Holothuria scabra, assembly GCA_037179385.1. Lineage (NCBI taxonomy): Eukaryota > Metazoa > Echinodermata > Holothuroidea > Aspidochirotida > Holothuriidae > Holothuria > Holothuria scabra. The sequence continues at coordinate 45,431,321 of CM074188.1, forward strand.
AAAAAAAAACGCAACCCCTCAGACAGCCGGAAATGGCATTTCCAAGGTTTTTTGCAATATTTTCATTTGGAAAACATGAACATTTACCGCCTTTTCTTTTCAACAACTTTTCTTATTTTTTATTATTATTTTTATTATCTTTATTATATTCCCTTGAGTGTCTTGATTTACTATTTGTCCTGTATTAGTATGAGCGATGCTTTCTTTCCCCTCCCCCTTTTTTCACTTCTTTATTCCTTCTTTTTCTTCCTAAGTAATTATTGTGTTCACCTTCATGAGAAAACTACTACCCACTAAACCTGTCGGTTTATTTCCCCAAAATTTGGGGTGTTTTTATCAGTCGTGGCTGCTTCTGCGGTACGTTATCTGCTAATCCGTAAGTGATCTGTTGGGAATACTACGATCACGATCTGATAAGCAGTCCGAGCTGATATTGACGGTTCACGCTTCCCAGGCCTAGAGCCACAAACCGCAGCCCGCGTCTGAGATATCAAATAAGTCGTGTCCCATTGAACAAGGGATTTGCACATGTTAGTTAAAAGAAAAGTCTCCTTTGTATTACGTGACTGTAAATTAACTGATAATAGAAACGAAGTGAAAGTTACAGAAGAATTTGACTCGGAGGAATAAACCAGTCCATAGCCCATATCAAGAGTTTTGATATGAAGGGGGTGACTTTCCCGAAACTATTGTTTTAAACAATTTAGTACGTCAAGTTCAAGCCAGGAGATGCTGGTATTGCACCTTCATGCTTGTGTCGGAAAAATAGGACTTACCCTAACGTTAATTTGTTAATGAAATTAACGTATTTATTGCTTTGCATTTAGTTAAATGGTAGTGATTGAAAGGGATACGGTGAAAAATTATGTATCAGGCGGAAAAAAAAAACTGTCCAAGCGAATATGACGGTATGGCACAAGGGTGGCTCAAGGATTGGGGAAAGGGGCTGTATGCCCTTCCTGTCGGGAAAGGCTTCCACCGTCGGGAAGAACATCCAATTCCCGTCAGGGAAACAATAAAAGGTGTGAACTCTCTTAACTTCATTCTCTTCACCCACCCCCCCACCACACCACACCACCCACCCCACCCCACCCCACCCCACACACACACACACACCTTCGTCGATGTTACTGATTTTGCTTCCTGTTCTTCAAGAAACTCTCAAAATTTCCCAATTTTTCTTACCAAAATTCGAAAAAAAATTCAATGCAAGCTCCTGCAAATTCTTAAAAAACGGTCAAGATATTTTCGATTTCCACCCTAAGACAAATAGCATTATGAAACCTCAACCAACTTCAGTCCTATTTTGCCCATATGGACTTGAGCAGATTGGTCTTCAATAAAGACTGCAATTTTTCAATTCTTCCCTACAAACAAAGCCATTTTATTTACATTTTCTACCATAAAATTCTTTTAATGTTTATCCTACAGATTTTTAAAAACATTTTTAGGGGAGATAAAACTTTTCAGAAGTTCTGAAGGGGAGGGGTGAACGGGCCAATTTCCCAGAACGGTCGTACTGTTTCACTCCCTGAAATATGACTTCTTTTGTACAGTCAAAGCTTTTGTACAGACATCATAGACCGGCTTTACTCCAGGATAGGTTATGGGGAGCATTACGTAAGCTTGAAAGGTTAATCCAAGGCTACTGCAAGGCAAGATTCTAAAATTGTTTGTGTGTGAGTATAGGGGGTGAGTTAGCCGAAGAAAGGGGCAAGTATGAAAACTATCTCGACGAGGAGTCGTGTACTGGTGTCAAGTTAGTTCCAACTTAAACCTAGTAACTTTATAGATTTGGAAGATATCCCAAAGAAATTGCCCCTTCATCCCTTTTGCCGGGTTGTATTGAATCCATTTACCAGAAAGAAAATCGAAGGGTATTTTCAAAATACTTCTTTTTTCGAATATTTGGCACCACTTCTCCGGAATTGGCCTACAGGGAACGGAAACCACACAAGATCCCCTCCTCTTAACGAATTTACCCTTCTCCTTAACGTCATACAATTCTTTATCAATTTACATTGGAAGAAATTGCTTGTCTGATCACTCGTGTGTGAGAGGAATTTAAAAAGTAAGCATTAAAAGTTAAACAAAGGATATTGCAAGGCAAGATTCTAATGGGAGGGGGCGAGGGGGCGCGTGAGTTCGCAGGAAACAATGCAAATTATTTCGACGATGGGCCGTGTATTTGTGTGAACTAAATGCATCTTAAGCTTAATTGATTTGGAAGATATTTTGAAGATATTCCAAGAGTATTTTCCCCTTTCTTCCTTTTTACACAAAAAAACTGAAGTTTATTTTTCAAAAAAATCTTTTTCCTTGCAAATATTTGGCACCACTTTTCGGAAGCTGTCTAAAAAGTACGGAAAACACACGAGTTCCCCCCTTCTCAACGTCGTTGCCCCTCCCCTTAAATTCATGTTGTTGTTATAAGAATAATTATGACTCAAAAGGATCTTAAATCTCCGAGTGGGGGGGGGGGTGGTGGGTCGAAAAGCCTTCATTTATTTTTATAACGAAGTTGACAAGACTCGTGAATTTTCACTAGACATCAGCAACCAGTTTTCGAGGGAACTTGCACACGAAATTAATGCGACACCTGAAATGTTCACTTGGTGTACAAATAAGGCGTCGCGTTAACACAACGTTGTAATCTTTCCACGCAGCTCAGTGTGCATGTACAAATCGAAAACGAACTCGGTATGCAAAATATTGCTGGTGAGCGTTCTTACACACGAACAAATGGGAGAGTTTCAATGAAGCGGGGGGGGGGGGGGGGGCAGGCCAGTCGCTAAGCAAGATTACATGAATGAGTGGTGCTGGGGAAAGGGATGGAGTGAATAATATCGGGAGAAGAAGCACCAGTGGGTAAATGTGTCGAGTCAATACCATCTTGAAATTTTCTAAAGGTTGAAAATATTCTTAAGTTTTCGCCCGTTACTTTCCATTGGGTACCGGGTTGGGTTAAACCAGTTTAATGCTAAACGATTTTTTTTTAAGAACAGGAATGTTTCAATACATATTCAAGTCAAATTCGATATCAATTCACATTGAAAGAAATTGCTAGTTTAATCACACGGGTTTGAGAGTTATTTATTAAGTAAGTTTTGAAAGTAATTCCAAGGATATTGCAAGGCAAGATTTTAATGGGAGGGGGAAGGGGTGAGTTCGCAGAGGCAAGAATGAAAACTATCTCGAAGAAGGACCGTATATTTGTGTGAATGAAATGGATCTTAAAAACAGTCATTTTATTGATTTTGAAGATATTTTGAAGATATTCCAAGAGTATTTCCCCTTCTTCCCTTTTTGCCGGATCGTATTGACCCATTTATCAGAAAGAAAATTAAAGTTTATTTTCCCCCAAAAAATCTGTCTTGCAAATATTTGTCACCACTTTTTCGGAAGCTGTCTAAAAAGTAAGGAAACCACACGATTTCCCCTCTGTCAACGTCTTTACCCCTCCCCTTAATGTCATGCAGTTGTATTGAGAATAATCATGTTTCAAAGGGATCTTAAAACTCCGAGTGGGGGGGGGGGTCGAAAAACTTTCATTTATTTTTATTACGAGGTTTACAAGACTCGTGAATTTTCACTAGATATCAGCAATCACTTTCGAGGGAACTTGCACACCAAATTAATGCGACACCTGAAATGTACACTTGGTGTACAAATAAGATGTCGCGTTAACACAACATTGTAAGCTTTCCACGCAGCTCAGTGTGCATGTACAAATCGAAATCGAACGTGGCATGCAAAATATTGCTTGAAAGCGTTCTCACACATAGACATATGGGAGAGTGTCTTTGAAGCAGCGGGGAAAACAGAGTAGTTGCCAAGCAAGATTATATGAGTGACTGGTGCTGGGGAAGGGATGGGGTGAACAATATCGGGAGAAGAAGCACCAGTGTGTAAATGTATCTAGTTAATACCAATTTGAAATTTTCGAAAGGTTGAAAATATTCCTAAGTGTTTTCCCGTTCCCTTGGGTACTGGGTTGGGTTAAACCAGTTTAAAGCTAAACGATTTTTTTAAGAACAGGAATGGTTTCCAAATATTTAATTACCAAAAAGGGGGAAACAACTGATTTGAAGGAATAAGTACTACAACGGTAACCACCCTCCCACCACTGATCCCCTTCCCTCCCTCCTAACCCCAACCCATATTCCGCAATATCTTGCAGTAATTTGTGCATGATGATGACTGATGGGGTTTTCAATCTACGTCAGAAAAGATAGCCTAGTAAAATTCTATGTTTGGCCTTGACAGTATTGATGGATGAACAATAGGCAAGAACCTTTTAGTTATGTTAAACTTGTATATCAATTAAATGCGCCACCTTAAATGTACAAATCAAGTGTCGCATTGACGTAGTGTGGAGAAATTTTAATACAGTCAAATTCGGTATCAATTCACATTGAAATAAATTGCTCGTCTTACCGCACGGCTTTAAGGGGTATTTCTTACGAAAGCATTGAAATTTAAACCAAGGCTATTGAAAGGCAAGTCTCTAACAGGAGGGGGCGGGGGAGTTCTCAGGGGCAAGAATGAAAACTATCTCGACGAGTGCCGTTTATTTGTGTGAACTAAATGCATCTTCAACTTAGTAATTTTAATGATTTGGAAAATATTTTGAATATATTCCAAGTATATTTTCCCCTACCTCCCTTTTTACCGGGTCGTATTTACCCATTTACCAGTAAGAAAACTGAAGTTCATTTTCCAATAAAAAATACTAATAAATATTTGTCACCACTTTTTCGGAAGCTGCCTAAAAAGTACGGAAACCACACGAGTTCCCCTCTTTCAACGTCTTTACCCCTTCCCTTAACGTCATGCAGTTGTATTAAGAATAATCATGTTTCAAAGGGATCTTAAAACTCCGAGTGGAGGTTGGTCGAAAAACCTTTATTTATATTTATTACGAAGTTGACAAGACTCGTGAATTTTCACTAGACATCAGCAATCATATTCGAGGGAACTTGCACACCAAATTAATGCGACACCTGAAACTGTGCACTTGGTGTACAAATAAAGTGTCGCGTTAAAACAACGTTGTAAGCTTTCCACCGCAGCTCGGTGTGCATGTACAAATCGAAATCGGCATGCAAAATATTGCTTGAAAGCGTTCTTGAACACAAACATATGGGAGAGTGTCTTTGAAGCAGCGGGAAAAACAGACTAGTCGCAAAGCAAGATTACATGAGTGAGTGGTGCTGTGGAAAGGGATGGAGTGAAAAATATCGGGAGAAGAAGCACCAGTGTGTAAATGTATCGAGTTAATACCAGTTTGAAATTTTCTAAAGGTTGAAAATATTCCAAAGTGTTTGCCCGTTCCCTTGGATACCGGGTTGGGTTAAACCAGTTTAATGACAAACGACTTTTCAAGAACATATATGGTTTCCAAACATTTTTATCAGTTAGAAGGAAACAACTGATTTGAAGAAATAAGATCTGCAACCGTGCCCGACCTTCGGCACCCATGACCCGCTTCCTTCCCCCTAAGCCCAACATTTTTCCGTAGTATCTTTCAGTTATTTTGAGTAAAATGATGACTGATGGGGTCTTCACTCAACGTCAAGAAGGAAAGCAAAATTCTATCTTGCGCTAGACAGTACTCATGGATTAACAATTAACAAGAACCCTTTTTTGTCAAACTTGTACACGAATTCAAGGCGACATCTGAAATGTACACCTGATGTACAAATCAGGTGTCGCATTGAGGTAGTCTTGAATTATTTCAATACAGATTCAAGTCGAACTCGATATCAATTCACATCGTAAGATATTGCTTGTCTTAACACACGGGTTTAAAAGGTATTTATTACGTAAGAATCAAAAGTTAAGCCAATGCTATTGCAAGACAAGATTCTAATGGGAGGGGACGGGTGAGTTCGCAGGGTCAAGAATGAAATCTATCTCGACGAGGGACCGTATATTTGTGTGAATTAAATGGATCTTAAAAACAGTAATTTTAGTGATTTTGAAGATATTTTGAAGATATTCCAATAGTATTTCGCCTTTTACCCTTTTTGCCGGATCGTATTGACCCATTTATCAGAAAGAAAATTGAAGTTAATTTTCCAAAATACTTTTTTTTTTTTGCAAATATTTGGCACCACTTTTTCGGAATGTGCCTAAAAAGTAAGGAAACCACACGAGGTCCCCTCCTTTAAACGTCTTTACCCTTCCCCTTAACGTCATGCAGTTCTTTGAAGTATAATCTTCACCATAGGGATCCGAAATCTCCGGGTGGGGGAGGGGTCGAAAAGCCTTCATTAATTTTTATTACGAAGTTGACAAGACACGTGGATTATCACTAGACATCAGCAATCATTTTCGGGGGAAATTGGACATGTATTCAATGCGACACCTGAAATGTACACTTGGTGTACAAATAAGGTGTCGCGTTAAAACAACGTTGTAAGCTTTCCACGCAGCTCATTGTGCATGTACAAATCGAAATCGAACTCGGTATGCAAAATATTGCTAGTGAGCGTTCTTACACACGAACAAATGGGAGAGTTTCAATGAAGCGGGGGGGGGGGGGGGGCAGGCCAGTCGCTAAGCAAGATTACATGAATGAGTGGTGCTGGGGAAAGGGATGGAGTGAATAATATCGGGAGAAGAAGCACCAGTGGGTAAATGTGTCGAGTCAATACCAACTTGAAATTTTCTAAAGGTTGAAAATATTCTTAAGTTTTCGCCCGTTACTTTCCATTGGGTACCGGGTTGGGTTAAACCAGTTTAATGCTAAACGATTTTTTTTAAGAACAGGAATGTTTCAATACATATTTAAGTCAAATTCGATATCAATTCACAATGAAAGAAATTGCTAGTTTAATCACACGGGTTTGAGAGTTATTTATTAAGTACATTTTGAAAGTAATTCCAAGGATATTGCAAGGCAAGATTTTAATGGGGGGGGGGGGGTGAGTTCGCAGAGGCAAGAATGAAAACTATCTCGACGAAGGACCGTATATTTGTGTGAATGAAATGGATCTTAAAAACAGTCATTTTATTGATTTTGAAGATATTTTGAAGATATTCCAAGAGTATTTCCCCTTCTTCCCTTTTTGCCGGATCGTATTGACCCATTTATCAGAAAGAAAACTAAAGTTTATTTTCCCCCAAAAAAATCTGTCTTGCAAATATTTGGCGCCACTTTTTCGGAAGCTGTCTAAAAAGTACGGAAACCACACGAGTTTCCCTCTTCTCAACGTCGTTACCCCTCCCCTTAAATTCATGTTGTTGTTATAAGAATAATTATGACTCAAAGGGATCTTAAATCTCCGAGTGGAGGGGGGGGGGGTGGGTCGAAAAGCCTTCATTTATTTTTATAACGAAGTTGACAAGACTCGTGAATTTTCACTAGACATCAGCAACCAGTTTTCGAGGGAACTTGCACAAGACATTGATGCGTCACCTGAAATGTTCACTTGGTGTACAAATAAGGTGTCGCGTTAACACAACGTTGTGATCTTTCCACCGCAGCTCATTGTGCATGTACAAATCGAAATCGAAATCGGCATGCAAAATATTGCTAGTGAGCGTTCTTACACACGAACAAATGGGAGAGTTTCCATGGAGCGGGCGGGAGGGGGGACAGACCAGTCGCCAAGCAAGATTACATGAATGAGTGGTGCTGGGGAAAGGGATGGAGTGAATAATATCGGGAGAAGAAGCACCAGTGGGTAAATGTGTCGAGTCAATACCAACTTGAAATTTTCTAAAGGTTGAAAATATTCTTAAGTTTTCGCCCGTTACTTTCCATTGGGTACAGGGTTGGGTTAAACCAGTTTAATGCTAAACGATTTTTTTTTTTAAGAACAGGAATGTTTCAATACACATTCAAATCAAATTCGATATCAATTCACAATGAAAGAAATTGCTAGTTTAATCACACGGGTTTGAGAGTTATTTATTAAGTAAGTTTTGAAAGTAATTCCAAGGACATTGCAAGGCAAGATTTTAATGGGAGGGGTGGGGGGCGGGTGAGTTCGCAGAGCCAAGAATGAAAACTATCTCGACGAAGGACCGTATATTTGTGTGAATGAAATGGATCTTAAAAACAGTAATTTTATTGATTTTGAAGATATTTTGAAGATATTCCAAGAGTATTTTCCCCTTCTTCCCTTTTTGCCAGATCGTTTTGACCCATTTATCAGAAAGAAAATTAAAGTTTATTTTCAAAAAAAAAAAATCTGTCTTACAAATATTTGTCACCACTTTTTCGGAAGCTGTCTAAAAAGTACCGAAACCACACGAGTTCCCCTCTTTCAACGTCTTTACCCCTTCCCTTAACGTCATGCAGTTGTATTAAGAATAATCATGTTTCAAACGGATCTTTAAACTCCGAGTGGGGGTTGGTCGAAAAACCTTTATTTTTATTACGAAGTTGACAAGACTCGTGAATTTTCACTAGACATCAGCAATCATATTCGAGGGAACTTGCACAAGAAATTAATGCGACACCTGAAATGTGCACTTAATGTACAAATAAGGTGTCGCGTTAAAACAACGTTGTAAGCTTTCCACCGCAGCTCAGTGTGCATGTACAAATCGAACGTGGCATGCAAAATATTGCTTGAAAGCGTTCTTGAACACAAACATATGGGAGAGTGTCTTTGAAGCAGCGGGGAAAACAGACTAGTCGCAAAGCAAGATTACATGAGTGAGTGGTGCTGGGGAAAGGGATGGAGTGAAAAATATCGGGAGAAAGAGCACCAGTGTGTAAATGTATCGAGTTAATATCAGTTTGAAATTTTCTAAAGGTTGAAAATATTCCAAAGTGTTTGCCCGTTCCCTTGGATACCGGATTGGGTTAAACCAGTTTAATGATAAACGATTTTTCAAGAACATATATGGTTTCCAAACATTTTTATCAGTTAGACGGAAACAACTGATTTGAAAGAATAAGGACTACAACCGTGCCCGACCTCCGGCACCCCTGACCCGCTTCCTTCCCCCTAAGCCCAACATTTTTCCGTAGTATCTTTCAGTTATTTTGAGTAAAATGATGACTGATGGGGTCTTCACTCAACGTCAAGAAGGAAAGCAAAATTCTATATTTGCTCTAGATAGTACTCATGGATTAACAATTAACAAGAACCCTTTTTTGTCAAACTTGTACACGAATTCAATGCGACATATGAAATGTACACTTGATGTACAAATCAGGTGTCGCATTGAGGTAGTCTTGAATTATTTCAATACAGATTCAAGTCGAACCCGATATCAATTCACATTGAAAGATATTGCTTGTCTTAACACACGGGTTTAAAAGGTATTTATTACGTAAGAATCAAAAGTTAAACCAATGCTATTGCAAGGCAAGATTCTAATGGGAGGGGACGAGTGTGTTCGCAGGGTCAAGAATGAAAACTATCTCGACGAGGGGCCGGATATTTGTTTGAACTAAATGGATATTAAAATCAGTTACTTTATTAATTTGGAAGATTTTGAAGAAATTCAAAGTGTACTTTCCCCTTCCTCACTTTTTGCCGGGTCGAATTGACCCATTTAACAGAAAGAAAATTGAAGTTGATTTTCCAAAACACTTTTTTTGCAAATATTTGGCACCACATTTTCTGCGGCTGCCTAAAAGGTATGGAAACTACACGAGTTCCGTGCCTCTCAACGTCTTTACCCTTCCCCTTAACATCATGCAGTTGTTAAAAAAAATCTCCTGGAGGGGTGAGCCGAAGAATCTTTATTTATTATTGTGAACTTGACAAGACTCGTGAATTATCACTAGAAAGCAATCATTTGGGGGGGGGGGGGGGTTGGGGGAATCTGCACACGAATTCAAATGAACACTTAGTGTACAAATAAAGTGCCGCGCTAACACAACGTTGTAAGCTTTCCACGCAGCTCAGTTTGCATGTGCAAATCGAAATCGTACTCGGCATGCAAAATATTGCTAGTAAGCGTTCTTACCCACAGATGTATGGGAGAGTTTCCATGAAGCAGCGATGGAAAAAACAGACCAGCCGCCAAGCAAGATTACACCAGTGTGTGGTGCCGGGGAAAGAAATGGAGTGAAAAATATCGGGAGAAGAAGCACCAGTGTGTAAATGTATCGAGTTAATACCAGCTTGAAATTTTTTAAAGGTTGAAAATATTCCCAAGTGTTTGCCTGTTCCTTCCTCTTGGGTACCGGGTTGGGTTAAATCAGTTTAATACTAGACGATTTTTTAGAACAGGAATGGTTTCCAAATATTTTTACCAAATAGCCGGAAACAACTGTTTTGAAGGAATAAGGACTACAACCGTGTCCACCATCACACCCCTGATCCCCTTTCCTCCAAACTCATTTTCCGCAATATCTTGCAGTTAATTTGTGTATGATGATGCACTTTAAAAAATGATTACCCAACCGTTGGTTCCTTATGCCTCCTGACCGGAATTGGGTATAAAAAATTCCCGACTCAGTTGGTTAAGTGTTTTATTCCTTAGTTGGGCAAAGGAAATTACCCAATCATTGCACCCGTCTAATTTTGACCAACTTTTGGTTAAAATTTGTACCAACACGTTTGTCCAACAGCTGTATTGTGGGTGCTTGTTTGGATTTCAATATAACCTGATATATAATTATACGATTTGGATGAGACGGAAATGTTAGTACCCTACAGGCCTGTCCACACAGGATGCGTGGACAGACACGGATACGACACGTTTTTTTTCCGCATCCTTCGGGATACGTCAAGACGCATGCCTGTCTGTACAGGATTCGTTCACACTACGTCAATTTCGATGCGTCACTTTGAGATGCAGTGTGTAGTTTCCAATGACACCATAGGTTGACGCGGAGCGTACCAAGAGAGATTTCAATACATCTCAGATCGCCGGAAATGGCACTTGCCAGGCTTGATAGCAATAGCAGACATCAAGATATGTGCGATATTTGGTGACAAAAAAGTAATTTTTGATTTTATTTCATCCTCAAACACACTTCTGTGAGGACCAATTAGCTCGACTTTAGGCCAGAGGATTGCAAGTTTGAATCACATTTGCTAGCTAAGCGTAGGATGCCAAGAAAATTTGAGAATTAAATACATCCTAGATAGCCGCCCTTGCCATTGGCCATGCTTCGCAGCAGTCATTGACACAAGATGTGCACGTTTTGTCCGGGGAAAAATGTAAAATTTGGTCTGATTTTACTCCTAAACACATTCAGTTTTTCACAATCTATCCAAATTTGAACAAAGTTATTCAAAGTGGTTTATCTCTATGGATTTCAGTCAGTTCCTCAACCAGAATTTCTCTCATCTGCTCATGGAAGTGTACCGACCTGGGGAGGGATCCTAGTGGAGGGGGTGTCCCCTTCCTCCTTTGAAGGCGTTCGAAAAATTAGGTGTTCTTGCATGCAACCTTGCGCCACATTAGCTACCTTTTGAAGTAAAATTTGTGTTAAAAAGTGTGCGCACTTTTAGGAACAAAAACAAATCGGCATCAGTGAGGGGAATGGCCTAACGGCCTTCCCCTGTGTACGCCACTGATTTGATTGGATTGATTGGAATGGAGATTTTCTACAGTCAGAGTCTATCATTATCAAGTTGAGTAGCCCAGTCGGGTGAAGTTTTTGGCCCAGATCGCTTGTGGGGCGCTTGGAGCGAAAGGCATAATCAACTGTCAAATATTTCCTTCCACCGTGGTCAACTAAATCCAACTCCTCAACTCCTATTGTCCATGTTACGGTGACTGGATGTGCAGATAATCCTTAACAGTATTATACTGGTTTGAAGGCCTTGAGGGTGGTCAAGTGTTGTCCTTAAGTGGACGTATAGCTACTTCGGGAAGCAGTTTTAAAGTTTGGTTTCGTCGAACCGCCCCTTGGCAGAGGGTCGGGAGGATTTTGGAAACAGTATGCTACGGTACTACCACAACGAATTTCGATCGGAGTCCTATCCGATTTTTGTGAATTTTCAATGTCCTCCAGCTCTGGTCAAAAAGAGCCAGAAATTTCGCCAACCATTTTATTTGCATCAGAGGTATATGAAAATAAGATGCTAACTGATATTTCTTTGACGTCACACCGACATCTATTTTTATTGTACAGCGTAGGCCGACACAATCTGTCGATGTGACATCACAAAGTTATAATTAAAATTTAATTGTCATAGTCTTGAGGTAAAACTTATATTTACAAAGTTAGGGAAATTGTGGGTTCTTTCCGACCAGAGATGGGAGAAGATTTTAATAAAAACTCACAAAAATCGGATCGGAACCAGATCTGAAACCGTTGACTGGGGCTGGCAATTGTTATATAATGAATCACACGACTTTTAGAGTATAGGTGCAATGCACTCTATTCCGGCTGCAAAATGAGCCTTTTGAAACCTAAGTAACCAGGTATTTGTTTCACCAACATGCATACTATGGCACGCCAAAAGGCTCACCAGATATGATGATGTTCTAAAAATACACGTTCATGTACCAAAAATATACGATGATGTACTAACTTCATATGATCATGATGTAAATTTACACCATCATGTACTAAAACCATAAGTTCATCATGTTAAATGTTCGTTGTACATGTAAAATCACACGTTGTACATCTTAAAACACACGTTGTACATGTAAAAACGTAAGATCATCATGTTATATTTGTATCTTCCGCACGCCATACAGAGTGAGCCTTTCGACGTACCAGAAGTCCGCCAAAAGGCTCACCGAATTTGATGTACTAAAAGTACACGTTCATGTACTAACTGCTTACGATCATGTACTGATTTCATACGTTCATGTACTGTTTGCTTACGTTCATGTACTGATTTCATACGATCATGTACTGAATTCTTACGATCATATACTGACATTTGGTACATGATCGTATGAAATCAGTACATGTACGTATGAAATGTGTGTATTTTTAGAACATCATCATATTTGGTGAGCCTTTTGGCGTGCCATAGCATGCGGCCTAGTATTTGGAAGCCGTCAACCCGACAAAAATCCATATTCGTTCATGAAATGGGCATAAACTTGGGACTCGTATGTCTTTGATTTTAAAACAAATGTCGCTTCGGTTTTGTTCATATTATGAATAGCCGGTCTTCTTCAGGTGAAAAACTGAATATATTTTCGACAAAATGGAGCTGATGAGACTTGTGATTTTTTTCTTCCGCAGTGACTGATGCCCCCGTAAAAACATCTAACTTAAATCTAATACTTGTTTATGCTCCCCGACACTTAGGTATAAAGGAATTCGGAATAGACCACGCCAAGTTGGTCATGCATCCGCCAAAAGGTTGCCAACTGAAGTCTGCCATGAGTCCCTTGATAAAGCCTATGTAGCGTCTCTGGAGCTAATTCCCCTCTAATTATTTCTTTTTTCGGAGCAATTGGAGTTGATCGGGAATAATTTCATCTTCTTATTGGGATAATTCCATTGCTTCCTGCAATTTACAAATTTTACTATAATATTGCTTCTTCTGAATAGGTTATGTACCAAGTGAGCTAACTGAGTCTAATTTAAAAAAAAAAAAAAAAAAATTAGTGTTTTTTAATTGGGTCAATTTAAAAATGCCTGTAGTAACTTAGTTTTTTTGAAAATTCATCTTAGACCTACCGTATATTTCTAAAGGTTTATCGCCGACCTGTAGGTAAATCTCCCTAAAAAGGGTACCCACCCACCCCGACATTGGGTTTTATATGCCTTTACGAAAATAAAACTGAGCTGAAGTCCCTTGTTGAGGATTTGATCCTAAATTTATAAGTGAGTATGTGGGCCCAGAATTTCTTGTTAAATCGCATCATAAATAAATCTTCCCTTTACCTTCTTGACATTGGTAATTGTAGGCTCAAATAATTCACCATTCGAAATAAAATGATATTCATATCAGATATTTAAAGCTCCTGCAAATATACTGTGTGCTTCAGCTTAACGCTTGCGTTAATCGAATCAAGCTAGTGGAAATACTTATATCTATTACACCTGGCATCACAAAAGGTGCTTTGTTTCTTCGTATCATTGTCTTCTGCGTGTGTGAATTACCTTGAAAATACAGCAATCCAGTTCACACCCGAAACAACGAACTGAGCCTCTTTTCTTCGATTACGTGAAAAACAAAAGGAGCCTCTTATTGCAGTATTGTCGATTACATGAAGTGACTGCCGTGACGTCAATCTCACTTTGGCCAATGCAAACGAGCGATAAACACTGTATGTGATTTTAGCGTGCAAATGCTAAAACGAGCTAGATACGTCATCGCAACGGAGGCCAATCACGTCAACTCATACCAGCTGGCGGGATGTTCAATATGCTTTGTACATATACCGTGTGTCGTGTTGCAGATACATATGCTAAGTACATTGAAGAGAAGTCGCGTGCCCAAGTACAGATTACAGATCTTGTGGTTAAGATAAAAACGGCTTGTGGTCTGAGTTAAACCAGCAACTTTAGTGGGTGGGCGAATTGTAATGTTGTTTGTTATTTACTTTTCCCAGTCTCTTGTATCCCATATTGGGGTGTAATAGAGAATAAATTGAACTTGAACTTGAACAGAGGAATCGAATCCTAAAAAATTCATAGTCACACTCTGACTACAGAAGACATACTTTTTTTTGAAAATCTCAAATCTCAGTTGGGGGCACACGGGGGAGCACACGATTTTTCGTGTGCACGTCCCCCCCCCCCCTTGGTGACGCCAATGTTAATACTCCATGTGCCATACGCCACTGAAAGTTACATAATTTACTATAAAGTACAATAATGAAAACCTCGTTGCCATATGGTGCCCCATCAAGGACGGGATGGGTGCTTCTTGACAGATTGAATTTCAAAATTTCCAAGAGAAAACATTAAAATAATATTTTTTTTTTTTTCCTTGAAGGAAAAACTTTATTAAAACTCAAAGCAGAATATATACAAGGTGAAAAGATATTTACAATTATTTACATATTGGATCACCTAATTACAATATTTTGGGGTTTCTTAAAAGAAAAAAATTTTCATTAGCTGAAATGAAGTATAAAAAAAGCAAGTAGTAAAAGAAAGGAAGCCGCCAAAGGACTAGGCACCACCCGGATTCGAACCGGGGATCTCCTGTTTACTAGACAGGCGCTTTAACCGACTAAGCCATGGCGCCGGTGCGTAATCAGTGGTTATTAATTATCAATATACATACTTACTCTTATAAGAACACCATATTTACATTTTATGTGCATGGTGTCGTACGTAAGCATTGCAAAATTTAATTTTGAATGTGTTTAAAGTTTTCCAGTCTTCAGAAGATTTGCCTTATGGGTGGCCGGACGAACGTAATACTTGAAGGCTATTTTGGTCTATTACATACGATACGTACAACTTTCAAGGGTCACTAATGTCACCGACAGAGCAAGTTGCAATACTAAAGCAGTAATATCTATTTGTATATACGATAAAAAAGTAACGTCCGCTTTGTAGATTAGATTATTGTTTTGCTGTTTGACTAGTCGAGTCTACGTTATATGTTATGTCGGCTTTTACCTGAAGCATACATAATACTGATGCAAGTGATGGCTTTGTTGGACGAGAAGATGCTGTTTTGAGAATGATGGTAACTTTACGGCTTTACACCTTATTCTCAAAGTTTATCGCGGTTGAACTGTTGTTAGCTACACTAGCCTAGGCCACATCTTGTCCTGTATTAGTCCTCAACAAAGGACAAACTTTCAGCTTAGTATAGTAGGTCTATGCCGTATGGACGGTCGCATAATTGCTCCCATTACATGTGTAGTGAGTATAGCGAACGACCACAGTCCTTCACTGGGCCCTAACTTAAGTTAGTCATGTATAGCGTGTTCGATTTGCTTCCCTTGACTTACTCGAGCCTCGAGCTAGCCTAGGGCTACGATGGTCATGCGCAGTTGGGTGAAATAAACGAACGTTTTACGGTAATTATTGGAGAAGTTGGTTCACAATAGCCAATGACAGAGCCCGTGGCTGGATGGCAGAGCGAACTCTGGTACGTAGGTATTACATGCGGTTCGCTTGTACGATGAACGTAGACTCGAAACAATGCTCATTTAGAAAATTCTCGAGAAATAGCACTTGAGTGACTTCACTTATTCCGACATCAACCACTTTTCACAAGTCAGAAGTTTCATGTTTACCCCACTGTATTTACATGCTCAGAAATTGTTCACGAATGCATGTTGTTCGTTGCCATGTTATCCCAAAGCACGATGGGATATTTACCTAAGTAACCGACTCGAAGGGTCGCTCACTTGGGCCTGGCGCAAGTAAGCGTGAACACTGACGTCATTAGCTAATCAAACGTAGTTGTGCCAGACACGAGTTAACTCGGGCGAGTAATCGAACACGCTAGTACAGTATTAGTATTTCTAGGTAACTTAACTGCATAGAGGCCTACAGTAGGTAGAGGGGTTCTGCGACTAAAGTGAGTTCCGCATGGAATTTTCTGATTTATGCTTGTAACTTCGAAGATCTTTTACCAATAAAATTGGCAACCTCCCACTAGGCCATAGTCCCAGACCTGTTACTAGGCCTATTTTGAAAATTTGGTGAATATACGTTATTCTGTGAATGAAAAGGATCAAATATAAAATGAACATTTTTGCTATCAAACATGTTGAACAGTTAATTGTTGTTGGCATGACAATTTTTCAGTCTTTTTCCATTTTTTACTTGTCTGCTCCTTAGTCGGACCAATTTGAGATGATGCAATGACGCTCAATCCATCTTTAATCTACTCCATTCACTGCTTAATCCATCAATGCCACCTAATAAGAAATATTTTTCTTTCAAAAGTATTCTTGCTTCTATGAGTGCTGCCTACAAAATGTCCTACTTCTGAAGTAGATTCGTGTTAAAAGTGAACTGACGTTTGTACTGTGATCGTTTAACTCCCCCCCAGTTTCGAAGAATCAAATTTCCGCGAATTTGCACGATTTTTAACGAAGTTATTTGAATTTCCGTGATTTTGCGCGACGTCGAAAATCGTGCAGAAATTTGAACGCGAAGTTCTGTGCTGAATTCGTAGAATTGTTCACGGTTTTTGTGGTCAGTTTTTCAACAAACAAAATCGTGGACAAGCTCTTTATAAAAATAAAACAGTCGTTTTATAAAAGAGCGTGACTTTAATGTGAAAACAGTTGAGAAAAGTATCAGGCAATCGTTTTGTTAGCGTTTCAGTTTCTTGTGGGCAGGACAGGTCGATGTGTACTTCCGATCAAAAGACAACACAGTTGCCATAGGTGCAGTGTATTCACTTCACTACATAACAAATTCCTTGTACGTAAAAAAAACTGGGAGTTGTTGTAAACAACTGTAGGCTCCCTGGTTATTTGACTGGAGACAGTGTTTCATGCCATTATCTTTCATGTTAAAAAACAGTACTGATAGCTTTTACTGCCGAAAACCCGTATTTTCTGCCGATCGCGGCACCGTTTAGACAGAACAACGGTCTCCCAAAGTTGCAAATCCTGTTACTCGAAATTTCAGCTTGAGTATTGACGCTGTCACGTAACTAGTTGTACTGGATTGTATTGTGGTTTGCGGGGCCTTGCCAACTGTGCTTTCATCTCCGTTAAACTTTACATAATATTTGCCATGTTTTATGTGGGAATTTTGACTTGAGACTATGAGCCTGTTTACATTAAGTCTTCCCAATTCAATACTTTTGCACGAAACTAATGGATTGAATGTAGGCTTTGTCACGTACGATGCATTTGGACATTCACATCAGAACAGCCGTCGTGAAATATGTTACCAAATCCTGCTTAAACATTATCGGCACTTGCATATTCTTTAGCTGCACTGCACAGAATATTGCAAGAGTCAATTGTGTATGTTCAGTCGGCCATGTTGTGTTTTCGTAGCAATGAATTGGGACAAGCCTACAACGAAGTTCAGCGATCCCGATATTGTTTAACATCTCCTCCTAAGGTTCTTTCATGGTTTCAAATGTTGCCGCCGTCAAAATTCGAATTAAAAAATGAAGAAAGCAGCGATGTTACAAAACAGAAGCCAGCCGTTCAAAAATCCATCAGGCTTCCTGGAAAATATTTCTTTATTAATGACCGTTATTTTACTTAAACTGTAGTGTGACGTACAGTAGGCCTGCTGTACCGTGATATTGCCTAAAACTTAAGCTTATTTGCAAAACCACGACACACGCAAACTTCAATCTCAGGCTCGTTACGTAAAGTCGAACAATCTTGTTGTATCTTCCATTTTACATGCTGCCCTACAAAACTAATGCTTGCTTTCAATTTACTTGTTAATTTGATTTTTTTTCTTTTTGTAATGATGCCGTTCTGTGTGTTTTCAAAATCGTGAATTGCTGTTTTACAAAATACCGCAATATTTGGCCCTGCTCAGAATTTAATTCAACAAAAATTGTGGATTGCTGTTTTAGGTTACAAAAGCCCGCCATATTTGTCTCTACTGATCGGCCTCAATTCAATGCCATACTAGTCTGTTGCTCCAATTGCTTCTTGTGTAATTTTGCTTTATTTTCGCCGGTGCATTTGACTAACTTCTTAGTTTCATTTTTAGTGAACCTGACTGCGGGTTAAAAGGCCAAACGCTTTGTAAAATCCTGAAAATATATTTAGCCCCTGTTATCTGCAACCCTTGGGATTTTCGTCATTCTTCCCTGTTAAAATTGGTCGGACGGCCATTATTCAAGGTCGGTCCATGTATATTCGGCTCCAGCCAGCCTCTAGGGCAACTAGGAAGAAATGGAGGGGGGGTCCTTAGTAATTTGGAAGAAACTCTTTAAGCCGATACCTTTTAAGAGGGACAATTTTAGTCATCGAGACCGATGATCCTTGAGACAACAAATGCTATAGTGTTCACAAGACTGAAGGTATGCCCGATCGAAAATCAAAAGGTGTCCATGACACTGAAGGTTCGTGCAACCCCCCCCCCCAAAAAAAAAAAAAACAGAGTCTGCCAGACAGAAAATGAGAAAAGGACATTAAAATGCCCTGACCTATATCCTTTTTCAGGCTCGCAGACCTCTTCCCATCGTCGGTCACGCGAACCTCTTCACTCTTTAGGTCTCTCAAACCCTTTTGTATTTTCAGTGTCGCAAACCTTTTCTTACCTTCGGTCTCATGGACCCTTTCTCATGTATAGTTTCTCTCCGCAGCCTGACCTGAACAAACAAGGGATGTGATATTATTTAGCGAAAGTTACGGAAAGTGGTCTTACCTTATGTAAAGATGGTATATCTCACGCAAGCAGGCTTGTTTATATCCAATTTAATCCATTTAATCAATTAAAGCCCCATCACGATGTGTGTATGATATTATCACAAACTTTGATTGCCCACAAGTTAAGAAAATGGTTTGACAAGGAGCGACACTTACAACTTGCTGCAGATTCATTAAATAGCACAACCCGTGTTTAGGTTCGCGCGACTTCGTAGTTTACAAACAAAAACAGGCCCCGATTCCCACGATCAGTTCAAGAACATGTATGTAAACAGGTCGTGCACCTGGGCAAATGACCTAGTTTTCCTCTTTGCGCCGTCTTCACTGCATTCTTTGATATTCACCACCGTAGATAGGTGACGCGGTGGCTGTTTAGCATTCCAGTCAATGAGGCGCCGTGCTGTGACCTGGCAAGAGTGTGCCCTGTATTTTCTTGGATGAAGTTATGGTAAACCTTTCTCACATTTTAGGCCCCACGAATATGTTTCTGAAGTCCTCTCGCTTCTTTGGCAAAGCCATGCGGCGAGACCAGGGTTATGTCACTGTTCCCAAGGTTCACTGTTCCCAGGAATACCTGGCAAAATGAAACTTCAAACTGCTTCCCAAGTAGGTTGTATCCGCTGAAGGACAACACTTGACAACCTCACCGCACGCAGACCAAGGCCGTAGCTACCGAGGGGGGGGGTATCAATATCAGAGTAGGGATCCATGTTTAATTCTTCAACATTCTAGACTGTATGAATAGAATGCATACTACAGTGTTACACATGGCCCTGAACCATTTCCACTAGATAGGCCTATATTTTTGGTCTTGCAGACCTTTCCTTTTTAAATTTCCGTTCGTACAAATCTTCAGTCTTGTGTTATGCCCCCCCTTTTTGCCAGCCCATCAGAAGTGTATATTATTCCTGTACCGGTTGCAGTAGTAAGTGTATACGGTACTTGAATTGAAAGTACACATTCCACACCTAAGAAGGGTTATTTTATTTTGATGCTGTATTGGAAACTGACGCCAACTTCACAAAGGGCCACATAGCCAAGTTCGAGGTGGAGTGGTTGGGGGAGGGGGAGGCATAATCACTAAAGGCGGCCTGATTTATTTAACAACATAATAGCAATATATGGCGGCCCAGAATGCATACGAAAGAAAAGGGAGAAGCTTAAATCTGGAGTCCCTCCCCCCCCCCTTCAGGCTGTGGTTCCTTCTTCAAAGATATTATTTTGCCAAACTGCGGGTGTGCATGCAATGAGTAGCGTGCCAGGAGAGACAGCTCTACTACCAGCAAAACTGCTCGTCGAAGTTTTTTGCGTGAATATAGTTTCATTTAATCAGTGTAGTATAAAATAGGGTCCAGAAAAAAATTGAAATGGATACAAAAAAATAAAAAAACGGGTCGGGGCAACACATGTTCTCAAGAGCCAGTAATCGTGGCATACAACACCCTCATGTTTGTGCACTTTACTGAAATAAAAAAATCTGCGAACTCCAAATAAAACATGATAGCTGCAATTTTCTGGTCGAGCTATAGCTGGATGCTTCGAGAAACTTAAACATTGAAATATCAAAACAGTAAAGTGCTAATATGCATTGAGTGCAGTCTTCCCCGCACTGAAAAAATTGCACTTGGAAGTAACTTTCTTCATGCTAGTCGTACATGCGACCGAAAGCTTAACAGCTGCGTCACTGTGGAAAGAAACAGATTGATGACTTCATTGGAAAGTCCCTCAAATCTAGACCTCCGATTTGTTGTTAGTGATCTCACGACCTTGCACATGACATTTTAGGCCACGGTCATTGGAGGGAAAAAGGTGAAGGTGAAAGGTAAAGCTTTGCGGGGGACCATGATAGTCCAAAACAAGTTGGAACGTGTATCCCATAGTACAATACATTTTGCACTGTTATGTTCTCAAATGGGCCAGCTCTAACGAAAAGTCGGCAGTTCGCAATCTGCGGCGAGTGCTAGCTCAGTTCATATCTAGGCATAGGCAAGTGTAAAGGAGGTTAGATCGGGACGAGTTTTCAGATTTAAACAGCAGAAATATGGGCGTTATGTCTGTGATGCTCATGCAATCCATCCTGCAAGTATTCATTGGCGAACCGGACCGCTTATTGAAAAGAACACAAAAGCATATATTTTCAACAAATTAGTACGCTATTTTAAAAACATGCCACTGGCCAAAGCTTGGCGAGGGCTATCGTACTAGTTTTAAGAATGCCTTGTCAAGGATCGCGACAAGGTAAGCCTACCGTTGCGTAATGTGGACAAGGGTGATGCGGGCCACGGAAAATATTGAAGGGTTAGCTCGCTACAGATATTTTGAAATCACTTCCGTAAGGGGTGGTGGACTCAATTTATTGGTTCTAAACTCCTTATCCTTTTCGTCTCTAGCTGGGATCTCCGACACTATTTGGATTTTATTCGGATTAAAATTATTAATTATTTTCTTTGAGATCAAGACATAACGAAAACGGTAAGTTTGTTTATATTTAGGTGGAACAGTGCGTAGGCCAATCCGAGCAGGTGGTTGTCCTGTATTCAGACACTTGAGGGGGATGGTCAGGCGTGTGGCCAAGAATGTATCATGGAAGGGGGGGGGGATGAAAACCGCTATTTTAGGTGGGTTTTTTTTTGCATTGCAAGGTTAGGTGTCGGGTGGGGGGGGGGGGGATCTGACATTTCATGTCCCGGCCACTGTCGTAAGAAACGACAAAGGAAAAATCTTGCATTGTATTTGAAATGTATTTGAAACCTACCCTAACTTAAACTTGAACATTATTTGAAATCGTATTTAGCGCCAAAATGAAACTTTTCTCTTTTATCCAGTTAACTAAGGCTGACCTCTATGTCACATTCCTGTTGGTGTGCCGTTTTATCTCGTCCATCAAAATACATCCCGACACCCCTATGTTTCGGCACAACAAGCAATGACCTGTCCATAATTTCAACATGCTTTTCAAGTCAAACAGTAAATAATTTTGTATTTTATGGCTGCTACACATCCTTGTTTTTTGGTTATCAATATATTCCAAGGAAGGGACGATCATAATAAATTAGCCGATGGCTACACTCTGGCCTAAGGGGTACAGTATGATGGGGTGGGTGTGACTCGATCTTGTCGGGGGAGGGAGACAAGGATCGGTCACTGCCTAGGCCTAAAGAAGTTTGCCTGTTTTTTTTTTCAATTGAATAAACTTGGATTATATCTTTTGTTGTGCGGAATTTTTCAGTGCTTAATTAAAATAAATCTTTTCTCAACACTCAGAAAAAAAAAAATGAGACGAGCACTCTGGGTTTTTGGATCCTCCGATTTTTAGCTTCTTGTATGCTACACTTGATTAAACTTGCAGCTAAAGAGTGCGAAAAGCTGAAATCAGCAGTATTTCTGTTTCAAACCGTACAAAAGGTACATTAGGCCTATGTGCGCTTATATAACTTTCAAATCCTACAAAAGTGCTGCTTATAAAACTCTGGAAGTCACTTCAAATTGCCTTACAAAAAGCTTATAGAGACCGCACATCCCTACCGGTAGTAAGGGGAGTGCAGTAACAAATTTATACTTTGTGTTCTAATAACATAACATAACAAGTTAAAGGGCAAAGGAGGGTAAAAACCCCATAAGATGCCCTATAGAACAAACCCAAAACCAACACCTAAT
This sequence comes from Holothuria scabra, assembly GCA_037179385.1. Classification (NCBI taxonomy): domain Eukaryota; kingdom Metazoa; phylum Echinodermata; class Holothuroidea; order Aspidochirotida; family Holothuriidae; genus Holothuria; species Holothuria scabra. Next base: position 45,454,145 of record CM074188.1, read on the forward strand.
CCAAACAAAGACTAAACAAACCCAATACAATCAGATCCTGCCACTGTCACAGTAATACTTGTCAATGTTAATCTTGAAGCAGTTGACTGAAGAGGAATTAACAACCCACTCAGGGAGACTGTTCCACTCATTGCAACCCTATGAGAGAAACTGAACTTTCTGATGTCAAGTCATGAGAAACATTTTACCAGCTTCTTATTATGGCCACGAACACGGGGATCAGCACAAATCTCTAAGTAGTTACAGTTAGATAGAGAATCATAACCAGAAAGGAACTTGAAAACCTGCAGCATATCCCCCTAATCCTTCTTAACTCGAGAGAAGTAAGTCCTAGACAATTGAGCCTATCTTGATAAGGGAGATAACGCACATTGTGAGTAAGCCGTGTGGCCCTCCTCTGAACCTGCTCTAAAATAAACTTGTCCTTTTCATAAAAAGGGCTCCATGCCTGCACAGCAAAATCAAGATGTGGCCTAACCAACTGCTTATAAAGATTTAGCACAATATCTTTACTGAAATTGCTGAAATTTCTCTTGATTAAACCAAGCACCCTATTAGCCCTAGCAGCAGCTGTTGCGCACTGCTTAGAAGGTTTCAAATCGTTTGAAATGACAACACCCAAGTCTTTTTCAGAAGTCACATTACCTAGAACACTACCAGCCATGGTATACTTATGACCCAAATTCTTGGATCCAAAGTGAAGAACTTTGCATTTATCCGCATTGAAAGATATTTGCCAAGTCTGAGACCAAGTAACTAGCCTATCTAAGTCCCTCTGCAACAGAGAAGCATCCTTTCCATCATTAACATTCCTATAGAGCTTAGTGTCATCAGCAAACTTACTAATACAGGATGAGAGAGAGCAATCAATATCATTTATAAAAACTAGAAAAAGAATTGGGCCCAGAACAGAACCTTGTGGTACTCCACTTGTGACATCATTCCAAGAGGAGAAATTACCATTTACAACAACCTTCTGGGATCTACCAAAAAGCCAAGACTTGATCCAGTCCGCACATCTCCCCTGGATGCCTAACTGATGCAATTTTACCATAAGTCTCCCTAATGGGACTTTGTCAAATGCCTTTTGAAAATCAAGGTAAATGACATCAACACAATGACCCGAATCAAGAGACAAAGAGACATCTTCAAGAAAGCTCAGCAAATTGGAGAGGCAAGACCTATTAGGCAGGAACCCATGCTGAGACAGAAGCAGTAAACTATTGTCTAAAAGATACTTAAGCATACAATCCTTAACCACAGACTCCATGACTTTACATACAACACTTGTTAAACTAACAGGCCTGTAGTTACAAGGAAGGCTCCGACTCCCTTTCTTGAAAATAGGGGTTACATTCGCAATCTTCCAGTCAGCAGGAACAAAGCCGGAGTCCAGACATTTCTGAAAAATAATACACAGAGGAACGGACAAAATATCAGAACAATCATGCAAAATGGCAGGATGGATCCCGTCCGGCCCAGGGGATTTGCTAGCCTTTAAACTCCTAAGTTTATTACGTACCAGTTCCTCAGAGAAAACAACATCATCCATGTGAATTGAACTACTGGAGTCACCACCAATTCCCACTAGAGGAGACTCCTTGGTAAAAACAGAAACAAAATATAATAGGGTTGTCAGATTAGCAATTAACAGCCACTTGTCAGTTCACTCCTGGCATATGCTTACGTCTCCAAAAATTTCAACTTAAAATTAACATATTTCAAGAAATAACAAGTTCAGCTTCCAAACTATATTATATATGGCCTTGCATCATGTATGAGTGCTTGTCAGTCACGAACTGAAAAAGTTTCAAAAAAGTTCCGAACACTGTTTACCAAGACCAACATAACAAAGTACAGTCAGCTGAAAATCATTACGCAGCTGCTTCATGCATGCTGTGGATCGTACGAACTTCTGTTTACAAAGAATCGTGCTCACTGAGTGACTACTTGCATTTATGAATGAAGTGGCTTCTTTAAAAGTTTGGGGATTCCCCGCTTTTAACGTAATTATTGAGGGAGGGTGTCATGTTATTGCCAATTGAAGTACACCCATTCTCTCTGAGCGTTCTTTTAACGATACCCGCGGAGCAGCCAGCTGAATAGACTTGGCCAAGTCTCTCGTGAGTGTTCCCCGGGGAGCTGACAACACCAACTCGACAAAAATCCAGTACTTCAGCACAGTACAGCAAACCGCATTTGCCTTTTTTCTAATACGCCGTCTATCAGTCTGTAAAGGTATCGCTTCTCAACGAGAGACTTGGGACAATTGGTTTCTATGACGTCGTAATTTTTATGTTATTCCTTTACTTTATTCATCCCTCACTAAGATGAATAATATGTAGTAGTTTCTCAATATCTAGTCCAATCAAAGTTGGCAGTCTGTAAATCATCATATGAATAAACATATATTAGGTCACATGACCTTGTCATTCATATCTGTCAGCCAGCAGTGCTAGCAGTCGACAAATGTAGAGCCCTTACCGTAACGATGAAGCGACTTTTTTCTTTGCAATAACATCTGAAATTATTCCCAAAGACATTCGCAGGGGTTAAGAAAGAGTCATTATTAATATATGGGACACCAAGAAGACGTCGGAGTTTGATTACCGGCAGGATTAAAGAAGTAAATTTATCGATCGACCACCTTTAGCTGTTGAGTTACACGAAGCGCAGAGAAGGCAATGACGCTTACAGTATAAGTATATACTACGAGATCTAACAATAACGTTACTTCGTAAACACTGCATAGACAATGTGTGAGTTATAATATTCTATCAAGTGGGCTGTTGATGTGTGTAACCTTAGTGCTCTACAATAACAATTGAAGTTTGACCGTGTTGGACATATGCAAGTGTAGCAGAGGAATTTCACAACTTTATAACTTATGATTAATGAATATGATGAGGCACTGTTCAGCATAGAGGATGGCAAGGGGAACTACTGGGAGTCTGCAAATTGAGGAAGACATATCCGGCATGCTGGTATAATTGAGGTAAACTAATGCACTTTGGCTACTTACCAATTGCAACCTCGACCCCCGCCTAGTCTCCTAAACCCAGGGGTGGGATTTGACTGGGGGCGGATTTCACAGTCATTCTGTCCCCACCCGGCTGAGACTTGAGTGTGCTAGGATTTCACTCCATCAGTCTGGATCCGAAGGCCGGGGTAATCTGGCAGGTCTTTTTCTGGTGATATGCATAGTGCCTAGCTGACAGTGGGGACTTGGCAGGGGATTTACCCTCGATCAGTGTATACCCAACCCAGCTTGGATATGGCCAGGCTCTGTGTGGGGATTTAACAATTTCAAAAATAAAGTTCCCGGGCAAGACCCGACCATCCCCAGGTCTAGGAAGTGTCAGTGTTGCAATTGATAAGTGCATAAATCTTCATGACATTGCAAGATTATTGCAGCCAGGCCCTTTTAGTTGACAGTTATGGGCACCACAACATACAGGACTTGGGGCATTGGTAGCTGCATAGGTCAAAGTCAATTGTCCCAGACCCATGAATAAAGGAAAAGGCATTTTCTGCTTGGCCTTGCATAATTCAGGTTGCCCCAATTCTACCCAGGGGTTTCATTATAACAATTCTTCAAACTTGCTTACAACTTTGTTCAGGCTTTTACTTAGAGAGTTGCATGCATACATTTTAGAGGAACCCTGCAGAAGGGACTAGTTTTGCTTCCTAACAAAATAATTGCTTTATACAAGCTAGGTGTAACACTGTGCTACTGTACAAGGGATTGTCAATCCTGTAGAAAACCAGGAAATTAAAGGGACATTCCTCTCACCCCAAACTACACTTCTAGTATAGGGTAACAGAAACTCTCAATTGGCTCAGTTTTTTGATTGACTGCTAATTCAAACAATGCAGAGTACCAAAACTTATATTACACAGCACGAACTGTTCTGATAGTGTTTTGATTATACACATCGAGCTTTCTTTTCCCCCTGAAGCAATAAAATGAGACTGTGTCTGGATGAGGGTGAATTTTAGACAATTGTGGGAGGGGCTTAGTTAAGTAGGTTACAGTAAAAGAATTGGTACTGTTTGGGATGAGAAAATTGGGCCTTTAATTACCCAAGCACTGAAAGATCACTTGACAAGTTTTATGAAATGTACAACTGCTAATTTTTAGCCCTAGCATAATTTACGATAAATGAGCATTCATATGTAGACCTACTGCCTATATTTTGTAACTTCAGGAACAGCTACAGTAGAGTAAATTGCACTGGTTGTGTTTTTTATGAATGTGAATATCTACACAAAGAATATGGTACAACTTGAAGACTATATAAGATGTTGATACCATAAATTCGAGGTAGCCCAGGCTAAATGTGTGTTATTTTCTCGTACTAATCTGAGAAAAAAAATTAGGTCATCAGACGTGATAGCCCGCTAGTGCTGTAGCACTGCATGTTTCATCGTGCAGTGTTTCCATCAAGTCTCCTTGGTGGAATATTTGCTTCAAGTGTGAATGGTATGAACATTTTAAAATGTACTTAATTCTCCTTCATTTTTCTTTTACACAGAACTTGAGCCATTGGAGTAAGTGGGACTGTACATACTGCAAAGGCACCATCTTTGGCAGAGTCAGGAGGCAACCAGGCTATGCAGTACATTAAACATTTAACACCAAGCTTAGCATGGTACATGGAGTATATTAGGCATGGAATGTATAGTGTATGTGTTGAAAACCTACAGTATCTTGACTCCAATTTTACATGGAATGAGTGGTTACATGAACTATGTAAATAAAATCTTTGGCCTGGAAAATATTTCACTGCAATTTTTGAAAAGAGAGATAGACTGCACATGACAATCATCTGAGATACCAGTACCAGTACAACCAGTTGGTGCAACTGTGGTGTTTAATTAGAGAACAGTCTGAAATTATCATTGACTGTCGTGATTGGTATATGCACTTGTCCTCCAAAGCAATAACTGGTACATATAGAGTTACATTTTAAACAGGGACCTACCAATTAAACATTAAAGAAAATATTTTTCAACTGCTGTAGTAGAAAAACAAGGACTAGTACTGTAGCTGTTCACAGAAGAGATGCTTTCAACAATCAGTATGATTTAGTTAATAGCATGTGCAGGAATTTTGTTGATTTTTTTATTTTGCTTAATAAAGTAAGCTGCTTCCATGGGTACAATGAGTACAAATTCTTTATTAATGGAGGTGGTGTGATGTAATGCATGATGATTTCAACAACTGTAGAAGTCTTATAGTAGTATACAGCTTCCTGAGATTGAGAAACTGAGATATGTTTCCAGTTTTCTGAGCTTATTGAGACCTGCACTGTTTACATACAAATGTGGTATGATGATAGCAACTCACTGGTTTTAGGAGCATTTTTGTGGAGGGTTGGGGGAGAAAGTATAGGGGGAGCTAAGTGCAAATTATGGGATATTTTCTCAGCACCCTTGTATGATGTATACACAGCATGTCCTTACCACTACTAGCCTCTACAATATTTTTGTGTACTTGGATTTTTGTGTGTTTGTGGGTAGGGTGATGGAAAAGAATCTGGCAAGTGTTGCACAGATGTGAGAGAGACACTTGTACATTACCATCTGTAACTGAGCATCATTCTGACATGCGTCTGGGTGATCACTTCGGATTAGCAATAATCCCATCATCACAGGTAAGTTAATTGGAGGATTACAACTACTGTAATGCATAGCACATGCAGCCTTGTTACAAATCATTGCACGTAAGTACCTGTAGAACTTGCATTACTACAGTCTAGTTCTACATTCCATAACCTCTTGAGACAGTGTAAACTCAGCCAAAGCCTTACAAGTGGCAGGCTTATGCAAATGGTTTCAGGGACAACTTAGTTTTTTAAGGGGTGAGGTGGGGGGGAGTGGGTAGAGACCTAGGTCTCCATAAAACTGCAACCAGACAGGCCATGCAGATAGAGTATTTAATTTAAGTAATGTAAGGTTACAGGTGGGATTTAAAATTATGAATTGCTTCTCTGAGACAAGATATTTTTGTCCTTTATGGTCCTGGGAAGGTAAAGGCCTACCTTCAGGCCTCGATTTTCAGAAAAATTTGTGGTTGTCCTTGGGCAACCAATTCCATATTTTTAGTTGTCCGAAAGAAAATTTGGCTGTCCAAAACATTTCGTGTCCAAAACACTTTTTGACCAATTACAGCACAAAACAGTAATTGCGTTTATGTATAAATGGTCTGGAAAAATGAAATGATAAAATTTTTGCGAGACAAAGGCACTTGAAGTGTGAAACTATGATGGAAAATTTTGCAACGAGTTGATCAGTCAGCATGTACAACATACTTCTTCATTCAGATAAAAGCAAGCTGCTGGAATATAATTCTTCCACCTTTTGGTTGTCCCTATGGAACTTTAGTTGTCCGGGACAATCGCACAACCAAGAAAATCGAGCCGTGCCTCCCACATGATACATAATCTGAGAGATTTGCAAAATACCCATGTTAATCTATCTCTTTCTCTCTGAGCTTGGATCACTGTTTCAGTAGGCTATGCATGTCTTGTCTTATGCTACTTATCATTGTTTGAGACTGGCAGCAATCAGTAGAAGGAGGAATAAAAATTATCAGATCAAAATTAAAACACATGTTTATATTGAATTAAGTGTCATACCTAGTTAGTGCTGCTGGCTGTATGAAAGAATCACTGTGGTCAATACTCTACAAGATGGCTGGCTATTTCTACCTTATCACGTAGGGTATATTGTTCCCATGTTTCATAAATCCCACTTTCATATATTCCATCTTGTTTTGGTCCCCTGTCTCAAAAGTCCCATGTCTCACTCACTGCTCCCCAACCAATCAACTCATTGGGATTATAGGGGTTTGGGTTAGAGATATGGTTATTGGGCATGCACTTAAAAATATGAGGGAACAATGCCACGGGGAACCAATGCATATTACAGGTAACAAAACTATATTAGATTAACAAGGCCACCATGTGGGTAGCTCACAGGTAGGGGTATTAATTGGGCAGCTGACCCATATTCTCCCTACGTATCAGTTGTTTGCCCCAGAGCTCTCTCATATCAGTGAAGTGGGCTGTCATAAAAAGGCCACTTATTAATCCCAGCTGAAATTGGCCCACATGAAAAGAGTTGACACCCATTGGTGCAGCTGCAGAGGAGCCATCCCAGACATGCATTATTTGTCCCCCTTCCCAAGATTTTGGCCTGTGTCCCTCCCCAACTTAGGTCAGTTAAGAATTGAGTAGACAGAAAAAAATTAATAATATACCTCTCCAGATCTAATTTTTCATACTGAGAAATACCTTTGCAAGCTTTTGGGTTTTCGCCCCCTGAACATGCCTACCTCCAGCCTGAATGGGAATGAATGCTTTGGGATCTGTATTCTGTTTGGAGCTGCGTCCAAAATTTTTGCCCCCAACATTATCCTGTGCCCTTTATTTGTCCCCACCCCATCCAGTTTTGACAGTCTAGCACCACCACTGCCAGTGCATGGCACAGCCCCGGGGGGGGGGGGGGTCAGAACCTTGCAATGCAAAAAACACCTAAAATAGCGGTTTTTTTCTCCCTTTTCTTCCCTCATTGAGTGCCCCATGACACCAACCCCCTCCCCTGATGACACAATCCTGGCTATGCGCCTGACTGCTACTACAGTAGTATCAAGGATGGGGGATACCATTGACGGGGAAGTAAAGAGATGAGACTAAAGACATATCCCCTTAGGTTTGACAGCAAAATTGTCCTTCATCCAGGAAATAACGGCATATTCTTCTCCTACCCATTTGACTTATCTGTCTGTAATCTCGTAATCTCAGTAGAGTACTTTTTTGGATTCAGACGGTTTCGTTCTTTGCAATACTGTCCATTTTTTGTGGGCTACAATCTGACAATAACAGTTCAATGATTAGTGTCTGTAATCAATTTGCATAATTGCTTCGAGTACTAATTCAATGTGTTACGTTGCTGTAAACTCCGATTTAGTGCCCGCAGGATAGATCGAATTGTCACATACATTGTATCACTTATTTTACATCATGCGAATTTATTCCACTATGGTACGGGCTCAAAAACATTACGTTTTCTGCTACGCCTCAATGGAAGACGATACTACTTTTCAAGGTTATAAAGAGCGATCGTATTTTCATTTTACCACGAGAGATATCAATTTCATTACCCCTTATACGCTTAAATATTTAAGAAAGGATAATCTGAGATATATTTCAATGTTTAATTATTATGGGTATGATCAGGGTCTTTAATATTATTCACTCACGTTTCTATACAAACCTTCAATTGGGCGATACTAAAGTTTATGTTTGAGAATGGTGATTGGTTGGTAGTGCTGATACAGTTTAAAGATGAATAATAAATAGCCTCATTAGTATGACGTCATAGAAACCAATTGTCCCAAGTCTCTCGTTGAGAAACGATAGAATTAATTGACCGATAGAGGGCGTATTAGATAAAAGGGAAATACGATATTCTGTACTATGCTGCAGTAGGGGGATTTTGAAGAGAAAGTTGTCAACTCCCCGCGGAACACTCACCAGAGACTTGGCCAAGTCTGCCAGCTGAAGGCATGGTGTGTATCCTGGGCATGACGTTAAACTGCATCCAGGTTGTGGCTTCTGTTCTGTTCAGCCAGTCTAGAGCAGGACCACTCGGTGTTTGCCCTTTGGAGGGCGTACTTGTCCATTTGGGACGTTTAGCGCCTTAAGGGAGCAGAACTCCTCCGGGAGTAATCGTTTGGTTTTCGCCCCTTGGCTCTTCGCCAGAGAGTCGAGGGGACTTTTAGAAAAAAGGGACTGCGTACGTGCAGCTATACAGGGCCGGCCGTGATAGGAACTTGCAAGTCTGTTGCAACTCCCTGGTACATGCTTCTATTTACACAGGCAGTGCACTATATACAATCTATGATAGGTGAAAACTACCATATCTAGATTTGATCGTAGCCTAAATTATTGATAGCTCCAGCGTTACATTTTGTACTGTAAACTTAGGTGACTAGGCCGTAGGCCTAGTTTTCTTTTTGGCTTCAAGCCACACCGTTTTTGAGGGCAATTGGAAATTAAACGAACGGTTAGATCAGGCAAGTGTCGAAATTAAATATATATGAGTCGGTCCGGCAGCTGTCTGCATAGGCGCCAGCCAGGGGCCCGGCAGCTTCTTTCACCGTGGATACTGCAGAGTACTGTGGTATAGCCTATACTTTGTGAATTATCGCTGCTTTCCAATATTGAATGTTGTATGTGAAGTATACAGCTAGACTGATCGGCGCGGCGGGACCAGCTTGCTAATTTGAGAGGTTCCATTACTGTAAATTTTGCACAAAATGATGAATTTTGAAAAGAAATTTTAAAAAGTTGTCCAAAACGGCAAGTTCTGTAGGACATGTTAATTTCCGGATTTCCCACGTTTTTCCGCGATGGCGGAAAATCATTGCCTCTAAACACAACCATAATTTATCAGTCAATAATAGAGCTTTAACAGCTTCATTTCTTGCTCGTAAAAACTACCGGCAATAAAAACAAACTTGCTTAAAACAACTTCAAAAGACAAAAGTTCCACATACTCCATAGTGTACACAAACGTTATTTCTGTTACCAGCGATCTTTTTCAAAGAACGACTGCAAAAATTATAACATTTACTCTTATCAGTTTACATTCCATTGCCCGCTTCATTGACCGCAAATTCTTGTGGTCAAGTGTTCAGCTTTTGTACTCGTTGGATTGTACGAAATATCGTTGAAATCTTCGTGTGTGATTTTGTGCGAAATTTTTCGAACTTGCGCGATTTTCCGCGATCGTAGAAAAATTTCTAGGGAGTTAAACAATCACAGTACTGTAGGTATATACGCTTGATTGTGCGTACCATAGCGCTGCGCAAATGAACATTTGACTGTACTGTCAAAGCGCTGTCTGTGGTAAGCCTTAAATAAAGGGACCATTCCATTTTAATTCAAATACAATCTTCTATAGGGTTATCAGTTTTACATACAAATGTCTTCTTGAACCAAACCTTAAGTTATTGCCTATAACTAGGTAACCATCAATATACTTATTTCCATGAGCTTCTGTTGGGTACATTCCATTTCAGCAATGGAAAATACCACACAGTGGCATCAGAATGTAATGTACTGTACTAAGTTTTTGAGCGATCTGAAAGGTATTTTCAGCAAAATTTTTATGGCTATAACAACCCCAAACATAGGCAAATTGACTAAATAGTTCTCCTCCTCTTCCCCCAACCCCCAGCAAATACTTGGTCCCAGTGGCATAGCCAGAAAAAAAAAATTCCCAGCCTTCCTCAATGGAACCCTGAAATTTTTCATTTTTTCAAAATTCTAAGCCAAAATATTTCAACACACCTTGAGTGGGAACCTTACTCCTCATGTTTGAGATTCAGCGTCTAAGTTTGTCAGGGCTTGATGTAACTGTGCCCCACCAGCTAGCCTGGGCTCCCTGTCAGGCTAATTCTGGTACCAGCTCTCACTGTTAGCTTTTTCTGTGAATTAGGGAATTCCTTCTTCTTAATTGTCCAAAAGTGTTGTAACCCCTTCCCTCATTTTTTTTCTCTGGAGGCCCATGTACATGCTGCACCAACATCTGTGATCCACTCATACCAGTCCCCATTAGGTGACAGTAGTACGGTACTGTATCTCTGATGGAATGTTGCATTGATCACTACAGTAAAAGAAGCAATGAAATATCAAATACTGAAAGTAAAGAGATTGGATAGCTCAGTTTTGTGTGTTTTTGCAAGTTATTGACAAAGCACTTTTTCTTTTTGTGTCATATCAAGTCAAATCACAACTTTTGAAAGCCACTTGTTTTCTGGTGATTATTTGAAAATATTCTTGTGTTTTGTGCAATTCAAGTGAAAGGTAAAGGTAAAGTCTTCTAGTTCTAGCTGCATGTTATATTCTTCCTTTTGAAATGCTTATCCGTTAATATTACAAAAAGACAGTCCTCAGTAACTTTACAGACAGAACCACCTACAGTATATTTCAATGCTCTAACAATGATAGCAGAAAAAAGTAACGTGCATTGACAGGATAAGACAGGTATTGGGAGCTTGTCCTTAACCCCCACTTTTCCACACAATAAAAAAAATTAAAATAATGGGAGGAAGTTAGATGAGAAGAATTATGAAGGCATAGTAAATATAGCAATGTACAAAATAAAAGACAAGTTTAATATAAAAGAATACCATATAAAATAACCTAAACCATGATTTGGGGGAATAGAAGTATGTAGGGAGTAGCTTAATTGCCTTTCATGTTTAAAGTCTGGTTCATGTTTAAATAAATGCTTGTGTTGATGCCATGAATTGAGCCATATCCTGACATGGGTTGCCTGCTTGTTTGCCAGTCATTTGCATTGAACAAATTTAAGTGATGGAGCCTTGTATTCCCTTCTTGCAGTAGTTAAAACTGTAAAGTTTGTAAGACGATCTCTTCCCAAGTGGTACTGTGTAATAAAGACATGTGCATGAGAAAAATTAGCTGGATGCTCTCCATACTACCCACAGGGTTGATAAAGTCCAGAGAATTAATTTCCACGCCCCACTGACCCCCCTTTGATCAATGTACTGTACTGTAGCAATTGCAGACATGAGGTATGTAATAATACATGCTTCCCTATCTAGGCACAGACTCACAGAACAGATTTCTGAAGAGGAGTTCACTGACACCCTATACAATATGTTAACTAAGAGAAGCATAACTCAACCATCAAAATTAGGTTGTTGATGAGAAACCTTTAAATTTACTGAGGTATCATTTTCACGAAAACAGGGCAGTTAAAATTTTGGATTTAAAAATGGCTTGCTCCCCTCCCAATCTGTGTTTAAATTATTCAGCTTGATCTGCTCCCCATCATAAGAAAACTACAAACAGCACTGTTAAAAATGCAGTGTAATATTGATTCAAAGGGTTTAAAAGTGAGTGCAGTAAATAAAACGCATGCACTTTCAAACAACTGTAAAACTTCTGTTATTGTAAAAGCTTTGTAAAAGTTTTTAAGAGAAACAATTAAGGGTTCTTGTCTTCCTATATGTACAGTACGGTGAAATAGAAAGCTCTTGGTGAAGTTGGTGAAAACCAAAGCAAGACAGTAGGTAGCCATTTGTTTTCATGTTGGGATTTTCACAATTTTCTCTTCACCCGTGGAAGACAGTAAACAGAAATTGAATACTTTAATGTAGACTGTGATGTAACAAAGTTGATTACAAAGACCTACAGTTTACAGTACCTACTAACTGACAAACTGATCTACAGTAGTCACTATCAGGTTTTTACCAAACCCACAACTCTGAAAGTGAAACACAAACCTGGCCAAGGATTATTTTACAGACAAACCACAGGCATATATTTTTAATCTTTGCATTCCATATCTGGTTAACCTTGTTAACCTACTGCATTTCTTTCAATTAAACTATGAGTATGATCTGTTTATAGGCTAACCAGCCTAGCTCTAGCAATGCAATCGTAATTTCGCTAAACTGGTATATTCCATTTATATACTACTTAACAACGTTAGGCCTACAGGTACATATCGAGCCTTTTTGCCTAACTGGGCAATATTTGAAGTAAAAATAATACAAAGTGTGTCTAACATGACTTGAATATGACTTTTACATTATATTATGGATCACCCACATCAAACATAATCATTTTCTTGTTGATATTTTTTTTGCGGAACTCAATCCCAAATGTTGTTGGGTTCACCATGGGTCAAAGTCTGAAAAAACTTGTTAACACGATATCAAGGTTGGAAGCTTGGATAGATTTCATATTTGGGTATGTGGATGTTTTATGGTTAGAAGATGGTCCCTACTTTTTTGGTGGAGGTCAAAGGTCATCTGAGGTCACCAGGGTCATGGTCTGAAAACCTTTTGAAATGTGATGTTTCCAGATATTGTAGCTGTCTGTCCATTTGTCTGTCTGTCTGTCTGTCTATCTGTTTGTCTGTCTGTCTGTCTATATTCATGTCTGTCTATATTGTTATCTATCTACCTGCTGTACCTATCTACAGTATCTATCTGTCTATTTGTCCATCTTTATATGTCTATCAGTCTATCAAATCTATCTCTCTGTCTAGTCTATCTGTCTACAGGGTTTCCCCTGAGTTTAAGAAAATGTGAGGTGGTGTTAGTCTATAGGGGTACTATGATGCCCCTTTTGGTACCATCATTGAGTGAAAACTATCAATACTTCTATAGCTAGTACAGTACAAGTGGTAGCTTTAACAAATTTCTGTGAGGTGGTGACCAAAAGGTGAGAGATGGCCACCTCACAAAAAGAATACCAGGGGAAACCCTATGTCTGTCTAGAGCCTCTTTGTTTAATCTACCTGTCTATGGGATTAATGGAAGTCAAAGGTCATCTTGGTTCACTGGATGTCAAATCTCATCTGGGATAACGAAATCATGCATGAAAATTAACATTTTAGTGAGAAGATAATGGTATATGTTGGCATTATTTGAAATGGAACATTTACTGTTTGTTTCATCAAAACCTCAATGCATTCTTGCATTCTGGTTCGACTTGCAAAGAAAGACAAACACATTTTGTACTGTGGGCATGGGTTGGGAAGTGTGTGTGTGCGTTGGGGAGGGGGGGGGGGAGAGCGACATGGTAGGTGAGCTTTAGATTGACTTCTTTTGATATGACTGCATGTGTACTGTATGCTAAAAAAATGTTTGTTTTTGTCATTATTTCCTGAAGAAATGAATTGCCCCTTCATAACAGAAGTTCATGTTTTCTTCTTCTTTTTTTTTAACAGAACTTTTTTACGTGACAACCTTATCGGGAAAGGAATATAATGGAAGTCTGTAAACCATCCTCCCCAGATGACTGGATAGCTATCAAAGTGTCACCCTTTGAGCAGGAACCTTTGAAAACCAAATTCCGATTTTTGGTTGATTGGAATGAATCTATCCGTCAAGTTGTTATCACATGTCATGAAGAAAACCCTCGTGGCACTAGGCGTCTAGATCAGAAAGTGCAATATCACAGCATTGCAGTGCTTTCCAAGAAAGATATCAAAGGGCCAGGCCCATTGACATCAAAGATGGACAAGAATATCAAGAACAGTTGGACAGGGATGTTTTCTATTCAAGACTTAGAGTATAAACATCAACAGCTCTGTCTTGTCAGGCCTGCCTTGCTGGACCACCCCTTGCATTTGCCGTATGATCCTAGGGGATTCTGGAGTTTGCTGTATTCAGTAGACATTCCACCAGACTTCACATCAAATGTGGAGAGGTATTTGTATGTAGCTCTTGATATTTGTGGCAAGTCACTTCTCATTGATACCCTTTTCCAATCAGAAATGGGCATTGAGAAGTACTTGGAAAATTATAGTGAGTTGAGGCAAAAAGCTTTTGAGGAGGATCTTGCAAAAAAGGAGTTGGCCCTGAAGAAGATTTTACAACAACATAAAACTGCACCTACCATGGTTGCACTGTGTGATATATTCTCAGAGGAAGAGAATATTCTCTCTGAGGTTGTGGTGGCTAGGGCAGAGCTTTTCAACATTCTCCTCCAACCATTTTTAGATATGAGAGAAATGGCTTACAGTGAGCTTCTTAAGCTCCATGATGCCCTACAGGATGAACACATGAGCAGTGAGAGACGGGCAAAATCCACCATTGCATACACAGACTGGCAGGAGAACTATGTCAATGCAATTGAATCCATTCTTCAAATCAAAATCAAATATTTTAATCAGTGCTTGGATATCACTAAAGGTACAGTATGTTAATCCCTTAAAAGTCTTCTCACAGCACAGTAAATATCCATTTGATTTGAAAAGCACTAAAAAGTGGAAGAAAAGTTCTGATTCTAACCAAAAGTTGTGCTTTCAAGATTTACTTTGCAATGGTGACAGTGCTACAGAGGGGCAAAGGGAGCCTCCCATTTAGTCCTTCCCCCCAAGTTAGGTGAGTTATGAGTTGGGTTAACCCCACCCACCCACCCCCCACCCAAAAAGGGCACTGTACCTCTCAGGAAACTAAATTTTTCATCCAGAGGTCTGCTAAAACCTCAGAGCTTTGGAGGCTTCATTCTGGAACCCTTCCCCCAGGTACAGGCACCTTGGGCTTGGTTTTGTGCTACACCCCACAACTTTTGCCACCCTCCCCCAACATTATCCTTTGCCTTTAGTTTGCCCCCCCCCCCCAATTTTGACATTCTGACATTCTGGCTTTGCCACTGCATATAGTGATGCTGTGTTTAGGAGAATTTCTGTGTAGCATTTGTAGTTGGATGTTGCTGTACAATTAATACCAACACCCATGTTGTTTAACAGTATTTGTTTTTAACCAATGCAATTTCCAAAAAGAAACTTTTAGTGGTTGGGAGGTGGTTCCAGTCTTTGGGGCAAAATGATGCCAGCTTTGGACAGGAAGGGAGAAATATCACTTTTCCATATACAGTAGCTACAGTAGTACAGTGCAAGTGGCATACTGTAGAGCAATTTTCTGTGCGATGGTAGACAAAGTCAGCGAAGAAGCCGGCAGCTTCCTCTCAAAACGAATGTTTCCAAGGAAAAACCATGAACATAACTTCTGAGGGAATTGTGGAATTGTCACTGTAATAGTTTGAAGCACTTTTTACAGTTATTACCTTGGTAAGAGTATAAAGGTAGACAATATTTATTTTTATTTTTTTTTGGGGGGGGGAGGGGCTAAATTCAGATTGAAGAGTATTTCTGAGCATATTTTTATCTTCAGCACTTACTCTAAATAGCCTATTCAATACTTTGCCCAATTTATTTTGTCATGTGTTAACAATGTACTATCCCATAGTTGAAGTGGCTATCAACAAAGGCATCTGAAGGGCATTTGATACCCCTTTTAAACAATAAAGCTTCCATGATGGCAAAGGTACATTACGCTCATATACAGTAGTGCATTGCACTTCTGTCAGCTTACTACAGTTGTTAAAGAAACTATTGGAGTGTTTTAGCTGCACTGTATTATCACTACTCATGATTTGATAGATCCATATTGATGTTATTAAAAATGGGTGGATTTCATATGATATATGATAAGGATGAAATGTTTGAATATCCATCTGACTGTGTGAGAAGTTGGCAGCCTTTTTTTTGCATTTAAAGCAATGAGCAACTACCCCAGAGCCAAACTTTGTGTATTTTGAGAATATTCACCTAAGTCTAGTGGGTCTTTTAGTGAAGGAGTATCCCTTTCAACTGCATGTAAAAACAGCTCTTTTACAGTATAGGTGTGTGTCACTGTAACTGTAATTGTTAAATTGTATTTTTACAGCAATGGTGAAGCAGCTTGAAGAGGATTCATTGCGTTTTGGAAGGGCTACTTGGAACCAGATGGGTGAACCAAAGTTGCAAGATTTAAAGGAGTTACTTTCCAAAGAAAAAATTCAACTTCTTCAAGCAAGAAGGGAGTCATTCAAACATGGACTTGGTAAAAAGCAGCAAGAGGTACGATATTCTTTATGCTAAGTGTGTACATTGCCCATAAAGCAGATGGAGAAATGTTAACATTTTTGGTGTAGTTCAAATGTCATTGGGGCTTCACCAAAGTGAAAAGGTTTAAAAACCTTACAAACATGGTATCTTAAGAGGGGTAGCAGTGAGGGTTCACATAATAGCCTATACATTGGGGGCAAACACCTTTAACTTTATTGATCTCAAGATACCTGAACAGGAAGTTTTCTGATAGATTCTGGATTATAAGTTGAAAGTTTGAGATGGCTAAAACTTGCCGATTCTAGCGTCATGCATTCATGCGGAGGTTTTGTAGTAGTATTGGTCAGGGTAGTGTAGTGTAGTTTTCTGGTGAACTGCAAACTTACTGTAGATGTACAGTATTTGTTCAGGATTATACCCTTGTTAATTATGCATTAGTTTGACCAGATGAAGGGCAAGTCCATTTAAATGGTGCACAACAGGAGGGGAAGATCAGGGAAGGCGGAAGGTGGAGAGAAGTATGAACTCGCTGCTAGTAAGGATACATTGAGGTTTGAGGTCATTTGAAATTTCAAAGGCAGTGTGTTGCAGAGGTTTGAATGTTATAACTAAATGCAGTTACTATCATTTGTTTTATTATTGTAACTTTGTGCAAGCAAGTTGGTAAATGTTACAATGATATTGCTCAGACATAGTACAGCAGACTTTACAGTATGTATTGATATCATGCTATCATTTTAGAGGTAAATAGTGGAGCATGCCCCACACACCAATTGGATTTTGCATGTCAAATATAATAGACTTCCTCCATTCCTTCTACTATACAGTACTATACATACGGGTATTAATTTTTACCTCTCATAGACCACGTGTTTGGTCTAGCAGTATAGCATCCACCTCTCATGCAGAAGGCCCAGGTTTGATTCCTAGGTCGAGTCGTACCAAAGACTCTAAAAATGAAACCGAATGCCGTTATGTGTGATGCTCCCCATTAACAATCTAGAAGGGAAAATAAGTTGGTGAGCCACAACTGGAAAAGGGCTGTGGCTGGCTCGACTTGAACCAATAGGTTGGAAACTGGACCCTAAAACTCCATCTGACTAACTTGAGCATATCAAATTGACCAAAACTAGGCAACCTTTTTCTATGTTCAAGACTAAAGAACAATGCATTTTTCTTCCCAGTTGGCTTGTTTAGAAGATGACCATTTAGTTCAGAAACATCTTCAAGAATTGCAGCAGGATGTCTTTGATCTTCAAATAAAACTGTATGATACACAATTAGGTATTTTACAGGAGCAAGAGAAAAATCTCAAGTTGAAGTTAAACATTGTAAAGGAAGAAATGGCGGGTAAGTCAAGGTTTACAGGGTTTGCATTAATATTTTCAGTGTTGATGTTTTTTTAACTGAAAACTAAATATGTTTCATTTGTTCTATTTTAAATCACTCTTCAGCCTCTCCAATTTCAAGTGCTGAAAGTGACTATCAGCATTTTCTTCATTCTAATATACCATTTTCTTGGTGAAAGACAGTATCTCAGCAACTATCTAACTTTCAAAAGGTTTCAAGTTTTTTCAAAACCAGTACAACAACTGTAAATACTCAAAAATGTTTAATATTTTCCAAGTTTGTTTGTATGAAAATGTCAATGCTTGAAGGACTTGTAGTTTTTGGTTTCGATGAAAAGAGAAACCTATGCATTCATGATGGCGTGTGTGTATGTATGTATGTATGTGCGTGTGTGTGTGTGTTTGTGACACTTTGCTTGTTTACACGATATCTTGAGAAGGGAAGATCTGACAGTTCTCAAACTTGGTACACAGATACCCCATATTAAGAGGAAGAACCCTACGTATTTTGGTTGAGATCAAAGGTCATCTGAGGTCACAGGGGGTCTAAAACCAAAATCCTTGTTTACACAATATCTCAAGACAGGAAACTTGGATTAATTTCAAACTTGATATATTGATGCTTTATGATGTAAGAAAGAACCCTGTTGATTTTGGTGGAGGTCAAAGGTCATTTGGGGTCAAGTGGGGTCAAACCCTGAAATCCTTGTTTACACGATATCTCATGGTAGAAAACTTGGATTAATTTCAAATTTGATATGTTGATGCGTTATGATGTAAGGAAGAACCCTATTGATTTTGGTGGAGATGAAAGGTCATTTGGGGTCACGTGGGGTCAAACCCTGAAATCCTTGTTTACATGATATCTCATGGTAGAAAACTTCGATTAATTTCAAACTTGATATATTGATGCTTTATGATGTAAGAAAGAACCCTATTGATTTTGGTGGAGGTCAAAGGTCATTTGGGGTCAAGTGGGGTCAAACCCTGAAATCCTTGTTTACACGATATCTCATGGTAGAAAACTTGGATTAATTTCAAATTTGATATGTTGATGCGTTATGATGTAAGGAAGAACCCTATTGATTTTGGTGGAGATGAAAGGTCATTTGGGGTCACGTGGGGTCAAACCCTGAAATCCTTGTTTACATGATATCTCATGGTAGAAAACTTCGATCAATTTCAAACTTGATATGTTGATGCGTTATGATGTAAGAAAGAACCAGATATATTTTCGTGGAGGTCAAATGTCATTTGGGGTCACATGGGGTCAAACCCTGAAATCCTTGTTTACATGATACATTGGGTAGGAAACTTGGATTTATTTTAATCTTGATTGGTTGCTGTGTTATGATGTAAGAAAGAACCCGATTTATTTTCATGGAGGTCAAAGGTCATTTGCGGTCACATGGGGTCAAATCCCGAAATCCTGGTGTACACTATATCTCAAGGTAGGAAACTTTGATTCATTTCAAACTTGATATGTTGATGCGTTATGATGTAAGGAAGAACCCAATAAATTTTGGTGGAGGTCAAAGATCATTTGAGGTCACATGGGGTTAAACCCCGAACTACTTGTTTACACTATATCTCAAGGTAGGAAGCTTGGATTGATTTCAAACTTGATATGTTGATGCGTTATGATGTAGGGAAGAACCCTATTGATTTTGGTAGAGGTCATTTGGGGTCAAACTCAGAAAAACTTGTTTAGGATAGTTCAAGGTACAAAAGGTGGATGGATTTCACAATTAGTGTGTGAATGAATTATGGTGAGAAGATGGTCTGTATAAGGTTTTTTGGTGGAGGTGAAAGGACATCTGGGGTCATGATCGGTCAAACTTTGAAAAACTTTTCAAAATGGGATATCTCAAGGTAGGAAACTTGGATGGATTTCCAAATTAGTATGTGGATGTGTTATGGTGAGTTGAAAGTACTGAACAGTACCTGCTGTTTTTGGTGGAGGTCAATGGTTATCTGGTATCACCTGACATCAGACTATGAAAACCTTGTTTGCAGAATATCTTAAGGCACAGTATGAAATTTGGCTTTTTGAATATAGAAATGTTTTGGTTAAAAGAAAAACCAGTTGCTTACAGGTGGAGACGAAGGTTATTTTGGGTCACCAGTTGTTACAAGGAATGTAGCATTTTATTGAAAAGGGCATGTATGTATCATCGAAACCTCAATGCATTTTTGCATTCTGGTTAAAAAGAAAGAACAGGGGCCCGTTCCACAAAGAGTTACGCACGATCTTAGGTTTGATTTACTGTTGACTTAAGTATGGGGAATCAAAATTAAGATCGTGCGTAACTCTTTGTGGAATGGGCCCCAGGCCATTAGTTATTATGTCCACACCCTGTAGATTTCAGTAGGAAAGTGAGTCTGAAAATCAGATGTGTTGTTAAAGCAGATGGAGCTATGTCGATGGTTCCTGGATTCATTGTTTACAGTTTTGGAGGATGTATCAAAATTTTATTATTGATACTATGTATTTTATAATCAACATTATTACACCTATTATTGATTGATTATTGGGATAGCTTTTGCTTAGGACAATACAATATTTAAAAGTGAAAGGTGGAGATGAATTTTTGCACAAAAAATGTGAAATTGACATGATTGGCATACCTTGTACAGAAATCATTGCCAACCAGATAAGAGGAATACAGAGAACATAAAACTTGGAAACAATGAACCTCAGGAATTCTAGGTTAACCCAAAAAGATTTACAGAAATATTAAAAATGAGCTCCTAGTTGACTGCCAGGAGCTCTTAGTTGACTACAAATATATAGTTTCTGGCTATCAGCAAGTACAGTAAACACCCTGGTTGACTCTGTAGTGGCTCCTGGTGGACTGCAAGTAGCTTCTGGTTACGAGTTTTGGTTGGCTGCAAGTAACCTTATTCTTGACTGTAACTAACTCCTGGTTGATTGAAAGTACCTCCTGGTTGACTCTTATACTGGTTGACTCCAGGTAGTCTCTGGTTGTTTGTTAGTTGCTCCCCCTGGTTGACTGCAAGTAGCTTCATGTTGGCTGTAAGTAACCTTATTCTGGAGTGTAACTAACTCCTGGTTGACTGAAAGTACTTCCTGGTTGACTTTAGGTAGTCTCTGGTTGAATGACTTTTAGTAGCTCCTCCTGGTTGACTGAAAATAGCTTTTGGTTGACTGCAAGTGAACTTATTCTTGACCACAACTAACTGCTGGTTGACTGAAAGTACATTAGGTAAAATAGACCTTACTAAAACTGCCTACCACTAAATGGTTTAAAACCGAACTTTTGGGTGATAAGTCAGGTTTTTACTTGATGTTAACATCCTCAGTTTATAGCCATTTTGATGATTAAAGGGTTTTATCATATTTTTATTGATTTTAGGGTGGGATTGACTTAACTGTAGGTGTGAACGTCAAATAAAAACCAGACTTATATGCCTAAAAGTCGGGTTTAAGACTGTAGTGATGGGCAGTTTTGGTAAGGGCTATTTCATGTAATAAACCTCCTGGTTGAGTTTTGTTCTGGTTGACTCTAAGTAGATCCTCCTGGTTGATTGGAGTAGCTTCTCTTTGACTGTATGTAGTTTCCTGATTGCTCTAGTACAGTAGCTCCTGGTTAAATTCATGTAGCTCACATGCTGCTAAAAAGTTCCAGAGCTACTGTATTGTTGTGATTTCATGTAGCTGTCAGAAAATATTGAGGTTTGAATCCATCCTGATGAAACCCTTTGTTTATTTTTTGTTTTAATATTTATTACTTTCTTGAATTCAATTCAATTCAATTCAATTCAATTCAAATTTATTTTTCATATGTTTGTCAAAAAAAAGTTACAATATAATCATAATGTGATATTACAAACAACATATGAAGGACACTAGAAAAACAGAAGGAAACTGTTATCAAAGCTAGTGACCATGTAAAGAAAAAAAAAATATATATATATATACATATATATAAACAAATTACATCCAAGAGCAAAAAGAGGTCAAAAGAGATAGAGAAAGGGGAAAGAGGAGAGAGAAAGGAGAAAGAACAGAAAAAGAAAAAGGAAAAGGGTGGAATATAAGATCAATTTATAATATCACAGGTCAACTAAGTTACATGTAATTTTAAAGAAGTTCATCCTTGAGCTTACTTTGGAAAGTCCTAAGAGACATGGCAGACTTAATATTCTGAGGAAGGGATTGACATAGATTGTAACAGTAGTTATTAAGAAGTAGTTTGCCATGATGGCTATTGTGATGTGTAACATTAAATAAGTTCCTATGGCGAGTGGTAATCAAATAATCAGAAACATTACAATGGGTCACAACATCAGAGATAGCTTTTGGTAACTTATTCTTACAATGGTTATACACAAAGCTATGCATACGATAGGAATGAATGTCTCTTATTTTAAGCAAGCTATTTTCCCTGTAGAGGAGGTCAATTGGGTAGAGCCTAGGTTTATCTGTGAGTACTTTAATTAATCTGTTTTGTATTGTTTGAAGTGGTCTTAAACATGATATCTTAGCTGTACCATAAATTTCAATAGCATAGCTTAGCTTTGAATAGATGAGTGAGTAATAGATCTGAGTCGCAACGGTATCAGACAGAATTCCCTTCAAGTTGTAAAAAATGCATATATATTTAACTAAGGATTTACATAGATCATCAATGTGATTTGCCAATGATAACTTACCATCAATTATTAATCCTTAATACTTCGTGCTGGATGCTTTGCAAATTGCGAAACCGTTAAAATTAAAATCATCAAAACAGGAATGACTAGTATCTTTGGCATGAAAAATGGTATAATTCGTTTTCCCCAAGTGAAGTGTAAGTTTATTGCAATCAAACCAAGCCTTAAGTTGCGTTAGAGCTTGAGAAACCCTGTCAATTAACTGCTTACAATCACGACCAAATAAGAAAACATTCGAATCATCGGCAAATAGAGGAGTCGAAACATTGGGCACAACTTTATGTATGTCATTAATGTGAATGAGAAAAAGTAAGGGTCCTAAGACAGAACCCTGAGGAACACGGGTACTAATATTTAAATAATCAGAATACGTACTGTTGACATAAATACATTGTTTTCGGTTGTGTAAATAGCTAGACAATACATCATATGCACTTCCATGAACACCATAATGATATAATTTCTTTAAAAGAATGGAGTGATCGACGGTATCAAAAGCTTTCTTATTAGATCAAGATATAAGCCTAGTACGTTATTTCCATCATCAAGTTGGGAACGAATAGTATTGACCATCTCTAAAAGAGCATGGGTTGTTGAATGACCCTCCCTAAATCCAAACTGGAAGTCATAAAAAAATACCATGTCGGACAAAGAATTGTCGAAGTCGCTTTTCAATAGCTGTCTCCAGAAGCTTATTAATACAAGACAATAAACTAATTGGCCTGTAATTCTCTGGGAATGTAGAGTCACCCTTCTTAAATAAAGGAATGACTTTGGCAGCCTGAAGTGCATTGTTTTAATATTTATTACTTACTGATACATCATTTTAAAATAGATTTGGAAGAAGATGAAGAGTTTTATGATGCAGTTGAAAGTGTTGATGAGATGGAAGGAGAAGAATTTGGAGAGGTGGAAAGTGATATACCAATAGAAGAAGCAGAAAAAAAGAGAAGGATGAAAGAGCTCTCTGGAAAACTGTCTAGGCTGAACAGAAAAAAGGCCCTTTTGAGAAGCAAAAAGGTATGTTTTGTTTCGGTAGGGTAAACCAGGGTACAGTTCTAGCTTCCTTTCCAGTAGAAGTCAGATTATAGACGAATCCAATTAGCGCTTGTTTTTAGTGACTGTAGGCTGCCATAAGTGGGGTCCATCAGCCTAAAACCATCTTTATTTATTGTTTACATGAATTTCTAACCCTCATATTTAGTGAACTTGGAGAATTTAAGATACAAATTAGTTTACCACCATCCATAATAGAGGTAAGCGAGGAAATCGAAAGATTTAAAGGTGATGGACCCCAGTTATGGCCAACTGAAATCAGACCATCACTTGCTGTCCGGATTCGTGTATACTTTTTTTGGATGGGAAGAAGTTTCTATTTTTAGTTAATTTTGAGGGGAAGGGGTTGGGGTACAGTGAAGTCTTTCCAACTTTGGAGGCAAAAGTTAACCACAGCCCTGGGGTCTATTTTATTGTTTTGCTAGATAACTGTTTAGGGGAGAGGGTGATGGTCATTTTTACAATGTGAGTATTTTGAGTATTGTAGCTGTTGCTTGTCTTCACCATCTATTTTGTTCACAGCTGTGGCTATGCTGACAGATTGGAGGATGATTTTTAAGCACACAAATGATACAACATGCACACATATTAGCTCATGTGATTTTTGGTTGCGATGAAAAGAGAAACCTATGCATTCATGATGGCGTGTGTGTGTATGTATGTGTGTATGTGCGTGTGTATGTATTTGTGTATGTGCGTGTGTGTGTGTATGTGTGTGTGTTTGTGACACTGCTTGTTTACACGATATCTTGAGAAGGGAAGATCTGACAATTCTCAAACTTGGTACACAGATACCCCATACTGAGAGGAAGAACCCTATTGATTTTGGTGGAGGTCAAAGGTCATCTGGGGTCAAAGGGGGTCAAACCCCGAAATCCTTGTTTACACGATATCTCAAGATAGGAAACTTGGATTAATTTCAAAGTTGATACGTTGATGCGTTATGATATAAGGAAGAACCCTATTGATTTTGGTGGAGGTCAAAGGTCATTTGGGGTCACAGGGGGTCAAACCCCGAAATCCTTGTTTACAGGATATCTCATGGTGGGAAAATTGGATTAATTTCAAACTTTGTACGTTGATGCGTTATGATGTAAGGAAGAACCCTATTGATTTTGGTGGAGGTCAAAGGTCATTTGGGGTCACAGGGGGTCAAACCCCGAAATCCTTGTTTACTCTATATCTCATGGTAGGAAAATTGGATAAAATTCAAACTTGATACGTTGATGCGTTATGATGTCAGGAAGAACCCTATTGATTTTGGTGGAGGTCAAAGGTCATTTGGGGTCACATGGGGTCAAACCCTGAAATCCTTGTTTACACGATATCTCATGGTAGGAAACTTGGATTAATTTCAAACTTGATATGTTGATGCATTAGGATGTCAGGAAGAACCCTTTTGATTTTGGTGGAGGTCAAAGGTCATTTGGGGTCACATGGGGTCAAACCCCGAAATCCTTGTTTACATGATATCTCATGGTAGGAAACTTGGATTAATTTCAAACTTGATATGTTGATGTATTTGGATGTCAGGAAGAACCCTATTGATTTTGGTGGAGGTCAAAAGTCATTTGGGGTCACATGGGGTCAAACCCTGAAATCCTTGTTTGCACGATATCTCATGGTAGGAAACTTGGATCAATTTCATACTTGATATGTTGATGCGTTATGATAGGAGGAAGAACCCTATTGATTTTGGTGGAGGTCAAAGGTCTTTTGGGGTCACGTGGGGTCAAACCCTGAAATCCTTGTTTACACGATATCTCATGGTAGGAAACTTGGATTAATTTCAAACTTGATATGTTGATGTGTTAGGATGTCAGGAAGAACCCTATTGATTTTGGTGGAGGTCAAAGGTCATTTGGGGTCACATGGGGTCAAACCCTGAAATCCTTGTTTGCACGATATCTCATGGTAGGAAACTTGGATCAATTTCATACTTGATATGTTGATGCGTTACGATAGGAGGAGGAACCCTATTGATTTTGGTGGAGGTCAAAGGTCATTTGGGATCACATGGGGTCAAACCCTGAAATCCTTGTTTACATGATATCTCATGGTAGAAAACTTGGATCAATTTCATACTTGATATGTTGATGCGTTATGATGTAAGATAGAACCCGATGTATTTTTGTGGAGGTCAAAGGTCATTTGGGGTCACATGGGGTCAAAACCTGAAATCCTTGTTTACGTGATACATTGTGGTAGGAAACTTGGATTCATTTCAATCTTGATAGGCTGATGTGTTATGATGTAAGAAAGAACCCCATTTATTTTCGTGGAGGTCAAAGGTCATTTGGGGTCACATGGGGTCAAAACCTGAAATCCTTGTTTACATGATACATTATGGTAGGAAACTGGGATTCATTTCAATCTTGATAGGCTGATGCTTTATGATGTAAGAAAGAACCCCATTAATTTTCGTGGAGGTCAAAGGTCATTTGGGGTCACATGGGGTCACACCCCGAAATCCTGGTTTACACTATATCTCAAGGTAGGAAGCTTGGATTGATTTCAAACTTGATATGTTGATGCGTTATGATGGGAGGAAGAACCCTATTGATTTTGGTAGAGGTCAAAGGTCATTTGGGGTCATAGGGTTCAAACTCAGAAAACCTTGTTTAGGATAGCTCAAGGTATGAAAGGTGGATGGATTTCAAAATTAGTATGTAAATGAATTATGGTGAGAAGATGGTCTGTGTAAGGTTATTTTTTGTGGATGTGAAAGGATATCTGGGGTCATGATGGGTCAAACTTTGAAAAACTTGTCAAAATGGGATATCTCCAGGTAGGAAACTTGGATGGATTTCCCAATTAGTATGTGGATGTGTTATGGTGAGTTGAAAGTACTGTACCTGTTGTTTTTGGTGGAGGTCAATGGTCATCTGGTATCACCTGGCATCAAACTCTGAAAACCTTGTTTGCAGAATATCTTAAGGCACAGTATGAAAGAAAAACCAGTCACTTACAGGTGGAGACAAAGGCTATTTTGGGTCACCAGTTGTTACAAGAAATGTAGCATTTTATTGAAAAGAGCATGTATGTATCATCGAAACCTCAATGCATTTTTGCATTCTGGTTGTTACTACAGTAATGATGGCAGGCATTTTATGTCTATGATTAGAAAAATACAGTTGATGGGTTGGTCAATTTTTTCTTGATGAAATCAGCATTTAAGAAAAAATGCACAATACTTTTTTGAATGTTAAACTTAAGTAAAGTGTGCTTGAATTGAAATTTTTGTTGACGCACTGTCTTTGTAATATCTTGCCTGCCTTAATTATCCTGACTTGTAATATATTATCTTTGATTTTTAGCAACTCTGCACTGAACACCATTATGCAGAAATAGCATCAAAGACAAAACAACAACAAGAAGAACAGAATCATCACAAAGTTCAACAGGTATTAAATCTGTTAACACCTGAAATAACTTAAAAACCATTTCATGGTAATCATTAGCTTAATGGAAATAAACCTGTCAGTGCTCCTAATATTCCTCTTGAAAGAAGTAGCCTGTCTGACTTTTTAGTAACAGACTGTGGTAGCCTGTCAGGATTTTAAGTTCAACATGGTTTCCTTAAATCGCATTGCAGCTCCCTGAACGATACAGTAGTCCAATGGGCTTTTCAGCCATTACTTTTGGAAGCCCAAACATTGACATAGAGAACCCAGGGCACACAACACATAGGATTTTTCAAGCCATGCTTTAACTCTCATTTTAACTGTATCCTTATCTTAGTGTCTTCAAATAAAATTGTGGTATAGTCAAAAGTTAAGTCTCTCCAAGTAAACACAGTCTCACAAGAAATCACCAAACTTGTGTGTGGTGAAAGGTTTTATGCAGTAACTGTATCCCAAGGTTGGTGAAAACAAGAACACCTACCGTGTTTACTCTATTAAACACCCCGGGGGCGTGAAATTTTCGTTAAGGGGGGGCGTTTATTAGAGTCAAATTTATGTGACTTCTGATAAAACGGCTACATATGGCATATTTGTCCATTTGGTTGTCAGCTTCACAATCAGCTGTGAGCTCCTCCCCAATGATCAGTAACCAAACTTCCCTATAAATATGGTAGCCACGAACAGCACTCTGAACTTTGCAAGTGTGATCAACTTTCGCCGACATCTTGATATGTAACGTTACACACAGAAGTGACTTTTTTACCTGCCAGCGGCATATGCATGCATGCATGCTGTGCACAGTATACAGCCAGGCCTCAGGGTACTATACTGACCGGCCGGCTATACGCACGTACATACGGTAATTGCGTAATAGTTACCGTGAGTAGTACCATTAGCAGTACATGCGCGTTCATAGCATTTCACTGTTGAACAGTTTTCCTGAGTTGAATTTGGATTTTTATGTTAGGCTGTTCGGATAGGCTAGCGAATACTTGTATACCCTACGGTATGTACACAGTACCACTTTCGAACCGCAAACGAAGCAGTATAGGTTCGCGGTATGTGATAGCGTGATGGATATCAACAGAAATTAGTTGCAGAAACATGCCTTTTACTTCAGGATACAGTGAGGGACTTTAGGAGATTTCGTGGCTTCAAGGCAAGACTATTTCATCTTACCATATTGTCTTTGGAATTAACAATTTCACTTTATGCAATGTGACGAAAAAGTTGGGGGGGGGGCGTTTATTAGAGAGGGGGCGTTTAATAGAGTAAATACGGTATGTGAGAATTTCTTTGGTTATGAGTTTTCACTAAATTCTTACATATCTTGAACAACTTGTGGCAAGCCTGTGTTTTCATGAAAAATTCAGTCATTGATATAAATAGTACCTCTCTTGGTTTCATTTATATCTTGATAGTTGTGTTATATTTTGAAACAAAAATGCATGAGTTACTCATATATTGTTGAATAAATTATTTCTTCAAATGAAACTTGAAAATGGAGCAGCTACAGACCACATTGCATTAGCTGTGGGATGAGTCTGGTGAGGACAAACATTTTTGCTTCCAAATGGAAATGTGCAAATTATTCAACTGTATGGTATCATTACGTATTAATGTAATGTCTTAACAGTTAACTGCTGGTGTGGGAAGGAGGAAAGGGGGACACATCCATTTTGAATAAGGGCCACGGACTTATATACATGGACAGATCATGTAACGGGTACGTCCTATCCGTACACGGTCGCCACCGACTGGGACAAAAAAGGCGCACCAAGGGGGCCGCTGTTAAGCTATAAATCGTCTGATTTTAGGACGACTCTGTAATATTTTAAACAAAAGTTGAACTTGAATGGGAAACAATATCTTATTCCTACAATACATTAAGTGATTTTGACCTTAACTTGCCATATTACAAAAATATTTCAACTTTCTTGCAAAATATAAGTCCAAACTTTCACACAAAACCATAGCAGACGGCCAACTTGGTGTGCCTTTTCTCATGCTACGGTAGCAACAATGTACCATGCAGTATGCTCTGTCCATGTATAGGAAGTCCGTGACAAGGGCCCATAAAAAAAATGGTTGTTTGCCCTGGAAATGTCCTTCAAAAGTTGGTCAGGTAGGCTTCAATTATTTTAGCACTAAAATGTCACCACTGGCTGGCATGGACCAATGTTTTCATTCCTCTACATGATCTGCTTAGGACTAACACACAAAAATATCCTTGGGAGGGTTCTGCTATAGGCTAGATAAACTAACTTTACACAATATCAAGTACCGCTAGATTTGGGTGCAGACTTTGGAGTGAAAATTAAAATTATTTGAATATGATGATAGCATTGGCTTGATCATCTTCATGGAATGTGGCCTAGCCTAGTTGGCCAGCCAAGATTATAAAGGCCTGGTTTTCATGTTATTTTCATCCCTGGACTGGCATAGGATTTCGCCGTACAACTTTTGTCACACATTTTGCTATTCAGGTAATTTTGTCCGTGGGCAAATATTTAGTTGCTACAATGAAGTTGGACCCTTGCCATGCACTGTAGTTATGTGTTTTGAAGGCTTATGTGCACCTCGGCCTGGTACCCTCATTACTAAAGAGTTTTGTACTTGTTGACCTACCATTTGTTTAACGACTGTGTATGTTCATGTGCCATGTCTGTAGCATGATCATAATGCTATTTCACCAAAGTTGTCAATAGCATGGATTGCTGACTGAGTATGAGAAGCATACAGCAGGCTGCAGACTAGGTGTAGCCAAGATGCAGGAGATGTTTAGCTCATTTAATGTATTGATAGACCCATAGAGCTATTAGAAACAAGAGCATTCAGATTGTTGAGATTTTTTGTGCATAAGGATTGTGAAGAGAGGAGGAAATCTTTGATTTTCTGAAGAAAAAAATTTTAAAATACAAATTGTGATCATAGCAGGGGACAAATTCAGTGTGTGGGCCGTCAGAGAGCTAAGGAACAAATTGTGGGGGGTCTAAAGTAAATTTTTGGTGGATGATATAACTTGTAGTGACAGTAGCTTTGCAAAAGTGGAACCTTTGTCTAACAGTTAGCAAAATTACTT
This sequence comes from Holothuria scabra, assembly GCA_037179385.1. Classification (NCBI taxonomy): domain Eukaryota; kingdom Metazoa; phylum Echinodermata; class Holothuroidea; order Aspidochirotida; family Holothuriidae; genus Holothuria; species Holothuria scabra. The sequence goes on from CM074188.1 coordinate 45,484,159, forward strand.
TTACAGAAACGAGAACAAAGAGCTGCAGATGAGGCAGCTAAGAAGGAGCACATCCAAAATGAAAGGAGGAAAACAATTGAAAGGTTAAAAGCATACCAACTGGTAAGAATTAACAGTTGAATTATTCTGTACTTATGTGTGTGGGCTGGCCGGTTGTGGTGGCAGTGTAAGTGTTCAAGACTTTAAGCATATTAAAATTAAAAAAAAAAAGTGAAAAATGACTGAGTTATAATCTATCATCTGTTAACCTTCTTTTTTGCTGGAGGGGGGGGGGGAATGTTTGGGTTCTTGTGACAGAACTGATATAAATTTTTCAAGCCACAGTGGTAAAAATTAAAGAAGAAAGGAGATGTGGGAAAGTTAAGCTACTTTAGTGGCTATTGAAGGATAGGGAGTGGACTTTAATAAATAAAAAGTGTGTCAGTTTGTTTGTGTCTCAAGTTATTTCTCTATTATAAATGTGATAAAATATTATCAGCTGTGGAGGTCAAAGTATTTCAAGAGTGGGAGGCAAATGGAAGGCAAAGGAAATTTTGTGGGGCAGGTTTTTTGTGCACATCAAAGTCAGTTGGGAAAAAAATTTTGTAGTTGGGGTCCAGGGCAAAAGCTTGATTGAGGCCCAGGGGGCAAAGGCCTTAGTAGCACTGAGGTTTTAGCACATCTCTGGATAAAAAATTGACACTCACAATGCATTGGGTCCTGGGTCTGGTAAAGTAGCCTATTGGATTTCATCTGGAAAAGACCTTGCTAGGGGGGTTCAAGAGTTAAAGCCCCAGGAAGCTCTGAGGTTTTAGCATATATTTCTTGGTGAAAAAAGTCTCAAGACCGGTACAGTGTATTTGGTTCAGGATGTGGGGCATATGGAAGGCAAAAGCTTTGACTGTAGTTCAAATGTTTCACATGCCTGCCACTCCCATCCCCCACCCCTCTGCCCCCTGCCCGATGCTCTCATTATCAGTCACAAATTTATTTGACACTTTGCTTTATAACAAGGTGTCTAGTAAACTTAAATGGCAACAGCAGATTGTTTCTGGCAAAGACGCTTGCTGAAGATGGATTGGGGGAAAAAGATTAAAGAGCGAGAGAAGGGGGGGGGGGAAATATGGTTTTTTCCAAATATTTAAAATTGCTTACACATCTGCTTTGATCAAGCATAAAGGTGTTTTGTTCCTGACCTCAAATGTTCCCCAAGATAAACAGAGATTGAATAGTTTAAGGGATGGGCATTTAACCTAATGTTCTATTTCCTTTCAGAAATATCCCAGCACCAAAACAATTGTTCCTGAGAATGTCAAAGCCAAAAGGAAGAAACAATCATCTTCCAGTGCTTCCACCAAGACAAGGAAGAACAAGAACCAAAAGCCAGGTAAGTGGTTTCAGTTTTGTTGGTGTGGTCATTTCAATTGGTATATAGAATCACAAGTTTCCCCACTTTTAATGATAATTTTTGTTTGATTTTTCCCATCAATTTTCAATATTAACCTGTGTAACTTTTCAAAAAATGAATGTAAGCAGTTGTATGTGACTCTAATGTATGTGTAATGTAAGTGTTATCAATCGCTGAAGGGATCATTTGAGGTTGTATAAAAAGTCTACCATGTTTCATGAAAGGCCAGTGAGAATCATGTGGCAATAGTTATGTCACTGCAGCCATTGACTTCCTATACATGGAGAGAGCATCCTGCACGGTAGATTGTTGCTACTGTACGTGTGAGGAAAAGTGCACCAAGATGGCTGTCTGCTTTGATTTTGTGTATAAGTTGGACTTGCTCAAGTCAGTTTCTAGATTTTGCTCAAGTCAGTTACTAGATTTTGCAGTGTGGCAAGGTAAGGTCAAAACCACTTTACGTATTGCAGGAATTTTATCAGAATACACATATTCAATAAAAGCTGTCTGCTGATGTGATGTCACGGAAGAATTAGTAAAACTTAGCATTTCGTATTACTGCAAAACAATTCATATATCTTCACAGGTTGGCAAATTTTTGTTTCTTGTTGACCAAAGATGGAGGAGATATCAATTAAAACTCACAAAAACTGGAGGGAAATCCGATGCGATATCGTTGTAGTGTGACCTGACCTTTATTCTTTACAAGTTAGTCACAGAATGTGGGGCATTCAAGAACATAAAGATAACATGTAGACTTCCAATGCCCCCAAATAAACTTTTTCTATACACCAGGGATCACTTACCAATAGAGTCTTCCATGTTATATGACTCACATCAAAGCTTCCATGCTTGATAGTGCATGAACAGAGTACTGACCTCCTGAGCTCTAGTGACTGGTATTACTTGTTGACCCCCAGAAAGTGATAAGAATAATAAAATTAATATGGTCTTTATCCACATGCAATTCATGAAATTCTGTTACATGTGTGGTTTATTAAATTAATCCCCTTGTTGAAATAAAGGGTTTTTAAAGATTTTGGTGATTACCCAGTGATCTTTTACCTCTGAAAAGCTATACCGATCATCTACTCAATTATAATCAATATTAAACATGACAAGTATGTGAGATTACTTTAAAAAAGGACATGAGATATCATGTTAACAAGGTTTTAAAGTGGAAATGCAGACACCCTAACCTCGAGTACTCTCCTGTTTTATGATTGGCTGTTGAGAGTCATGTAATATATTTTTTTCTTTTCACATGAATTTACTCAGAGTAGCTGCTTGGTTTATCTTGAAAATGCAGTAGTGAAGTCCAAAATATTGTCTGTGACAATTAAAATTCAGTGCAGACAACCAAAAGTTAAATGTTGGTTGTCCAATAGACAACCATTTTTCTCTCTGATTGAAGAAGTATTCTGCCCACTAATCAACCTTTCAACTTTTTCCATCATAAAATATTTCAGACTTCAGGTGTGTTTGTCTCTCAAACATCACATCTTTTTAATATTGTAGACCAACAATACTGTACATGAACACAGAACTGTTGTAGAACTGTTTTGCACACTGAAATCATTGAACTCTTTAAGAATTACATCTGTATCCTGGTTGGAATTGTCCTGTATCTCATGCAAAAGTTACTGTCATTCATGTTTACAAACCAAGATAATACTGTGTGTGGAATCAATTAAATTTGTGGGTAAATAATCTTTTTATCTTTCTCTCCTAGCCAATGTGGACAATGAAATGGATGTGCCACCACCAAGTTGGATTCCTCCACCACCTGGAGGCCCACCCCTACCACCACCTCCACCACCACCTCCACCACCACCACCACCCCCACCACCTCCACCAGGACTTACACCTACAATAAAAGCTTTAAAGCCAAAATCAGAAGGCACAGCAGCAGAGAAAAAGGAACCTGGACCAGTTTCTCTAGATCTTCATGCAATAGCAAATGCTAGGAATAAATTACAGAAAACAGACGCTCCACAAAAAGGGGAATCTAAAGGTAATTTCAAAATGGTGAAATTATGGTTCAGAATGGTGAAATTATTATATTAGCCTATATTACTGAGTGGAACTATTTGTTTGTGAAACCCCTAATGATATTGTTAAGGTTTCTGGCTTGGGAGAGCTGTGGAGTGACTTGCTATAGATTGTTTTCACATTGCATCACAATTAGCAAGCCACGCCCACTGATGGGCAATAGTCACACATGGATGACTGCTGCTTCTCAACGTACAAAACTAAAAGTGGACTGCACTGGAATTTGCCTATTAAAAAGGGTGGGGCCTATGATATAAATGAAAGCACTCTATACATGTAGAATTGTGCAGGCTAAGTGTGCATTGTAGATATTTTGCTGAATTGCTAAAAAATACCACTTTAATTTTAAATATTACCAACACTGTATTCTGTACAGTATTTGTTTCTTTGAAGTGCTGTAGGCAATTTTCTTCTTTTTGTTCCAAATGCCAGATTACATTTCATGGTTGAAATTAATTGCATGCAAGCCAGTAATTTTTCAGGTTTTTTGTTGAAAAGAGGGAAAAAGAAGATGTCAAGGTGGATTGTGGGTCAAAAGTATACTTTTAGACAAGGTTCAAATTTACCTTTGCAACCTTAAAGAAATTTAAATTAGGGAATATCAAATTCTATTTCTGGAAAATTTTCAGGTGTCTAGAAATTCATCAGTTCAGCAGTCCTGGTTGGCCAGTGGAAAAGAGTCCTGGTGTCAAGGAATGGAATTTTGTGGCAATCTTAATCTAAGCGATGGATTTTCTGCAATTTTTTCAATGTTTTCAGTGTAAAATTATAAGTCAGTGAAGAGTGAAAAAAGGGTTCATATTGGTTGAGCTTCCACAGTGATTCACTCCTTGTTGTTCAATAGTCATGCAGTTCACACTTAAATAATAAATGTTCTTTTCAACTTCTGATTTTTCTTTACTTTTTCTTTATATTTTAGGAAATGGAGACCCTATGTTGAGTGCTCTCCGCCTCATCCGTGAGGGAGTAAAACTCAAAAGAGTAGAGCAGAATGGGGATGAGGAAAGGTTGAAAAGCAGTGACTGGGACAATTCCGAACTATTCCAGGCCTTGCAGAAGGTTAGAGATAAAGTAGCACCTACGATGAACGATTGTGGAGAAAGCGACGATGAGTTTGACGACTGAACTTTCCCTACTTGCATCAAGAACCTGAAACAGTCAACTTCAGTAACAATGCACTTGTACAAGAGGAATTTACATCAGAGCTGAGGGGTAAGAGTCCAGTGTAACGACAAAAAATAAAGGCATTTAGCAAGGATGGCAGACTTTATTGCTAGCTTTTATTGGGATATACTGTTCCATCCCACATTTTTACCAACCTTAAAGGGCCAATCCAGTCACCCCAAACTACACTTAATGTAGGGCGTAACAGACTCTCAACTAGCTCAACATTTTGATTGACTGCTAATTCAAACAATGCAGAGTACCAAAGCTTATTTCACACAGTATGAACTGTACGGAGAGTGTTTTAATTATACACATGGAGCTTTTCTATACTCACCCTGAAGCAATATAAACTGAGATTGTGTATGAGGATGAATTTCAGACAATTGTGGGAGGGGCTTAAGTAAGCAGGTTTGGAGAATTGGTACTGTGTGGGGTGAGAGAATTGGGCCTTTAAGCTTCAAAGTAAAGCAGAAGCCGGTGTTTCAGCTGGGGCTTTCTGCCCTGATTAAGCTGCTTTACATTGAGCTTGTGAAGTTGTGCATTCACCCATTTTTTTTTACTTGGAGTGCAAGGTAAAGAAGTAGAAAAAATGTTGAACTATTGGCACCATATCGTTATGACAGAAAAAGCATACACAGTGTATGCACACTCTTTTTACAAGCTCAATGGAACAGCCAATGCTGATGTTGGCTTGGGTCTTTCCAGCACATAAATACAGACCAGAAAAAATATGGTCCAGATGTTCATACCATCAATGTTTACACTTAACTGCTATAACACACTTTTGACGCAGTAGCTTGTCAGACACTTTGAATACTAATAATACCAATTACATCACCATCTATAATGAAATTACTTAGCATTTAAATTAAAACTTTTGTGTAACAAGTAAACATTCTATAAGTGCAATTGTAAAAAAATGTCCAGCCAGCTATTGTAGGGCCTATTTGATTTAGAAATAGTAATGACATAACTTCAACAATTTTGTATATTAACGTATACAGTAAACTACAGCCTAATATGCTGTAAATGACAATTTTTAAGCGGTCAAACTCAAGTGTATGCCAGTATTACTCTGTTTGAAAACTACCCTTACCATTGCTGTGACAAAGCTAAAGTAACTGCCTGTACTTGTGTATATACATGAATAATTAGACTAATTGAATTAATATGCATCTTTTGCAACTGAACAGTTTATGGCTAGCTAGGTGTTTTATTGTCACAAATAAGAAGAAAATGTAAAAAAAAAAGGTAGAACATTCTGATTCTCCAGACAGAGAACAAAACGAGGTATATTATATATCTATATTATCCATAGGGTGATAGTTAAAAGGTGATTACTTTTATCACAGGATCATCTGTGGTGACTGTTTGCTTAATCTCATTTTGCTGTGTTTTAATGATTAGAATAAAATAAAATTCATAATTTTAGGTTGCTAGGATAAGGTCTGGTTTGTAAGAGGTGAAAGACTGGTACAAAATGTGGAAACACAGACATTGATTTACAAGATGGTACCAGTCAAGCTGCTAGCTGATCTTTCCACACCACTAATGGCTGATCATAGGTTTTGTGTATTCTGTTTTGGTTGCTATATGAATTTGTGACTGATTGTACCCTTCATGTTGGGGATGGGGGAGGGTGGGGCAGGTTGGGGGCTATGTTGCATTATTGCAAACCCTGGTCACATGGAACTTTCATTGATTACCAGTATTCTTGTCAGCCATTATACAATTTTATGATATTGTAAACTTTATTCTATCAGTCTCTTTTTTCTAAATATTGGACAGAGATTGTTAGACAGCATTTGGATTATATTGAAACATCACTTTTAAACTTCCTTCACTTGTACCCCCAGTGCTCATTGATCTCATCATGACTTGCACTGTGCTGTAAATATATCATTCCATGTTCAGATTATGGCAGGGTTTATACAGCGCTTGGATGAGTTGGAAAAGCATGGAATTAAGGTTGTTCATTTTTCAGGCCTTAAAATCGTGAAATTCAGACCTCTGAGCCTTGAAATTGGTACAAATGGCCTGGAAAATTTGAATTATTGTCTGTTGATGATGATGAATTTTTTTTGAATGTTTGAAGCAACAATATGAAATGACTGACAACTGTGAGCTGTTTGAGCCACATGGCATTGTTAACCCCAAAATGTTAGTCTTTTTGCTCCTTGCCCATATGCGTGATAGTTCTTTTGGGACCTTACTCTTCAAAATACTAAACGTTCCAAGTTGATATGATCAAAGATTGCTGACTGTGCGTGCAACTTTCAGTTGGCTCTTAAGTTGACAAAGTAAATCATGGCCATAAATTTAAAGTTGCTCATGAAGTGTATCAAAAGTTGACTACATAAGCAAACAATACTCCTTTATGTATAAACTATGTTTGCAGTTCTCTGTGTGGTCAATTTCAGCAGCACGTGAGGTTTAAGCATCATTTAATACTTTAAGTAGTCTTTTGTCAAGAGTAGACAGGAAATCTCAACCACATGCCTGGAAAAGGCATGGAATTTACTCAGTCAAAAAGTGTAAGAACCATGTTATGGAGTCATGAACAGCATATGTGAAGGAACTGTGACCAGTCCATGGTAAAGAAAACTCGTATGATGTGAAATCTCAGAAATTGGTTACCATTACAGTACTTGTAGGTTAGTAGGCCTTCCAAAACTTCAAACTCCTCACAGTGATGTTAGGCGAGTGATGGTGTGTGATGGCACTTGCATGCCTCAAAGTTCAAGGTCTGCAATTTATATTATGGAGCCATAATGTACTGCAGCCTGAAAAATTGTTGCAAACTTGAAACAGTGACATTTTAGTCAAAACATTTCAAATATATCTTGCTGAATGGGGATGAGAAGAGAAGAGGGAATTACCACTGCTCGTATTCCTGTTACCATGGTTACTGTATCTCAGGTGACTGATGGAGGCCTGAGCGGTATTCTGTGCCATCAGAAAGTCCTTGCTAAAATGCTGCTTTAGTTGTGTGAAAGTGAGATTGTACAGAAGTGGGATTGTATAGGGGACTGTCATATTTCTGCTGTGTTTACGTCTTTTATGACACTTCAGTATTTTAAAAGAATAATTATAATATGTACATATTATTTCAACAATCACAGACATATATATGAAATAAAATTAGAATATGCTTCAAATATTCAGTGTGTGTCATGTTTTTGTGTGTTATTTGTATGTGTGTGTGACAGTGTGTAAACCTCTTTGATCTAACTGGGAGTAATGCCATCATTGCATCAGTTGAAAAATATCTAGTTAAGAGTTTCAAAAAAAGTCAGCACAGCAGAACTGAAGATGTACATCAACCTGTACATCTGTCACACTGAAAGAAAAAATAAACCAATGAAAATTTCCTTGTCTCAATCATCATTTTAAAATATCTTAGCTGTACAGTAGGTCTGGAGAGTTATCATAAAACCTGCATCAATTTTGTCATCTATTCAAGTTAAGCTTCTCTGCAGAACCTACTGTTATCATTTAATATCACTCTTCTGGGTAGTCGAGAGAGTCTATTGTGATGGTCTGTGAGGTCTGCCTTATTAAGAGGAAGGTGATGTTCACTCAAGTGAGGAGAGTTAACAATTGGAAGACTGCACCACAGGTGAGAATCACATGTAGGTTTGGCAACATTACCTAAATACTTCCATTAAGGTAAATAGCCCTCAGTCAAATCAACAATCACTAAACAGTCTAAAATCTTGATTATTTGGCTGAATGTTGGGATTTGCTCAGTATTACTATTTACACCAACACTCTAATGCTGGAGGATTTTAATAGACTGTTTAGTGGAGGTCAATTATAGCAAGGGCTGTTTCAGTACGGTTTCTTTGATTTGAGACACTCGGGGGCAAGAACAGATATGGCTGCCCAGTGACTATAGCAAACAAAGTATCACTCTGGATCTCTCAATCCTGGGTGCCTGGAGGCTCACTCCATAGAGCACATAGGATTTACACCACTTGGCAGATGTCATGCCAAGTCTAATTTATAATTATTCTGTACTTAAGGGGTATTTGGTGGGAGGGGTTGGTATAGCATTTATGTTCAGCCTTTAGGTTTATGTGATTCAACTGAAGAAACGATGGATTTGGAAGAAGGAACCATTGGCTTTATGGGATTAAAATTTCATGCGGCTTGCTATGGCAAATGCAAAAGCACTGTAGATCATTTTGAGATTGCAAAAATCATTGATTTACTCGATTTACTTGATAAGAAACAAAATCCAACCTAACACAGTTGAAATTTTGTAACCTGCCAACAAGTGAATTACATCAGTTTGACTCGTGGTTGATTCCAACCGCTCCTGTTAATTCATTACTCAGCTATAAAATTGTGACTTCTTATAGCCTTGGGTACAGAGTTTCAGAGGGTGGGGGGGGGGGGGGCAACCACAGGGGCCGTTACTATCCTGTCGAAAAAGGTGATAATCTTGGGGGAGTGCCAGCATTAGTTAATTGGCTAGGAACGCTCAGGAAATTGCACACTTTTTATTGTGGAGACATACTTTTTCACTTAAGTCCAATTTATGTCCCCTTGATCCCTACTACGTCAGTTATTCTTATGCATATGAGGCACACCTTCATTCTCTGTCTGCAGATAGTGTATGATGAAGGTGTTGTTCGAAATGACATATTTTAATGTTTTTTGTATCAACGATCTTACACCGGTAGGCCTTTGCAACAATGTCTCAGTGGCACCAGTGGGTACTACCCACCACCCCTCGATCTGTGATAAATCCTTCGCAAACTATTACAATTTTCATTGTGATTCTAATATGTATTTAAATTCACATTGACTGTAATCCATTGAAGTAATTACCCACACTTTCAAAACCATATTTTGAAAACTTTACAATTTTCTGAGCAACTCAAAATATTGATACATTTTGCACCTGGGTCCCCTTCTCTTGGGCACCCAGTGGCGTAGCTACAGCGGGCAGGTAGCTGTGAATAATGAAGAATTCGGAAATTTGCCATTTGTAAAACCAGTCTACTGTGTGGTTTTGACAACTCATGAAATTCCAAACTTCCAAATGCTATCCAATAAAAGCTTCACATTTGTTATTATTTGTTTTGAAAAAGCAAATTGCAATTTCTAAGCAGAAATGCTTGCTCATATCTTCAGTTTGGTCAACTTTTTTTAGTTCTAGAAGTGACAAAATCGGAAATTTGCTGACATCAGATCATCAAGTGACACCGGTAACTACACTGCTATTTATAGATTTTCTACAATAAATTCCAATTTTCTCCAATATAGGCTGTTACCTCAAAAAATTTTGTCCGAGAGCCTCATTTCATAGGATTGGATACGATCTTTGGTCACCACTCAAACTAATATTTGCCAATCATTAATCTGCCAATAGGAAATGTAGCTTCTTCAGTAATCTCTAAACTTCAAATTTCCTTTCAGGAAACCCAGAATCCAAACTTTTCTGCAAGCTCCATATTTTCAAATATTTGAAAACAGCAAAAATTTCAGCGCACTTGTCGCGCCGCAAACTACGTCCCTTAAGCACAGTGGGGTTCACACTTAAAAAATCATAAAATTTGGATGCTTTCCTGGACAGAAGAAATAATTTAGGCCACTTTGAAAATTGAATTGACACCCCTTGTTGGGCTTTAGAAAAAGTATACTGGCCTGAAGGCCGTGAGGTTGGTCAAGCATTGTCCTTCAGTTAACGTAATATATCTTCTTGTGGAAGCAGTTAAAGTTTTGGTTTTGTCAAATGCCCCTTTGCCAGAGGGTCGAGAGCACTTTATTGAATTTTCTGTATTTTAGTTTTGAATGAAATTCAAACTTCCTAGATTTGGAGAATGTCATATACATGTCATGGAAGATTTACAAATTTCAAAATTTTCTGCATTTATTGCAAAGAAAACCTAAATAACGATTGCTTCTATTCTACTTGCAACCCTGGAAATTTCCTTTTCGGTCTGTCTAAGGGGTCACAATTTTCTGGACCGTATTGTGAGTGAAAAGTTTTAATCTCTACTTACACAAATTTTCCAGCTGAGGGTTGCGACTTTTAAAAATTTTCTGCGGGTCCAACCGATGGGGTGGCTTGTAGTTTACACACATGATGACAAATTTCAGAAGGAAAATCCCCCCCCCCCATTAAAAAATAAACTCCCTTTGGACTTGACTTGAGTGGCTCCCTTAAAACATGAACAACACTGAGCCTTTGAGAAATGTGTGGAGTCTTTGCAAAATAGGGTTGGTGAGTTTTCACCGGGAAAATCAACTCTTTGCCCCCGACGCGTGATCCACATACGTCACTACAGCATGGTACCCCAAATCACGGTTTGGCACCAAACATAAGATTACTCCGATGTATTTAAGCATTATCTTGTAAGTGTAGAGCGAGGTCTACATTAACAGAAGGAATTCAAATGAGCTTGGAGGTCACATTCTCAGATCTGGGAGGTCCTTTTGGGAATTATTTCCTGGAGCCAATCTACAGCAGAGTTCCATTCAGAATATGACAAAAGAAAACAAGAGAGGAGATACATATGTACACATAACACTTTAAATTCTTTGGACGTTAATACACATCTTTTATTTAAAGTAAGAGAACAGATGCATTTTGGGACACTCAAAAAAAAAAAAAAAATAAACACCAAAAAAATTTACATATTGCCAATTACTCTACAAAATTTTTAAAAGGTCTTTCATACCCCTAGAATGATAACAGGCTCACCAGCAAATTCAAAGGTGCACATTTGGGGACTCCTGAAGTCTCCAATATACTGTGGAAGAAAACATGACACAAAAGCTGAAAGGGGCACCAGTGGGGGATCCTGTGGGGGAGGGGGATCCTACACCAATGGGGAAGGTTGCCCCTCTCCCATTTAAAAATGGTGTAATAACATCAGAGCATTAACACTGGTAAGTTTCAGTCCTCACCCAGGCAGTCTTGATTGGCTCCAAAGGGGGAGAGATTCTGCAGTAAAAATCTCAACTTTTTAAAGTTAAGTAAAAAACATCTACATTTTTCACTAAAGAATTCAAGATTTCCTCCAATAGAAGCTCCATGTATTTAAATATTTGATGATCACCTGCCACAAATTGTACATCCTCTTACCTTTTGCATCACTTTACCTTTGACAAGGTTTTAAATTGTTGGCTAACCCATCAGGGGGCTTGTCCCCTTCCATCAAATCCTGGCCCCAACCCAGCTACAAAGACTGATCCCTGTCGGAAAAACTATCTCATAGTCCCCTATACAAAAAAAAATTACCTGGGCATAGGTCCACTGTCTTTTGGTCATTGCACCATTTCCATCTACTGATACACTGTCCTAGTATTGCCACAAACACAAAATATTTCACATCTGTACAGTCCAAAAGAAGTTCTAAAATAAAAGTTGCATAAAATGTAGGTAAGTGTCTTCATCTGGCAAAAGGCTTCATTCTTAATATAAGTAAACTTCAATTAAATACTGCAGTTCTCCTCCCTGGCAAAGCAATGAAAACTGTTTCACTGTTCAAATAAGTTTGAGAAACAAAACTGGTTTCTGATATCAATGTTCTTTTACTCTTTCTGTTACTGTTACAACTTACTTATCTCTGCAGTTTGCAGTATTTACCTAAAAATTCGATTGAATATGAGATAAAACATATGAAGAAAAATGCTAATTCTATTTTGAAAATGGACCTTGTCTGAAGTACACATTAGGACATTTGTCTAGTTGACAAAGCTAAAATAAATTCAAAGGTGACATAAAAAATTTCAAGAAAAAGCTTTGTACTTTGAATTTTGAGCCACATTGCCCAGACTTTAGTACTATGATATAACCTAATATATAGTGAGATCTCTCAGTAACCCCTCTGCAAAAGATGTAAAATCACCACCCTAGGGGAGAGATGTCTTTCTGCACCTTTTGAATATTTGGCTTTGCAATGGGGCTATGATGCAATGCAACAAGGTGCTATCACTTAATGTTTTTAAGATCTGATCAGGTTTGACAGTTTGGTTATTTTGAGAAATCCTACAGATGTATCTGACCAGCAAAGTAATGGTCTGATTAAGTCAGCCATAACTGAGTCCTTCACATTAACCTTTCCAAGTCTTTGTTTAAATGTATCATGGATGATTGCACACCAAATACCTCTTGATCCTCTCAATTTCCCTGAATTATGAGGGTTAAGCATTGCATGAAGAAAATAAATTTATGACAATTTTAGGCTGAGGGACCTCACTTATGGCTGCCTTCATCAGCTGCTCAGATTTGTCAATAGAAGATACAGGTTGCTGTCTCACTTTGCTTAAACATATCAACCACTTTTGTCAGGATGGACAAAAACCCCATTACATGCCAAATTTTAACCAGGTTATCTTATAAATTATGCTCAAAATGAACCAACACCTTAAAGAAGAGGTTTTGCCTTTCCAGGACTTATCAGTGGAAATCAAAAGACCATCAACCCAATCCCCCCTCACTACTCCCCTTTAATACCCCCTTAACCAACTCCCTGACCCAAATATCATTACTGTACAGCAATTAATGATACAGCCCTGGGATAAAATGGAACTAACGAATGCCCTCTTAAAAATCTTTTGCTTCTCCTAACTGACTTTTACACATCTGTATTTATTCAACATACAACTAATTAACATTTTTACATTCCAGAGTAAATACACAACATCGATATCTACAAAATACAAAAGGGAGAACAGGAAAGCCCCAAACAAATTATTTTAGTACTTTTTTCAAGCACCAAATCATTGCACACAAAAAGCAGTTTAAAAAACAAAACCTTGCACAATTAGACATTTTATTACAGATACAAATATATAAACTCCTTCGTAATTCTGAGAGTATTTTACACTACACATGCCCTCTCCATCACAAAATGCATTATTTTCACTCAGTGATCCTGTCAGAACAACTTTTCAACAAAACATTCCATATAAAAAAAAATTTTCTCCCATGGTTTAATATTTCCTTATTTATTATTTATGCTGCTAATTTTATCAAATAACTTTGTTTTATTGTTTTCTTACATTACAGCACCTTACTCAAGCACTATAAATGTAGTATTTATAATACAGTAAATAAAATCCTCCTTTTAATAAGTCTCCTCTGCAGCTTCTAATAAACAAACCAGTGAGCCACAACTGGCCAGCCTGATTTAAACCAATTGGTCAGAAACTGAGCTGTAAAACTTCATCTTGCTCTTTCATACTCTAATTAACAGGTTAATTCAGACCACACTGGGATATAATTATAGTTATAATTATAGTTTACTTCAAAATTTTCCTTTATGCATAGTACCTTTTCACTTTAGGATAATCCTTTTCTTAAAACCCATACATGATTACAACTTGAGGTAATCACCTAGTAAATGCCTGAAGGGAAGAAAAAAATCAGTCTGTCTCCTCACAAAATCCCCATCCCCTCCAACTTGAAACTGTGTAAAGAGTTATTATCAATGACTACTGTTCAGTGTACAGTAAATCCTGCACAGATCAGATGCCACAAAACATTATGAGGTTCCCTTTGTATGGCTTACAAACCTACCTATGCACAGCATTCTATACAACTACACCAAGGTATCATTCAGATGGCACTCCCCAAATGACATTTAAGTAACTGCTGAACTAATCAAATCCCTAAATGCTTCCCACAAATCTCTATTATTATACTGAACTACTTCTGTACAACAGTGATAAACAGAAATAGTATACAGTATGAATTTATGAATTTGTAAACAACATCCTTCTGGATATAAAAGGACATTGAATGTGTGTGTGGGTGTTGGTTTGTTGAGATGGTGTATGAAGGATACACACAGGACAAATTTGTTGGGAACTGGGGGTATGCCCCAAAATGGGGATATCCTCATTTCTAGAATATCCAAAATAATGCACCATAAACATGTACATGTGTGTTGGGGGGGGGGGGGTGATTTCAGTAGGGAGGGAATCAGATTAGATGCTTCTTCCAAAGTGTCAAGTTGGGATGAAACCATTTTTACCAGCCCTGTAATGGGTTAAAGCAACCACTCATAACATGAATTCTGTATGCCCCAGGAGCTAATTCCAGAGTAGCTAGCTTTTCTAAATCATGGGACAATAACCTTTGAAAGTTAGTAATTTGATGCATGCAGTAAAAACTCTTTGGTTTGGCTTAAATTTAACATATCTATCTTTTGTACCAGCATCTAGTTTCTGTAGTTGACAACCACCTTCCCTCAAAGCTTTAGGAGACAGTTTTCAAAATATGGGTTGGTCTGAGTGGCATTCATTCAGTCTCTTTCATACTGCAAATAAAGGTGTCATCATTTCAAGACACCATCCATTTATGTTTCAGGTTGGTTTGGTCCCTCAAAACTTTAAAAGATTCCTGAACTTAAATAAACTAGTTACAATACTCCAAAAATTAATGGTACAATCCAATTACAATAAAGACTTCATTTATGACAGTGTATAAGGCAAGAACATGCAACACTCAAGAAAGAGAGAAAACAAGAAAACATTAGAATGCAGGCTGGATTATAAGAACACATGCCCTGGTGCTAATGGTATAATCATTTCAAAGTTGTTGACATTGCAGTCTCTGATTGGCTATGACTGTGAATCGTGCGGAATTTGATCTTTTACACTGTTAAAATGGAGTATTTTGCGTATTTGCTCATTTCGTAGTTCAGATTCCTGGGCTCCATCCTGAGGGTAAGAAGAACAAGGTATTATGGGAATGGTGTATACAAAACGATTGATGTTGAGCAGAATCTGCAATGCTGCTTGACGGCAATGTTTTCATAACATGCTCTCAAAATAGAACATCCATGCATGCTCATAGATGAAGATATGAAAGACATTCTTGTGACAAATAGACTTTCACTTGCTTCCAAGTTTGTGAAAAGTTCTGCAAAACCAAACTATGAAACTGCTGGTCTGAGGGCTGTGAAGTTATTCGGCTAAGTGTTGTCTTTTAGTGGACATAGCTTCCTTGGAGATGCAACATACTCCTGCTAAACCCTTAGTCAAAATTGGCCCTGTCTTAGGCTACTGCAAAGTTACAACCTTGTTCAGGGGGGACAAAATCTTTCTTTAAGGCCCTTGTAAGGTGCTATTTATGAAGGTTCAAACACTGCTGCAAAAGTGTCTTCATAAAGAAACTAAAATATTGACAATTTTTAAATTTTTAATGGGAATGAAAAGGGGAATTTTAACCATCTTCTTCTGGAAAGGGAGGGACAAATCCCCTTTTCCCTCCTCTGGCAGAAACCCTGCTTCTTTAATGACTCTTGTCTTCTTCACATCAATATCCCTAATTCATTTATACTTTGTAGTATCCTCAACTTCTGGTGGTACATTACAATCATGTGAAAATGCATTATCCAGACATAAACTCATGATAATGGATAACTACACTCATTCTAGGCTACTCCAACTTTATGGGACATACAAGCATTTTTTTGCGTGTATGTTCCTACTTTCTGCCTGTGAACTTCAATTATTGTTTTGCATGTATGAACAAGGTTAAACAACTTCTGTGCTGCAACAGGATAATACACTTTCGGGGTTCACGATATCACTGGATGCACTCAGGCTGTACATCAATGAATCACTTGCTTAAACCATCTGACTGTGCATTAAAACAGGATAATGCACTTTCAGTGTTAACGCTATCACTGGATGCACTCAGGCTGTACATCAATGAATCACTTGCTTTTGACAATCTGACTGTCCATTAGAACAGGATAATACACTTTCAGGGTTAACGCTATCACTGGATGCACTCAGGCTGTACATCAATGAATCACTTGCTTTAACAATCTGACTGAGCATATGAACAGGATAATGCACTTGCAAGGTTAACACTATCAATGGATGCACTCAGGCTGTACATCAATGCATCACTTGCTTTAACAATCTGACTGAGCATATGAACAGGATAATGCACTTTCAAGGTTAACACTATCAATGGATGCACTCAGGCTGTACATCAATGCATCACTTGCTTTAACAATCTGACTGAGCATATGAACAGGATAATGCACTTTCAAGGTTAACACTATCAATGGATGCACTCAGACTGTAAATCGATGAATCAATTAACCATCTGACTGAGCATTATCCTGTGCAATAAGGATGGTTCATTTTTGTTTGAAGGGACCATCACAATTTGACAGAGAATGTTAACCTTTTCCTTTTTGTCCCAGAACCTTGTTTTCCCTCTCTAAAGTGATTGTTTACCAGAATCTAGAAACATTGAAAGACTAGACAGCCTTCACTACACTGTAACCATTCTCAATGTTACACCGTGATCACAGATCATATTTTTTAGTTTTAAGTCAATGTGAAAATGTGGTGCAGGATTGGAGTGGCACAAAAATTTTTGAAAACAAACTCTGATTGCCGCTTTACCTCAAAAAGGAAGTAAGGTTGTAAATGAATTCACATAAGTGGTGCACATGGTCATGATGAAGGAAGCCAGGGTGATGTGATGAAGAAGTGCTAAAAGAGATATGTAAATTCCTGGTGCCTGAATCAGAAATGGGTTCACCTGGACCAAACCAATGACTGACTTTCATGGGTCAATGGAAGTGTACGGATATTCGTATGGCAAAAGGGATGATGGCACCAGCATTAGAGGTTGCTTCCACCATCACCCATCACTTCCTAATCCCACCACTGCTCCCAACTTGGATCACTAACCTTCCATAAAATGATAACACCATCACTGCTGCACGATACCATGGTATTGTCATCGAATGCTAGAATCTTCTGAACAGCACCAGAGTGGGACATACACTCCCCTAGCAAAACTGGTGACAGTACCTTATATTTGTCTTCTTTTCGTAATAACCTCTTCTTCTCTTTTGAACTGACACTGTAAAAATAAACAAAACCAAAAAATTTGTGTAATTTTAGGACAGCAGTACATATAACAAACATTGTACTGTATTAATCTTAGTTCTCTTTCACCTACCATTAAAAGCAGTTATTCATCACACCAGACAGTAGTAATTCTTCCCACCTACTGACTTTAAGCCCCTCCCACAGCTGTCAAAAATTCATCCTATTCCAAATACAGTCCTAGTTTATTGCATCAGGGCGCATCCTTGGCTTAGAGTTAGAGTTAGATAGAGTTTAACTGCCCAGTTTCCAACCCCTTTGGTTCAAGTCGAGCCGGTCATGGCCTTTCTTCCAGTTGTGGCTCACTGGATTGTTTTCCCTACTCCATTGCTTATGCGGAGCATCACGCACAACGGCAGTAGGTTCCTTTTTTAGAGTCTTCGGTATGACCCGACCTGGGAAGCGAACCCGGGTCTTCCACGTGAGAAACGGATGCTCTTACCGTTAGACCAAACATGCGGTCCGCATCCTTGGGAGCATACAATACCCTTATGTGTAATAAGGGCACTTTCAGTGAATGCTGTGTTATATCAGTAAAGGTACTCTTCCTTTTTTTTTTTATTTGGTGTCAATCAAAGAGACGTCCAAGAAAAATATTTTGGCAGACTCTCAGTGAAATTGTTGTTTGGGGTGATGAATGATAGCATATAAGCATTTTTATTGACCGAACCCAACTCACTTTTTGTTCAAAATACCACAGTAGCATCTTAACTTTTGCTAAACAGTTAACTTTAATATACTGTTCCACATTGTTTTGTCTCTCTGTTTGACCACTTTGCTGTGTTATCTACAACTCATTGATAAGCATAAGTCATTAACCAATCAAAAGACTTTTATGTGTCTATCTCTAAGCACAAGACTGAAGTAACTCCAATGAAAAGACTGTTTTAAAACTTTTGAGACTCTTTATGTATTGATGGTGTATTATTTGAACTGATCTACATAAAAACAAACATGCATGCATACATTCCGCTCACATGGAAGGCCCAGGTCGATTCCCAGGTCAAGTCATACCAAAGACTCTAAAAATGGAACCTTCTGCCATTGTGTGTGATGCTCCACATAAGCAATGGAGTAGGGAAAACAAGCCAGTGAGCCACAACTGGAAAAAAGGTCGTGGCCAGCTCGACTTGAACCAATAGGTTGGAAAATGGGCAGCAAAACTCCATCTAACTAGCTAACTAACTAATATTTGGACCTTTTACATATAGTATGAAGTGGAAAAGAAACCAATATGGGAACCGTTCCTGAAAAATATGTGCATTTTATACTTTTTTATTTCACTTTGAAAATACACAATTGCATTTCTAGAAAAGAGTTAAATCCAACAAACAGCCACAGTAACATATTTTAATTACCTCCTACCCAACAGCCTCTCAAGTGAGCTCTCAGAAATTTCTTTGTGCAGAAGTGTACTGCCTTCTGTAGGCTGTTCCATGCTTCCCACTGCTCCCCATAACCTGATAGAACCATCTTCTGAACAAGAAGCAAGAAACATGCTGAAACAAAAGAAGATTCCAATAATGGTATATTTTATTCATAAAGATGACAAAGGGACCAAAAATACAACTAGGGTGTCCACTTGGAAGATGAGCAATGCAAGGTCAAAGAAGTCAAAGTTTTCTCAACAGTACCTCATGAAAAGCTGAAATTCTTCCATATATAATCTTAAAATTTGCAATATCATCGAAAAGTTTTGTGAGATAAGTACATCCCATTGGCTAATGCAAACACTGCTGCAGAATTTAAAGGGGCTCATTGAGTTGATTTTGTGGCCTCCTAATTTGTAACAGTTTTGTGCATAGTTTGAAAAAGTGTCTGGTCACAAATTTTTGAGAACCCAATTGAGCATTATGTACTCACTCATAAAATAATCATTTTTAAGTAGGATATGGGGATTGTCTTAGTTTGACCATTTGTCACTGGCATATCAAAAAAACATAACAGGTCTGAAAAAATTTGTTGAATTTTATAAACCAATTTAATGAGCTGCTTTAAGTAGAAATGTAATCTGAAGAACATTATTTCATGTACAATAGTACTTGATACACATTCAGAAACAGAATTTCGGCTATGATAAGAATAGGGCTTTGAGTCTGGAGGCCACCCTGAAACTTTTTTTGATAACCATTTTAGTTTAACACCTAAGACCATAAACAATTCAGACTTTTTCTGGGCTTTCTAGACAGCATGATCGAGGGCCTTGAGACTTTCCCTGTCTCTCGCACTGGGTGTGAGTTCACTTCAATGACATGACACAGAGGAGTATTCCCTCAGTAAATACTTACCCATTGTAAACTAAACATAAATATAATATCTTTGAATGATGAGCATTTTCTCTCCGCCAAATGCAGTCACCACTCAAATTATACAGTGCCAGGCCCCTTCCTACAGCAGCAAATAAAAATTTCTGAGGACAGAAAAAAACTCATAAGATTAGTCATGTGTGACATAATGACATGCAGACTCAATACTCAATACTCAAGACTCAAAACTAACATTAATTCTGTTGTTTACTTCACTTTTCGGAGCAAACTAATAAGAATAGCAACAACAACAATAACAATAATAATAATAATAATAGAAATAATAACAAACGAAATTACAGAGCACTACAATCTACAGAGTATTCAATAGCGCTGTACAACCCTGAGCAACAGATTATTTGCATAAGATGAAAACAAATTCAGCCCCCATTCAGAAAAGGTCAAGCTTTAAAAAGGAACATTTTGAAAACAGTTAAAGATATTTAAAAATTTTTCCAATGAAATTTTTTATTACAGGATCTTTTTCTGAGCAATACAGATGCTTAATGTACATGGACATTGTCATGACATTGAACAAAAATGTTTTAAACAGTGGATTCTGTCCAGAATTTTCATGAAGAAAAGAGTCAAAATAAAAGAGACCAAGGAAAAAATTTGGACAAAATTTTGGTACACATGTGAAACTAGTACATTTGCATCATAGTGTGACTCCATAGGGGTGAACTCTCTGACCAGGCCTTGAGCTTTGAGGAAAGCAAGAAGGTGTGTGACTGCTCATTATCATTCAAACAAATCACGGTATCACTGTGGGAAAAGCCATTTTTGGAACACCTAGACAGAGAATACCAAATCAGGTAAATGTACCCAAAGCTATAACAAGTCACTCAATTTTAAATTTGAGTTAACTCATTTACTACTTTTAAGGAGAAGCAAGTGTCTGGAGTCATTGTACTAGATCTATGAGAAAATTTTTAAAGCAATTCATTCAGTCACTTCCCTTTTGAAAAGCAGTGACTCAAGTTGTGATTCTTTACAACTCTGAATTTTCAAAAGTTTGATAAAACAGCACACATACCATGCACCTGAATCATGGCAATTTGCAGCACATCTGGAAAATCTTGAAGGCAGTTATTCATCAGCCCAGATAGTTCTGTTCTCCCAGCGCTAACTTCCAGCCCCTTCCACGGTTGTCTTAAACTCATCCTTATCCAGACACAACCATAGGCTAATGCTTCAAGGCATATCCTGGTGACCATACTTAAGGCACTAATGTGTTATCAGAACATTCTCGGAGCATGCTGTCTAATATGAACTACTTTTGTAGTTTTTAAATTTGATGTCAATGAAAGAGGTCTTTATCTGTACACTTGAGGTAAATTTGTAGCTTGGGGTGAGGAATGTGACTGCCTTAAAAATTCAAAGCCTGTCTCAACCTTACCTGATCAATACTTAGTGTATGATGAACACAGTATGGGTAAATATGATTTACAAGGTAATCCTTCTGATGATTGAGCTGTGTGGACATTGTCAAGGTAGCGCTATTCCAGATTATAATGGTGCCATCCAAAGATGAGGATACAAAATGTGAACCTGTGGCAAAAACACATTTATGTGATTATTGTGCTAACCTAAACAGGACAATGAAAGTAAAAGAGGCAAGATCTTTTTCACAGTTATTAGGCTATTACTGTTTATCCATTTTGTGTTTGTTTGTCATTTGTTCCTTTTTATCATTTCATATTTTCCTATATGTTTTATTTGTTTCATATTTTATGTAGTTTTGTTGTTTTATGTTCTGATACCCAAAGAAATCAATCAATCAAAACAATCAGAGACACTCAAGCACACAAAAACTGCTACATCCTGATTTTTCTGCAAGTATAATCTGCTTGCATCTTCAAATATTTATGTCAGTCACATTTTATTTGCTGAGGTATATAGCAGATTGCTTTGTTTCTACTTCTTTGAACTTAAGCTCGTGTTTCACTGAAAAATTTATCATTTTAATTCAGGTGCTATATACAGACTTCCTTCACATGGACAGAAGATAACACAACAAACAGTGAGCCAGTGTGGCCAATGAGCCACAACTGGAAAAAAAGGCTGTGGGCTTGCTCCACTTGAACCAGTATGTTGGAAACTGGGTCATAAACTCTAACTACATAGCCAATACAGTTAGCACCATTTGAACAAATTTAACCCTTTACCGTTGTGCTCCAATGGGGGCATATTTGCACGCCTTGGGAGTGGGCGGAAAAGCGGACTTAGCACGCCCGCATCAGCCTCAGTAGGTTATTGACCCCGTGACCTTAAACTATTGTCTCTCTCGTTGTTGTGGCTGAATTTTCGGGTAGCTACTCGCAGTTTCAAGCTCTGCGTGAAACAGTAAAGATGGGTAACAGCCGCGCCTTCTGCATGGGTCCAAAAGGACCCAAACAATGGTAAAGGGTTAAGCTTTTTTTCCCATCCATAATTTATTTCAACTTTTGCTCATTGTGCATTTAAAGGATTACTATTATACAAAACAAAAATCTTCCGTTATCTTAAACATAAAAAGAAAATTTTTCAGCACATACTTTCTACAGAACAAATTTAAGTTTAACAAAATGGCTGCAAGACCTCTGTGATTTTCATAATTTTACAATGAAAACACAAACATAACTTGAAGAACAGTACCACTTTTTTCCTAAAAACCCCCTGGTTTGGATATATATCTTATTTCTTTTTGTTGAATTTGACCTTAATTTAAGAGCTTGAGCAAGACTGTGGGTGTCCCACACAAATATCTCCATACTATACTGTGATTCACTGTTTTTTCCAAGCACAACATCTAATATGCAAGTAAGGTTTCCCTTTTTAATTCCAAATTTGAAATAGTAAAGGGTGGCCATTTGTTCTCAAAGTAAAGGAGTTAGACATTACCCCATTTTTCTCAAAATTATAGGTGGAAAATCAATTGGAAAATTTCTCAAGTACTAGTGGGGACACATATCAACCACCTCCACAACCCACCTGAGCCACAGTCCCTGGGGTAATGGTCATCATTCCATTACTCTTAAACTTTTACTACTAGTTTCAACTCACCAGACAGGGTTTCCAAACTTAGAATCATTTCTCTGTGATTAAGTGCCACCCAGGCCACAGTCCGTGGGGTAATGGTCATCATTTCACTACTCTTTGACTTTTTCTACTATTTTTAACTCACCAGACAGGGTTTCCAAACTTAAAATCATTTCTCTGTGATTAGGTGCCAGCTTCTTAATTTTCTCCAACTCTTGTAATATTTCTGGTGACGTTGGTACCTTAAACACTTCTAAGGTATTGGCTGCAGCCACTACAATCCTTCCCTGTGGTATGGCAAGCACATGGCTAATATCTGCACTCATAAAAGAGTAAAAACTGTTGGTGTTAAAGAAAGCAGTAAACTAAACTTCTCTGAAGTATCACTAAACATTGTTGTAGACCTGATCCTCTCACCCAAAACTTCAATTATTGTAGTAATCCACATCAATTTGCAATTGGCACATACCTTTGATTGACAGCAAGTTCAATAAATGCAAAGTACCAAAGCTCGTTTTGCACAGCATGTACTGTTTTGATTACATACTGAATCTGGATCTTGTATATTCACCCTGAACCAATAAACTGAGATCTGGATGAGGATAAACTTTTTGACTGTTGTAGGCGAGACTTAAGTAGGAGATATGGGACTGTTTAGGGTGAGTGGATTAACTCTTTAAAGTGTACTTCAAGTCAAAAATTGAAAATATATTCAAGTTAAACAGCAAGAAAAACTAATTCTAACAGTCTAGCTCCCATCTTCATATGATATTCTTAAGCTGGGGTATATAATGTTGAAGTTTATGCACTCAAGTTCATCTGGTACATAGCACAATAATTTCTGATGTCATTGTCGTACTACTGAAATTACAATCTTTCTATTTCTTTGCTTTTCTGAAAGTTACTGCACCTTGAGCCTAGATGTGAGACCACTCTCACTCTTATGGGGTGATGTAATTATAATTAATCCTCTTTGCGCAACATGCTATTCAAGCAAACAGGAAGCGTTCAAGGTGGTAAAAACAGTTTTAGTTTAAAGGAAAGCAAAGCAGGAAATGTGAGTTGTAGAACAAGAAAGTCACAAATTACTGCACTATGGACTAATTTATTTCAAGTGAAAAAATTTGATCGTTTTATATCTCAGCTCAAGAATGTCCTATGAAGAAAGTTGTACTGTTAGAATTCACTTCTCATGCCGTTTGATATATTTTCCCAATTCGGCACTTAGGGAGAAAGTTGTTGTTAAAAAGTCGACCTTAGGGGGAAAAAAATTTTGGGGCGAAATATTAGTTTCGCCTTAACGTTTCCACACACTTTTTTTCTCTAGGAGTACGTAAATGGACAAGGGTGCCCTCCTAGATTTACAAACTGGATACAATTACTTCAAAGTTGTCAAATTTATGGACACCAAGCTGTTCACACAGACAGATGGCTGGCCATTGAAATAATGTTAGTAATATGTTTAGAGGTTAGGGCGAAATCTTTTTTATTTTAATTTTTTTGCCTTATGTACAAGCAGATATATCAATTTCCCCTTAAGGTGGGAATTAGCCTGTTATATAAATATATATATATATTCAAATTTTTTGACTTAGGGTACAATTAAAAACGTAAAACCAATCAAGATTTTATATATCCGCACATTTTGGTCAATAAAATAGCTACATTCAGATTTATTCTGTTGGCTTTTTGAACAAAAATAAAAATTTCCTTTATTTCATAGTAATTTTGACTTTTTTCATTTACATGTCTTTAAAGTAATATTACCAACATTGCATACTTGCCACGACTTGCCACCACTGCAATCTCAAAAAAAAAAAAAAAAAACAAAGAGCAGATTATCCAGTACACATGGCAAGCACACAAGCCCTAACGTCAAGGGGGCTCAATGGTCCATACTGCAAGGTGAAATTCCATGTTTCCCTCATTGTACTTCTTTAAACATTCATAATATAAAAGCACTTTGCTTGCAAAGACTGAAAACTTTTTGTCCAGCTGTTGCTTTAAGAATCTCCTAATCATTTTCAGTGTAAGAGCATTTGCATAATACATGAAGTCACAAAAAAAAAAAGATTGCTCTGATTTTTATGGGTTTAAAGCTCAGAAAACATGTTCCATGCATGATACAATGTACCTTCTCCATTTAAGATGACGGTATGCAGCAAGTCCCCTTCTAGGTTCCATAAATGCAAGTCTGTTCCCCCAGCACAGAAAAGATTTTCAATGCAGGAATCACACAATACCTGTAAATCAACAAAAGAGAAGAAATGAGTAAAGTCCAGATCAAAATCATATGACAAAGATTGAGGACTTTTAAAATAGTGATATGTACGTATGGGTAGCACAAAAAGTGCCGTCAGCAGAGCTAGCCTTAATGAATATGCATTTACTGATCGACTAGTATTTTTTCAGCCAATTGCAACAAGCAGCTGCGCTGAAGAACCTCAATACTTTTTCTATGACCAATGGTATTCATGAAGCAGTGGAATGATGTGTTTAAGTTTTTCATGATACAACAGAAAAGAGCAAACATCCTTTTGGTGATCAGGTACAGTATCATGCATAAAAATGAAAAGGAAACAAACTTCCCATATCACTTACAGTGCAGGTTGGTCAAGCTATTGAAGTGCACTGTGGTCATTCAAATATTTATAGCAAAGATTTATAATATCCTGTTACTGTACATTTTATGCTAAAAAATTGAAATGGTTATCAAATGTTGAAACAAAAAGTTCAATAATAAAACTGTTATACTAAATAAATAATCATTGTAAAGCATATTGAAACTACAAAGCACGAGCAGTTATCCCGCTAGATGGAAATCAGTCCTATAAAAAAATGTTTCTAACCATGCAGTTTCAACAAAACTAGTTGTCCCTGCTACAACTTCTGTCCTACTAAGTTTTCCTAACATCAACCTCCTATCTCTTATTATCTCATTGAAATTTGTTGGTGAAAAGCACAACTTTTGAAGGTTGAGAGCTACTGAAATATATAATGTTAAGAAACTCAATCAACTGTAAATGAACTTCTCCATCACAAGACAATGGTTGGGCAAACATCTTGGTCAGACCAGACAAGATCATCTTAACAGACATTAAATGTTTTCTTTTTAACAGAGGCTTGAAGTCAAAGCCAAATAGCTTTGGAATAAATTTATACACACAATTGTTTTACTGCCAAAAAAATGCGTATAAACAATGGGCTAAAAATGACACTTCTTTTGCACAACTTTTTGACCACTTTTCAGAGAAAAAAATAAATAAATTTTCAACCTATCAGATTATAAAGTTAAAAGTATTGACTGCACCAATAACTATACACTACAATGGTATGCTTTACAAGATATTGATAAAAAGGTATCTGAATACATGTTTATGTACTGAGATAAAAATAAGCACAGAAGAAAATTCCAGCTGAAACCTGTTGAAAACAGGTTTTAACAGGTATAATAGGTACTGTAATTAGAAACAAAGTCAACAGGTACTGTACTGACAAGATTTCAACAAGTACCAATAAGGAACCTGTTAGCTCTTTAGTGTTACCTGCATGTTGATGCATGTTGACTTTCATCACTCCAACAGCAACAGGTAATTGGAACATTACTTGTTCATACCTGTTCAAACCTCTTGGAATTTCAACAGGTCTCAAAAGGAATTTTCTCCTACTGTAGGAGGTCTTGAATTTTGAGGCATGCCAGTGTGATCATACCTCACCTCAATTCACTGTTACAGTAAGAGTGCGCAGTAAGAGTGTGACTTTTGCACACTTTCATGAAGGATGTTAGCTGATATAAATCTATTGAGCTTAAATAACACAGAACACCTACAGTACCACACTTCTTACTTTCCTAAGGAGTGTGATTTGTAGCACACCTGTAACTTATAAAACTGAAAAAAATGATGAAAATGGGTTGAACATATAGCAGCTTTGTTTTATTAAAAGAAGGGTCTAAGGTCAAATCAAGTTTTGATAGGTCAAAGGGTTACTCATTCAAAGCATTTTGGTGAAATTTGAATTGAAATCTGATGTGTGGTTCTCGAGATATGAGCAAGTAAAGTTGTTACATTTTCAACAAGGAGTGAACTTGAAGCAAGCACATGTGACATCACATTCCAACATTAAAGGACAGTCTTCTGCTTTTCTCTATAAACTTTACATCCTATTTTCTCCTCAACAGTCCCATATTATCAAAATAAGATTGCATAAGTGGCATGAGAACTTTTCAAATTTTGTAATCCCCATGGGAGATCTTTTTCCTATTGATCTCAAAGTCAGCACAACAGACTAAAAAAAATTAAGGGAAACAAAGCATTCCTTGCTAATGTGAGGAAGTGGAATGTATAATCTCTGCTGCCCTTAAACTCACTTTTTGGAACACAAATCTAGAAACTTCATTTGCTGATATCTCAAGAAAACATTGTCCAATTTGAATGAAAATTTCACCACACTGAATAGGTTTAGTTCTCCTTTCACATGTGAAAATAAAATCTTTTGCTTAAACTTCCCCTTTAAGGAAACCTATGAAGAAGGTCAACTGAAGTCTAAATTGTCACCACTCCCATAACACCAATGACAGTTGAAGGGTATGTTAGCTTCACTGTTGAGCTGTTAATGTATTTCTTATTTATAATTCTAACCATAATGCCATCACAGAATATCATTAAAACTCACATTCAAGGTAAATGGTCTTATTAAACTAATCCACAGCGTGCAAGATTAATCAGTGTTGGCCTTGTACAGCATGCAATAATGTCATCAAATACTGAGTCAAAATAGTGCACATGACTCATATAGACTTGCAGGCTGCAGCATACCAATACAGCAGCTGATCAAGTAAGATGTTAAGTACAGTAATTAACCATGGTATGTGTAGTAACTGAAACATGCCTCTTTGTATGCAAGATCCCCCCCCCCCCCCAATCACTTGCAAACTACTTTCAAATCACTGTGCTGTATGTGGAGTGCATAGAGTAAGTCAGAATATTAATGGCTACAATACAGCAATGCTTACTTACGCCCAGGTCACACTACAGCGATATCTGATCAGATTACTATTCCATTGTTGTAAGTTTTAGTTAAAATCTCCTCTATCAATTGTGGGAAAGAGACAAAAGTTTGCCATCCTGTGTAAACATATGACCGGTATGAGAGGACCACGGAAATGAAATATAAACTACTTATTTCATGATGCAACATTGAAAAATAGCTTTTATCGGACTACGCATATGTGATAAAAGCTGTCTGTGGATGTGATGTCATGGAATAATTGGTATAACTTAGAATTTTGTAGTCCTGTGATACAATGCATACCTTCACTGGTTGGCAAATTTTTGGTTCTTTTTGACCAAAGATGGCGAAGATATTTATTAAAACTCACAAAAACTGGAGCAAAATTCGATCCGATACTGCTGTAGTGTGACCTGGCCTTTACACTGTAAAATTTATCTCACTGAGGTGGAATCCTAAATTTCCCAACCTGAAAGATTATTCCTGAAATTTTCAAGAACAAATTCTGTCATATTAAATACATACACTACCATAGCTTCATCACAACTGAATACAAAGCATCTTAACTAAAAGACAGTCACAGGTATTACAAGAATATGGAAAAAAAGAAGTACTGTAATACTTTGAATTGAATAGAAATATTAGTAATATTTCTATTCAATTCAAAGTATTACAGTACTACTTCAAAATCCTCACTTGCCATTTTATTTTTTCCTGAAAATTTTCCAAATAATGAAATTTCAAGAATATTATTTCATTACAATTTTTTGGTTGGGAAATGTACAGTAGCAAGACTGGGGTAGAGATTACACTACATTTTTACTAAGGTATCAGATCACTTACACGGTTGCAACTGACTGCATGGTCAAGTGGTTACTGCATCAGACTTGCAGTCAGGAGGTTGGGAGTTCGAGTCCTGGTGGAGTCATACCTAAGACTTTAAAAACAGAACATACTACCGTTGTGCTTGGTGCCCAGCATAAGCAATGGAGTAAGGAAAACAAGCAAGTGAGCCACAACTGGAAAAAAGGCCATGGCCAGCTCAACTGAATCAATTCGTTGGAAACTGGGCCATAACAGTCCACTTAACCTAACCTAACATCCACATTTGCAAGTGAATGTACATGAACTACTGCATGAGTATACTGCATCAAGCATGGTCCTCACCTTTACGTAGGCAAAGTGGTCCTTCAGTACCTTCATGCATTCCCCTGTATCTAAACTCCACACCCTGATGGTTTTGTCAAGTGATCCAGTCAGCAGAACCTGTTCTTTCAGCGGATATGCTCTGTCTTCATCATGTTGGACGGACATCATAGTGGCAGAACATACTACAGGGCCAGTGTGTCCTGTTAGAACGCATAGTGGGGTACTGGAGTTTGTACTCCAAACAATAGCTGTGTGGTCATCGCTTACTGATAAGAACCTTGAGAAAGGAGAAACACAATACCAGCAGTAACTTATTAAAAGCACAGGAAAATAGTATTGTAGACAGTCACAGGAGAAGGGCGGGAGGGGGGGGGGAGAATATGGGGGAATTTGTTTCCCACTTTTTAGAAGGAGGGTAACATCTTACTCCCCTTCTTTTCCATAAAGATAAAAAAATGTCATTATCCTTGTTTTTTAAGAAGGAGATGCCTTTGTAGCATTGCTTGAACTTACATAAAGAGCCTGTAAAACCCTCAGGTTGCACTGTGTAGGGGTCTTGAGACTTGAAGTGAGTTCTTGGCCCCTGAAACCCCATGTAACTATGGCCAAGGATACCATCAATTTTCACTTAAGGTTTGACAGTAAATAAATCTCCACCCCCTTTTTTGAGATTCTGGTAGAAATCAAGCTATTACCTGATTTTATTAGTTCTTAACTGTACTGCACTTGACTCAAGTATTTTCCACCAGAGTAACAGCAGAATAATAACACTGGATACAAGATGATAGGCTCTCTATAATCCAGCCTCTCTTTGTTCACAACCTGATTGGATTGCAAATTTTCTTGAGTTTCAGAAATGAGGTGTTGGTGGGTAGCAACTTATCCCCAGAGACTCCAGGGCACTGCCTCAGGTCATGGTTTCCTATTACTCTTATTATACATAAATGATGCACCCTGAAGTACCCTCAAGTAAGACTTTTTGCTGATGATTTTGTGTAATATACAGACAAAGAAGGAACTACTTAGACCAGGTTCAAATCTAAAATGACCTAAATACTGTACCCTTTAAGTGGCAGAATAATTGACAAATGCACTTGAATACCAAGAAGTGTTTTTTTGATGATGATCACACATTCAAAGAATCCTAAACCTTTTAATATTTTAGGTAATGACACCCTTGAATCCACAGACTGTGAAACTAACCTGGGAGTTGACATCTCTTACACCTTTTTCTGGATTAAGTTTATTGACCATATCACTTCATACACCCGCAAATAGGTCTCTAGCCTTAATTTTTAGGAATTTTCACTCCTGCCCCAGGAGTATTCAAACCAATGCTCCTTTCACAATAGTTAGGCCTACAGTATATTAGCCTATTCATCACCCCAGGGATCCTTACATCATCTCTCTATCCCATCCAATAAAGATCATCAAATTCAAGGGCTGTTTACGTTTATTTTAATATATAATGACCACTCCCCCCCACCCCCCCCCCCCCCCCATAGCACAGTAGTATGACTGGAATGTTGGAAGACTGTGAGTGAGATGGTCTTGAAAGCACCAATCCTCACACCCCAAACTACAATTTTGATATGGGGGTACCAAAATTCTCAATTAGCTTAGCTCTTTGATTGGCAGCTAATTCAAGCAAAGCAGAGTACCAAAGCTTATTTTACACAGCATGAACGGTACTGAGAGTGTTTAGATTATATAAATTAAGTTTTTCTATACTCACCCTGAAGCAATAAACTGAGATTATATCTGGATGAGGATGAATTTCAGACAATTGTGGGAGGGGCTTCAGTAAGAAGGTTAGGAAAATTGGTACTGTTTGGGGTGAGAGAACTGGGCCTTGAAGGCTGACATACTGCAAACAAACTTAGCTAGCAATTCCCTACAAAACCAGTCCAGCAAACTAGTACAGGACATCATCATTCCTTTTCTGTCTTTTCAAGATGTACAACAGGCCATGAGATGGATCAAAGTCTAGATGATACAATACTGTACTTCCACTCCTGGTGGAATTAAATATACAGGGTTGGATGCACCCATGTAGAATTAGTCATTTTATTGTAGAAACCTCAAGACTAACATCTTGAATTGCTTGGAGACCTCAAGTTTGGTGATGATTTTTTTTTTGGGGTGGGGTGGGGGGAGTGGGGGTAAGTTCCAGTCTTTGATGGTATGGGGAAAGAAACTATAATTTGCAGCTGTCCTTGTTGGTTGGTAATTAACTTATAAAGCTGTTGGAATGATGATTATTAGAGAGGGTTACAACAAGCCTTCATTCTAAAAGTGGCCTTCATGAATACTTTTGAAATATAGAAATATTGGAACAACAAGACATTGGAAGATAGAGGACTATGTCAATAATGACTTCAAGTCCCTCATGTTAACAATCAACTCTGTGGCATGCTTTGAAACAGCATGTTAATTTGCTGCATGTAATTAACACAGTGCAGTCAACATATAGTGTTCTTATTACAGTAACAGGCATATACTTTGACAACTTTGAAAGTGTTCACAGGCAATGCATCTTGGTAATGGGTCAAAGGTCAACTTGTACCTGTTCCTTTGTGGCAGTTGTCCAATTGTGCAACATCTTTCATTTGCACAGTAGTATACCCAGTAGTTCAGTATATGCTGGTGGAATGTACCCCTTCAGTAGGAAAGGGGTTTTAAGGACACAAGCAGTGGCCTCAAACTTTTCAAACTTTTTTTAATTAATAGCAAATTCTCACAAGGCTTGAACAATATTCAAACTTATTCCTAGTGAATTTTACAACTCATTGAGAAAAATATTGTCACATGATTCTCAAGAGCCATTCATGAAAAAGAATAGACTACTGCATTAATCCATATTGGCTTGACTGCTTTTATACTTTAGTTAGTTAGATGGGGTTTAATGACACACCAACATGAGAACCTGTCATATAGTGTCACCAAGTTAGTAAAGATAAAAAAGTTTTGGTAAAACCAAAAAAGAAAGAAAAGTAAAAGAGAAAAACGTGGGGCAAATTTCTACTAAAAGGATAACAAAGCGGGAATCATATCAGAAATTTCTATAAAGTCTACTTTCCTTGAGAAAACCAAGGACTGTACTTTAATTAAACAAGGTCATAAGTTTGAAAATTCTGTATACCTGTGGCCGTCCAAAGGAATAATTGTTCGGATGACATCTGAATGGTTCGCTAAGATGTGGATCTCGGTGAAAGGATTTTGTGGTTGGTTTTCTGGGACTCTTTCCACTTCCACCTAAATGTTTGGCAAAAAATTCCAAGATTTACAAAATAGAAAACAAAATGACAAAAAAATTTATGATCAAATTTTGCAATAATACAAAGAATGGTGAAACAAGGATGAATAATGACAACAAAGTCAAAGGAATTTTGGACAATAGTTTGACTAAAATTGGCAAAACTTTTCACTTTAGATGTACAGTAGAAAGATTAATACCCCCTTTTTTTGACAAAGTTCAACTTCCCTCCAAACATTGCCTAGGTAGCAGACTGTAGGGCATATTCCTTGTTCAGTAACATCTCCAAAGTCTGCCAAAATGAACACTAAACAGATTCCTTTGGATATTTATAGAAATATGTGACCTCAAGATTGGCTCAGTGTTAGTTAATATTCACAAGAAGGCAACATCTAGTCCCATTTAAATCACGCAGTAGCCCATGCCACCTACAGAGTTGGCATGACATTGTAAAGCACACCTTCTGGTAGTACCCACTGGCAATGTTGTAATCAAGTCACTAGATTAGTGACTCGAGTTACCAGTTTTCAAACTTTCAAGTGACTCGAGTCACTGTACTATTTCAATGGGGAAATTACTCCTGAATTCTGTCGAGTCACTATCATTTTGAGAGGGAGTGACTCGAGTCGAGACTTGTTACAACACTGCGCACTGGACAGGTGGCTATGCAACACAGTAATAACTGAATCAGGTTTCAATCTCATTCTTCAGTTGAGGAATATAAGAATACACACTGGCCCAAAAACATAAAATGAATAATGAGGTAGGACATGAATAAGTCATATTATGGAAATGAAGTTTACGTCTAAAATTGGATGCAGGCCTCTTCACTTTGGCGGATGGTGGTTTGTGAAGCCTTAAAGGGAGACAGCATTTAATTGTGAGTTTTGTAACAACACAAATTATTATATTATATAGCTGAAGACAGGTGCAGTCAAGGGGTTGTATGGGTGAAAATGTCCCTGTGACCCAACCTTGAAAAAAATAATGACAAAAAAGGCAAATACTGACAGAGATCACTTTATACTGTAAACTTTTTTACATTTGAGGCACGAATTCTAACTGCAATGATTGGGGGGCACCAATTCTTTTAGACTTCCCCCTCCCCCATGACAAAATGTCAGCCACTTGCCTAGCTGTAGCAGTAATAATAATAATAACAACTAGGGGGAAAGATTTCATCTGCAGATGGGGGGGGGGTCAAAAATTTCCCAACAACAAGAAAATCAGATTGTGTCCATGACTGGACTCATCCATAAACAGGCCTTGTGTCTTAGATTTTTCAGGTGGGCTACAAATCACACTCCTCAGCAATCCTCAGGAAATTCAGGATTGTGGTACAGTAGGTGTGCTGTTTTATTTAACTTGAATGGATTTACTTTGACATTCTTCATCTAGGTGTGCAAAAATCATACTCCTTATGGTGATTTGAGGTTAAAGATGGTCTGCAATTTCACTTCACTTTCACAATGCCTCAAAAGTCAAGGCCTGTATTTTTAAGGGATCCACCCACACGAACCTGAGCACACACCTATACACAAACAAACATACATTCACACTTCAGGTACACATAGCACATTTATAAATGCAGTAATATAACTTTAAAGCAGGCTTCAACTGATGTTTCCTCAAAGCCTTGAAGTTAAAGGTAAAGAGCAGTCCCCCACATTTTGAATAATTCGAGCAAAAATACAACTTGAGGAACTAATTTTTAATTATTTTCTTAGAAACAGAAAATCTGTCATATGGCACTTACCACAGAGAGTAGTCTGGTGGGTAATTTATGAATAATTGTGTAGGGAAGCGCCATACACTTAAAGTATTTCAACAACACGGGAAAATTCAGAAGTACTGTACGTATTACTTATCAGGTGTTATCCACAATGAATCTTATGTCTAACTTGTGAGGGCTGATGGGAACATCTTTTTGTGAGCAAACATTTTCCCAGTAGCCAAGATATCCTCCAGACTAAAGCTTTGTATTACCTCAGCAGTATACAATGCCATACACAGAAAAGAAACAGTATTCTCGAGATGAAATACTGTATACTGTATGTTGTATATATACAGTGTTCACCCCTGCATAAACTGAACACTGAACACAGTGTATGTACAGTATTTGTGATTGCAACTTGCACTTAAAATTGGGTTCAGTATGAACAGTAAATATGCTTCATCACTAAGTACAAAGTAGACCAATCCAAGAGAAACTCAAACAGCCAAAATATTTGCAGCTTTTCTGTTTTCTAACCATTTCAAGTAGGAAACTACAAAGAACACTGCCAATTAAACAATGATATGGTTAGACTAATCCTGTACAACACTTCTAAACACCTTCGATATCCTAGCAGTTATAGTATTTTTACTAATTACACTAAAGAACAAATACTGTATGAAGATGACATCCTGTCTAATTAAGATAAAACATATATCTTGTGTCACACTTTACAAAAGAATTTTTAAAATCAGTTCATTTCTTCCAGCATACAGTATATCCTGCTGTATATCCATCATATCAATATGCAAACAAACACTACTGTGCACACAAGCAGTCACTGTACTGTATACATTATTTGTTTGCAATATGTAATGTATGGATAAGAGTCAAAGTCCTTTAATAAGTATTTTTAATGTGTTTGCTGTCTATAACCTAAAATACTGTACAGTTTATCTAAGAATGAAAATTATGCAACAAAAAGGAGAAAAAAGAGTTGATGTTTAAAGGAAAATGCAGTCACCCCAACTTGCATTTCACTGGCAATATGAAACAAGGGTGTGTCTAGGGATAAATCCCAAAGAGGGTATAGCGCCACTTAGAGTACTGAAGATATTGCTAATTAGCATTCTGCAGTAAATGGGATAGTCCATTTGTGACACAGGTGATGTTAGAAGGTGTGAAGTAGATTATTGGACTGTCCCGCTGCTGTCCCGCGACATTTTTTTCTCCTCAAATGAGAAAACTACCTACTAGAAGTACTGAAACTGTTTCATTTACAGTACCTTGAATTGTAGGCGTATATGCAATTTTGCTGTCTTGAAATATGATATGCTGCTAGAACTGAATAGTCAATGTTACCCGAGAAAAAGGCCTTTTCTTGGGTGAAACTTGCCATTAACCCCATTTAAACCTACCTTGTTGCTTTATTGAGCAAACAGTCTTAGAAGGGGGCAAA
The DNA here is from genome assembly GCA_037179385.1 of Holothuria scabra. Taxonomy (NCBI): domain Eukaryota; kingdom Metazoa; phylum Echinodermata; class Holothuroidea; order Aspidochirotida; family Holothuriidae; genus Holothuria; species Holothuria scabra. The sequence goes on from CM074188.1 coordinate 45,519,562, forward strand.
TGCCTGAAACTTTATTGATCTCAAGATACCTGAACAGGAAGTTCTCTGATACATTCTGGATTATTAGTTGCCATCTTGAGATGGCTAAAACTTGCTATTGCCTTCTAGCATCATGATAAAAGTTACATTGAGGAGAAATAAGCAGAAAATTGTGAGATTCAGCTGTTAATCTGAAGTATAGGTTTAGTTTGGGACTGTTCTTGACCTTTAAGGAATCTTAATTGCATTATATGCAGTCAATTACTGTAAATATTACACACTGTACTCAGTACCAATGCTGCATAAACCATGTTTCTGTTAGCTAAGACTAAGAGTGAGACATCTGTACTGAAGACAAACTAGACTAGAACAGCAATGCTGTTGTGAAGCTCACACAACCTGTTTTGTCTGTTAAAAGGAGAAACTCAAAGTTGAACCAAATTTTATCTGTTATCTGTTTCCTAAACCACCTTACACTACAAAATTAAATGCAAGGAAGTAAAGAATAGTGGAGACAAAACATTTGTGATTTTGCAAGTGGATCTACATCTGAAATAGCTTTATGGTAGATCTAAATATCACTGTGTATTTTCTCAAATCATGAAAGCCTGGACTGTGTTTTCTTAAAGGCATTAGGCAGTAAGATAAAATCAATAACTTATGTATGGTGTACCTGTAAACTGCTCAAGTATTGCAAAGTACATTGCATGGCTCTGTACTGATTAAAATAACACACAGAGACTAAAGAAGTTCCTACTGTACTATGCTTATTGAACTCAAACCATTACGTTGGTATTGCTAGGCTTGGCCAATTTATGATAAACTGAACAGAACAAAGTGAAAGGTATCCCTGCAACAGATAAGCAGGGAGGTGTTATTAACACATCCCTGAGATAAGTTACAACCGGGTCTGTTGTAACTCCCTGGTTACAACTTATTCGCCCCACACTAGCTGACCACAGCTGATTATGATACCACCTACAGTACACAACATACAGTGGCAGTACTGTGAATGCTTTGTTCAACAAGCTGTAACATGAACCAGGATCTAGGCCTGCATATATATCTACAAGATAAGAACTGCACACACAACAAAGCACACTGCTATTAGTGCAATAAATAAACAACTAACCACTCAGCAGGCAAAATGAACTCACCCCTAAAATAACAGCTTTAAAACACAACTAAAATTTCCTATATTAGAATGTTAGTAGGTGGGTATAAATGCTCCCCTCCAAAGCAATCATACACCAAAATTTCAGACCCAAATCTCAAAAAATGAGGAAGAAGAAGACTTCTGTTAAAAAGCGGATGCCATCTGCCCCATTTGATAACCTCACACATGTGTACTGTACATGTGTGAGCTAAAAGTGCAGTTACCTACCGTAACCACAATGGAAACGACATTGTGCTACTCTCTGGTTGCCCATGTAGGGGTGTAGGGGCCATGTAGGGATGGACTGTCTGGTTCAATCCGACGGACAACACAGACATAGACCTGGTACAGTATGTGGATTTGGGGACAAAAATTTTCCAACAGACTGTTGAACCCTGTATTGTGTCCAGGACCAGAATCATCCGAAAGCAATCCACCGTATGATAGCTAATGCACACATAGGCCTACATAAACATACAACCAGAGACACATACATGGGTCATTCCATCAGGTTGGGACACAAAGTGTGACATAGAAGTGAAAATTTCAAATTGCTTGAAATATCATTATTTCATTAAAGAGCATACTATACAGACATTACTTTCAATATGAAATACTTTCATTACTGTAGAATTACTGATTTCTTCATAATGGTCCATAAAAAGGTACAGTAGGTGTGTCAAATATTTGTGTTGGTGTAACATGGACACCAATTTCAGGTTTGAAGTTGGGTAATCAGCTTGGGTCACATTTAATATTGCAGTTTCTTTCCCAAAAATATAGCAACTGGTAAGTTCCTTTTAAGTAAGTTATTTCCATGAAAATGAGTTTCTACAAAAATGTAAAAATTGCAAAAAGTAAACTAGGCAAAATACTAAGATTTTTGTGTAGCATAAAAACTAGAAAACTTTTTGAAAACTCTAATAAAGGACAAGTTGTGTGCTGTAAATAACATTATATTTAATTTTTTTTATAGATAGTAAAGATTTTATTCCAGCAAATTTATTTTGCAACTTCTAAATCTTCAGAAATGAGTCTAAATATGGTAGAGTGCAGTTGTAACATGGACACCATGTCTATGTTACATCATGTGTTAAATATCGATAAAACAGACACTTATCTAAAAAAGAACAGCACTATTGACTACTCTAAAATCAGGTGAAAAGTTGTGTAACATGTTTGTACACAAAACATGTTTTGTAGGGCAGACAATATCACTGAGTTGTACTGTTTGTTGCTTGCGTGCATGGTGTGCTACACGTGACTCCTGGAGTTGGCTGATGGGTTGTTCCTCAAACCCTTGAAAACTGGTCTGGCAGGCAGATGGCCAGGATGGGCTGTTTAGTGCTAGACTTTCCCAATAGTCAGTAGTAATGTCACATGCTTCCAGGTTGTGCTTCAAGACATCTTTGTGTATATTGTATTGGCCACCTTTTGATCATTGACCTCTATCCAATTCTCCATAGAAGAGGGCTTTTGGTATCCGAGAGTCCTCCATGCGGACCAGATGGCCTGCCCAACAAAGCTGTCCTTTAATGAGGAGTGATTCAATTCCTTTTATTTCACACCGTTGAAGTACTTCTGTATTGGAGATAATGTCTTCTTTCCAGGGAAAGCAGTGCTGTCCCCAAAATGGGCTGCTTTGTCACCCGAGTAGGATACACGATGAGTTGACTGCACTGCGACCATCACACTTGGGCCATCTACGTGGAGATTCATGGCTAGAGACTTCCAGTGGTATCCTCCACCTGCCCCCGTCGTCATTTGTCCCTCGCCGTAGGACTTTCAGAGAGAAAAAAAAAAAAACCAGCACAATAGTTAGGTGCAGTAGGATAGCCCAGGGCCTGCAGTTCCTACAGGTACAATGCTGCAACGTGTAGATGATAGACATAGGCGCAGCAACTGACCAGGATCCACATCTGTAGACTGCTCTTCCAGCTGGTTGCAGCAGCTGTTTGGTTCATCCACCTTCACCTCACAGTAGTTGGTACTAGGTTCCACCACTGACCATATCCCAAACCTCCAATAACCAGGGACCTGCTCGATTTTATGGCGCAAACCAACTTGCCAGTTGTAGAAGGAATACAAATGGTCACATGTGCGCATTTCATAGACGTCAGCAGGGAATACTGACCCCAGGCACGACCTCTTCTACTCTACCCAGATGCAGTTTAATGTCAATACCCAGGACACAGGAAATTTGGCATGCTACTGTATCAGCAGCATGTATATAGTACAGTGCCAAGAGTGCATCATCTCCCTATTCCCTTTCCCCTTTCACTTTTCCCAAGTTCTTTTTTTTTTTGTTTTGGTCATTCTTTTGGCAACCCTGCCACCCAGTAATCCAGCTGCACTTCTGAAGTACATAGCTCAGTTCCTAAATGTGCAGTAGGAGAATGATTGAACAGACAGGAGGACCCAGCCATGGGCATGTAGGTTACTTAAATTATACTTTAACAAAGTTCTCTTGAAAGGGCAGATTCAGAGAGGGAGCAGTCTCTCTTAAGTTGACAAAGAAAAAAATAAAGATTGGAAAAAAAGAGAAAAGACGACAATTCTAAACTATACACTATTTTACACACCAAAAAGTGCAGCCACACTATACAGTATGTACTGAACAAAACAGCAGAAAGTGTAGCCACTAGAATGATCAATTCGGTTAAATTGAAAATTTAAATTAAAAAGGAGACATTTTTCATTTTTATTACAGTAGCATGACTCTGTTTTACAGTATACAGTAGTAGAGTTGGAATGGCTACTACTACCCCTCCACCAACTATCTCCACAATTATCCTACTGTACTCAGGTCAATAAAATTCTTTGAATCTCTAATTTTAGAATTACACACATTACTGTTGGTAGTGTTTTGCATTCTTAAAATCTAAATGAAAAGAAGAGCAACCTACATTATTGAGCATGCACAGAGTGTTCTGATAACTCATCATGGAAACTTTATGGCCTTATACTGTATTGTAGTGTGCGTCTCAAACCAGGATATGAGCAATAAACTAGGTTTGCATCTGTCCAAAGGATGGCTAATCACAGTCTCTACAAGGATGTGTTATCTTGACAAAGTACAATATTTTTCAATACTGTATTTGTAATAGTGTTTGCACGGGTAACTCAGGTACCCGGGTACCCACCCGCCTTCGTATTACCCGGTTCCAAATCTACTACCCCAATCTTAAAAAAAATGCATGCAAAATGATCATCCCATTTACGCCATTGCCCACGGTAATGGACTAAAATATTTTGCCAATTTGGTAAACATTCTCCGAGACTGAGAATGAAGAGAGCCCCTAGAAATTATGTGTAAGTTTGATAGTTGTCTGTACTTCGTTTCTGAAGTTCAAATTTTTATCAGCGTGCTATCGTCACGTAGTGGGTTACTTCTCACACATCACATGTATATTGCTTGTAAACTTACTCGCAAGCAAGCTATCTGACGGCCGATTCAAAATCACATCGTACTGTTTCACGCAGACAGAGCAAGACATACAGTATCACCCCCGCCCTGCTCACAAAGACAGTGTCCGTAATGTTCAGCATGCTATGTAAACTGAGCCTTGCATATATATACGATCTTATTATCAATACAGTATGCCACCTCAAGTTTAATCCTCCAATATTTCTTAATGGTTAAAGCCAGGTGTCAGTTTTACGCAAATCAACTCTTTGCCGCTATCTGCAAAGTAAAACAACATCAATGTAATAACACCGTAAACATTCACAAATTTTTTTTTAAAATAAGTCAGTATATTACGTTATTTTGCCCTAAAATGGCGCTCGAGCAGACTACGAAGTTTATGTGTGAAAGTTATGTTACCGTGCCTGGATGTCGACACGAGGCTAGCTACGTAAGAACGTACATACCCCATTAGCGATAATTCCAACGCACATTCCGAAGTAGTTTGAGGGCAGTTCACAAACATGACGTCATTTGTTTACAATCAGTAATTTTTGACGTGCAAGAGAATACCATAATACAGGGCTCTGATTAGTTGATATTTTTAAATCAGCGGTTTAAAAGGAGAATTAAGCTTCGAGCTCTTACTACAGTATGCTGGCTTTTCGAGTAGGAAAGCGTCCCAAAATTCAATATCAAATTGATATACAGTAGGCCTTGGGAAGTATAATTTTCTTATTTGACTGTTTTCTGTTACGTTTTTTTTTACTTGTCATTTTGATCTAAAACAAAACGAGACGATTAAACCTTCTAACAAATCAAATGTTTTTGAACTTGGGAACTGTGATCGCTATATCTATCCAATACAGTTGTTGATGTTACCATGCATGTCTTATGGAGTATGCCTTACAAAGTCACGGTATGTAACACCGGGTAACCCGGGTACCCGACGGGTATGGCGATCAGGTACCCGGGTCCTAATTTTTAGTACCCGTGCAAACACTAATTTGTAAAAGCATTTGCCCACTGTTTTACACAATTTTGCACTGTCAAAACATGACCACAAAAAGTAGCAGTAGTGGCAATTTCCATCACTATTTTGTGGTCCAATTTTTGTAACAGTTTGCCATAGCGAGTAAAATTGGGAACAACGGAGGAATGTCTCACAATTGTTAAAGAAAGCATGGAATTCCCATTTTTTGGATTTCTATGGGAGTTAATCCTTCACAGTACTGTAACAACTACAGTACCTGGTTTAGGATTTGCTTAGTTGCAGACCTGTCAACTCTTCCAGCAATATCAGAAGACTCATGTTTTCTATCCAGATCTCTCAGCCTCCCAGTTTCATTCTATTCTCCATGATTTTACTGTTTCATTGGATACAACTGACAATGGCCAATGCAGTTACTGCTAAGCCTCTTGAGCAACCTGTGAGCAACTGAACATCAATCAACATTCTGCGCTGGGCCATTCCATGTCACACATTTCAAAGCATTTGCAGAAATTTGGAAAAACCTCCCTGTGAACCATGAATGACATGACATGACACGACACATGACACGACACATGACACGACACATGACACGACACATGACACGACACATGACACAACACATGACACGACACATGACACGACACGACACAACACAACATAACATAACAGGTTGAAGGGCAAAGGAGGGCTAAGGCCCCATAAGATGCCCTGAAGTCCAAGCCCTAATCAAAAGTCAAACCACCAAAGCTTGACAACAGCCCAAAACAATCAGATTCAACCACAGCCATGGAAAAACTTGTCAATGTTAAACTTAAAGCAGTGACCTGATGGGGAGTTAACAACCCAATCTGGTAGACAATTCCACTCGTTGACAACTCTATGGGAGAAACTAAACTTCCTAATGTCAAGCCTTGCAGAAGGCTTTTCAAGCTTTTTACAATTCCCACACACCAGAGAATTACTTTGAACCCTTCAATAACTACAAGCCAGAAGGGGATTACTTTCACAAAGAAACTTGTAAACCTGGAGCATGTCTCCCCTAATCCTTCTCAGCTCCAAAGTGGTAAGCCCAAGATGCTTAAGCCTAGCATGATAAGGTAAATTTTTCACCTCAGGTACATGGCAAGTGGCTCTCCTCTGAACCTGCTCTAAAAGAAACTTGTCCTTTTCATAGAAGGGGCTCCAAGCCTGAGCTGCATAGTCAAGATGGGGTCTTAACATCTGCTTACACAAATTAGGTACAATATCCTTACTAAAATTGATGAAATTCCTCTTGATCAATCCAAGCACTCTATTACCCTTTGCAGCAGTGGCTGCACACTGCCTTGATGACTTGAAATCCCCAGTAATTACAACACCCAGATCTTTCTCAAAGGTGACATTACTTAAAACACAACCATTCATGTTATAATCACAGCTAAAACTTTTGGGACCAAATTGAAGGCCCTTAAGTACACTTACCTGCATTAAAAGACATTTGCCAGGTCTGAGACCAAGAAAATAAGCTATCCAGACCTTTCTGTAGCAGTATGGCATCATCCATAATGCTAACCTTCCTGTAAAGCTTAGTATCATCTGCAAATTTACTAATACCAGATGTAAGAGAACTATCAATGTCAGTGATGAAAATTAAGAAAAGAAGTGGGCCAAGGACAGAACCCTGCAGTACTCCACTTGTGACTTCTTTCCAAGACGAGAAGCTACCATTGACTGTTGTTGTTTCTATGCCCAATGGGTTCTCTGCAACCTATCAACAATGATGATGATGACCTACTGTAGCCTATGGCAGTTTCAGAGTTACAGCTGCCTAGGCCTTAAAGTAAGACTGTTCATTTTCAAGAAATGTCAGAGGGCTACACTTAACTTTAAGTTGCCTACTACTAGCTAGCTAGCCTAATCCTATCATTTTAAAGAGCAAAAGAGGCACTGTTTAACAATAGCCTAGGCTTGGGTGTTGGCCAAGTGGATTTAGGCTAGCCTAGAATTGGGCCTAACTTAATAGTAAAGTTGAAATTGTTAATGACAAGTTACCTCTTGAGGTACACCACTAGATGGTTTATTATTTCGGCGACCCTTCTTACGCAGAATCGCGGCCATTGCTAATTCAGCAGCTCCACTCATACCACAAATTAACGAGGAGACAATGCACCAATCGTCAAAAGCAATTCATTGCCTGTGCGTTCTTCAACAGTCACTAGTCAGGTAGGACTAACGACGATAGGACTGGACTATACTGCACTGTAGATCGCTTCGAAAGACAACCTTCAGTTCTAAGAGGCCTAGTAATATTGCTCTGCCGCTCCGCCCGCCTCAGTCAATCTAGGACCCCAGGGCCAGAGTCCAGGTTTGAGGCCTTGGTTATTGTACTGTTATTCAGACGCAGACAGAGCGTTCAAATGTTGACAAAAAGCAGTGTACTTGGTGTATAATTTATTGCAGGCACTCTACGAAACTGCGCACAGTACAGGCACATATGTAGGAACGATGTAAATACCTGTATGTGTATGTTTACCAGACTATAAACAACACAGTATTCATCATTTTCATGCTTCCACAATAGGAAACTATTTCCTCGACTCAGAATAATTGCCTGTTAGTCCTCAAGTGAAGGACTATGTATGTATTGACCCTTTTCCAGATAGCAATTACAAAGGATTATGGGATTTGGTTTGGTACATGTTATTTTTGTCAATGGCATTTTACTGTGGCCAAAAAAATCTTGTACCAAAATTCCATCCCACAATCCTTTGCAATTGCTGTTTGGAAAAGGGCCTGATGGTCGCCTAATTGCTCCCTTTATATAGTCTATAATGAGTATAGCGAAAGACTACAGTCCTTCACAGAGGACTAGTTACCTCTATGTGGAGAATCGTTTGTTAGAGATAATTTTTGTAAACACCATGTTCCTCGATGAAATTGTTTGATGTAAACGATTTTCTCAAAATTTTGCACTTTGTATCTTCATTACATCCTAAATGAATAATGATGTTTTGCGTTGGAAATCATAATTGACGGCTGATTTCCTGTAGAGTGGAATCCTTCCCATATACTTTTTACCACTGCAGGTGCGAAGAGGGACGACACTTAGTGTAATGTCGTCCCTTAACTTCCTCGTTCGACCAGGGAGTTGTAAGGGTCCGTGGTTCGACATTCGCGACCTTTTTTCTCAAAGTCCCCTCGACTCTCTGGCGAAGAGCCAAGGGGCGAAAACCAAACGATTACTCCCGGAGGAGTTCTGCTCCCTTAAGGAACTTAACGTCCCAAATGGTTCGCGAACAGGCAGGAGAGCAGGCCGTATGGAATACCGTTTTAACATTTATTCAGGAATTTCGCATTGCTCTAATTAATTTCAGATATCTTAAATTATGCACTATTTTAGGTATCTGAAATTGAATTAAAGATATCTAAAATTTAATAAGAGATATTTGAAATAGAATTAAGTATATCTGAAATTGAATTAGAGATATCTGAAATTGAATTAGAGATATCTGAAATTAAATTAGAGATATTTGAGATAGAATTACAGATATCTGAAATACTTCGTTATTTCAAGATATCTGAAATTATTTAGAGATATCTGCAATTATTTAAAGATATCTGCAAATCATTTGAAGATATCTGCAATTATTTGAAGATATCTGCAATTATTTAGAGATATCTGAAATTGAATTACAGATATCTGGAATTAATTGCAGATATCTGAAATTCCTGAAAAAGTGTTTAAACGGTATTCCATAAGGCCGGTGTTGCAGTTTGTTTGGTCCGCTGTCCGACGGGACCAAAAAAACTGGAGTTTTTAAGTTTCTTTGGTCCTAGGACAAGAAAAAGCTAGTTTTTTGGTCTCGGGTAGGACAAAAAAGCTAGATGCTTTGGTCCGGGTCTAGTTTTTTTGGTCCCACGAAATAGAAGCTTTTTTGGTCTGCTTCACTGATCGATTTTGTACAGTGGCCGAAAGGGGACAAGAAAAAAATGGTGATTTTTTTGTTTTTGTTCGCATCTTAATTATCTTAGGATTCTGAGTTATTAAGTCAGAATTCTGAGACAATTAAGATGCCGACAAAAAAAAACACATTATTCTTCATTATTCTTTTTTGGTGGTTCCCTCCCGGCCAAATACTATAATTATAATAACAAATTGTATGACCAAATACAAAACATTACAGGACCCCAATGACGCGATTCAGGCGAATCTTGAGCGGAAAAAACAATTGTAAGGATGGAGGGGGGGGGGGGACGGACTAAAATTTATCCACATTCTTTTGTTTTACAATGAGGCTGTGGCATTGGGGAAATAAATAGGGAACATCAGTTTATGCAAAAAGAGAGAACAAGTGGCGTGCCCCTGATAGATAGTTGACAACCAGGGTTAAACCGCCTCTTTTAGTTCAGAATGAGTGTCATCCTGGTGTGGGGATTAAGGATGCCGTAGGCATACCTGGAAGGTATGTGTATAGTAACTGTGCTATAAGAGATTATGCAAAGTGATTTATCAGTATCATCGTCATATTGTCATTCCTATTTGCTGGCTTAAGAAAAAACAAAAGTGCTTTCTATGAGAAGGCAGAATATATTTGTCTATGCGGAGGGCTGCTCCTTCAGCATGCGAATGGGAACCGCGTTCTCACTGTTCAAACTTCAAAGTGCAAGTAAATTAATTAACAAAAACAAAGAAATACTTGTGAATACCTGTTCCATATGCAGCAGGGATACACATGTATGCATTTTTTATGTGTAGTTTGTTACTGTGTTTTTACAGGCATTTTTAACAGTTTGGTTTGCGCATAAAGGGGAGAGTATGCATGGGCTGTAGGGTAATTCCCTGCGTAGGCTAGTAGGCAATCCTACAAAATGTTTCAGTGACTATTTCAACATCCACAGCTAAACTTGAAAAAGCGTTCACTCTTTGAAATCACTTTGCAGTGTAATAAAACTGGAATACGAGGTTCAGTCAGATGTATAGTCTACCGGTAATTTGAAAGCACTAATCGCGGGCTAAGGGTCCTTTTTAAGCAGGCGAACGCAACGCATTAAGATGATATAAAGTTTCCATACCCGGAAGATCCATGGACGTCACCAAGGACTGAAGGAGGGCGGGCGGGAGTTGCGAACGATCCTCCTGTGCTTTTTTACATAAACGTTGAAAGGATGTACCAAAAGTCGAAAAAGGATTTCTTCTGTCATTGAAAAGTGTACATTTCTTTTGAAATGTTGAATGCCTAATCTCGCTGCACTACTAGATTGAGTCCCCGAGATGACCATTTTACCCCTTACTTTTTGTAAACTGCTGTCCGCTGGCAAGTCCTATTGGATGCAGCCACACCTTTCCAAAGTATTATGATCATATATCTAATATTGCTTTCCATGAAATACCTTTGAAATATGTTTTTTTAACAGAACAACCATTTTTATTGAAACTATATTAGAGCGATATGTTCATCTCTTGAATTCTGTTCATTTTGGTGGGTAAACTGCTTCATGTCAGTATAGGCTCATTACACATTAATACTAAAACGAAAGTGCACCTGCGGGGTATTTCAAATTGACTTAAAAGCTAAATGAAGTGAGGATACCGGTATTTAAGGGATAAGTCGCATTTGGCTGACTATATTATGGTGAATAAACCGTCTAGACTCCCAGTTGGCAAAATAAGGGTCTAGACGAAGTCGAGTCCATTATTTGCTAATTTGGGGTCAAGACGGCTTATGAGACAGTAATGATCAGACAAATATGGTTTATTCCTACCACTGAAAATGTGTGAAAAACTTTACCTTATCACTTTCTTTACGTTTATTGACCGTGAGTAGTGAAATAACAGATCTCTCCTCAACCAATCAGAATTCAGGATTACCAACAACGGATGGTAGAGCTGGTAGCATTGAAAATTAACTTCTTTTTTCCATGCTGCGTATCAAACTGAGTGATGAGTAATCATTTTTCTAAGTCTCAACTAACTTCTTTAGTTTTCCCCAATTGTTGCTCGGCGTTTTCAATATGTACCTTTCCATTTCCTCTTTCAATGGAATAAATGACATTTCTTTCTAGTTCTTGAAGGAGAATGGCTGGATATAACAACCAAGTACATTGGTAAAATCGCATTATGCACAAACTACTGTTCTGTTTTAAAGAGCCTGTTATCTTAAGTAGTGCGCTGTTCATTGCAGATTTGCAGTGGCGTAACTAGACTTTTTCATTGGGGGTTGAGGGGGGGGGGTTGATGTCGGGGGGGGGGGGGCAAGCAGGAATAACACTTTCTAAGCGCAGCACCACCATTGGTCGGCGCAGAGTGTACAGAGAAAGTTTTGGCTAAAAACGCCTCTCAGATTTTCGCGGGAAATTGAACTTCTCAGTGTCTTCGGCCCTGTTAATTTCAGCTAAATATCCCTTATTTTTTTAAACACATGATTGGAAATTGATAATTCCACTCTGAATGTTTACTACATGCCAAAGAGGGACCTGCTAGACAGCTATAGAGTCTAAATAGGATGGTCGAAAAGGTTCTCCACTGGGTCAAAGAGTCGTTTGTTCCTCCGTTTATTGCACCAGTTGGCCATTTTACTGTTTTATGCTTGGAAATAATCATACCATGCATGCCTTAAAGGCCCATTTCTCTCACCCCAAACAGTAACAATTCTCCTAACCTTCTTACTGAAGCCCCTCCCGCAGTTGTCTGAAATTCATCCTCATCCAGACACAATCTCAGTTTATTGCTTCAGAGTGAGTATGTATATAATCAAAGCACTCTCAGCGCAGTTCACGCTGTGCAATATAAGCTTTGGTGCTTTGCTCTGTTTTGCTCTGCACTGTTTGAATTAGCAGTCAATCAAAATGTCGAGCCAATTGAGTCGGAGTTTCTGTTACCCCACCCAAGAAGTGTAGCTTGGGGTGCGAGGATTGGTCCATTTATTTAAACTGTGAAAATCTAAAACCCGCACATCAATTATGTTTAATTAATCACACACATGTCAAAACAAATGCAAAATTTCTCAATTAAATGAATCATGTTTTTATTTGTATAAAGTTTGATTTATGCCTAACCAAACTCTAGATTTGTCATTCTAAGTTCCCATTAAAAATGCTATTGTATCAGGAGACCTTTACAATTTGCTTGCTTCAAAATCAACTGTATGTTTTTACTCTCTTATTTTGGTCTTGACTCTTGCCCAGTAAAGAAATAAAACCAGGGCTTTTTCTTTCTGTTTTAAGAAAAACATATATTAGTAGGAACAAAACAAAGAAAATTTTAGTAACTACTGTACAATATCTTCTCTCATGTTCTGTTAAGATCGCGCAAAATGTAGGTTCGTTATTAATTCGAAACTTTCCATGCGAAAAAAGTGCACTATTTCATTTTTATCATTATAAAGTTGAGAACATATAGAGGGTCCCGGTCATACGAGAATGCTATCCTTGCAAGTAACGTACCCATCCCAACCCCAGGCCCCACCTTTTAGAAATAAGTTATCGGGCCTTTTTCGGGGCTTTGGAGCCCCATGTGACAATTTTCCCCTTCTCAGCGGAAGCATGGTGATAGAATGGACCCACCCCTACATGAATCATTCTCATAGTCCCGCGAAACATTTTTGAAATATTTACCATAATGACCGTTGGAATTCGCAATTTGTACGCTATATATATATGCTACGCAAATTATCGGACCTTTTCGTGGCTGTAGCGCCCCTGTTACAATTTCCCCCGGTCAGCAGAAGCATGGTGATAGAATGGACCCACCCCTACATGAATCACCCTCGTTATCCCGCAAAACATTTTCGAAATGTTTGCGAAAATGACCGTAAAGTTCAAAGAACCCTTCGACCGTCGAAATGGCATTTATAAACTTCCGTACAGCGGTTATGTTTTTTTTTGGGGGGGGGGGGGGGGTTCGCTCCACTGCGTTATTCGCTGTCCACTGAGTAGGTTGTTGTGAGTTGTACTGGTACATCTTCGTTCGGAGTGTCAACTCTCTGCACTTATATGCGTGTATAGTGTCCGTATGCGTCACGGACCATTTCAGCTAACATCAGACAAAAAAAAAACCGAGTGCATAACCAGGGTTTTCTGTCCTAGGACAGCTTCAAAAAAAAAAAAAAAAACTACGTCACCGGTACTATAGCCACTTATATTTCGGCATTCCGGACCATCGCTTCATTGCAATAGATGCTTTAAATCACATGACCACGGGTGGATTACCTACATGAGAGCCCCACACTCCACACGATATTTTTATGGACATAGCATAACATAGGGTCATTAAATAGTTGGCGCCCTTTTACTGAAATAAGTACGACTTGGACCAGAATCCAATGGTTAATTTTATCCGCAAGGAAGCAAGTGGTACAGTTGTAATGATCTGCGTCTTCCATTAATGAGGTCGTGAGTTCAAGTCCCAGCTCCGACATTCTAATCCTCGTCTAGTTTTCTGGGTTTTAGTTAATCTGGTATCCCTTAATCATACTGAGTTTGTCTCCGTCACGAGGCTGGTATTGCCCGCAAGTTGGCGTTAATACAATTTCATGACTGGGGCGTTGCCGAGTTCCCACAAGGGATCCAAATGAAAACAAACAATCAAACAAAAACCGAATGTAAGGTTAGGGTAGGTAGTTTAGATGGAGTTTCACGTCCTCGTTTCCAACCAATTGGTTTAAGTCAAGCCGGAAACGGCCCTTTTTCCAGCTGGGGTGCTCTGGCTTGTTTTCGGCTTCACTGTTCTCAGTACATTGCTCATGCTGAGCACCAAGCGCAATGGCAGTGGGTTCTGTTGTTAGGCTAAAGACAGAAGACAAGTCACGGTAAAATTGCTGTTAATAATACGAAAAAATTGGTCCAAACACTGATTATCAAACCTGGATGTAAGGTGGTGCCGAAAAATTGAAGCACCAGGACCGCCATGTTGTGTGTGCATGGCAAAATTAACGTGCAACAGCGCTACTCTCCACACATTTGGATAGGCAGATTGATATGATGGCTTGATAATTTGACATTTTGGCCTGAAATAAGGCCAAACATGTTGTAGGATGTGCCCAATTTTAGCAGAAATGAACTTTGAAAATTGAACAAGATCATCTTACATTGAGCGCAAAACTTTCACCGTGCAGTATGACTCGTGACTAGGGCGTCTCAGTCCTCTTTAAGTGAACAGTGACAACTAAGTGCAAGTTCAATAAAATGTTGGAGGGGGGAGGTGGGTGTCGAGTCTCGACCTATAAATTCGAGCCCACAAAGTCACCCACAAAAATCGCCCCTAACAAAGTCTTCCCCGAGAACTCTACCCCTCAGTTCCGCCGGCACTGCCACTTACTTCAAACATCCCTTTTAATTAAAAGCTTCACACCATAGCCTGAGGTAGGAGCGTTGGATAATGAAGTCAATAAACCATGCGACGTAATCAACTCTTTCTCATAATTGAATATTTTACTGTCCAGGTGAAGAGAGGCTTGCATTTATTTAATAGTACTAGCCCAATGTTGATGCGTCATTGTGGTCAATAACCGTACATCACAGTGGGGGCCCGCAATGCAGCCATTCACTCAAGTTGCCCTCTACAAAGTCACCCCTGACAAAGTTGCCTGCTTGGCCAACAAAGCCACCCGTAACAAAGTTGTCCCAACAAAATAATCTTCTGACAAAGTCGACGTTCACTAAAAAAAAATGTTAAAAAACGTTCTATCAAACAATAGGTATAACCTGTATCCCTAACGGGTAAGGTCCCCTATGGGCTGGGTGTTGCAGAATATGCCCACGGTATTCCCCGCGGGTTGTAATTAGAGGAGACTTAACGGGAGAACTCGCATTTGACCTATATGACACTACATATAACACATTCTTGTTGTTGAAGTATTGAAGCTGACCCATATTCTCCCCTTCACAATAAGTTGTTTTGATGAATCGCCTCAGAACTAGTTCCCCGTATGGGTAATTTGGATTACGGTAACCTAATGGGCCACCCATAAGGGTCTCACATCATAACTTTCCGGGTGGGTGCAAAACCATATGAACCCAGGTTCGTAGCCAGGATTGTGTTATGGGGAGGGTTTTGGTGTAATGGGGAGGATTTGGAGCACGATATGAAAGAAAAGTCTAAGGATAGAGAGAAAAAACGCTAATTTAGGTGTTTTTTGCATTGCAAGGTTGGGTCATGAGGGGGTGGGGAGGGGGTTCTAACCCGCAAAACCATCCCCGTGGCTAGGCCACTGTATGGACCATTAAGTGTTATGAAATGGCCGGGTCCCGTAAGATTCCCTTATGAGAATGTTACCGGTAAAATGGTTATTTTGGGGTGTGAGTCTTTGGGAGGCATAGAGCAGTATAATCTTGTAGGAAGCGATAGACTTAGTGAGCATCAGGGAAACCTGACTTGTTCGGCAGGCCTGGGACTTTCGTTAGGAGGCAAATTTGTCAGGAATGACTTTGTAACTGCACTGAGTGGGTGTCTTATAACTTGTTACTAGGGAGAATGTGTAAAGGAGACTTCACATTTGTGGAAGGCTTTACTTGGATGCCTTGTAAATGCATGAACTTGAAGCACTCCGATTTAGTAGGCCTACCATGAAACCAGCACAGGGGTCAATGTTTCTAACTTCCTATACTTGCAATTGCTGCATAATTGGAAAAAAAAACTAAAAGCAGTACATGATCTTGGCATTTCTGTCGTGTTAAATTTAGGTTGCATACAACGTTTCAAGTAAGGAAGTCAAGATTTAGCTGAGTTAACTTAATAGTTTGTCAGTTGTCCTTCAGTGCACATACGACTGTGCGGATCAATGAAGTTTGAGCCGCAGCTGAATGTTTTTGCCACCTGCAAAATGGCCACCGCGAGACTTCCGGTTGCTTCAATTTGTCAAAATGCAGTTACGTGCACGCCTTACATCTTATATGTAGACCAGTGGGTTCAAAGAGTGTTTGACCAGTAATTTAAAAAACGTGAGCTCACCACCAACCGGTTCAAAAGTTGCAAAACACATAAATCCCACTCATTCGGATGTTTGGATTTAAATGCTTACTTTTACTTGGGGAAATGTACATACATGTCACACTTTTATTCTCTAACAATCCTAATACTTAAATTCACACGGAGACTACAGATTTATCATTAATATCCTCATTTTCCTTGAAGCAACACCTAAGAGTTGACACTATAATTGTAAATTTAAAGTCTTAATTTATCGACAACCCAGGGAGACCACAAGACGCCAGCGCAAAGTTGATGGCGGTGTAATCTTTTAGGGGACAAAAGTGGCCATCAAAAAGTAAGAATTTAAAAATGGGAGCACGCTACCAATAGGTCATAAGTTTAAACAGGAAAAGAAGTCATAAAATATTTCATGGACTCTGGTCATTGAGAATCGTACCCCACTGAGTCAAATGTCTGAGTAGCCCAATGGGCACAGGCTTGCTGCTGCCTACATCTGAAAGGACGTCCCCTGTAATATATGAACAAGCTTTGCCGTCATAGTGAACGACTGCATGTCACTCTAATCTTTAGTAACCCACGTAGGAAGAGAGGAAGGACAGGGCGGATCCTTAGCCATGACGTGTTATACCTATGCGCAGCTTTTTGTTAAGTCCTCCCGACCCTCTAGCAATGGGCCGTTCGGCGAAAGCAAACTTTAACTGCTTCCAGAAGAAGCTAAAACGTCCACGCAGCGGTCGAGTGATGACGTGCGCCCCTATAGATCATTGCAGCAGTTAAGAGGTCAGCTAGAGTAAGGTACTATTAAAATAATGAATTAAGCAGTAACTCATATCGCCAAAAACAGTCAGGTGTTTCAAAATATGGTCCCGAATGTGACTCAAAGTTTGTTAACATTTTTGGCGAAATGAACCAAGAATGATTGTCATTTAATGAGCCCCGATGACGTCACAGATTTCTCATAATGCACTGACTCTAAAGAAAACTGGATAAATTTGAAAATTAGTATCTAATTCCAAACGCTGTATGCTACTGAGATGCAGTTTTACCGGCTGAAATAGAAAATTTTTTCTGCATATTTTGGAGTCAATATGAATTTTTCGAAACTTTCAAGGATCCGAGTCCGGACTCCAGTCTCTGTTTTTTCTCAATGGGAAAAATCAACTTCTCTGGCCGAGTCCTTCAAATTCTGAAATCACCAGTCCATTAAAGCCATGAAAACGCCTTTTAAATATTATAACTTTGAAGATTTGTGATTTCACAAATGGCACATATCAGACACCGTGATTTTTTGAATGCCTCCTTAGAGATGGGGGAAACACTACACTTCACCTAGCCTCGATTACCCAAGACCAGAATCACTAATCCTCAGGTAAATTGACAAAATTGGCAATAAATCATTTTATGAAAAGTTTCACAAAATATGACCCCCTCAGATTGTATTTCACGACCCGGGCTTAAATGTCAAAATTCACCAAGAACTTTTCTTTGAAGCAACAGCGCTCACATTTTCTTCTTATTTCTCTTCAAAGAATCTTCCAACTAATTTTGTGGACTCAATATTGCATATGCAATGTAAACCAAGTGGTTACTTTTTGTAAATAGTCGGAGGAGAAAAAAATGTCAAATGACTCCCAACAGCCAGTTGGGAAACAGGAGAGTCTGCTGCAGTACTTTATGTCAGAATGACTGCTCTTTCGGTTTTATATCCTAACTACTAACGTCATGGACCCTTCTCTGATTCCCCAAGGATCATGACCCGATACAGGGTTCAAACCCTCTCCCACCCCAGTAGAACTGCTGCTATATACGTCTTTTTGGAACCACATGTGGTGTGGATTGTTTGAGCTCAAATCCAGTCAGATATGAATAGCGTCATTTTGCCTTTATTTACTTCATCAAAGTGTACTCTGAAGATGAGTCGATCAATTTTGCTTTACTGTATTTGGTTATGTGATTCCGAAGTGTGTGTGTGCTGAGGTAGAACCTATCATTCTAACATACTGAGACACCAGTAACGTACAGACTGACAGTGTTTACCCACGTTGCTTCAGCTGGACCTTACCTGCGTAGCAGGTTGTATGACACATTCTTGGTTCAGTCATATCCCTTTTGGAAGCTGAGGAGCTGAGAAAACACAGACCGCTCCACGGGATACAGCTGACCTTGCTTCAGTTAGTCGTTCCCTTAGGAATCATTAACTAGGCCACATTTTACAACTTTATGTATCAAAGCACCCGAAAATGATGGAAATTAATTCTGAAACAGAAAAAGATAATAACAGAGTTACATATCTCTCCTATTTATGTCAAACTTGAACAAAATGTGTACAAATTAATTCAGGTTTAGTTTTTGAGCTGTACAAAATAAAGAGGTCACAAACTGTAGGATAGACATTAGACAACTACAAATTGCATAAAACAAAGAAACAGTAACACATATCGTCGTTATTTTTTACCGACTTTGCTCAAAACAACAGACGATAAACCGAACAATAAAAAACAGACAAAATGAAGACCTACCTACACTTGAAAAGCGTGAAGAGAACTCGAGTTACTTTTTCTTCCAGCAGGGGCGCCGATCCTGGGGGTAGGGGTGGTAAGAGACAATTTCCCCCTTGAAAATATTGCGGGGAGAACATATCTATAATTTAGGCAGATCAACAGGCAGAGTTACAAAATACAATATTTTGGTATACAGATGACTTAAATTCATTTTAAGGAACCAAGAAAAGTCTATGTGAGGACTTCTAAGTAAATAATTCTGTTTATAATGAGTCATCTGTATTATAGCTATCGGTTTTGGGTATGTGTATGTCAATGTGAGTGTGTGTTCGTGCTTGTGTGTGTTGCGTGTACGTATATGATCGCGTCTTGTGGATGGATTGCTTATAGACCGGCCAGCTACCCGATCCAGAGTTCTATATGGCTGTTTGGGATTTTTTGTTCCCTAGTCAATTAAAGTCTGTTAGATAATAAAGAAACAACGCAGTTGAAGTTTCTTAAAGGTAGTGTGACATGTTACAATGCCCTGACTTCCAATGGCAGTTACAGAGTGAACTTTACTAAGGAAAAGTCCATTGAAATTTTTTTAGTATCTCTTACAATTCTCAAGATATACCCCTTCAAAGTTTGATTGTTTCTGGAGCAACTTTTCAGCTTGTTGCCAATGCAAAAATAGTGATGAAGAGTGTTGCACAGTGTTGATATTTCCTTTGTTAACCATGTATTAATTATCTCTTAATTACTCATCAAACAGATTATGGTTTGGTAATTGATACTGATGATTTTCAATGACACAATTTAACTTCCAAAATAAAACCCTCTGGACAAACTAATGTTACAACTTTTCTTGAAATGAAGATCATAAAAACAAAGGATAGCACTAGCCATATGTGGTGTGTCCCTCCCATGACATCACAAGATTTGCACATTGAGATCATGTTTATCAATGATCAAGTGCTAATCCAAATTTGCGTCTGTAAAATGTTTAATTTTTGACTGATTTTGATGGGAATTGCTGTTTTTACTAAGATTTTAACGCCGTTTGCGTTGAATACCCAATTATGTCGTTTTCGTGTCACACGACCTTTAAGAGAACAAGAGTCACAGTGTATATTTACCCATGTTCGACAATTCATTGTGTCAGCCGACATGGCAGTTTGAACTATCAAACTCTCAGCACAGGAAATTAGGTGTTACATGAAATTGGCATGGAGTGGTTTCAATTCGTGTGACAATAAATGACTGGTGCCTTTTGTTGCAACATATTAAATATTCTAACTCGATTTGCCGAACCCCTAATCTTCAAATTATCTATACAACACTCAGACTCATGAATTCTTGTTTGAAAAGTTCCATTATAAACAAAAGTCATTCATACCGGTCTTGATTACTTCAAAAGTACCGACAATGGTAAATAAATGATGTTGAAAACATTAAAGTTTATAATTCTGACAAAGCATTGTTTGTATATGAACATTAATCCTTGTTTAAAGTACTCATGTGCAACATAGCAGGGAGTGAAACAACGAACATTTTTTCAGACAATATGTACTTGAAAAAAAGATTTGTATCTTTTGGAGTGTCACTATTTGATTGATAGGTCTATTTGTTTTTATTGTTAAATATTTTGTGACGGTTCCTTTAATGATCATCTTTTCCATTCTTTTCCAAGTCATACCCAAACAAATGCTATTGTCTAGAATGCTTTGAGCTGAGGTTTGTTTCCGCCAATAACGAAGCATATAATAAGAATTTCAGCAGAGAAAGACTGAAAACAAACGTCTGAACAATTGAATCCAATCGCGTGCCGTTCGTGATTGAGTGGACGCATTGTTCAAGTCTATAAATGTCCCTCATATTTAAACAATTTTGTAACATAATTTGTTCAGTAATTTACTAATTTGTATTTAAATAGTTGATGTGTTCAAAGGAAATGAAACACAATGCTTCGAACAGAATCATTCGAATGATGATTTCAAAATTTTCATGACGGCTGGCAACGAAATGATGACAATAAATTATTGTCTCGAAGAGACCACACTGTCCAAAAATTTTCTGTTTTTACAGACCTAGTCTGGCAGCAAAGTTTCGAGGCTTTTTCGGTAAAATCAAATTGCAGAAAACTTCGGTAAAATGTACAGAATACAATTGTTATTTTTACATTTTTTTCTTGAAATTTATACCTTGATGTGTAAAATTGGCACAATGTTGAACCAACTAAAATCACGGCTCACCAACTAAATATTCTCTATGCTCACCATGGGAATCCATAGGAGGATAATCAGAGATACTTGTCACAAGTATGAAATACTTTTTTCTAAAGGCCTCCCGACCCTCTGGCAAAGGGCCGTTGGGCGAAACCAAACTTGTAACTGCTTCCCGAAGAAGCTATGCATCCACTTACCTCAAGGCCTTCAGACCATTTACATTATTGGTCTGTCATGCATGGCTCTATCCTAGACTGGATGAAAAGAATAGATACTACTAGCACTTTCTGAAGGACCTTGCAGAGAAACATCCTTTCCCCTTTGAAAATTTTTGAAACATTGGGTGTCCTTATATGCAATCTGGTGCCACATATGCTATCTTTTGAAGTAAAATCTGTTTTATTTAAGTTTGACTAAGTACTTTTAAGAACGTAGAAAAAATGGCAACTGTGAGGGGGGCATGACTCAATGCCTCCCCCCTTCGTACGCCACTAAAAGGAGGCCTAATAGTGGCTCGATCATATAGGATATCCTGTTAGAACAGCAGTCTGTTGAGTGTAGAAGGCAACAGGGTATTCATGGACGCGTTTATTGTTACACCCCAAGTGAGCAGACAGCTTATTTCCTGAACTAGTCCGTAAGCCTCCAAGGATTAAGCTATGTAACAAAATTTAAGTATGCCAATGGATCCCGTTCATTCTAATTTCTAGACTAACTTTAAGTTTATCGTAGGCCATGGATTGTATCAGCCTCATCCACCCTTAAGTACTCAGAGTAAAATCGGTATAGTTCATAGGCGGGATAACGGGGAGGGGGGGGGGCACGGGTGCACTTGCAACTAAATAAAAACTGAATAAAAGCAATATCCTTTCAATAAATGTCTCAAACGCTCCTTTTTCGACACGCTTCGCGTGCACCCGTTTTAAATATTTCAGGATTCGGGGCTACTTCTTGTAGAACACCGCTTCCATTGTCACTGAAACTTATCACCACTGTCCGGGCCGTAGCTGAAGCTCTATCGTAACTAGTGAAAGGGGGAGGCAGGGAGGCGGTCATCTTCTGGTCCCCTTCTCTGACCAAATGCCCCCAAGCTTTCTGAAAGGACGATGACCTTATTTGACCCTAATCTGGAGCTCCACCCTTTTTCGGCTGAAGAGAAAAGGGGCTCACCCTTTTTCTAATTTCCATTAATTTCTCTTTTGAGATGTCTCAAAAGTAGTCCTTTTTTGGCGTGTTCTGCGCGTCCCATAGATAAGGACAGATAAGGACTCTATAAAAATCCCAGGAAAAGGACTCTATAGGAAACCAGCGGTACGTTTTTGCTAAGTACAAATATCCTCAGGGGTCACCCTTATTCAGCTGTAGTGAAAAGAGATCGCTCTTTGTCTAATTTTATTTCAATTTCACTATTGAGATGAAGTAAAAATTCAATTTTTCGGCGCGCTCCGCGCGCCCCATTACAGGTAACGGCTCTGTGAAAGTCACCTGAAAAAACTATATAGGAAACCAGAGTATGTTTGTGCTTCAGTAAGAATGTCGGGGGGGGGGGAGGGTGGTGGCACCGTTATTCAGCTAAGGTTAAAAGTGGCCGATCCTTTCTCTAATTTTCATTCAGTTTCATTATTGAGATGTCTTAAACGTTAAATTTTTCAGGGCGCTTCGCGCCCTCCATCATAGACAAGGGCTGAATTCACATCACATTAAAAGCACTGTAATTTTCTGAAAAGAAGATCTGGGGCACCAAGGTGGGATCCCCTGAAGAACCGCAATTTTAAGTAATCCATTCTCCCTCCCCTCACCCTCTGCATTATCGATTCCGGCCGACTTTAATCATACGGAATAAAGATATAATTGAAGAAAGTCAAATTGTGATATTTGTGTTATGTTAAGTGCTAATCTTATGTAATTTAAAGTTGAAGATAAAATGCATCATTTGTATGCCTACAATTTTGTAATTACCCAGGAGCTTCAGAGGGTTTCACCCCCTGGTAGCCCCTGGACCCCCCAGGGGCCCTAAGGCGGGAAACTGGACCGCACGCCGTTTGGGGAGCGCTAGTCTGCCCGAATTTGCCCCCTCACTTTCAGAAATCAAATCCCGCCCCTGGTTCAGCTACTACTATCTTGTAGGACAATATAACAACGTCGAGAGGTCTATGTTAGTGACTTGTCAGTTTTCACATCATTTTACTGAATTCCCAAAGTGAAAAACGCAGAGACTGTGTACAAGGTGATAAGTTCGGGTTTACAGCCTTTCAGTTTTAGTTGTACTGTATCAGTTGTTGTAAAATTCCTGAATAACAGCTTCCTGCAGTGCACTGAAATGGACTGATCATAACACCCGCGCGTATACAAGAGAACATTCAATCTGCTACGCGGCGGGGACATTTCTGTGGAACGCGAGTAGGGCCGGTTCATGCGACACTGACAAAATCTGGGTTAATCTTTTGCATGAAAATACGAATTAGGCCTATGAATGAGAAATGCTTCGAAATTTCTATTCTGATAAAAATTTTGAGAAATTTTTTTAGAATAAGAAAATTCATCAAATTTTCCCACATTTTTTTCTTGCCCACTGCTCACTTGCCCACTTCCCCCTCCCCCCCCCCCCAAGTAGCTACGCCACTGATCTGGGCCTTAAAAAAACGCTATATAATATGCATTACTCTTTTGCCAAAAATTGTGTAAGAGTAAAGTGAAAAACCTAAAAAGGGCGCCGACAGACGATTTTGGTCCGTCAGGGGGAGACCGCCCCCCCCCCGACCATATGGCAGCTCCGCCACTGCTTACGGCATATTTTGTGTATGATAAAGTATAAGAATGATCGTGTAAGAGTGGTCTCCAGTGTATGATTGTCTTGTTTTCAGTAAATCAACCAGTCATCCGAAAGGCAAAAAGGGTCGTAACCTGAAGACATTCGTTTCATTTTCGGAGTTCAATGCAATAAACGACAGTGCAAATTATATACGGTATCTAATTTAGTGAAAGTATGCATTTTGAAGTTATTACTTGATTTCATGCGTGAGCGGAAAATGTGTTTGACACACATTCATGCATGGTTCCTTCATTGTTGCACATTTTATTTATTTACTGTTTTTGAAGGAGATACTTTGTTACTTTCTGTTCAAACATTTTATTTTTTCTCAATAACTTTATCAGGACGCAAAAAATCTACGGGGGGGGGGGGGCTGAAGAAAATCTGGGCGCCTAAGCCCGAAGGTCCCCTCCCGTGGCTACGCTACTGGACTGGGCATATTCTTCAACCCCCCAGCTACAAGGGGAGCGGTGCGCCTCACCACAATCTTGGCGTTACTGGCTGACTGACAATTCTTTTGTTGAGCCTGTTATGGCTCACAACTCATTTCCTGCGCGTACTGTAACTTAGTTCGTACAAATATCCACGTTCTATCTTTTAACAATAGCAGTAAGGGCAATCTGTGGCCGTCTTTAAAAATGTTTTCCCGAAACCCCCATCACTGCTTTTAGTTGAGAAAAAATTAGCAAACCATTTAGTTCAAGCATCCCACCCACAAACTTCTTTCAACGACACCCCTGGTACCTTTGTTGTTGGCAAACACGGCCTCGTCAACATTGCAGGCCCCAACGGCAATAGCGTCATTGTTAAACAAAGATTATACTGCATTTCCTATAATGAAGTTTATGTTTTAGTTTGTGGGAGTTGTAAAGTAACTCGTTATTATGTGGGAGAGACCAAGCGCCGCCGCCTCGCGGACCGAGTCACCGAGCACATAAGGTCCAGCAAACAGAATCTCCATAGATACCCGGTGGTTGCACATTTCAATCCCCCTTCACCTTGTTCAATGCAGCATTTAACTGTTACGGCAGCTGTAATGTGCCGATGCTCCAATCGTGACCGCCTTAGAGCTGAAAACCGACTTATCATGCGGCTAGGTACCCTCCCTCCCCACGGCCTTAACGTTAGAATTGACTTTTTGTAATATTCAGCCTCTTTTGAGCCAGTTATAACTCCTTTTGCACCTGCCCGTTCGTGCTCGTTTTTTACTATGTACCATTTTTCCGGGCTTGGTTTTTGTCTTGTTTATCTTTTTTCCGATTTTTACGTGTACTTTTTCATCCAGGACCCTCTTTTTCTTTTTTGGTTTTGTGTTCCATCCTTTGCACTCAAGTTTTCTGACAATCCCTTTCGTCCGGTTCTGTTTTTACTTTCTGACGGCTTCAGATTTGATATTTGCCGTGTCCAGTTGTTACTGTTGGTTGTTCAGCTAAGTTTTTGACACCTGATGAAGGGTTTATACCCGAAACGCTACAAACAATACGCTTAGTGATAAAAGTGTGCCACCGGTACCTCATGTGGTTTTACTGAGGACTATGCGGGATTATAGTTAGCCCCTCCAACAGAAAATGTGAATGAAGCATATTATTTCGCAATTTGGGGCCCTAAATAAAGTTTAGCCCCCCTCCCCCAATTTCCAATGAACTCTTAGATTTTAATTTAGATACTCCTACTTAAAACTGTGAATTTATTAAAAAACTTCAACTTGAAACAACCCGTGCTCTGGATACTAAAGTGAACCTGATAAAATAAAATAAAGTATCATGGTGAAAAACATACCAAAGCATTTAAGTATGTATGTGGTCTCTTTCAGCATAGTCATTAAAGAGCACCGAACTCAGACGCGTATAGGTATAGCAGAAGTTGCTAATTTGAAACTATTAGAGATGGTAATTTCATGAAATAACCCTATCTGATTGATAACATAGCCTAGGGTCATTAAGTAATAAAACTTTCACGTTTTTCTTGATGATTTCACAAGTGCTCACTTGAGAAAGAGCCATTTTGATGGAAAAACTGTTGTAGCTCTATCAGGTTTAGATATTTTTCACCCTGTTGGGCTGTTTCCACCCAAAATTTTCGGGTCCGTCATTTTATCCGCCGTCTTGGACTTTTGATGCAATACAGGAGTCACCCAGAAATTGGAAGTCATAGTAAAACAAGGCACGAGAATTCGACTTGTGCAACTTCCATGCCGACTCCAACCTTCTTTGGCTGAGTTACAGCAGGTTAAGTTATTTTTCTACCATTTTGGACTTTTATAACATCCCCTAAGCACTCAAGTGGGCAGGAAATACTCTTTCTAGATCTTTTAGACCACACATTAGTTCAACGGAGCAAGTTTTAGCCCAAACTGACGTATGGCGGCCATTTTGATTTTCATTGCGACACAGAAGACACCCAAAAATATATTCCAGGGGCCGTTCCACAAAGAGTTACGCACAATCTTAAGCTTGATTCACCATACTTAAGCCAGCAGTACATCATACTTAAGATCGTGCGTAACTCTTTGTGGAACAGGCCCCAGGTGTGGAGTTTGTCATGAGAAATTGAATGATGCATTTCCCAGTCCGATCCGACCTTGTTTGGTTAAGTTATGGCACTTTATAAAATATGGCAGTCATGTTGGAGATTTTTCAATACCGTCTGATGTGAACCTCCACGTTGTTACATTTTTGGCAAAAAGTTGTTACATTTTGGACCAAGTTTGAAAGTTATTACATTTTGGGCAGAAAATTGTTGCATTTTGGACCAAGTTGTTACATTTTGGTCAATTGTTACAAAATGTGACGTAACAAGACCACTCAGCACTTGCTTCTTTTTTGGCAAATATGCTTCAGAATAAAACTAGTGACTACTCGTATTCTATTAGCATGGAAGTACTCCATGTTATTAGTAGCATACAGTAGAAGATCCGGATTTACATCATTGGACATTCTTCTATCATTTCTTTTTGCGTCCAGCCAGGGAGCTGGGAGACAACTGGTCCAGCCTTGCAGTGGCGGAGCTGTCATATGGACGGACCAAAATCGTCTTTCGGCGCCCATTTTAGGTTTTTAAAATACTTTACTCTTGTACCGTTTTTGGCAAAAGACATAATTTAATAGCGTTTTTTAAGGTCTAGATAACAAAATGCTCAAACAGCCTACATGCTCATCTACACTTTATTCTGACTGATGAAAAGGGCCATCTTTTGTAATATACATAGGTATAGGTTTTGCCGAAATGTATCTATATGCTTCATACGCACTAATGAATGTTGTCGCTGTGCAAAGTTCATTGCTTCCACACCAAGCATGGTTAAGCTTACAAAATACAGACTGACATTAAATTAAACCTCCAGGCCATCAAAAGGTGTTGCAAAGGGCGCGCCAATAATTGTAGCGCAAATAGCCCTCTTGTTGATAATCCCATGAAATTTCTTCTTTTGTACTTCCGTGGTCTCAAAAGCCAGATAATTGCATTAAATAAGCTTAAGTTTAGGCTACTTGTATTCATTATGAATTCGGTATCTGCAGAGCCAAGCAGACCTCTTGTCTTGGCTATTTCTTTAAACATTCTTAATTAATGGCTATTTCAGAGTGGTCTCATGATGTAAATTACGCCAATTAATGTTTCTTCGTGTACTTGTCTTGATTTCCAGATGCCAAAAATGTACACCTAACGGTGATTAATTTCTTTTTACTCTGTAAGATTGCTTGCTATTAGCTCTAGCAGATTTAATCTTTATCTTCACAAAGTAGCCCATTATTACATTAAAATCTTAAATCGAGACCTGACAAAAACACACAAACTAACTTTAGTGACTGCCTCCATACTAGAATGTGAAAGAGAGGGATAGAAACATGCGCGTCCACAGGTAGGGGCAAGGGGGTGGGGGCTTGCCGTCCCCTGAAAAATAAAAAATCTGAAAAAACGAAGAAAACATAAAGAAAAAGACGAAGAAAAATTGAAATCATATTTCTCAACAATTCACTCAGTGTTTTCCCTATTTATATCTGGTAAACAGGCTTTAGAAAATACGGCATTTTCCAGCGATCTGAAAGGCATTTGGGCCAAAATTTTCTTGCGCTCCGCGCCAACTCATGGTGGCGAAGAGCTTTTCCCTGAAAGAATTTAGCCCCCCCCCCCCACACCCGAATTTTCTTCCGAGGAGGCCCATGGATAGAAAATTTAAACATATTTTAATAGAAAAACTTGCTGAGGAAAAATGTCAAAGTAGTCTTCTACCAGGTGCGGAAAATGAAAGGGAAAGTCAGGAAAGCCAGGGACGGATCTAGGATTTTTCGTTAGGAGGGGGGGGGGCGCTGACGGTAGATCATCTGCCCAGTCGATTATCTAAGCGGAGCGCCACCATCAGTTGGCGCGGAGCGTAAAGAAAATTTTGAAAAATTGTGACCACTCAGATAGCCGGAAAAAGCATTTCTCAGGCTTGTAAGTAGAACCTAAGCAGTCGTTACTTGGAGCTTTTGTTTGCCAAAAAATGTTTTTTTTTTAATTAAAAGTTAGAAAATTTTGAAAAACTTGCTTCATGAACAAAACCAAAACTTTCTTGATCTTGATTTAAGTTAAGATCACTCTTTAAACACTCTTTCCCCCAAAATGTCGAAATGTAATAGGTCCGGAAAAAAGGGGTCTAAAGCAGGGGCGTCGATTCGGTTGATTTTCAAAGTGGGGGTCATCTAGCCTAAATTTTTTCTCCTGTTCTGGTAAGGATGTACAGCGAAGTTGCTAGACATTTTTCGGGAAGGCGAGGGGGTGGGCAAGCATCCAGATTTTACGATTTTTTGAGTGTGAACACCACTGAACTAGGGCCGTAATTTTCGGCGCACGGAGTGCGCTGAAATTTTCGCCGTTTTTCAAATATTTGAAAAAATGGAACTTGTGTTGCAGGAAAGTTTTGATTCTGGGTTTCCTATAAGAAAATTATTTGAAACGTAGGGGAGAAACCGAAGAATTTGCATTTCCTGTTGGCAAATCTGAGATTGAAGGGCGACTAAAGATCGTTGTCGCTACATACAGACATAATGTTATCCCTTCCCGACGAAATGTGGCTCTCTGACCAAATTTTTTGAGTCAAGAGCTTATATTTGGAGAAAATTTTGAATTTTATGGAAGAAAAATCATGAAAATAGCACTGTAGTTTCTGATGTCACTTGATGATCTGTTGTCACATGTAGCAAATTTCCCCTTTTTCACTTACAAAGTCCAGATCTGGGAAAATTTACTCAAGTTATGAGAGAGCACTTCTGCTTAGGAATCGCAATTTGTGGCGCGCGAAAATTTGCTTCCTTTGAGACAAATAATGACGAATGTGAAGCTTTTAATAGGGAGATTTCGGAATTTCATGAATTTTCAAAACCACACCGTAGGCTGGTTTCACAAATAGCAAATTTCCGAATTCTTCATTTTTCAGAGCCGCCTGCCCCTGTCGCTACGCCACTGGGTGTCTAAGAGTAGGGGTTCAGATGCAAAATGCGAAAGACTTGATCAAAATCGAGCTTCAATTTACTACGGGAAAATCACGGATCGAGGCGAGGGGAATGATACCTACTGGTACGGTGCTACTGAGACACCGTTGCATAGGCCTATACCTATGTAAGATTGTTGATACAAAAAACATTAAAATATGATATTCCGAACGACACCTCATCATACATTATCTAAAGACAGAGGATGGAGGTGTAACTCTAATTCCTAATTGAAGACTCTTACCTAGCAAACGTCTGTGTGATTTTACTCCTATGATAATGTTGTAAATACGAAATGGTCGAATCGCCATACAAAAGAATAGGTTAGCGTGTTGAAATTTTGCATTAGAAATCATACATTTTTCTAAAAAAGTTGCATGCAGACTGTGCAAAGAGAAATTTTTAGTTTCCTTTAAGTGTTTGCTAATTTTAGTATGCCAGTCTGGTCAACCACTAAAAACCACAGATTTCATTTGAACATAGTAGGGGGACGATTCATCTTCTTCCCATTCCTAAATATTGTGCTCCTTCATAACCACACCTGCTGCACTATGCATGCACACGAACAATTCACATAATCATAGAGACCGATGAATAATGTATGTTTGATATCCAACTTAAAAAAGAACATCAATGAAACTGCGCGAAAATTTGGGGGATTTGCAAGGTAAACATGTCGGATTTTCGATACAGAAAGCTAGTCGATCGTAATCTGTAGAGGACACCTTTCATAACTTACATGAATAGTCTTTTTCGTAGTACCTAATTTTTCAGTTTCACGTCACAAAAAGTTGGGGATTTGCAAAGTAAACATGTGGATTTTTTGATACAGAAAGCTAGTCGATCGTAATCTGTAGAGGACACCTTTCATAACTTACATGAATAGTCTTTTTCGTAGTACCTATTTTTAAGTTTCACGTCACAAAAAGTTGGGGGCGGAGGGACTTTTACGTTAGTGTCCCCTCCACTCAAAAAAGTGGGGGTACATGTCCCTCTGTCCCTCTAATTCAACGCCCCTGGTCTAAAGATAAAGGGGGTCCTCACACAAGGTACAGAGAGGAGAATCTTTCCTTTTTAATTTTGAAAGAAAATTCGTTACAACCTATAATTCTATAAGCGTAAAAAAATGAAAGAATTGAATTTTGTGGTCTCCAGCAGCATCAAGGACGATGGTGATAATATCTGACCAAGAATACGATGCACTGCTGTAAGATTCATATTTGAGATCGCAGCTTTTAAAGTCTTTCGATTGATAAAATATACCACTTTATTGTCATGGTCATGTGCATGAGAGATAAACATTGTTAAACGCTTTGCGTTATCATTGATTTCATTAGTGGCATGTAAATTCAGTCTCCACTTTCTCGGGATAGCAGAATTTTTCCATAATACAATGTAAAAGGAAAAATACTAGTAAAATTACATTTATGACAGAAATCATTCTAATTAAGCACTCAGTCGACTCTCTCATAAAAAAATTCTAAGTTTTAGTGACCATGAGAGCTCTGGCATAGATAAGTTTACTGTCAATTTTAATAAGAATTATTCAAAATATATTGATTAGCATACACATCCGGAGGGCGTAAAATAAGATAAAGTGCAACAGACACCATAAATACTTGTTTTCAATGATAACATGGAAAGGTTACATTAAAACACATATTCCGCCATATTTATTGACCTCACTATCAATGATCAAACAGAACTTTCCAAAAAGCAAAGCCATCCTGAAAATAATTTTTCCCTCATTTACATTTTAAGCTAAAAGCAAAAGAGCATAATTCGACCATTCCTAAACCACCTTCACATTTTGCACGTATTAGAAAAGAACGTTTACCCAAATTGTCTGGTTTGTGTGACAAATGTATTTATTTAAAAAAAATACCCTCTATTTCATGAAAAAGGGAAGAAACGGGATCACAGATTGTAAAAAATAAGTGAACATAGACATTATGCTCATGTGAAGTTTGGCCACACGCTTTTTATACATTCTATACACCGTGACTCCATATTTGATGAACCCAAATAGCAGATGAACTGTACGGAAAAGCTTAGTGTTCTACATAAAGCGTGGTCCGAATACGGTTGAGGCCTTTGATATAACTTTATTGACATTTTATCGGAAAACTTGGAACTGTGTGCTCTAGATTGCTATTAGTTTGCAACAATTATATTAACGTAGTTTAAAAATTATAAGATAATACAACATTATGTAGAAACAAGTAGGCTAAATGATCTATTTAGTGAAAGTTAAAAATAAGCTTTGGAAAATTTTAGGGGGTGCGCGCCGGGTGCGCCCCGCCTAAATCCGCCACTGAAAGCCGTGGCTTCGATCGTGCTGAGGCTCAGGATATTTACTCCATCGAAGCGCCCCTGCAGACCATTTTTGCCCTCTCTGACCGAAACCCCCAGCTCCGCCATTGCAGCCTTGTACTATCAAAAAACAGGGTTGAGAGGAGTGGCCGAAACGAAACAACAAATTTCAAATTAAAACTGGCATACTGTACTAACTGCAAGGAAATGTTTGACGCGCACCAGGGAGTTGCAACAGATGTTTGTATCATCTTCAGATGGTGCAAAGCAAAGATATTATAAACATAGATACCAAACTTAAAATGGCGCGGTGACTCCTCACGGAGGCCGAATCGGAGGGGCGGAAGTGCTGATCACTGATCAGTCGTTTTGAAAGCTAACAGTTCATTGATATCTTCCGGTAGTTTAAATACGTGTGATTTTAAAACATTGCAACTCCTGCAAACGCAGTTCTTCAATAAATTACACTTACATGAAACAGTCTAAGGCTTCTTCGTCGGCTTTCTATCTAAGAACATTTGAACACTAACGCACAACGACTGGTTTGAAGTTCATTGGCTTACTGTTGGTCAGTTTCTATGGTATCTTTACAAGCGCACATCCATACACGCATTTACATTCTAACTCGCTTACAATGAAAAACCAACCACTGCGTTCATT
The DNA here is from genome assembly GCA_037179385.1 of Holothuria scabra. NCBI lineage: Eukaryota > Metazoa > Echinodermata > Holothuroidea > Aspidochirotida > Holothuriidae > Holothuria > Holothuria scabra. The sequence goes on from CM074188.1 coordinate 45,551,970, forward strand.
TTCCTAGCAAGTTTCCGTGCGCGTTTCTTTTACTCCGAACTATACACAGAGAAAAGTAGTTTGCGCGTTTATAACTCGTTTTGAAAATGCACGCATGCTGACATCTCGTCACAATGGAATTTTCTGTCATGTATCCATAGTTATGCACGCAGATAGCCGAACAGAACTGTGTGCATGTCAAATGAACACTTCCGCCCCTCCGATCGAGCCTCCATGAGGAGTCAGCGCGTCTAACAGTGTAGGGATAGGAGTTTGGTATCTACCTTTATAATAGTGAGCTTTAGATTTCACGACGCGGACCTCATCTACAACGAAATGAAGTCATTTGTATCTATGCCATTTCGAACGCGACGCTAAATAACGCTACACTCAGTTGTTAAATGACAGGGGAAACGCAGGTTGTGACGTCATTACGTTGCAGCTAACGTCCGCGTCGTGAAATCTAAAGCTCACTAATATCTTTGGTGCAAAGCGAAAAGTGCGCCATCGTTTGGAGGTGGAACGAACGAACGCCATTGCAATGAATACTAACAAATGCATACAGTTGGTTTTTCGACCAATCGGGCACGTAGGCCTATCCGTAAGTCTGCTACGAACGCGGGCGAAGACTATTGCGTGTGTCACTTGCTTCATTTTTTACCTCCAAATAACGTCGGCGTGACGATAAAGCACGTGCAGGTCTATCGTTAACTTCTCTCCTAACTGTACAACGTAAACAAAACTTAAAACGCCAGAGCAGATAATTTAATACCTCTCACCCCTCGGCACCTTTGATGATTGCGAAGTTTGGTGATTTCCCGTTGCGTTCTAATCAGCACGTACAAGCCAATAATTCTATCTCATTCCACAAGTTGAACTTTTAGCCCCGTCTGCGGCAAGGTTTATCACATAAGACTGAGTGTAAACCAAATTTGCCTAAAAATTGTTTTGCAAATAAATTCATTATGTATGCATTTAAAATTCCTTGTTTGCATAAAGACAAATGGGGAGATTTATTGATGTGACTGGTAGTTAACTAGGGTACACGAGGACCTCCTTTTGAATACGTCACCATTATACTGAACGAAGCCCGGAAAGGCTAAAGACACATGTTTAACCGTGTATCGATGGATTTGCATGTCCATGCAGGAGGAGGAAACAATACGGTACTACGTACAACTTGGGACATCTCTGAGGCTTTAAGTACCGCCTCGTAGATAAAAGGTAAAGCTTCATTTTTGTGGTGAATAATTATTACCCGTATTACATTTTTCTGGAACTATTTTGCTGTAAATGAATTTGAAAAAAATAATCGGCTCAGCTAGCACTGTTTTCATTGTAATATTATTTTTGTGTATATAGCTACGTCTCGACGGATTGTGTCCATTGAGTCTGATCGTATGAGGGATGATGGGTAGGCGGAAGGTCCCCCTTGCTCTGATTTTTGCTTCACTGACAAAAAATTATTCATTTTTCTATTTATATATAAACAACGCTGTACAGAGGGTCTGCTAGCCCAGACCTCCACTTGATAGGTTTATGCGCTTGTTGACTGAGGACCGAAGGACTGAAGGTAGGCCTTCTCCACCTTACCCAAACCAAATTTGAGACCGACCCCCTCCCCTCTCCAGCAACTTCCGTCGACGAATAGCTACTTAGATTTTAGTGAGTTTCTAAAGGAAAAAATAGTCAGTTGTATGTCGTTCAGTAAAACGTGTATAGTCATCGGTAGTCGCTTAACTTGGCGCAAAAAAAAGGAACAAGGTTGGTTAAAGCGAGGGTCACACAATAACGATACCAGATATTACTATTCGATTTTTGTGAGCTTTAAACTTTGGTAACATTGTAACGAATTTGGATCGAAATGCGATCAGACTTATTGCGTCGTTCAAAATTTTCCAAATCTGTTGCCGGAAAGAGCCTAAAATTTGCCTATCTGTGTGAATGATTTGTATGGCACCAGTGGCGGAGCGAGGGATTTCGGTCAGAGTGGGCGAAAATGGTCTGCAGGGGCGCTTCAAAGAAGTAAATACCCTGAGCCTCAGCACCATCGAAGCCAGGGGTTTTCAGACTTTCCATTTGATTTTCCGCACCTGGTAGAAGACTTCTTTGCCATTTCCCCTCTTCAAGTTTTCTACTAAAACATGTTTAAATTTTCTATCCATGGGCCTCTGCAGAAGAAAATACGGGGGGCAAAATTCTTTCAGGGGGAAAGCTCCGCGCCACCTTGCGTTGGCGCGGAGCGCAAGAAAATTTTGGCCCCAAATGCCTCTCAGATCGCTCGAAATGGCATTTCTAAAGCCTATTTACAGCATACAAATAGGGGAAAACACTGAGTGAACTGTTAAGGAATGTTGATGTTAATTTTTCTTCGTCTTTTTCTTTATGTTTTCTTCGTTTTTCAGTTTTTCTATTTTCCAGTTGAGGGCAAGTTCCCCCCCCCCCCTTGCCCCTACCTGCGGACGCCCATGTTTCTTCCTCTCTTTCACATTCCTAGTAAATAGCAAGCAATCTTGCAAGGGAAAAAGTTATGGAAATTAATCACCGTTAAATGTACATTTTTGGCATCTGGAAATCAAGATAAGTACACGAAGAAACCTTAACTAACGTAATTTACATCATGTGACCACTCTGAAATAGCTATTAAGTAAGTACATTGACAGAAGTACCGTATCGAAGACCAAAGGTCTCCGAATTCATACTAAATAAAAGTAGGGTAAACCTTGGCTTGCGCCCTTTGCAACATCTTTTATTGGCCGGGAGGGTGAATTTAATGACAGTCTGTGTATTTTGTAAGCTTATAATCACGCTTGGTGTGGAAGCAATTAACTTAGCGCAGCGACAGCTTTTATTAGTGCGTATAAAGCATGAAGATATGTTTCGGCAAAACCTATCTCTATATCACAGAAGATGACCCTTTTCATCAGAATAAAGTGCAGATAGTACACTACTGGTGGCTGTTTGAGCATTTTGCTATCTGGACCTTAAAACAACGCTATAAAATTATGTCTTTTGCCAATAATGGTGCAAGAGTAAAGTATGTTAAAAACCTCAAAAGGGCGCCGACAGACGATTTTGGTCCGTCGGGGGGGGGGGGACGACCGCCCCCTGACCATATGGCAGCTCCGCCACTGTATGGCAGGACTACGAAAATTAAACCTAAGCAAATTGTTTCGTGTCGTCGAGTGGACAGACAGTTTTTATCGAAGTCCCCGGCGTGTCTGATGTTTGTCAATGTGACGTCACGAAAATAATTTTTCACAGATGTCACATCAAATGTTTATAGACCCTTCCCGAGCAAAAATGAAGAAGATTTCAATAAAAATTGGATCGGAAAGTATATTTTCATTTCAATATTTGGTAATTGTTAATGTTGCGAAAAAGGGTGGGGTGTGGCCGGGAAAGCCCCCATCCAGTAGATACGTGCCTGTACTACCCATTAAGATTATAGTTGTGTCGCAGCCTGAAGAAGGATATCAAAGTTACACGACTGACACATGGTTCAAATCATTCCATGCACACGACTCGATTGGTTGGGTACTTTAAAGATACTTTAAAATTAATTACTATTGAACTTACTTTGCAAGTAATTGGGCAAGAATGGGTGACGTTTCAAGACAAGCATTCAAACTTTTTAAAACTATTAATTACGTCTGGAACCACGTCCACCCCCCCCCCAAAAAAAAAAAAAATAAAGAAAGAAAGAAAGAAAAACTGCAGGAAAGGACAAGTTTTTGTTAGACAAGCATGTTACATCCTGGATTTGCAGATATTCCATTCAGCCTAGACAGGGCCATGACCCATATGCTACAGGAGTTGACAGATTGATGTACACATCCCACTCCGTATATCCCGACATGCTGTGGTCAGTTGATCATCAATTCGGTTGGGGAGTCATATCTTGCCGGTTAAAATAGATTGTTCACTTATTGACAAGTTTTGTCCCGTAACCCATGTACACACAAATATTTATTGTTGAAATGCATGGGTGCCTCTATTTCAAAGGGGGCATCCGCCTCTCACCGGAAGTCCGTATCATTATTTCCACATCAAGTCAACCCGTCAACGTCCTGACGAGCGTAATGCTCAGAAAAGAAATGGAGTAGGGAAAACAATCTAGTGAAAAAAAAAGTTAGAGCGTCCGTCACCAGAATAACCCATAAAGTTTGAAGTTATGGTATTTACGCTTCAACGAACAAAATCTATTACAAAGTACACTTGATCTTGTTGTCCAAATAAAAGAGCCACTCTTTATATACAGATGGATGACTCAGTGAACTGAAAGTCAGAATTACCTGGGGTCACCGTGACCAGGTTTTTATTTTCGAAATTCTTTTGTTTACCTGGAACATGGTTAGCTGCCTTGAAATAATACATAATCATGGATTGCATACAACTACCCGTTGTAAAGGTTAACAAAGATAAGATGATGTACCCCAGAATTGGCCGACAAATGACCACAAAGGGGCTGCGGTTATAAAAAATGACAAAATCCTGATTAGGGGTATGGCTACTGTATAGATCAAGGGTGATATGTACATCTCTTTACAAAGACGGCGGAAAAAGGTTTCCGTCGTTACCCAGCCCGTCTATCCATTATTCGTTGCTAATCCCATGCATTACAATTTTCTTTCAGTTCCTACTTAGTTGCACAATGTGAAGAAATTCTTTCTTACTTCAGAACAAGTTGCCTTAAAATGGAGAGCGGAGGACAAGGCGATGGATTTAAAAGACTTCGAAAGATTCTTTTGCAGGTTAAATCTACTTATTTTTTTCACATCGGAGGTGAGACATTCACTTAAATTATGTGCATAGAAAGCATAAATGGGGAGGGAATTGTAGGGGCTATGATCTACAGCCAAAAATATGATGGGCGGAGATGTGTTTATATTCCCTTTTTTCCAGCCTCTCTAATCCAAACATAGAAGTGTTGGGCACACGGAAAGATACAAAGTAAGCTCAACACATAGTGTCCCCTTTTTCGTGCAGTACGTGCGTATACCCTGTATGGAGCGGTTGACGGCACGGACAAAATTCACTCCACATGTGTGGATTACGCGTACTCCACGTAGTAACTGACCATTCAGCAAAGATCATTTGTTGTTGTTTTGTTATTACCACCGAAGGTCAGGGCGTACTTTTTGCATCGTGACGTCACATGTGTATGTCCATAAAACGCTAAAGCACAAGTCTAGACCAACTGGTATCAGTCCTACTTTGCAGAAGATTAAAAAATACACCAAAAAGCAAATGTTTCTTAAAATACAGTCACACTAGAGAGGAGTTTCCACTATCCTTCTTAAAAGCAGCTGACTGAGTAAGGTCATGAAATTCAACAATTTTTTCTAAATATGTTAAGTTTTCTTTACATACCGATGACAAATGGTCAAATTCAGATAACCCTCATATCCTACATACAAATAAACATTTTATGAGTGAGTACTTCATGGTTAAATTCAGTTTTCAAAAAATTGTGACCAGACACCTTTTCAAATAATGCAAGAAACAGTTGTAAATCAAGACGCCGTAAATTTCAACTTTTCCCGTAACTACTGGATATGAAACTTGACTGATTATGCTACCTATAAGCATTGTCATTTGTCAGTGACTCTTTAACACTATCATTGGGTTATCGACATCAGCTCAATGAAATTCTTTAAGAGTTAATTTAAAGCACCCTGTTCAGCTGTTTTGCAAACCCACACTCTGTACTATGCTACTGTGCTGTCTTGAGTTAGTAAAGTCCTTACAATGATGGATTGAAAAAAATGATTCCACTATTTCTTTGGTCACCTCAAATTTTGGAACAGGTGTTGCAGGAACTAGTGTTTTGTTTATGTTGGAGAATGTGCTTAGATCCAAAATCGAAATACCAAACTCGCTCATTGAACAAAGAGAAACCTTTTCCTGTGTTTACCACTCCTTGGCATTTAAGGACCCTCAAATATTCAAAATTTCCCCAATAGGAGAGACTTAGAATTTCTGTAAGGAAATTGAAAAGGGGGAGATTATTGAAGAATTTCCACATCCAAAAGTTATTCTAGCGGCGACTGAAGATTGTTGTTGTTACATACTAATATCTTAGACCTTCAGATTGAGGCTCTCTGCAGACATCTGAAAAGTTTCCGAAGTTTTGTTGCATTTTTTCAAAAATATTCCAAAATCAAGGGATAACATGGGAGAAAATTTGGATTTTTCAAAGGAAATTTGGGGAAACAGCGTTGTAATTGTCCGGTGTCAATTGATTGTGACTTCATATCCTAAAGGGCAAATTTCCGATTTTCCCGAGAAAGTTTCCAAAACTTTTTTCATAGTGTAATTATTCTTGCATATTTGCGGTGCCCTAACATCTTCAAAAATTTTGTTTTTCGTTAACAAATATTTAAAAATATCCAGTTTGTATTGGAAAGACCAAGTTCAAAATTTTATGAAAGAAAAATTGGAAAAAGACATTTTAGTCTACAGGTGTCTTTCATTGATAATTATGGTGTCAAACAGGACCGATCAGAGATTTTTTATTTTTATAGAGCCGCGCAATTTCTCCCTGCTCCCCTCCCCTCTAGCTACGCCACTTAGGATAGATCCACCCCGGCCTGCTGTATAGATACTTTATAGATTCTAACAAATGGAACTCTGAGATACGAAGTTCATTTCACAGCCTGTAGAGAGCTTATTTCCACAGTATAAACTTAAGACGGATCTTAAACTTTTCCTCAAATATATCTCGCAATCAATGAGCTGTTTGCATAGTTAATAAAGTTAATTTAGTTATCATTAGCACTCGGTGACGGACCGACCAACCAACGAACTGACTATAGTTGGCTGAATGGAAGACCGACCGACCGACCGAGTGACTGACTATTAGTTGTGCCGACTAATTGACTGACGCGGACTGACACAGGCTGACTGACTGACTGACTGACTGACTGACCGATTGACGGTTAGACAGACGGATTGATCAAACCAACGAACCAGTGAAAAACGGACAGACTGAAACACTCAATGACTCAGTCACTAATTCATTTATTTATTTTATACTCTTTTTAGGTCGTTCGGTATTTGTTTCATTCGTCGTCGTCTACCTTGCATATATTGGTCTCAATCCGAAAGAAATAGGTGTGATTCGAGGCATGCAGTCCCTGATATTCTTTATAGTTAGTCCGTGTATTGGGATTTTGTCTGATCGTTTTGACATCCATAAGCAAGTCCTTTTTATCGGAATCTCCGGAATGGGCATTTTTTATTCATCCATTGCATTTCTTCCAAGACATTATGGACCTAGTGATTTTAACATGACTGCCAGTGCCCCAGCCATTGCCAATGCAACTGGCACATCCGACGAAGAGTACAGTGTCTACAACAAAAACAATTTAAACAAACAGTTTATCACTTTTGGGGGAAGTTTGCTTCTCATTTGTCTCGGAGAAATATTTTTCTCTGGAGTTCCTCCTCTTTTTGATTCAAACACGCAGACCTTGGTAAGGATGACTTCAAGATGTAGCTTTGGACAACAACGATTGTGGGGAAGTATTGGTAGTATTGTCCTCCTGCCGATAACCGGTTACCTACTAAACATTGTGAACAACAACTTCATTCTTGTTCACGAATATTTTCCAGCCTTTCTCGTTTTCATCATGTGCGAGTTACTCTGTCTTATTCCTGCGTGGTTCATACCTTTATTCCCACAAGAATCTAGAGACAAATTATTACGGACCCATTTATGGGAACATTTAAAACACCCTCGATATGTCATGATTTTGCTGGTAGCGTTTGTAGTGGGTGTGACGTCGGCACAAGACACTTTTAAGTATCTGCTCCTTGCTGAACTCGGTGTAAGCCACTTAAACCGATCCCTATGTATTGTTTTCAATTGTCTCGGAGAATTACCGGTTTTGTGGTACAGTAAGCAGTGTTTTCAACTTCTTGGAGATGAAAACGCCATCTGTATAGTCATCTTCGTTTGGGTTATTCGTTTAGGTCTGTATTGCATCATTACAAATCCTTGGTTTGTTCTACCGGTTGAATTACTTCACGGTGTCTGCAATGGGCTTTGGAGTCCCGCCATTACAAGCTTCTGCAGAGAAATTTCAGTCACAAAAATCGCGGTGTCTATTTTAGCAGTTGCAAATAGCATTCATACAGGAATGGGTAAGTGTCCCTCTTCATTTCTTTATTGTATTTTTGTATTTCGTTGGGCCCAAGCTTTATGTGATAGATGAGCGTACGATTCCAAACACCGTCTTACACTAGATCACCGTAGTATAAGCATGGTAGATTACCGAAGTATAATCACACCGTTTGACACCGTTTAACTTCTGTCGTAATAAGATTGCTTACATTTCACATAATAAGTATTCTGAATTTTTATCCAGTTTTCTTTTTACATAGATATAATTGAAATTATCAATCTCAAAAATGCTTGGGAATGACATTAGTTTATATAAAAGTGTACGTTAAGTAAAAAAATCAATGTAATATATTAAACAGCATGAAAAATAAATTCTAACAGTCCAACTCCCATTTTTATAGGATATTCTATTAGTTTGACCTTGAATTGATTAGGAATGCTCTTTAAAGTATATGGAATTTCTTAAAATTTCATTGCTAAGGGTGCACCTATGGTGTCAATATGAAGGTTTTGTTGCATAAAATTTGTGGTAAATTATAAGTAAATACAAAACATTGACCAAAAATGACATGTGAACTTCCATGACACCAAGCCTGCTTGCTCCAAAATCATTTTATGTAGAGAATTTCAACCGAATGCTTAGAATATGTTAGTCTTTAACATATCCAAAATAAATAATTTGGGTTTGGACTTTGTTTTAAACCAATTGGTTAGAAACTGATATGGAGCTATTACACAATCCACGATCTAAAAGTCTAACTGCTAAATACGGAGTTGTAACGAGTCACCCAGTTTTGCGGTAGAGTCGAGTCATTTACTAATTTAAGTGTGACTCGAGTCGAGTCAATGACTCGAGTCACTGTACTATATCTATGAGGTAAATCATGATACAATTCCTCGAGTCATTTCCCTTTTGGAAATTTGTGACTCGAGTCCTGACTCGTTACAACTGTGGCTAAATACTCGTCTATTCTCTTTGTCGTCCTGTCCTAAAATTGATAGTAAGTCAAAATATCAAGAATCTGAAATTTTTAAGTAAAATCAATTTTTTGTCTTTCTTTTTTCACACAGGAGTCGCAGTTGGCAATCTGGTAGGAGGTTTGGTGTACAATGCTTGGGGACCCCGTGTTCTGTTTGGTGGTTTAGCTTGCATTGATATGGTGACGTGGGGGATATATGTCATATTTCTGAAGTGTGCTCACTCCGAAAGCAGTGCCTCGCGTGAAGATGAGGATGGAAATTTATCGGAAAATCGAGGAGAATATTCAATCGTGGGTTTGCATAAAGTGACTCGTGTTTAAAAACGTTTTCATGACAAAAACTGAACTTGTATATCTAACCGGGAAACACCAAGTTTTAAACAACAAGTTTGAAATTCCGAACAAAAGTAAATTCATCGTAAAAAATCCGGAAAACATATGTCTCACTATTCACATTTTTATATGGCCGGACCAGACCAGTAGTTGGTGGAGTAACCAGACTTTTCATTGAGGTTGGCTGAGGTGGTCAAGGGTTAAATTCCATTTGATACCGTTTGACCAAAACCATTCAGGTTCCAAATGGTTTACACTGGGTTTTTGGACAGTTTCCATTCAAAACCATTTATTACCATTTAAAACCAGTTAAGATTACTATTTGCATTTTTAAGACCAGTTGGCACCATTCATACACCATTTGAAACCATTCAAGACCATTCAATCAAGTAGGCAATGTGTTTTTGCAAATGATCCGAATGGAAATTAGCCCCGGGGGGGGGGGGGAAAGTATTGAAGTGATGGGGCAAGCGGAAACACATTTTAGGCAGAGCTCCGCCTAATTTGGTAGGCCCGCCGCGTACAGGGAAAATTTTGCCTAAAAGTATCTTTCATATTGCCGGGTATGTAACTTCCTAGTCTCTCGAGCTTGACTTTCAGTTAATTATATTCTGTATGCCACCCACGGACTTCCTATATACATGGGCAGAGCATGCAACGCTTACCTCCTATCCGTAGGTTGTCGCCGACTGGGACAACAAAGGCGCACCAGGATGGCCGCCGTGAAGCTATAATATGTACTATGATTTGGTTGCCACTCTGTAATATTTTAAAGAAAAGTTGAATTAGAATTGGGAAAATATCATTTTTTGAGAAATACGTGTAATGATTTTGATCTTACCTTGTATTACTTCGAAAATATTTACTTTGTGGCAAAATCTGTTAATATACTTGAGCAAGTCCAGTTTTCACTTCAGCAATCTTGCTACGCCTACACTATACTCGCACGTACGATGGCGACCCTCTAACATGCAGTATGCTCTGTCCTTGTATAGGAAGTCCGTGGTTTTACAAGAAAAGACTGGTAATGGAAACTCTTACTCTTGGTACTGTGACTGTTGTGGAAATGCGGTTAGAAAATTTCAAAGATGGGGCTGTTTATCGCCCAATTTGACCGTTAGGCTTTAATTTCAATAAACATTTCTCTAAACATGTGTATTGTATCTGTGGGTATCAATCTGTTTACGGCAGTGGCGTAGCCACGGGGTGGTTTGGCGGTTAGAACCCCCCCCTTCCCCATGGACCAACCTTGCAATGCAAAAAACACCTAAAATTGCGGCTTTTTCTCTCAATTCTTAGCCTTTTCTCTCGTTTCGTGCCGCCAAGACACCAAAACCCTCCCCATGGCACAATCCTGGCTACCCGCCTGCTTGGTTTACTGTGAATGATCAATGTTGGATTCCTGATTCAGATGACGTCAAAAAAGTCTGACACAGTTGGCTCATAATGTCATGGTCCCCCTTCTTTTGAAACAGGAATTTATGCATTTTCTGAAACAGGACCAAGATGGGCAGTTTTTGCCTTATACTCTCTGATCAGGGAGTTGTCCCGGACAACTGTGCCAGAGAAGCAACGGCGTGGTGTCCAAGAACCCGCCTTAGGGCCCCTGGAGGGGCCCACGGGCAACGGCCCGGTAGGGGCCAGGTGAAAAGCTTCGGAAGCTCTGAGGATATGAAGTTCAATTTGAGCATCAGAATGAACCATATCTGTGAATGCCCTAAATTCTTTTTCAACAAACGTGGAAAATTGCAATGTTCCCAAATCCAGTGGCTTAGCTAGGATTTTTTCCGGGGGGGGGGCAAAGGTATGAAATTTCCCCAAAATTTTTCTCGGTCAATATGTATGTATTTCCTATAAAAAATGCAAATTTACAAGTATGACAACATTACCATAAAATTACTGTATGTAAAAAAATTAATGTTCTGTATTTTAATCTTAAAGTATAGCATAGAGCTATTGGAAATAACAGCTCTTAATACATTATTTTGGTAAACAATATCTGGTTTACTTGTACGTATTAACGCAGTGGCGTACCCAGGATTTCTCTGAAGGGGGGGGGGGGTGCAGTATGGTCTAAGGGAGGGGTGTCCCGAAATTTTTTGACGTTTTCAAGGAGCCTAGATGTAAAATGGTGCAAGATTTTCGACCTTCACAGAAACAGTGTAAAAAGTTGAATCGTGGTGGTTCATGAGGATAAAACTGAAACTTTTGTGTCTTTACGTGCATTCTTATGCCATTTATGCTACCTTAGGAAGTAAAACTTGTCATTAAATTTGCACACTTTCAGTAGTCAAAATAAACTGAAAGAGCATTGATCGGTATAGGATCTGTGGCATTTCTTGGCCACAAAATAGAGCGTTATTTTGTCATAAAGATTATCTTAGCGGAGCGCTACCATTGGTTGGCGAGGAGCTTAAAGAAAATTTCCAAAAATAAGACCCTTCAGATGGCCGGAAATAGCATTTTCCAGACTTATACGAAGAATCTACCCAGTCACTACCTTCTTTTGTCATTTGCAAATAAAATCCTTACTTTAAAATATGTTCGCAAACTGCAAAGTGATCAGAGAGTTAAGTGGTAATCTGACCCAAAAATGTAATTTTGCCCAAAAGACTGCGCGAAACGCCACCATGGGTTGGCGCTGAGGGTAAAAGAAATTTCGCCGGAAAAATCAGACCCATCAGATGGTCAAAATAGCATATTCATGCTTGTGAAGAGAATCTAAACATGTAGTATTTATTTTTATCGATGCCATCAGTGGGAAACAGAGTCTACCCTCTTAAAGTAAAAATTTGAATTTAACAGCCTAATTTGCCTATTTGTAGGAATTAAAATATTGGCATCTCTGAGGGACGTACTTCCAGAGACAATCCTTCTCCTTTGAAAATTTTTGAAAAATTGGGTGTCCTTATATGCAACTTGATGCCACATATGCTATCTTTTGAAGTAAAATCTATGTTACAAAAGTTTAACTACTCTTTTCTAAGACCAAAGAAAAATGGCATCTGTGAGGGGGCATGGCCCATTGGTCCCCTCTACGTTCGCCACTAAAAGCAGGCCTAATAGTGGCTCGATCACAGGATATCCTGTTAGAATAGCAGTCTGTTAAGTAAAGAAGGCTACAAGGAACTCATGGACCCGTTTATTGTTACACCCCAAGTGAGCAAGTGGCCCGAACTAGCCTGTAAGCCTCTAAGGATTAGGCTATGTAACAAAATCTAAGTATGCCAATGGATCCTGTTCATTCTAATTTCTAGACTAACTTCAAGTTAACCGTTGGCGATGGATTGTTTCAGTCCCATCCACCGTTATGTACACAGAGTAAAATCGGTATAGCTACTACTACCTTGTACAATGTAATGAACTCGGGGGGGGGGGGGGTCTACGTTAGTGACTTGTCAGTTTTCACATCCTTTAACTGAATTCCCAAAGCGCACAACGCAGAGGCTGTGCAGGGGCCGCGGAGCCAATTTTGAAGTGCGGGGGCTAATCATCGAAGCGACCCAATATGTCCAATAAAATAAATGCAGTTTAAGGCGACCAAAAATGCCCACAGCAGAAGAGTGCGGGGGCTAAAGCCCCCTACCCCCCCCCCCCGTCTCCGCGGTCCCTGCTGTGTGCAAGGGGGTTAATTTGGATTTACAGCCTTTCAGCGTTAGTTGTACTGTATCAGCTGTTGTTAAATTCCTGAATAACAGCTTCATATGCACTGAAATGCACTGATCATAAAAATCGCGCGTATACAAGAGAACATTCAATCTGCTACGCGGAGAGGACATTTCTGTGGAACTCGAGTAGGGCCGGTTCATGCGACACTTACGAAATCTGGGTTAATTTGTTGCATGAAAATACGAATTATGTATGAAAAATGTCTCACAATTTTTTATTCTAACGAAAATTTTGATAAATTTTTGTTAGAGTAAGAAAATCCATCACATTTCCCCAATTTCATCAAATTTCCCCAAATTATTTTCCAGAGGGGGCAACTTGCCCCCCTGCCCCCCCCCCTTCCCCTGTAGCTACGCCACTGCCCAAATCCCCGAGTTTTCAAGTTGTAGCCTTCATAGACCCAAGTCTATGATGCACTGAAATTGTATGTTCCTCTTTATATGTTCCTGTTTTTATGTTCCAAAGGAACAAAAGACACCTGTATTGGCCCGCAACGGACAGGCTGATCTGATTCCTAATACCAACCCACATCACAGAGCGTTAATTTTTGTGCGATTCCATAGCGACTTAGTATCTTGGGTTCCCTGGGATAGCCATACCAATTGTATTACAGCTGCTATCGTACTTATCTTATATTTCGGTGAGAGTACGGGCCGCGATGGAGAGAAGAAGTTACAGGTTTAGCGTTCGCGAATAGATGTTTATTTGTAAGACCAGAAGAACCGCTTCTTTGAATCAGTGTTAAGGCATTAAACCAGAGAGCCAGAAGGCTGTCTGGTTTGATCATCCTTGTCACTTAAATTTAAGCCTATCATTTTTTTTCAAACTGACAGTGCTCTGCTCATGGTACCACATCCAAATACTATGTGGAAATTTTGCAGTATCTAAGACTCCAACCATGGGAAATGTGTGTAAATATGATATCGAGACTTTGACCCCTTGTGAACCAAAGTGAGATTGCATGCATCATACATGTCAAGTGTGAGGACCCTCCGAGTTATCTTTCTTGTACAGTAATACTATGCAGGCAAGTTTGTCAGACTTTGACACTACTAACCCCAAATGACATTCGACCTTCACGAAAATAAACTGGGATCACCATGTCAATAAGGCCAGCCCACATACTTAACATGAGCTTAGTCACGTGCATTTTTCTTGAGATACCGTGTTCACTAGGTTTTGACCTCTCATGATCCCAAATAACCTATGACCTCCACGAAAATCTATAGGGATCATCTACTCAATATGGACAACAGACACACCAAATATGAGCACAGTCACATGTACCGTTCTTGGGATATCTTGCTTACAAGGTTTTGACCCTTTAACCTCTCGTGTCCCCAAATGACCTTTGACCTTCATAAAAAACAATAGGGATCATCTACTCAATATGGCCAACCAACACACAAAATATGAGATTAGTCACACTTACCCTTCTTGAGATACCCTGTTTACAAGCAATTTCTGAGGAATTAAGCATTTGACCTCTCGTGACCCCAAATGACCTTTGACCAACACGGAAATCTATAGGGACCATCTACTCAATATGAACAACCCACAAAACAAATGTGAGCATAGTCACTTGTACCGTTCTTGAGTTATCGAGTTGTTAAGGTTTTGACCTTTTGACCTCTCGTGACCCCAAAAGACATTTGACCTCCACCAAGAACGATAGGGGTCATCTGCTTAATATGGCCAATGCACACACCAAATAAGAGATTAGTCACACTTACCCTTCTTGAGATATCGTTTTTACAAACCAAATCGTCACACACACACATACACACACACCTATACACACGACATCACCATCGCATAGATTCCTTGCCTGCCTTCGGCAAGGAATCAGAAATTAATCGTAAGTGGCATACATTTCGATCACCTTTTTAGAAAATCTGGGGTAGTGATTGTGTAGCCCGTCCCCCGGCCTTGCCAAAAAAGGGGGATATACCTTTCCCTTCCACGGGGTTTCCGTTTATGCGACCGCTGATTTTTGAAAGTCCTTAAGTAGCCTTTTGTCAATGCAAATAAAAAATCCATACTTTTATGAGGTATTTAAAAAGTTATTTTTTTGCCCCCAATTATTTTACCATCGAATTTATTAGGAGGCGAGCGGGGGACAAGGCATTTTAACGGGGCTCAGCTACTGCTTCTGAGTCTCACTTCTGTTCGCAATTGGACTCCATGCTTCTTTTTCATTGACGTGTAGAGAATGCGTGCACATGACCGCAATGACCTTCTGTTTCCCCAAAGGTAATTACGCTATATCTTTCTAGAGCTTTCAATCACGAGTCAAATTTTACGCCTACCCATCGTTTCTCAGAAATGCTTATCAAAACTTCCCTTAATTTTCACGCAAGTCTTTTTGGTCGGCATTCGTGTTTAAACATGATATCAAGAAGCTATATCTTAAATTTCACTCTTTTCCGAAAGCAAAAGAACTTTCTAGGAACACGATTTATTAATCATTTCACCCAGGCTAATATTGAGACTTTATGAATCATTTCGTGACAGGACCGGGCCGGGGTTAAACTCGACGGTCCCTCTATTGGCTTTTCTAGGAGATTTTACGGATCAGTTTAACCCAATTGGTTAGCCATGGCGTCATGCATGGATTCCAAAGTACATGGAGTACCCAAGAGTAGCGGGGATCGAGGGATTAAACCAAAGGTCTGCTTTTTCATCAAAAGCAATTGTTCACTAATATCAGTCTTTCGAACGTGTAAAAGATCCATACATCTGTTCAAAGCAGGGTTATTTTGAAAATAGCAAATATCAAATAAAAAGATGGCCGAGACTTTTCTCGTTATCATTTTCTAATACAATCGAAATACCAGGTTGTGCTAATTCCCCTCTTTATCTTCCAACTGAAATCAAATATTTCGCTACGTGAGATCTACCTTTAAATTTTGCAACAATTTGCCAAAGGGAGGGGATTACAAATTCTCTTGAACTTACAGCCCCCCCCCCCCCCCATTTTCACATAGGCCTATTATTGCCCCTCACCGAAGAGACGTGGAAACCTGTAAACTTTTACCCAGGTTTACCATGCTGGTTGCTATTATTCCTCCTGCTAAAAGGGGGGGGGGGGGGTAAAAACGTCACAACGTTCACAAAGGTCTACATTGCTGTGTCAATTTTTACCTAATCAAGACTATTTTTAGTTTGGGTAGTTTTATATAATATTTTAGCAGGAGGCTCTTCAAACACTTCTTTTTAAGTATTAAAGTGAACACTGCCCCAAACTTTTGTATACAGCCACAAAAATGCTAGATACATTTTGTTCGGTTTTTACATTGTCAGGACAGCTTATGGTGCCGATGTAGGCAACCATATAAGCTTGCAAATTAAATCCAAAGGGTACTCTTCTACGAAAGGTCTGGCATCTTTGTTAGGTTACACATACTGACATATGCTATTCACCGGTCATTTCATGTGCAATAATTCCCACTGTCAGTATACAATGTTTATAAATCGCTAGAGAAAAGGGTCACAATTTATTGCCTGTACCGTGATAAACGAGATTAAACAGTATTATCTGTTTCTTGTGTTTGCATAAAGCAGTTATTTCATTGCCCACAAGTTATATTGTGGCCACATGGGTTTTTGATCCATGGTGCGAGGTCCAAAGGCCGATAGAATTGGTACTGGACATAAAATGTCACTCAAAACAATAGATCACCCTTGAGTTTGAAAACATTACTAAGAAACAATACCCTGCATCCAATTGCTGTGGCCCAGCACTAAATCGAACAGCCCTCTCCCCTCCCTAGCTAGACTCCACCCGGTGGCCAGTGGGAGGGAGGCCACTCAGTCGGGTTTTCGGAGAGAGATAGATACTCAAGAACAGAGTATTATTAGAGAGTAATGAACAGTATAAAGGACACGTCCCCTCTAATGTTTTTGTTGGGGGAATCATATCAAATGTCCCCCTCCACCATGCAATGAAGTGATTTCAGAAGAAAAGTTAGGAAAGTTCCCCAAATATTTTTAGGCATGTTACTAGTGACCATACTATTTTAATCAGGTTGAAGTTTCTTCAAACTCAGAATATTATAAGTGAAGTTTATCTTGCCATTTTTGTGTAATGTAAAAAAAGATTGGAGGATGAGGAAGGCCGTGTGATCTACAGTGCATCATATCACTTGGCTTTCTGGGGCTTCATCCTTGTTAGGTACTGTAGGAGACTTAGGACGGTCCCCTATATACCTGGATGATTATGAAAAACATTTGCTTCTAAAAATGTGCCCCACCCCTGAATCTGAATCAGATCACCACCTTGCACAGATTCAAATTATTTTGTAATCAATTATATCCAGCCGATTTTGCTACTATTAATTTCTGTCATGTTTTGCATGTTTTCATGGACTATAACAGAGCTGTACTTGCAGACAGTGAGGGTAGGAAATTGGACAGAAAGAAATAATACTGCACTTTCATTGCAGTTATTTCAATTTGCAATGGATGCTTACCTATTGTAATACTCTCTCATAACTGCGAAGTAACTGCTCTTATTCAAGACAAAAGTTGCTCGTTTCCTACCTTCTGATAAAATGAAGATGCATTTTTATCAAACTGTGTAAACTTTAGCATAGTGCCCTGTACTAACAGAACTCTGGGAGTAAACTCTCAAGTTGTCAATAAACATAAGCAAGTTTACTATAAGGTTCAGTCTTGAAGAGATTTACCATTTGAAAAGTCAACAGCTCCCTCATTCTTGGGCAAGACAATTCAGGAACATGAAATTTAAGTTCTGGCAGCAGGGTCAAAGCCAGCTGAAGAGGGCAACTCCCCAGTCATCTTTCCAAACAGTAAGTACACCACATGTACAAGGTACAGATACAATGACAAAGAAAATTGAAAAGAAAAGTGAAGTTGGCCCCAGACCCTCAAATCTGTGTACTAAATGAAGAAAATGCAATACTTGAGCTAAACCCTGTTTCATACAGGGTCAAGATTGTGAATTCAAATTTTTCATGTGAGTCACAAGTTCCACAAACTACTTATTTTGTAAAGATGAGTGCATGCAATTACATGTACTTCAAGAAATTGGTGCTCTAAAGGTGGTTCAAAACCCCCAAATTTATGCCCCAAAGAGGAAAATTGCAATATTTTGTTTAGTCCTATTTCATGATGGCTGGTGTCTGGGACTTCAAATTTGTAACATGTATTCTCCAGTCTTATGGTAACCACGTGAAAGAAAATTAGAAGCTACAGTTACCCCTTGTATGAGAAATCAGCACACAAACATGGCCCCAGAGGCCAAAATCAGGGGTTTTTGGAGTAGAGACAATGTTCAACTGGCTATTGCGAAAAATTGACAGGGTATTTCGTGGAGAACTTTTTACACAGTTTGGGCAACAAGTTGATTTATCAAAAAATGCACTCAGAAAGTAGACCCCTCATGTTGGAGCAGAATCCAATTTCAAGGCACTTTCTGAGTTCCAGCCTGTGGCCTAAATGGAGTATGACAGGCACACATCAACTTCTTGACTAGAGTACCTCAAGTCGACAATTTCAAAAATATATATTACAGAGCATAAAAAGGAATTCAAAAAGTCCAACTCCCACCTTCATAGAACATTCTTCAGCTGAGATATTTTGTAAAATTTGAAATTTATTCACTCAATTGAAAATGGTGGATTGTGCAATAATGTGATATCACTGTTGTTGTACTCAAATTTCAGTATTCTTTTTCTTTGTTTTTCTAACAGTTACTACTGCTGGTACCAATATAAGATAGCAAATTAACTGTTAAGTGAAAATGTGACTAAACAAGCCCTCCCTGTACTTACAACATGCTATGAAAGGAACAGTAAGTGTTAAAAGTCATGAAAAACATGTTTAATTTTAAAAGGGAAACAAAACAGCTACTGTGAGCTGTTCAACAAGAAAGCCACTAATTATTGTGCAATGGTCTATTTTATGTGGATAAACTTCAACATTTAATATCTCAGCAATGGAACAAGAATAACAATGGGAGTTGGATGAATGTGATTCATTTTGCAACCTCTCAAATATATTTCTAAAAACCAGAAAGCCAAAAGGCTTAGTGATTCCTTGCCGCTGAAATGTAAGGCCTTTTTTCACATTGACATTGCTTGGCAATGTTTTTCAATTAACAGGGCTCCATAATGTGCCCACAAATTACACATGCAAGGCATCCAATCTTCCTACATTGAGATCCCCCTTGCCCGTTGTGAACCCAAATGACATTTGACCTCCACCAAAAACTTCTGGGACCATGTATTCACTATGTGCCATCTACAGGACAAGTTACAGGACCCTACAAGTGACATTTCTTGAAAGACTGTGCAGGAAAGCTTGTCAGGCTTTGAACATGCTGACTCCAAATGAACTTTGACCCTTCAGAAAATCAATAGGGATCATCTACTCAATATGACCAATCCACACACTAAATATGAGCACAGTCACATGTACCGTTCTTGAGATGTCGTGTTTACGAAGTTTTGACCTTTTGACCTCTCATGACCCCAAATGACCTTTGATCTCCACCAAAAACAATAGGGATCATCTACTCAATATCGCCAACACACTCGCCAAATATGAGTATAGTCACATGTACCGTTCTCAAGATATCGTGTTTACGAAGTTTTGACCTTTTGACCTCTCGCGACCCCAAATGACCTTTCATCTCCACCAAAAACAGTAGGGATCATCTACTCAATATGGCCAAGGCACACACCGAATATGAGATAAGTCACACTTACTCTTCTTGAGATACCGTGTTTACAAGCAATTTTTAAGGAATTTACCTATTGACCTCTCGTGACCCCAAATGACCTTTGACCTCCACGAAAATCAATAGGGATCATCTACTTGATATGACCAACCTACACACCAAATATGAGTATAGTCACATGTACCGTTCTCGAGATATTGTGTTTACGAAGTTTTGACCTTTTGACCTCTCGTGACCCCAAATGACCTTTGACCTCCACCAAAAACAATAGGGATCATCTACTCAATATGACCAACCCACACACCAAATATGAGCATAGTCACATGTACCGTTCTCGAGATATCGTGTTTACGCAGTTTTGACCTTTTGACCTCTCATGACCCCAAATGACCTTTGATCTCCACCAAAAACAGTAGGGATCAACTATTCAATATGGCCAATGCACACACTAAATATGAGCACAGTCACATGTACCGTTCTTGAGATATCGTGTTTACGAAGTTTTGACCTTTTGACCTCTCGTGACCCCAAATGACCTTTGACCTCCACCAAAAACAATAGGGATCATCTACTCAATATGACCAACCCACACACCAAATATGAGCATAGTCACATGTACCGTTCTCGAGATATCGTGTTTACGCAGTTTTGACCTTTTGACCTCTCATGACCCCAAATGACCTTTGATCTCCACCAAAAACAATAGGGATCAACTACTCAATATGGCCAATGCACACACTAAATATGAGCACAGTCACATGTATCGTTCTCGAGATATCGTGTTTACGAAGTTTTGACCTTTTGACCTCTCGTGACCCCAAATGACCTTTGACTTCCACCAAAAACAATAGGGATCATCTACTCAATATGACCAACCCACACACCAAATATGAGCATAGTCACATGTACCCTTCTCGAGATATCGTGTTTACGAAGTTTTGACCTTTCGACCTCTCGTGACCCCAAATGACCTTTGATCTCCACCAAAAACAATAGGGATCATCTACTCAATATGGCCAATGCACACACCAAATATGAGATCAGTCACACTTACGCTTCTTGAGATACCGTGTTTACAAGCAATTTCTAAGGAATTTACCTATTGACCTCTTGTGACCCCAAATGACCTTTGACCTCCAACAAAATCGATAGGGTTCATCTACTCAATATGACCAACCCACACACCAAATATGAGCTTAGTCACATGTACCATTCTCGAGATATCGTGTTTACAAGATTTTGACCTTTTGACCTCTCGTGACCCCAAGTGACCTTTGACGTCCACCAAAAACAATAGGGATCATCTACTCAATATGGGCAATCCACATGCCAAGTATGAGATCCCTCGGACTTACCCTTCTTGAGATATCGTGTTTACAAGCCAAAGCGTCACATACGCGCACACACACACACACACACACACACACACATACACACGACATCACCATCGCATAGATTCCTTGCCTGCCTACGGCAAGGAATCAACTAGGCTCTTAGGTCCCCTTTTTAGTTTTTCTTTTGATGAACAAAATAATTCACATAAATGACACCAAAAAAGGATGCATCATATTTTTTTCTTTGTATAACTTTATTTCCACAGAATCTTTCTATAACAAGAACAGAAGCAACCATCTTGAAACTCTCTTCCAAAAGGTTTTGGTAATTTATGCAAGTGGATAATCAGAACCACTTTAAATAGAATTACACAGCAAAAACAATTTAAACAAAGGTACAAGCTGGCCAGTCTAATGAAACAGCTTTATGGCCTTCATTTCAGTTGTTCTGTTGTTTTCTGCCTTTTTCCAAATGCAGCAGGTGTGCTCACATACATTTCTTCTGTGGAAAGACAAAAGGTTTTAGAAAAAGGACATTAGGATACTAAAAACATACTTTTTTGTCTAGTACTCATATTTAGTTTTTGGAACATAGCTGGACAGAGTCAACAGTTAAGTTAATTTCCACAAATTGAAATACAACACCTTTATGTACAATTGTCATAGTTGGTACTTGGAGGAAGGCCCTTTTAAACATTAACTATTATTGCAAATATTTGCTCATCATTCACAAATACCATGTAGCCTCATTCAATATTAAGTAACTGGCCCCAGCACTGATGGAAGTATACAATACTTGTGACTTGTGACACGTAATTTTGATGGTTTAACTGACAGAGTTTCATCCAGTGCACACATGTAAATCACTCATCAACATCTAATTTATTAGGCCCTTGTGACCCAGAGCCTGAAGGGTATCATGTTTAAAAGGTTTTGACCATCTGACGTCTACTAATGACCTTTGACCTCCACTACTAACATGATGGATCATCTACTAAATATTCTCAACCCACACACCAAAAATTAGACTAGTGACACTTGTTTACAAGAGAAAGCCTCACATACACAAACACACACCCAACATCTCCACTGCCTTCCTTCCACAAGGAATTAAAGATGTTGTGGGTCCAGTTGTGCACTAACGCTACCCAAACAATTATTTTCCTGAGCATAAATACTGTACATCTCTCAAATATAGTATTTATGCTGGGGACTATAGATTAATTTATTTGAGATAGATTAATTTATTTCAGATGTGGTCATTTTTGCACTCTCCATGGATATACAGCTGTCAGCACAGCATTCTTTTGGCAAACTGTCACTAGATTTTTCATATCACTAAAGTTTAAGAATTGATCAAGTTTGATCAATTCTTAAACTTGAAAAGTTTAAGAATGCTGTGCTGACAGCTGTATATCCATGGAGAGTGCAAAAATGACCAACCTGCTAACTAAATTCATTTCAAATTCCTAATTTACTGTAATTGAATCTTACCAAGAGAGATAATTTCCAATACATCAGAATAAAATTACTCTTCCTCCTCATATTTTCCTCTGATGTATGGGACATAGCCCATAATAACTTGCCAGTCAGTGCCGTAGAGAAAAGCTACACCCAAACAGCCTCCCCAAATTGCTGCTGGTCCCCTCCTGTTGAGAACAAAAAGAACGAATACTCTACATAAGAAACAATAAAATTACTGAATAACAAAACACAACCAAAGCTGTTCAATGTATTCATTTACAATCAATCAATCAATGATGCAGTAACCTCCTTTAGCTTTTGTACGGTAGGGGACTGAAGTTTGCTATCCCAGTGTTAATGCTACTATAGTCACAGGGAGCTTCTAAAAAATTGGCTGCTGTACTCCCTAACCTAAAGCCTGGTAGATTACTGTATGTAATCCTGGTCAAGACATTATTACCTTTTCCTCTTTTGGAATAAGAATAGAGGGCTGGCTTCAAACTTGACAATTTTGAGGGGAGATTTGCTTCAGTTGCACTGAATACTGTATAATTATAAGAGTACGCATGCAAGTGTTCGCTACTGATCTGTACTGTACCTCAGAGTGGGGTGGGGGGGTGGTCTACCTAATGTTCCCAGAGTTCAAATACAATGTTCAAAATGGAAAATGATTTGACTATTCATGTTTTCATTGCAATTCGATGGTTGGTAATGATGACAAGGTTTGTTATTCCCTGCTAGGTGCTCAAATATATCCATCCTACATGGGAACCTACACAGAACTCTTGAAACATTAGCCCTTTACCATTGTGCTCCAATCGGGGCATATTTGCGCGCCTCGGGAGTGGGCAGAGAAGCAGACGTAGCACGTCCTGCATCACCTTCCGTAGGTTATGGACCCCGTGACCTTACACTATTGTCCCTTTTGTTGTTGTGGCCGAATTTTCGGGTAGCTACTCGTAGTTTCGAGCTCCGCGTGAAACAGTAAAGATGGGTGACAGCCACGCTCTCCGTATGGGTCCAAAAGGACCCAAACAACGGTAAAGGGTTAACATAACCCCTCAGGATCACTTGTTCCATGAACCAATGGGTAGTCTTACTGCAATAAATGCTATCAAATGCCTGTTCAAGTACAGCAAATCACATTTTTTAAGTGAATGATAAAATGTAAGCAATGTGCACTAGTACACAAAATAGACCAACACAAGATTTCTTGTGATGGCTAGATTAGTGACACTGATGTCGAATCTTAAGCAGGCAGTTACAGTAGTTATTTAGTTGGATGGAGTTTTACGGAGTGGTCTCTGTCTTGACCAGACAGAGGTGCAGTTGCTGACTACCAAGTTTTCCTTCCATGCGAGTTATGTTACAGTTGTAGATCAAGTGACTGGTGAATAATTTTATCACTATAACTTTAGCTAGAGGACTGAGTAGGTGGGTACACTACAATATTGACTGAGTATGAATATGCTAGGCCTACAGATACAGTATCTCTGATCCCAGAGTCTGAGAAGAATATGATGACCAACTGAACTGATGGTTAAGTGACATACAAATTCATGAGAAAAACTACTGCCCTAAATCCTATATACTGTAATACATTCCACTGCACTTTGCTCTGTGTTGTAGATTACAGTACTGTAGCTTGAAAGGATGCCGCATGTTCAATTGGTGCAATGCTTTGACTAGACAATGAAACAGTACAGTGTGTGTGCATAATGTTGTCAGAACATAAATAAAATGTAAAGTAGGCTAACATATACAGTAGTCATGATGGGTGTATTTTGTAGCCTGCAGAGCAGACTCTGTAGAACCGGAAAGATGGGGCTCTCTCATAATCATAATATGTACACCCAGGTCTCTAAACAGTAGGCCTATAATGTACAGAGTCTGCAAACCTTCAAACAGTTTCCATTTACAGGAATCCTGCATTTTGAGGGATGAATTAGTAAATATGTGATGGTCTTGTGGTGCACAAAACAAATATGAATAGTGTATTTTCGTAGATACAACTGATACAATGAACGGTGAACAACCTTATTAGCTTTTGTACATGGACCAGAAAGCCAAAAGGCTTCGTGATTCCTTGCTGCTGAAATGTAAGGCCTTTTTTCACATTGACATTGCTTGCAATGTTTTTCAATCAACAGGGCTCCATAATGTGCCCACAAAGTAGAGATTAGTCACACTTACTTTTCTTGAGAATCCGTGGTTACAAGCAATTTCTAAGGAATTTACCTATTGACCTCTCGTGACCCCAAATGACCTTTGACCTCCACGAAAATGGATAGGGATCATCTACTCAATATGGCCAACACACTCACCAAATATGAGTACAGTCACATGTACTGTTCTTGAGATATCGTGTTTACGAAGTTTTGACCTTTTGACCTCTGGTGGCCCCAAATGAACTTTGATCTCCACCAAAAACAATAGGGATCATCTACACAATATGGCCAATGCACACACCAAATATGAGATTAGTCACACTTACCCTTCTTGAGAATCCATATTTACGAGCAATTTCTAAGGAATTTACTTATTGACCTCTCTTGACCCCAAATGACCTTTGACCTCCACGAAAATCAATAGGGATCATCTACTCAATATGAACAACTCACACACCAAATATGAGCATAGTCACATGTACTGTTCTCGAGTTATCGTGTTTACGAAGTTTTGACCTTTTGACCTCTCATGACCCCAAATGACCTTTGATCTCCACCAAAAACTACAGGGATCATCTACTCAATATGACCAACCAACACACTAAATATGAGCATAGTCACATGTACCGTTCTCGAGATATCGTGTTTACGAAGTTTTGACCTTTTGACCTCTGGTGACCCCAAATGACCTTTGATCTCCACGAAAATCGATAGGGATCATCTACTAAATATGGCCAATGTACACACTAAATAGGAG
The DNA here is from genome assembly GCA_037179385.1 of Holothuria scabra. Classification (NCBI taxonomy): domain Eukaryota; kingdom Metazoa; phylum Echinodermata; class Holothuroidea; order Aspidochirotida; family Holothuriidae; genus Holothuria; species Holothuria scabra. The sequence goes on from CM074188.1 coordinate 45,577,485, forward strand.
ATTAGTCACACTTGCCCTTCTTGAGATACCATGTTTACAAGCAATTTCTAAGGAATTTACCTATTGACCTCTCGTGACCCCAAGTGACCTTTGACCTCCACGAAAATCGATAGGGATCATCTACTGAATATGACCAACCCACACACCAAATATGAACATAGTCACATGTACCGATCTTGAGTAATCGTTTTAACGAAGTTTTGACCTTTTGACTTCTCATGACCCCAAATGACCTTTGATCTCCACCAAAAACAATAGGGATCATCTACTCAATATGACCAACCTACACACCAAATACAAGGTTAGTCACACTTACCCTTCTTGAGATATTGTGTTTACAAGCCAAAGCGTCACATACACACACACGCACACACACATTCATACACACGACATCACCATCGCATAGATTCCTTGCCTGCCTTCGGCAAGGAATCAAAAATGTGTACCAGGCCTTACGTTTGATGAACATATATTACCTATTACACAAGATATAATTCAGTATCTTAATTTTTGTCATGACATCATTTTTGGTGGTCGTAAAAGAGATTCGAAAGTTGTCAGGCTATTGTATACCGTATGTATACCATGTAACTTAGTTGGAAACGTCGACTGCTCAGCATTGGAGTCCTTGAAAGACCCATTTAGTACTACTTATAGCAGTGAAAGTCAGATTTTTGATTTTTGAATGTGAGTAGTTGAAACGCAAACACAATAGCCTGCTAACAGCAGGCTATATATTTTGTGATGAGGTGTACAATACACTGGCCTAAGACTGCAGATTTTATTGAGTACTACTGTGAGATCTAACCCCACCCCTCCTGTATTATAGTAGTAGTGTGGTGTTTTAGTGTATGCGGTACACCTTCATTATATGGAACCCCAATGCTACAACCAGCTTACATTTTTTCCCTTAGGCCTGTTTGATTGTTCAAATGTTTCAGATAAGTCACAACATCATGTTTTTCTGACTGTCTACTTGTCTGTTTTTTAGTTTTTATTGTTTCTTGGTTCATGGTAACTCCTGTTGATATGCAGTAATTTTTGAAGTGTCCATACCATATGCAGTATTTTGAACTACTAACATATGGATAATGAAAATGTGCACAAGAAAAAAATTGAACTGATTCAAAAGAATTTTATTTGTCTCACTGCATCCCACATTTGCTGGCAATGCAACAAGGGGGTGTCTAGGGGTTCCAACAAGGTTCTCAGACGTGGATCCAGACATTGCAAAAAGGGGGGGGGGCTGACCAAAAGAAAACAGGGGTGTGAGGGAGTTGCACTGCTACTTTCCCATATGTTTTATTGTTGATATGACCAAAATAAGGGGGGGTTGAAGCCGTAAAAGCCCCCCTTGGATCCAGGCCTGGCACTGTACAGTATAGTGCCACCTACTGAGGGCATTGCTACCTGGCATTCCACTGTAAATGGGATCTTCCATTTGTGAAACAGGGGGGGGGGGGGGATACTATAAGTAGGTGCAAAGTAGACCCACGTACAGTACCTAATGAATGAACAGTATCAGTTCCTTGTAAAGTTAGTACCAGAGCCAAGTTTACACTGTCATGACTTTGTACATCATAATCATGCAAAACAATTTTGAAATACATATAGTTTCCAACACTGAGATGTGTTTGACACCTAACATGGGTTTGATTGACACTTTGACCTCCAGTGACCCCAGATAAGCTTTGATTTCAATAATAGATCACAGACAAACAGCTGGTGACCTCAAATGACCTTTGACCTCTACCAAAAACAATTAGCTTCTTTCTTTCAACATGACAAATCTATATACCAAATATGAAGAGTGTTGGTCACTCCTATCTGAAGATATCATGTTTACAAGCCATTTTTGGCGTTTTCACAGTTTTACCACTGGTGACCTCAAAAGACCTCCTCTACCAAAAACAATAGGGTTCTTTCTCTGAACATGACAAATCTATATACCAAGTATGAAGAGTGTTGGTCACTCCTATCTGAAGATATCATGTTTACAAGCCATTTTTGGCGTTTTTGCAGTTTTACCACTGGTGACCTCAAAAGACCTCCTATACCGAAAACAATAGGGTTCTTTCTCTGAACATGACAAATCTATATACCAAGTATGAAAAGTGTCAATCACTCCAATCTGAAGATATCGTGTTTACAAGCCGTTTTCGGTGATTTCGCAATTTTACCACTGGTGACCTCAAATGACCTTTGACCTACACCAAAAACAGTAGGGTCCTTCCTCTCAACATGACAAATCAATATACCAAATATAAAAAGTGTCGAACATTCCTATCTTAAGATATCATGTTTACATGCAAGTGTCACAAACACACACACACACACGGGCGACTTCACCATCGCATAGATTCCAGGCCTGCCTATGGAAAGGGGTCAATAAAGCCCTCCTGTGCAAAAAGCTATGCAAGCAGACACCAAGTGTTCAAGGCCATGAAAACATTTTTAACAACAAGGGAGGATATGTGAGTTGTACAACAAGAAAGTCACAAATTATTGTACATCAATGAACTAATTTGTTTAAGGGGAATAGACTTCAACATTTATTCATTCATATACATTCATATATGTCAGCTCAGGAATGTCCTATGGAGATGGAAGTGAGATTTTTGGAATTCCTTTTTCAAGGTCTTTAATATTTATTTTTGAATTTTTTTGATTTGCGGTTAATGAGGTACACCTTAATTCAGCTAATTAGGCTACTGCCTAAGGTCATCTGTCCCATAAGAAACATTTCAGACAATGCTTAACTCCACCCAAAGAGCTGTGATTTAATTTTTTTTTCTCATTTTCTCAAAACCTCTAATTTACAAGATAGCCATCCTGTTTATTAACTTTGTGCTTCATTATTTTTATCGATCACTGCTTATACATTACCTAATTAATTGTTCTGAATGGGACATTTTCCATGGGACAATATTCCACAAGGTATTCTTAAAAACATTAAACCACAGAAGAACTACAGTGCTAATTATTTCTCACAATATCACTGTATCTATGAATGGCTAGGCTCATGGTGCTTTTGGAGCTGCTATTAAACTTTGAGGTTGTCCATCCCCTGTCCAACCAACAAAAAAAAAATGTCTCACCTTTGATGTGATAAGCCAACCTATCATAGGCCACTGCAGACATGGTCTATGAGTACAGAGTAATTTTCACCCTGCTCTTCCAAGAAGAGAGACAAATCAAAACGGTTGTCCCCACAATTTAACTACCATGTCTTTCCCTCCCAACCCCCCAAACTCATACAGGCATGCACGCACTCATGTGGACCTTCAGCATGCACATCTGTACATGGCGTTTATTAGTCTTAGTCTGTTGACTGTACAGTTGCTTCAGCAGGCAGTTGGCTTAACTAGCCTAGTACTGTACTGTATGTAATATTACTATTGAATGTTGTTTAAAAACCATTGCTTAAATGCATGAAATTCCTTAAAAACAACACAATTGGGAGGGGGAGAGATTTTTTTTTGGGGGGGGGGGACTAAACTGATGCTTCGGAAGTAGTATATTGTTCCATTATTACAGGAATACATTGAAGTGTAAGAGGGACAAAATGTCCCATATGAAACACCACATTTTTTGTACATTTCACTACCATCCACCCAAAATTTTCCTGTGAAAATTTTATTGATATGTCCACAACAATTGTACCGAATACATCTACCTGAGGTAAAAAACTGACATTTCCTCCAGGGTGCATTCCATGTAAAGCACATTTGAGGTAGACCAAGATTTTTGTAATTGTACGCCAGAATTTTCTGTGCAAAAACAATGCTACATAGCAATATGCAGACCTGTGCACATACGTACAGTATACTGTACATGTACATGACCATTATAAATTGACAATGCATGTACAAGTATATGGTACACACACGGTAAGTAGCAATCTGTATCGGATTGTACAATCTTATATACATGTTCTTCACACATACACCATGCATTGGCAATATAAGTACTGTATAGCACAGTACACTGTACATTAATTATACATTGGGAGTTAACCAGCACGCCAGGAGTACAGCCTGCCTGGCGCTCCAGGTTGCATTCCATGTAAAGCCCATTCCGAAGGTACGCCAAGGTTTTCGTGATCGTAAGCCGGGTTTCTCTGTGCACATACACAATGCTACATAGCAATCTGCAGGCCCTAGTACATATGTACAGTTTACTTGTGTGTGACGCAAACATGGTCATTGCACAATGGCAATGCTTGAACAAGTATATGGGATACACATAGTAAGTAGCAATCTGTCGCAATTGTACATACTTATATATGAACATGCACGTAATGCATACACCATTCAATCACAAGTATAAATAGCAGAGTCAACTGTACGTTTATCATATGACAGGAATTAGGGCTGTGCATTTTCGGTTAATTCACTATCCGTTTAACCGATTTTATTAACCGGCGGTTAACCGTTTAACCGAAAATGACGTAATGTTCACACAACAACAAAAAGTCAACATTTCCAAAGAGCGCAATCACTTTTGTACAGGAAAGTGCAAGTCTAAAATGGCGCCGTAAGTCATGTTCGCACATGTAAGTATATGGCAAAAATGTTGGTATTTTGCGCTGAGTTTATATCATCTTTTCACAGTAAAAACCCATCCTGCATTTACTGAAGCTTTCTTCAGACCACGTGCACTTTTTAACATTCCACCAACTGTTGTATTCCCGCCTGACCCTACGTTATATTGTCAGTTATTTCATGAAACACTCCCACACCGCTGTTTTGATGCAGCTTGCTTGCGATGCATTGTTCAATACATGTACAGCGCTCACGTGTGTGTCATAGTAGCGATCTGTACAATTGCACTGTAAACGGCCCACCAGCCGCAAACAGCACAACAAAGCCCTATTTTCCTGCATAAATTAAGGAATTCCCAGCATTCCTAGCGTAAAGTTATTTACAGTAGGACTTATGGAATGTTATCATATGACGTCGTTACGAACGTAAACAATTGAGCACGTGGTCCCATGCATGCAGTAGACTTGCGTGCGTATCCGTTTTTACCATTAAACAAGGGACCATGTTTTGCTCGGTGACATCATATGCACACGATCTATTGCAAAATTTGAATTGCCTCTGCATTGTGATTGGTTCAAATACGTTACTTCTGAGCCAGCCAATCACAACTCGCGCCATCGCCTATGGGATTTAGTGTGTGAAAATACCAGACCTCCGAACGAATTTCCCCATTGAGTTTGTGTTATGACGATCGCACTTTCCAGGCTTACATAGCCCGCCTGTGCAGCCGGCCAAGCCCCGTGCTAAATTCACCAAGAAACGGCAGCACAAATCTCTGCGTACTTGGATTTTTCGGGGGTCTGGCTTAAGTGCATTTCATTTGCTGATTATTTTGAAACAAGACGGTAAGGTTTGGACAAGAAGTGGCAAAATGACGGGGATATTTATATCAGAAAGAAACCATAAGATAACGTTAATCTAGTCCATTTTTTGCTGTCCAAGACCGCTAAAAAATAGATCGTTCTTTTTACGTGCATCGTAGGGTTGACTTCTACAGTACAGTACTGTACATTGTCGCAACTATAACCCAGTCGGTTCAAAGAACTGCGTATGCTTATTCATAAAAGTCAACATGGAATGTTCCATTTTATATGATATTGGGCAAACAACAAAATGACGGGAATTATCTGGTGCTAACGATCGTATTTTTACGGGTTAAATTTTTCCCAAATACTGCTACTAACAATGAAAAATAATGAAATTTACGGAGGTGTAGCATGATAAAATATTTCGATTAGCTACAGTGGGAAGACTTATTCAAATATACTTTTGTGCCCTAATCATGGTCTCGCGGAGGTTTTATTGCCATAGAAATACAGGGCTTGGTAACTTTTGTTACAGCTCCCTGCTTGTCTTGTGGCTTTCTTTTCGCTTGGTAACCTCTGAAACATGCCGCTAATTTCTAAAGTTGTGCTTGGGTGTTGCTATTGAAGGGATTAGGAGACGAGCACACGAAGTTCTGCCAACGAAAGTAACAATGGGTGCGCCACTTGTCACTCATCATAATGTACTTAATTCGGGGAGCTGCCGAGGAATTAATCCGTTCAATCGAACGGCCGATTTTAAAACTCTTTTTACAGTTATTGTTTAAGCGATAATTTGTGAGAAACTGACACTGTTTGTTGCGCGATGTTTGTGAAACAGTTTACCAACAAAGCCACCCCGCGGCGACTGAGTTATTGGCAATACAAAAACGGTTAATCTATGAAGAGGAATGACGCACGAGTAACCGACGAGTCGGTCGGTTAACCGGTTAACCGATTAACCGTCACAGCCCTAACAGGAATTAACCAGGGCGCTGGGAGTACAGCTTGCCCACTGCTATGCCGAGAAGAAGTCGGTGCTCACGCTGAAGATCTTCGTGTACAAGTGCACGAAATGCAGACTGGCCGCCGCTATGGTGAGGAGTTGTACTTGGCCCTAGTCTGTACTCACGCTGAAGATCTCTTCATGTTGAAGTGCAGGAAATGCAGACTGGCATTTTCTCTGGTATGTACATGAATGAGGACCACATCTTCAAAACTGAATTAAATGAGCTAAAATTTCTCCACTATAGACAGAGTTGTACACAGCACACTAGATCATAAATCTCAACCAATGTTATGGGGTTTCAAAATCTTTAACTATATATCCCATACAAAACACCCACAATAGCTTGGACTTGCCCTGTACCAAAAATCACATCTCCGCAGGGAGCAATTTGTTTTTAAAATTTTGATTAGCAGTTTTGCTACTCATTATTCAAAATTGATTAGCAATCCCCCAAAAATGATTAGCAACTTTTCATATTGACATTTCCTGGCTGTATATTTTTACAGCAGCTTGTAAAAAACTACAGAATCCAAGACTGAAGGGTAGGTATGATATTACAGGTAATGAAACATCATTCTTTATGTGTCCATATGACCTGTATCACGTATGCAGTATAACTACACTCAGGCCAAAAAATTCCCTTAGATGTCTCCAAGGCAATTTCTGTACAGCAGCTCTCGACGACATTTTACGGGATCTCCTCAAAATTTTTCTAAACTTCTTGCTTTGCTGCCTTTCATTTGAAAATGTTTGTTTGTCAATTCAAAGACCAAAATAAAGCCATGAAAATAAATTGTCTATGACACTTTATTAATAGCAATGTAATTCCCTCATTGGTTGGTTTGTACCTAATCTTAGAAAGCCTGATTCATAGTCCTAGCTGCTAAGTGGCATTTTGGAACAGGAGCAATGGTATGACATACAGACATATGAAAGCAACCAATCAGAGAACAGTGCCATCCTTTATTGACATTCATCAGATGCAACCATCCATAATCCTCTTCATCATCACTGTCCACATTGTCACTAGGGGGTTCTTCCTTTTTCGCTGATTTCCCTTACCTAAAATTGGGCCACCACTTGCTTGTAACGACATACTGACTACCAATTAGTCTATCCATACCCATTATATTTTATGAATCAAAGCTCCATCTCCTACAATGTACAACCAAGCAGAGTAACTGCCGATGTGAAGAATCAAGCTAATCCTATAGGACAGAGATTCACCCCAAAATGTCCAAAACATTTCACCCAATTTAACCTAATACAGATGAAAAAAGAGGTCATCAGCTTAATTAATTTAGTAGGTTTTAAAACTTATGATAATCTGAGCAAGTTTTGAGGCTTCTTAAATCCTTTCATAAGTTGTCAAAAAAAATGAACCTATGATCTCCTCAGTGTCCCTTAAAATCTGACTTAAAGACAGTACACTAGTACATTCTACTGTACAGGTATTCCCTTCTCAAGGTTAGCCAGCCCAAAACGTAAAAGCTGACAGGGATACAAAATTATCTAGATGACATTCACTTCATTAAGTAGTTTCACGGCATGTGTAGCATACTCAAACTAAGCCCTGCCTAATATTTTTAAAAACTTTACTTCAGCAATTTCCTTGTACGATATGTTTTCCTGCAGAGTTGCTTGTTTTGGCTCCCGTGCTATCCTAACAAGGTTTTACATTAAGATTTCTGAGCCTAGCCTAGTCTCAAGGGCAAACTTGCATCGATCGGCAGTTGCCGATTTGGAATGCGGGTGTTGCTTGGCGCCCAGTTTCTTTGCATCCAGTAGAACCGTACAGAATGGAATCGTGAGTTATGCAACATGAACAAAAGGATGAAATATTTACGCAGTGATCTATAATTTCAAACCATGTTTACAGCCTTAAATATTCACCATTTTTAGGAGTTTAAACAGTGATTTGAGAATGTAGAGCATGTTTAACTGAGAATAATGTAAAGATTGATCGACGGCAAGAGTCTCCTGTCATTACCAGAATAATCAAGGGCAAAACCAGTTGCTTTCCGCGGATTTTGCCTTCAATGCCGATGTACGAAGTAGTGAACAATGCATCTCTCCTGCAGGGCGAGTTCATGGGTTTAAATTCTTGACAGCGGAAAATTAAGGTGATTTTATTTGGGAACAACGTGGTTTGCGGAGCAAGTACGGGGCCAATTTTTTGGTTTTGCATGATCAGTTTGCATGACTTCCAATTTCTGGTTTTATTTTCTCCTAACATTATTTTGTTCTGTGAACATTCAAAATGACACAATACCTGCTGAAATTTTGCATCGCAAGTCTGCTATTCAAGATCGAATGATGTATCGCAATTATCAATTTTTCCTCATTTTTGAATCGCAAATTGCGATGCGAACCCGAACAAATTGCTCCCTGCTCCGTCAAATCTGCGAAAAAACAAAACTCACTGAAGGCATTACCTGATGTTTCCCCTGTGTTTTCAGTAGCAGAGGTTTGAAGTGTAGGCATAAGCTTACACCTGTCTTAGTTTGTTATACTAGGTTACTGGCTTCATTGCAAGCAAGGCTAATTGAAATGTAAAAAGGCCTATAACATCAGTTTGCAGGATGGTGAACCTTGAACTGTTAGTCTGTAAACTGCATGTTTATAACAAACAAGCACCATACACTCTACTGAAAGGAGTTGTCAGCTAACTGTTAGTGCTAGTGCGGTGACTGTTCATTATGTTGACTCCACCCCTTTGCAATGCTGATGACAGGCCTACGTTAGCCTAATTAGGCTATGCATTAATTATTAAGAAGTCTAACGTTAGGCTAGGCCACCTTGGCCTAGCCTAGTAGTACTAGGCCTAGTAGCTATTAGTATTACAGTATGCTTTGGGCTAGAACGTTGGCAGGCTATTGTTTTGTACTACACCTACAGTCCAACCGTATACTGCATGTTTGTGGTATTATTTTACTAATTTTAGAACTGAACTCTTCTTGTAGCTGGTGATAAAACTGCGATAGCCGGCTTACAGCAGGCTAGTTAACATTAGGCCTGTGCATTCTAACACATTTGGTGCGATAGGCAACGAAGGATTATTTCAGAACAATCTGCAAATTGATTTGTGAAAACAGACACACGGCACGTCAATTTGAAAACCTAGAATCACATAAAATGTATCTTTATCTCACCAGTTTTTGGCAATATCAAAATATTTACGTCCAACAAATCTGTTTATCAGGTTTTGATACATGATGAACCGGCTCTGGACGGCTTGCACGAATGGTACGTTAGGTGGCCGTCGAAGCTAATCAAATAAATTCTTTTCAAAATAGCGTCCTCTAGACCCTTGTGCATAACCCAAATTCGGAAGATCTCTGATCTTTTATTCACACACATATTTAGAAAATGGTAAAAATTAAGCTCACGTTATTGAAGGAAGATTACCCGAGTCATGCACATTAGTTGACATCCCAAGGGGGAAAGCAACATTCTTTATTGCCAAAAGACCTTTGGTTATCATCCAAGTCAAAAGGTGCAGGCATGATATAATTAACATTTTTAACATGCACAGATCGGAGAGTTAGTAGCTTCATGTTCCTCAGGATAATTTTGGGCCACTATTGCACAAGAAAGAATTCCATTTGGGAGGCTCTTGGACTAAGTTAGTTGGAAAAATTGGAATTCTATGGTATGGAACATTCTGTCGTTTCTGGAGCCAAATATTTTCAGTATTTCTCTCGAACAAAACTCTAAAATTTAAGTTCGACGCGCTCTACAGAAGGGGAGGGGTCTGAAAATTCGGAAATTTCAAGTTGTCATTTTGTGCTACCAGTCAGTCTTGAGGCGTGGGCAACGCCCTGCTTGAGGTTAGAAATCTACCTTATCCCCAAAGGCTTAAAGGCCCAGTTCTCTCACCCCAAACAGTACCAATTCTCCTAACCTTCTTACTTAAGCCCCCCCCCCCCCCAATTGTCTGAAATCTCATCCAGATACAATCTCAGTTTATTGCTTTAAGGTGAGTAGGCCCATAGAAAACTCAACTTATATATTCAAAACACTTTTAGTACGGTACCGTTCATGCTGTGTAATATAACCTCTGGCACTCTGCATTGTTTGAATTAGCTGTCAATCAAAGAGCTGAGCCAATTGAGAATTTTGGTACCTGGGTACCAAAATTGTTTTGGTACCTGGGTACCAAAATTGTAGCTTGGGGTGAGAGGTTTGGCCCTTTAAGCGGCCTGGGCTAACCACTTAGTAGCTTTAAAGGATTAAAGGAGACATGCTCTGGGTTTTCAAATTTCTTTCTCAAGGGACTCCTTTGTTAGCTTGTAGCTTTTTAAAGGTTCAAGTAATCCTCGGGTTAGAGGCCATTGTAAAAAGCTTAATAATTCTTTAGCTAGAATAGACACTACTAGGAAGTTCAATTTCTCTCATAGGGTTGTTGATGAGTGGAATAGCCTGCCTGAGTTGTTTTCTCCGCATCAGTGCACAACTTTACTGAAGGTATGCATTGGCAACTGAGTTTTTCCATGACTTTGGTAGAACCTAATCTTTCTGGGCTCGTCAGGTGCTGGCGGTTTGCTTTTTGTTTTCTGGGGAGGAGGGGATTACAGGGCATCTTATGGGGACTTTATGGGCACTCCTTTGCCCAGTGAGACATCAGCCAATTGTTAATCCTATATTAATTATCTCTTAATTACTCATGAGATGGTTTGATAATTGATACTGATGATTTTCAATGAAGCAATTAAAACTTAATTCCAATATAAAAACCCTAGGACAAACTTATTTTACAACTGTCTTTGAAATGAAGATTGTAAATAGAAATGGTAACATGGTTTTCCATATATCGCATGTCCCTGTCTTGCAATAAAAATATTTGCAAATATTTATGAATGGTTCAATGCAAATCAGCAATTGCCCTTTAGTAAGGCCAACTTTTGACAGATTTTGATGGAATTGCGGTTGTTCTATTGGTTTTAATGCTTTTTAGATGAAATACCCAATTTTGCCATTTTCATGTCACATGACCATTAAAAAATCGGAAAATCTGGATGTCTGCCACCCCCCACCCCCCACCCCCCCCCCCCACATGTCCAACTACGCCACTAATATCTCTCCGACATTGTTTTGAAAAAAAAAAAAAGTCATTTATGTTGCTGTCAGTATATTCATTCATGATCCCTTTTACTATGTGGCAAATTAATTTCTTGAAAAATTTCGGCATTTGTTGAGTGCAGGACTCACAGTCGAAGTTAGACCAACTATATGCTTTGTTAGCATTAATTATTAGCAGTCAACTTTTTCAGTCAAAGGTATAGGTGAAAGTTCAAAGTTAGTTCCCGCGCATCACTACTCGGGGCTTCATGTATAGCGGCACTGAGTACAATGAGTGATGAGCGGGGTACTTTATTTTGTGCACATACTCGTACCACATGCGCATTAAAAATTTAACTTCTCTCTTTCTCATGAATAGAAACAGTGTAACAACCATCTGTAATGAAGACTGGATTTGTCATTAAATGTCCTCCTCAAAGTTCACTGCTTTATTGCGAATAGATATTTTCACAAGAGGGAAATTTTCGAGCGCCTCGCGCGCATTTGCTTGTCATGAGCCACATTGACACAACTAGGCTATCCATGGCAGGCTTGGAAGATATCTTGTGATCCTTTGAGACCATCGGTTACTACATGTTGTCAATACTGAATGCAAACATAACCCTTTGCCGGTGCTTCTCTCCCGATATCAGAGTTCCTGGTTTCCCGCCTGTCGTTCCAATCGTTCTTGAAAATGCCTCTCCTCGCAATATATGATATAGATCGCCGACCTTGGAGGTATCTCCCCTGCCACGGTTTTTTTTTTTAATTTATTTCAATGATATGAAAGTTTGTGATTTGATGCATAGGCCTACTCCATGCGGGATTTGTACGTATCATAAGGAAATTGAAACACTTTATTGTGTAGTTGTGACTTATTTTGTAGGAATAACCAAAAACATTCATATTGCTGGTAGATAATTATATGATCATTCGACAAGTATACAGAGTCACAACAGCTTCAAGTGAGTGTAAGGCACGTGTTAACAGCTTTGGCATATATAGGCCACTGACATATGGGGTCGTATTCTAAGGGGCAAAACAACGAAATTTCTCACACGGTTACCAAACAGCCAAAGTTGCCTTCAGAAAAGGAAACAACAATAAGCTTGGTTCAACATTGTCCTTCTCGAACATACAAACCTTCTGTGGGGCACGTAGGCTTTATTTCTCTCCCCTGCCGTCCTGCCTCCCCGTCCACCGTCCTACTGACAATGGCATAATTCGTAGCCAGCAATTGATGCACGTCACAGGGGTGATAGATGGTTCGATGTGATCTGCCCGGCGGATGCACCACTGGTTTGAACTTTAAATGAGATGTTGTATCCATGATGCGGGACTCTTCAGTATTCAGACTTAAGCGTCGGGCTCCTGGACCCCACATGGGACTCTGTCAGTGCTCCTAAAAGGGTCCAGTAGGCAGCCATGTCGAGGGGTGAAGACTCGGTTATTATAAGTTGTGTCTTTCAATAAAATTAGACAATCTGAGCAGACAAGACAAGAACAGATAACCCGTGTCCAGTCACTGCCCGTGTCTAATGATACTGGATCTCTTTACCAGTAAATGAGAGGTGTTTTATGGCTTTAGGTTATTGACATTTATGCTGACATTAAGAAGAGAATGATGTTACTGGAATTGATACAAAATTTAAGTTAAATACAGAATCGATTAAATTTGTTTCATATAAGTCCTATTGCGTGTCGCCAACAACAAGGGCAAGTTCACGAAAGATAGGCGGGTGACCAAGAACTCTGATATGGGGAGGATCACACCCACGAAGGGTTTTCCTGATAGTCAGTGGAGACACCGTGTGAAAAATGCTGTTTTCAAGGATCACATGGTATCTCAGGCTGGCATAAATATTTGAAAATATGAGGTTTGTATTGCAGGAAATTTTGGATTCTGGATTTCCCGTAATGAAGTTTGAAAAAGTGGGGGATTACTGAAAAAAATCAGCATTTACTATTGGCTAATATGAGATTGCACAGCGACCAAACATCCTTGTTGCTTTATAATGTTATGTAAGGTACCTTAGAATTGAGGTTCTCGATCTAATCCGACTACATTTTAAAAGTCAAGAACTCATATTGGAGACATGGAATTTTATAAAAGAAAATTTGTAAAATTCCTAACTATAGTCTCTCCAAAACTGTCTTGAGGTCTTCCTTGTGCAGATGCAAACCCTATTGCGTACCTTGTCCCTGAAATTATTCAGAGGATCATGCAAGTTCATAACCGAATTAGTAAACTCGTTGTCTATATGTGAATAATGTTAGCTACCCGGCAATTTTTGACTTTTCGACTTCGATGCTAACTAAAGATTTAGCAATAAAGATGTTTATTTTCTCCTAAAAATATACTTAGGTGAAAAACCAAAGCACGAATCTGGAGAAATTATTCCCTTTCAATGCCCTGACTAATCACTGGGGCACTGGATATTTTATACAAAATTATGTTTTGTATGAATAAACGATCTTGCAACTAGAAGTAAAGGGAAAACTCTAATCTACTTTATTACTTATTTCGGCAGAATAATGTATGTACGGACTACTACTAGGGTTGTTTGTGAAAACCATGTACTTTTATGCAATTAATATATCTGCATGAATCTCGCGTTAAACAGTTTAAAACAAACTATCTGTATTGTAAGGCGCACGTAGCGCGCGAAGATTGTTATAATTTAAGAAAAAATGCTCTAGAAATTAAAAATGACATCACATCAAATGAAAAGTATATTGACTAGCGTACTAATTTAAAACAAAAATTGAATCAGAGGCATATACTTTCCTCTCCATACCTCAAATATTTGGGGGGGGGGGCGCATTTGGTATGATGTCTTCCTCAAAAAAAAAAAAAAAATGGGGGGAATGTCCCCGCCCCTCCCCTCATGGTTGCCGCCCGTGCATGATCAACACGCAAATAGAACAATAAAGTTAACATATTCAAAAATGTCATGCAACATCCACAAACCATCATTTTACCACCAAATTAAAGCCAACAAAAATATTCACAGGGTATCAAAACGTCAATGGTATTAAGGGCAGTGTTGAAACAAGTCACAACTCGATTCACTCCCTCTCAAAATGAGTGACTCGATAGAATTCAGGAGTAATTTCCCCATTGAAACAGTACAGTGACACGAATCAATGACTCGACTCGAGTCACTTAAAAGTTTGAAAACTGGTGACTCGAGTCACTAATCTAGTGACTCGATTACAACACTGATTATGGGGGTATGAGGTGGATGAATTGTTCACAAAACATCATTGAATTTTTGTTTACATTGAAACTTCATTGAAAAGATGCGCAGAAATTCGAGAAAATATCAAATCACACCCCTAAAAATATCAGGAAACTTGAAAATAGGTAGCCTGGAAAAACTAAACGTGCTTAGATTTCAATCTTGATTACGGTACAAGCTATACAAACAACATAAGAGACGAATAAACAGGTACGGCCTAGTTATTCTAGAAATACCCTGACCAAACTTTAAAAAATGGTCAAATGATTGGAATCACTTAAAGATGTCATTAAGAAGATGGTCCAAAAAAAAAATGATAACTCGAAAACAAGCCGTTATATGCCAAAATATTTCCTACAAGATTTCTTACACAGATTTAATTCAGTTATAATTTTTTAAGGAAGGGTAGGATGAGTATAACAGAATTCCAAAGTTGGTTTATATACTATTTTCGTAACTTCAACTTTGCTCTTTTCAACTTAAAAATAGGTTAACCATTTTGAACAAATATCATCTCAAAATAGCCCACTGAAATTTAACCCAAACCCACCCGGCTCCTTACTCTCTCATGCACAAAATGTCTTTTCTGAGCTACCACAGTTAACCCATGTCGCAAGGACAGGTTACACAAGTTAGTCTCTGGCAGCTCACTCCAGACTGGTCGGAGTCGGGCCATGATTTGTCTGACAGGGGAGGGGCAGCGTTTCAAAGTTCCGGCAAGAGAGATGAGTTGCTGGTGGGACGTGGCAAGCAGAGTTGGATTTCTCTTTACCAAAAATGTCTTGAAAATCCTGCCGGTCTAATGAAGTAAATTTGAATTTTTTGGAAACTGAATCGTTAGTTGAAAGAATCATTAAAAACCGGAGGTATTTATGGAAGAATGTACCCTTCATATGAGGAATTTCAAAATATTTACCGTATTTGGGCGGCTGAAATCCGTTAAGATTTAATTGCAGCAATTACTTGGATCGCGTGTTGACACTTAGGGTATAATATACTCATTCGAAGCGCCCCTGCTCGGACCATTTTCGCCAAGTTCCCGGACCGAAATCCTTAGCTTCGCCACTGCCATGCTTATGTCTTACTCTTACCTGCGTAGCAAGCTTTGCGGCATATCCCTTGTTCAAGTCATATGGTCTTTTCGGACGCTCAGTCCGCTCCGCTGGGAAGTTTTCGCCACGCTGAGTAAGTTTTTTGTACGCGAATGTAAACCGAATCCTGTGCTGGGATAATGTTAGGCCGAATCCTGTTTTAGCTTAAGAATGTGGGGCTGAATGTGAGGCTGAATGTGAGGCTGAATCATAGAGTATATCCTGCTCTATGGGCTGAATCCTGTACCTGTTAGCGCTTCGGACTGGTTCATACTCAGCGATGTCACTTGTGATGGAAAGAGCCTTGCCTTTTCAGCTTAAAGATAATAAAAAGTAAAAGTGAAGTATTGATGAATTTCGAAGTTTTGTTGTGTAAAGGGTTAGCCTCCCTGGCTTAAAATCTAGAGCTTAGGCTAACTTTATTCTTCGCCTTATGACGGCTAGGCCTAGGTTGCCAACTTAAGAAGTTTGGGATCTACGTTACTTAGTGTTAGAGTAAGGTCTGGTTTTGCGAAATTTTACCATTTGGGTAGCGGACCACTAACTCCAATACTCATGTCCGGGAAAACGTTTACTGACAGACAAAGCGCCATAAAAAATTTATGGGATGTTGTTTCTGACTGTGTTACTTACAAAATATGATCATTTTTGCATTTGGATTTTGTAGACAATGAGTTGAAATACATACTGTGCAAAATTCAAGGCAATCTGACCAATTTTAGTGCCATTTTTTTTATTGTAGCTATTACTCCGCTCTGTGAAATGCTGTTTTTGAGTAGCTATTATGGCGGGAAACACATCCCTATCATTCAAGGCTCTCTAGCTCAAAATTTCAATGGTCATGGTATGGAAATTTGAAAGTGCCATGAAAGCCGAGATTGTGGGCTTCGATCAGAGGGGTAGCATGTCCTGGTTGAAAACTTCTACTGGGAGCTAGGGCGGGGCACGGAAGTAGCCTAATTTAGTGTGTAAGTCAATGGGACTTATAATAAGTGGCCCGCTACCTTAAGGCAAGTTATGAAATTTTTAAATTGTATAGCTAGAGACCCAAAATTGGTCTTAAATGTTTGCTTGTGGTCTCCAAAATGGAAGTTCATGCTGACGAGGAACAATTTCATGCTTGAGTGATTTTTAGGGCCAAAAGTGGCATTTTTGGCCAAAATTATCAGTTTTCTTGTTAAAGTTAACAATTTAAGAAGAATTCATTAAAATTTCATCAAAATAGAAAACTTAGCAAGCTCATGATCCTCTGGGTAGATCATAGCATGATAAAAGTGAAGTATTTATGTCATCCTGACAGATCCGTAGCTTAATTGCCTCAGTGCATTTGGTATGTACCTAAGCAACAGCCAGCCACAAGCAGTTTTTGTACATTGGACTTTGTACAGTGGTTCTGTATATAAAACATATGCTGGGTTGTGAAATGACTGGACCCAAAGCAGTTAAACTGTGTGCACCTGTTGAGCGAAGTGTCCAGGAATGTTGCGTTACAGTGTAGGTATGCCATAAACTTAAAAGAGCGAGTTAATTATTATTACCGGCAACCAACTGAAATTTCTACTAGGACACGTGGCAAAGCAGGATAACTTGAAGAATAAAAAAGATGCTTGCATCAAAAGAGGTAGGATTAGGGAGCTACAAATTGGTGCCCGAGTAGCCTTGGCTCTATATGAGTAGCCTAGGTCGAGGCCTACTACTATTAGGACCTAGGCTATGGTGGTGGGGGGGGGGGGGAAGGAGGGAAGGTGTTTTGCCTGTAAAATTCAGCACAGATCAGAGTGAATTGTTATCCCTATACCCTTAAATTTAGGGACTTTCCTAACTTCTTTTATTTTTAATGCCATGTCTCTTTTATTTTGTTCTTCCATTTTAGGCCTTAAGGGCTTGGTATATAGGCCCACTGTAGACAGGGCAGCCTAACTAGATCACAGTGGAAGCAGGGTGAGCAACAGTCAGACAACTGAAATACCTGATGTCTTCATGCTAGGGGTGGAGGAAGTTTGCCAAGGTAGGCATATTGCAAACTGTTGACTCTTAAACCCACATGGAATAAATTCTACTCCATTGATACCTGCTCCCTGTTTTGTTAAATGCAAGAGGAGGTACAGACCTTCTAAGCTGGCTTTTTAAAGCATGATGGCTGCATAGAAACCCCTTTCACTGTAGTCATATGTAGCAACGATACAGTTCTGTAGCTTCGAAATTTTGTGTTTTTGTTCCGCGGTGTTCTATGCCACCTGTTCCCATGTGCTTGTTTGGATTGATTAAGATGTTGCACATGTGTAACCTAAATTTCTTCAGAATTTATAAGAAACCACATGGCCTGTTGTTAAATCAAGCAGATGTTCATGATAATGTGTTAAGAATGTGAAAATTAAGCTGCTAAATCCAACTTATTTTCTTATCCACCGAGTTGATGGTGCAAGCATGTACAGTACATCAGCATACAGAAACAAGCCTGTGAAAGTGTGAGAAGCACCAAAAAGTGAAGCTGAGAGTACCCTCATAGGCAGAGATGCTGAGATTACAATACTGTCTTGGTACAGATCAGAAATGATGAGTAAGCAACTCAGTAGAGGATTAACCAGTACATTAAAGTGCATTTTAAGGTTGCGGCAAATTTTGCCCAATCAGGGGTATATTTTCGCTGAGACTTACTGCCCAGAGAAGACTGTCAAATGAAATGATGGGTTTATACTCTTTGTGAGGATACTCTAGGGATTACCTGTGCAAATTTTTGATGGAAAAATCCAACTTGGCCACTGCCTTAAGGTAGCGGACCACTAACTCCAATACTCATGTCCGGGAAAATGTTTACTGACAGACAAAGCGCCATAAAAAAATTTATGGGATGTTGTTTCTGACTGTGTTACATACAAAATATGATCATTTCTGCATTTGGATTTTGTAGACAATGAGTTGAAATACATACTGTGCAAAATTCAAGGCAATCTGACCAATTTTAGTGCCATTTTTGGTTTCGATGAAAGAGAAACCTATGCATTCATGATGGCGTGTGTGTGTATGTATGTGTGTATGTGCGTGTGTGTGTGTGTATGGGTGTGTGTGTGTATGTGTGGATGTATGTGTGTGTGTGCGTTTGTGACACTTTAACACGATATCTCAAGATAGGAATGTCCGACAGTTTTCAAACTTGGTACATAGATGCACCATATTGAGAGGAAGAACCCTATTGTTTTTGGCAGAGGTCAAAGGTCATCTGGGGTCACAGGGGGTCAAAGTCTGAAAATCTCGTTAACACGATATCTCAAGATAGGAAGCTTGGTTGGATTTCATATTTGGTATGTTGATGCATTTCAGTCAGGAGATGGTCCCTATTGTTTTTTGAGGAGGTCAAAGGTCATTTGGGATCACTGGGGGTCAAAGTCTGAAAATCTCGTTAACACGATATCTCAAGATAGGAAGCTTGGTGGGATTTCATATTTGGTATGTTGATGCGTTATAGTCAGGAGATGGTCCCTATTGTTTTTTGCGGAGGTCAAAGGTCATCTGGGGTCACTGGGGGTCAAAGTCTGAAAATCTCGTTAACACGATATCTCAAGATAGGAAGCTTGGTTGGATTTCATATTTGGTATGTTGATGTGTTTCAGTCAGGAGATGGTCCCTATTGTTTTTTGCAGAGGTCAAAGGTCATCTGGGATCACTGGGGGTCAAAGTCTGAAAATCTCGTTAACACGATATCTCAAGATAGGAAGCTTGGTGGGATTTCATATTTGGTATGTTGATGCGTTATAGTCAGGAGATGGTCCCTATTGTTTTTTGCGGAGGTCAAAGGTCATCTGGGGTCACTGGGGGTCAAAGTCTGAAAATCTCGTTAACACGATATCTCAAGATAGGAAGCTTGGTTGGATTTCATATTTGGTATGTTGATGTGTTTCAGTCAGGAGATGGTCCCTATTGTTTTTTGCAGAGGTCAAAGGTCATCTGGGGTCACTGTGGGTCAAAGTCTGAAAATCTTGTTAACACGATATCTCAAGATAGGAAGCTTGGTTGGATTTCATATTTGGTATGTTGATGCGTTATGGTCAGGAGATGGTCCCTATTGTTTTTTGCGGAGGTCAAAGGTCATCTGGGGTCACTGGGGGTCAAAGTCTGAAAATCTCGTTAACATGATATCTGAAGATAGGAAGCTTGGTGGGATTTCATATTTGGTATGTTGATGCATTATAGTCAGGAGATGGTCCCTATTGTTTTTTGCGGAGGTCAAAGGTCATCTGGGGTCACCGGGGGTCAAAGTCTGAAAATCTCGTTAACACGATATCTCAAGATAGGAAGCTTGGTTGGATTTCATATTTGGTATGTTGATGCATTTCAGTCAGGAGATGGTCCCTATTGTTTTTTGCGGAGGTCAAAGGTCATCTGGGGTCACTGTGGGTCAAAGTCTTAAAATCTCGTTAAGACGATATCTCAAGCTAGGAAGCTTGGTGGGATTTCATATTTGGTATGTTGATGCATTATAGTCAGGAGATGGTCCCTATTGTTTTTTGCGGAGGTCAAAGGTCATCTGGGGTCACTGGGGGTCAAAGTCTGAAAATCTTGTTACCACAATATCTCAAGATAGGAAGCTTAGATTAATTTCATATTTGGTATGTTGATGCGTTATAGTCAGGAGATGGTCCCTATTGTTTTTTGCGGAGGTCGAAGGTCATCTGGGGTCACTGGGGGTCAAAGTCTGAAAACCTCGTTAACACGATATCTCAAGATAGGAAGCTTGGTTGGATTTCATATTTGGTATGTTGATGCATTTTAGTCAGGAGATGGTCCCTATTGTTTTTTGAGGAGGTCAAAGGTCATCTGGGGTCACTGGGGGTCAAAGTCGAAAATCTTGTTAACACAATATCTCATGATAGGAAGCTTAGGTAGATTTCATATATGGTATGTTGATGGGTTTTAGTCAGGAGATGGTCCCTATTGTTTTTTGCGGAGGTCAAAGATCATCTGGGGTCACCGGGGGTCAAAGTCTGAAATTCTTGTTAACACGATATCTCAAGATAGGAATCTTGGATAGATTTCACATTTGGTATCTAGATGTGTTTTAGTCAGGAGATGTTCCCTTTTTCTTTTTTGGTGGAGGTCAAAGGTCATTTCAGGTCACCAGGGGTCAAAGTCTTCAAATCTTGTTAAAGTTATATCTCAAGATGTTGGTTTATCTATCTATGTATGTCTTTTGTAGAGGTCAAAAGGGCATCTGGAATAACAACATTATTTTTTGAACTTGCTAGTATAACATTTGAGTGAGAAGATAGATATAGAAGATAGATATTTTTGCATTCTGGTTTTATTGTATTACTCCGCTCTGTGAAATGCCGTTTTTGAGTAGCTATTATGGCGGGAAATACATCCCTATCATTCAAGGCTCTCTAGCTCAAAATTTCAATGGTCATGGTATGGAAATTTGAAAGTGCCATGAAAGCCGAGATTGTGGGCTTCGATCAGAGGGGTAGCATGTCCTGGTTGAAAACTTCTACTGGGAGCTAGGGGGCACGGAAGTAGCCTAATTTAGTGGGTAAGTCAATGGGACTTATAATTAGTGGCCTGCTACCCCTGATCTACGTCGTGGCAATTGACCCGGACGCGTTCGGCCCCGTTACCGAATAAAATTGCTAATTGTCCCGGACGAAGGCTGTTGGCTGTACAGTATGTAAGTATGGCACGCCAAAAGGCTCACCAAATATGATGATGTTCTAAAATTACATGTTCATGTACCAAAAATATATGATGATGTACTAACTTCATATGATCATGATGTAAATTTACACTGCACCATCATGTACTAAAACCATAAGTTCATCATGTTAAATGTTACGTTGTACATGTAAAATCACACATTGTACATCTTAAAACGCACGTTGTACATGTAAAAATGTAAGATCATCATGTTATTATTGTCTCTTCCGCACGCCATACAGAGTGAACCTTTCGGCGTACCAGAAGTCCGCCAAAAGGCTCACCGAATTTGATGTAGTAAAAGTACATGTTCATGTACTAACTGCTTACGATCATGTACAAATTTCATACGTTCGTGTACTGATTTCATACGTTCATGTACTAAATGTCATGCATGATCGTAAGAAATCAGTACATGATCGTAAGAAATCAGTACATGATCGTATGAAATCAGTACATGAACGTAAGCAAACAGTACATCAACGTATGAAATCTGTACATGATCGTAAGCAGTTAGTACATGAACGTGTACTTTTACTACATCAAATTCTGTGAGGCCTTTGGCAGACTTCTGGTACGCCGAAAGGCTCACTCTGTATGGTGTGCGGAAGAGACAATAATAACATGATGATCTTACATTTTTACATGTACAACGTGTGTTTTAAGATGTACAAAGTGTGATTTTACATGTACAACGTAACATTTAACATGATGAACTTATGGTTTTAGTACATGATGGTGTAAATTTACATCATGATCATATGAAGTTAGTACATCATCGTATATTTTTGGTACATGAACGTGTAATTTTAGTACATGAACCTGTATTTTTAGAACATCATCATATTTGGTGAGCCTTTTGGCATGCCATATGTAAGAACTATACATGGGCCTACAATGTTTATAGCGTGTACTACAATGGTATCGGGACAATTACAGTACATTAATTCTACACAGTTACTTGCAGGCAGCTTGCACAGGACACATACCATGCAGTGGAATGAGTTATGCAAAAGCAAACAAAAGTGTATATTTCAATGGACATTGTTAAACAGTTATGCTGCAAATGAAAAATCTGTAAAAGTGTTCTAAAATTACACTCCATCTACTGTAGTCCAAGGTAGGCGTACTATGTACATCACTTCCTGTCCGGTTTGTGTTGGTGTAAATGTTCAAGTACGGTGTCAGAGTGATGGCACTCGTCCAAAATATGGAGTTATGTAGGAGTCAATAAGGTGAAATTTCTCATATTAGAGCCCGATGTCCAGGTCAATAGGCCCCACCAAGTTTGATCTAGGCTAGGCCTATCATCTTTTAGGTCTAGGCCTAGTCCTTGAACTAGACTATGCTACGTCCACTTTATTTTACTCCACTCTAGAGTCCTTGGGCACAGTGTTCTAGGCACCCAACTGTTGCAATGTCAGGACTTAATAGGGCAGGAGCAGTCACCCCAGCTTGAGGCAGTGTATTAGACTGTCAAGTTTCATGATTGGCTGTTGAGGGTAGTGTTTGACCTATTATGCTATAATCGGCAATACCTGATTACGGATTACTTAATTTAACAGTCTGCCCAATGCCGATTACCAATCACCGATTATTAGAAAGAGGGAAGTCACATGTTTGTATCTTTAGTACGCGTCCCTTGCTTTGTACCCACAGTATTACCATGAGCAGTTCAGGATGGAAAATATTGGGAATAGTTTTGTTCATTTCACGAACAGGATTTTTTTTTTGTAGGTGTAATATTTTCACTTCACAAGTGAATTACAATTCAACCGTTAGTACAGTAGAATTGTCCGAAGGCGATGTCACATGCCCTATGATAATTTAGTTCTAAGGCCAATATCATGCCCTGTCTAGTTTTAATCCCCCCAATCATGTCGGAACAGTTGCATGCTTTTAGTGTACTGTGTTGTAGTTGCGTTGATGTACTGTAGCTACTGGCCTGCCTTAACGAACCCCATGTAGAACAATCATGATAATCTTTGCAGTTCTGTGCAGCAAAATAGTTGCACTCTATTAACGTATCTTATTGTTCCTTTCGAATGTCAATACCCCCCTATATTTTTAGCAGTTCTCTTCCAAAACTTACGTCTTGTTTAAAAAGAATCTGCAATTGAAATGCATGCAAGTCAGATTCCCCCAAAATTCACGTACACAGAGATTTGTGATGCCGTTTCAAGGTGAATTTAGCACAGAGCGCGCCTGGCTTCGCTAGCCGGCTATACAAGCATGACAAGTGCGATCGTCATAACACAAACTCAACAGGAAAACTTGTCTCGAGATCGAGGATTTTCACACACTAAATCACATAGGCAAAGTCGCGAGATGTGATTGGCTGGCTAGAATCAACACAATTGAGCCAATCACTATACAGGGGCCAATTTAAACTTTGCAATGGATTGTATGCATATGATGTCACCGAGCAAAACATGATGCCTTGTTTGGCGGTAAAAACGGACACGCACGTAAGTCTAGTGCATGCCTGTGCCAAGAAGTTTGCTGCACAAGACCATGTGCACCACTGTTTTTGTTTGCAATGACGTCGTATGACAACATTGCAGAAGTCCTACTGTTAATAACATTGCAGAAGGAATGCTTGGAATGGCTAATTTATGCAAGATAACCACAGGACTAAACAAGATTCTAGTTGCTATTATTAGTGTACAAAACGTGCACAGATACAGTATGTTTGCAAAGCTTGGGGATTTGAAAAAAGGGGAAACACTGCAGCTAGATAGTCTGTACTATGTGTTTTGTGCGGAACAGTTTGTACAGAACTTACGCGACGCTTTGTGCGAGACAGCAAGGAACACACCTTGAATGCAATTCTAAATCGAATTTCAGGTAACACTTCCGGGTTACAGCGAAAAATATCAAACGTTCATTCCCATGTGGAGGGTTAAATTTATACATTTGTGATTAACAGTGTATCCCGTTTTGGCAGGAATTAAAGGATTGAATATTTACGGGAATTTTAACGAAACTAAGAGCAAGTTTCAAGTATATTTGGCCCCCTTTTCCAGTTTGCAAATAATCAGTGGTAATGATGGGTTGAAAGGCAGAATTTTACTGATGCCGATTATTTACCAATAACGCAATAATCGGCCCGATGCCAATTACTTTGCAGATGATTGGTCGAACAGTGGTTGAGGGTCATGTGACAACATTTTTACTCCTCAAATGTGAAATTTACTGGAAGTTACTGCTTGCTTTATATGTTATATTGAAGTAATAAAATATTATGAAAGATTCTTTGAACAGAAATGAGACAAGAATTGTGATACAGTATTTAGCTGTTGCTTCAAAATAAGTTTTGGGGGGCTGCCCTTGACCTTTTTGAAAATTGATCACGGCATAAATAGCTCATTTTCATTTCATTTTGGGTCCTACTATTCCGTGCAGTGACACCAGCTCACATGCCCTGCCTCCAGTTCCATGCGCTGCTGTACAAAACGTAAGCTCAGAGATCCTCTCTAACATTAATATCTAATGAAAAACAACATCTTGGGGACAAATTAGGCGAAAAATTTATTAAAATACCAGTAAAACATCTGATGGGCAAAATGAACCTTTGCATTCTAAAGTTACAATACTGCGTAATCAGTAACTTAGTGATAACAATTAACATGAACCTTCAAAATCCTGTACGAGCCACTGAATAGATGTCGGCATGAATTCAAATTCAATGTCCGCATAATTATACAACTTTTAAAAATGCATGTCGATTGGAGGTAATTAATGACAGCATTCAAAATTAATGTCAGCGTTAAGTCTAAGTTAATATCAGCATATTCGCGATTATTATCCTTTGCTTTGTTTGTACATTTACAGAACATAAAATGCAAAACAAAAGAAGTTAGAAGTTCCAACTGTCAATTCATTGACAGAAATTGTTATGTATTATTTCTGTACTTCTTTACTCTTTCTTCTGTACCTTTAGAAAAAATTATAATACTGCAGACTTTTTCACAGTATACACAATGAGCTTTCAAATTGTTGTCGTATGCATTACATAAACATGTTCTTTGATATGTGATCATGATCTTATCATAGATTTCTATGTTGTTTAAAGCTCTGTTTAATAGAGTTCCTATAAAATTAACAAAAGAAATGAGCATCCTCTATCTGTTCGGCGTGGGGTTTGGTATCAGCAGCGCGCCTCAGCGCATGCCTGGTACACAAGGCATTGCCAGGTGTGTCAGCAAACGTCATAAAATTAAGGAGCCCACATATATTCCTCATCATAATGTGTCAATTAAATGAATTACCTTTTGTATGTTTTGATTTTCATGAAATTTGAGTGTGTGTTGAGACTCAAGACAGTAACGAAAATGAACTGCGAAATCCCACCAACTCAACTCTGGATACAGCACTATAACGTTATGAGCTTGTTCGGTGCAGGTGACGTGCATGATGATTGCGACATTCACACAACGCATTGGCTCTAATTATGTGCAATGGTGCATGCATTAAAAGTGCTGCTGCTGCACAACGTTATCTGCGCAGGTCAATGTACGTAAGGGCTGTGTCACAACTGAGAGCCTACGGCGGTAGTTGTACAGTAGCCTGCTAATCACGCTCTTGAAAATTAAAATGTCAATCCTGCCATTCTTTGATAAAAAGCGTTGGGAAGATCAACAAGTTGCATCTGATGGGCACAGTGCAGCGAGTCAAAACAGTGAGGGAGATGATGATCCCCCTCCCATAATCATCCGTGATGATGATGTGCAAACAGAAAGCCCATCCACTTCTGGCCAATCTCAAAAGCAACTTCTAGCGAGTTCGAGCAAAACATTGACTGAGGCACCAGTCGCGAAACAGCAGAGTGAAGCCAGTCACCACGCAAGTTGGTTCAACAAAGAATGGCTAAGCAAATACAAGTTTTTGAAGTACTGAGAAGGATTGGGCAAGTCTATCGAATATTTTTTTTCAAGTTCCATGATGCCCTGCCTTAAATCAAACATACAATCTTTTGCAGCTGGTAGGCCTCTATAGTCGTGCTGTGGAGTGGAGGAATGACTTACTGTGCCACCGTGGGCAGGTGGGGAGGGGGTCAAAAATACTAACAAAAGTTGTAAGCTATGTATATTGTTTTTCACGTAAAAATGTGTTTCCCCGTAAGATAGGCCTATCAATTGTCATGTTTTTGTCAGTGTTAGGAACAGCTCTTGGCTCTTTGCCTTCAAATGTCTCCCAAGCCCACAAATTCTTGACTCCCATTGTATTGGGTAATAGTACCAGTGAGTCAAGCCTGCTACTTTTTGGAAATGTGTGGAGAGTCAAGAAGGCCTATTTAGATGGCAGATTCATATAGCCTACCTCATTTGTACTATAGATTGCTCAAAATTTGTGAAATCCTCATTCCCCACCTCCATCTTCTAACAATTCTTTAGGGACAAATTCACAAAAATGAGCCACACTTCCAGTACACCTCGTGGTTGAAGCAGAATAATTCTTTTAGTTCAAATTTAGTTGACCTTCAAACTAGGCCATTTTCTGTAGATTCGGTAATGGTATGCTTGGTTTGTATACTAATACTTGGCTCATTACATTCCCACATTGGGGATGTTATGGTTTTGTCTTCGCCGCCGTCTCCGTCACCGCTGGACACTTTTCCTGTTAGCCCTCTCATTCTCTGCCATATTGACCAATTGACTTGAAACTTTGCAGATGTATTCGCCCTAAGGAAACCTTGGGTGAGTTCGAATTAAGGCATGGCCACACTCCTGGGTAAATTTAATTAGCATAAATTGCGCTAATTTGTCAAGTTTGTCCGATTTGAACGAAACTTCGTATATGAGGATACTGTATGTGGTTCTGAAAAAATGGCACTAAAGTAAAGGTCATCCGAGGTCAAATTGTCCGCCATTTTGAATTTTTTCACTTTTTTTTTTATTGCAGATCTATGCCTCTCACAACTTGAGACCAATTTTTAGTTTTGCCCCATATCTTTGTCGCTGCCTTCTATTGAAAGATGAGGAATAAAGTCAAAACATTCCTTAAAAAGTAAATTTTTTTGAGTTAATTTCACTTCAAATCATGCTCCAAAGATAGCACCATATTGCATCTTGCCACCCCTCTGGAAGCAAAAATTTTCCAAAGGGGGAGGGGGTCACCCTTTCCCCTTAGACCTCTCCCCCAGGATGGTGACCACTCAACAACACTCACACAAAAAAATGACCTGTGGAAAACACTGCTTAAACAATTGGAACTGGTTTGGGGTTTATTTATAGCTAGCAAATTATATGCATACATAAAATTTTATGTCACTTTCTGAGGCAAAATTATTTCAGAACACTCATTTGAAGACCTCTTTAAGTAGCAGCCATTTTGTTGTTTGGAGAAATGATGGCGCTAAACGCACTTCCACATCTGTGGACAAGTTACATAAGTGCAGTTCCTCCAATAAATATCATAAAGTCTGTTGTAAATTTCTAAAACTCGACAAGAAACATGTAAATTCTGTCCAATATATTAATAAAATTGTTTAAAATACTTTCCAGAATTTTAAAAATATATAACTAAATTGAATTAATCTATCAAAATTTTATGTAAAAAAGGTCAATTTATAAAGTGGAAATGAATGTGTTCTATAACATCATAAAGTGTAGACAGGGTAACTCTTCCATACTTACACTACAGTTACAGGCATTTTTGGATTGTGTAACTAACCTGGTGATAAAGTCAATATTTAATTCCAAATTTCACCAACTTATTTCTCCTGTTTGAAGAAAAGCCGACTGAAAAGCAAAGATGTGGTTTTAAAGATCATTCATGGCAAGTATGGTAATTACAGGTGCATTTTTGAAGCTGTGAGGCTGTTGTAGAATTACATGCCCAGCTCGGTGCATGAACATCTTGATTTTAGGAGGCATATGGGCAAGGACTGTGTACAGAGTACTGTACTGTACTGTAGGTCCTACTGTTAAGCAAAGTACACAGTCCTGTTCAAGGACTATCATCAGCTAGCTTCATGGCTATTGACCCCGACAAGTCCATCCCCATTATCAAATTAAAACAGTAATTGTCCCAGATGTAAACTATTGGCTGTGTGTAAGAAGTATACATACAATGTATGTAACATGTACTGGAAAGGCACTGGGACAACTGAAATTATGCTACACAGTGGCTTGCATGCTTTGCACAGTAGGCTGCACAGTAGGCTACACAGTAGGCTACACAGTAGGCTACACAGTAGGCTACACAGTGTTAAGCTGAATTAGATGAAGTAAGGCGAGTACCCAAAGAAAATAACATTGTAAAATGTCAAAGGTGATTTTGAAACAGTTAACGCTGCAAATGAAAGACAGCAAAAGTTTTTTAAAATTACTCTTATCTGGTCCAAGGTTTGCTTACATTTCTACTTTTTGTCCAGTTTGTATTGCAGTGGCCTACCTACAGTATTTGTACAAGTATGGGAGTCAAAATGGGGGAGCTCATCCAAAATGTGAAGTTACATCCGGGTCAATAAGATGGAAATTTTTCCTTTTACAGCCTGACATTTGGGCCAATAGGTCCAACCTTGTTGTAGGGCTAGGTCGGGCCTTTTTGCATATGGTCGTTAAACAGGACCATGTACTATAGTAGGCTTAATGGTAGGACCTACTACCTACACAGCCCTAGCCCATATGCCTCCTGCAATCAAGGCGTTTGCGGACCGAGCCTAGCCCACAACTCTACAACTGCCTCACGGCTTTAAAAATTCACCTAAAATTACCATACTTGCCATGAATGATCCTTAACACTGCATCTACAGGTAGGCTTGTCAATCGGCTTTTATATAAATGGGGGGAGTAGGAGCTGGAAATCCAGGTCAATAGGCCCCACCGTGATATAGACGTAGGTGGGGCCTATTTGCATGTAGTCCTTGAGCAGGACCATGCATTACGCTTAATGGTAGGAGTTACGTACACAGTCCTTGCCTATACGCCTCCTGAAACTAAGACATTTGCGGTGGAGCCTGGCCTGCAACTCTACAACTGCCTCACCATTTCAAAAGTGCACCTATAATTAAAATACTTGACATGAATGATTCTTAACACAGTGTCAAGGCTTGTCAATTGGTGGCTTTTCAAAATGGGAGAAAGAGTGGGTGAAATTTGGAACTAAAAAGTGGACTTCTTCACAGAGTATGTTACACAATCTAGTAGAAATGTCTGTAATTGTAGTGTAAATCATATGATGCAGTTCAATCACTTCACTTAGTCAGGGTAATCCTCTTGTTGAGGTGACCCTGCCTTATTATACATCTCGAGGTATGTGAACAAGGCAGGGTCACTCAACAGGAGGGTTACACTGGCTACACTGAATGATGTTCCAGAAGAAGTTATTTTAAAAATTTCAACTTTATAAAATGTACTCATTTACAGAAAATTTATATAAATTTAGTTAAATTTAGTTATTCATTAAGAAATTTTGGAAAGTATTATTAAAACAATTTTATTAATTTACCAAGTGGATAGCAATGATAAGATTAGCTGATGAATGAGATATTTATGCCATTATCAATTTTCCTTTTAAGTCCTGATATTGCAACAGCTGGGTTTTCAGAGCACTGCGACCAATGACTCTAGTGTGGAGTAAAACGAAGTGGACGTAGCATACAGTCCTGTTCAAGGACTAATTTGCATGCCAACTTTTTCCCCCCACTGTTGTACGAATAAAAATTGCTACTTATTGTTTTAAGAACACGATGCCCTGCCTGTTGACAAACTACCCTGAATCTCTTCAAAAGAGGATTAGGGCCTAGTCTAGGCTAGGTCGACTTCATTTTCCTGCTGGAACTTTTCCAGTGCTTTCTCTAGAGAGTCAATGGCATGAACTCTGAATTCACCTCCATGTTGTTGAAGTTGAACTTCAAGGTGCTAGAAATAAATTGCATTGCTAGCAGCTTGCCTGATATAGGCTAACTAGGTACAGTAATATGTGTGTACTGCTCTGGGTACAACTATAGAATACCCTGTCCCTTTGACTCAGCATCCACCTCCAGATAAATGTTTATTCGATGTGGAGAGAATTAATTTAACAGGCCCCCCTCACTGCAACTGCAACTCTGTATCCAGCTTCAGATGGAGCTGTATACTGTAACAGGCTAACTCCTGCTCACTGTGACTTCCACCAGGGAGTTGCTAGAGAAGGAAAAACAATGCTCTATAGTTTCTTTGAGACAATGTTCATTTCCAAGGGTACTCTTGCTTTTTTCCGCCAAATCCCCTATTTTGTATACTATTGTGTTGATGTTTAAAAGTATCATTTTGTCATTCACCGAGTCTTTTCCAAATAACGTCCATCCCAGTGGAAACTGAACATGATTCATTTCCGGTAATGCTACCAAGGATTGTTTTCTACTGTACAAAGTGGAAAAATGGGTGACAGCTTTGAAAAATCCTTCACATATCAAATATAAAATCTATCCAAGTTAAATTGGAAAAACCCCATTGGAATTTTGGTGTTTAGTAAACTCATAAAATTGAGGTATACAGCAACTGAATGTAATTGACCAGTGTCAGTTCCAGAGAAATTTTCCCAAACTGAGAAAATTTTTGCTTTTTTAAAACAAATAATAACCGAATGATATGAAGAATGTATATTTTTATGAACAAATAGGTAGGAAAACTTCTCTGTTGTTGACTGGTGTCACTTGATGATCTGGGGCAGCCGCTGCCACACTTGGCAGATTTCTGAATTTTTCATTTTTCAGAGTGGGGATGAGGGAGGGAAGATCCCAGAGTCAGGGGAATTGTCCCCCTGCCCTCCCTGTGGCTACACCACTGGAAGTATGCATGTGACCTACAGCAGTGATTCAGGTAGTCATGCTTACAGTATAATTTAAATTCTGTAGGCCCACAACCTTGTAATTTTCCTTTCTTTGTAGTAAATATCCTCATTTATATCTTTTATATCCAACAGAGCACCATGGACAACATCAGTCTTCTATCCCTGGCTTGCATTATTGTAACCATCATCAGTTTCACAGCAGGCATGTAAGTTGCATTGTTTCCTCAAGATGAATTACGCAGAAAGATTACCCCAATTTGCTTTAACTCCATTGCAACTACTACAGTATGTAACATTAGGTATCCTGAAAAATTTTTGTTCACAGTCACATACAGACTATTACATGAAATTTATATGTAGTTTCAACCTCTTAGCTAAAAAAGGGTGCTGTTATAGTAATGTTTACTGGCTGTGCAAAGGTTAACAGTTTATTAGAAATCTTTGTAAGAAAAACAAGAAAATCATCTTTAAGATGGTTATGATGCTTTTATTCATAAATTATAATTATGATTCTATCTATAAATTCTACACCTATAAGGTAAGAACTTATTCCCATTAAGTGAGCAAAATTTTTCTTGTGACACAAGTTACACTGAAACTAAATTTCAGTATTACAGTTAAACTTTTTGTCCTTCCAGTTATGTTCAATTTTTTATTCATATTCTTTACAGTGATATATGGTAGCTGTATGGATAACATAATACCCTTTTGAAGTGACATTTTATAGCAAAGACCTTGTTGTCTCCTATAAGTCTTTCTTTGGTTATCTCATTGTCTTTTCTTTTAAATACAAGACTAAAATTAAAATAACTGACAAGACTGTTAGTCATGGCTGTAGGACCTTTTCTCCTGGCTTGTGATATATCTGATGATATAACATAGAAATACAGCCAATATTGGTATTTTTGGGTGTGTCCTATTTCAAGCTTATTTTTACATCTGAGAATAGATATTGTATTCATGATACAATAGATACAAAATTAGTAAAATCTCAAAGTCTCCATGCTTTTACATTTTACAACAAAAAGTTGAGATTCTGAAATAAAATTGGAATAAACATGCATCAATTTCGTCAATGTGCTTGCTGAAAATCAAAAATCCCAAAATGGCTGAAATAGGCCTTTATTAAAACTTAATCATATTGTGCCCCCTCTCTCAGATGTGTCCGACAAGAAAAATGATTCAGGTATGGACTTTCTTTTATTGACATATGGACAATTTAGTCCATTTATAACAGGGTTCCAGACTTGGGGCGATTACATCTCAATGTAATCGATTACGATTGTGATTACTTCATATTTTCCGATTGCGATTATGATTTTGATTACAGCTAAAATTGAAAGTAATTGATTAAGATTGCAGTACCTCTGGCGGTACCGTGCCTTATGTTTGTGCAATACCTGTAGCACATGTTAATGTAATCAGAAATGAAACCACGATTGCGATTACTTTGCCATTGTAATTGGTTACGATTGCAATTACGTTGCGATTTTCACAAAAGTAATCGATTGCGATTACAACTACTTCAAAATGTGTAATTGATTGCAATCAGTTACGATTACCCCAAGCCTGCAGGGTTCCCAATATTTTTTTCTGTTGGTGAGCCTATTTTTGGTTTAAGTATCACATCTTGATCTGAAGTGATACTCTACCTCCCCCCTCCAGAAAAAAAATATTCACTTCCATATTGCACTGTTGCTATTATACAGTACCTGTTTGAGTTCAAGGGCAGATGACATTTTGATATGTACACTAGTTGTTGCTCCACTAGATGCCAAGACAATGTGCTTTGTTTCATGCCTAGTAGTCTGTCAACTCTTGCAATAGAGAACTACTGGATTAAAGGGATAGTCCTCTCATCCCAAACTACAATTTTTAGTGTAGTAGTCCACAGACATTCTCAATTGGCACAGTTCAATGATTGACAGCTAGTTATTAGTTAAATAAAGGAAGAGTACCAAAGTTGTACAAAGAAATATAGTACTATGCTGAGAGTGTTTTGATTACACATTGGGTTTTGCATACTCACCTTGAAGTAATTGCAATGACACAATTTCCTATCATCAAGTAATTTGGCTATGCACCTTCAGGTAGTATGCAGTAGTGTCATTGGAGTATACAAGTACTGTATTATATAAAAAGGAAATGATGACTACTCTCTTAATAATTCTATTACAGGCCTGATTTCCTGATCATTTTAAAACAGAAATGTACTGGTAGCACACCATTCTTGCCCTTTTTGATGGGATTTGTAACGTAAGTATAACATACAGTATGTAAGTAACGGGGGACTTGACTAGGTTGGCAAATTTTGGGTAGATGCGCACTGTTTTCACTTGATTACTGTTGCCATTGTATTGTATAGATTGTATCGTTGTTAGGGTTAGGGATTAGGTTAGGGATTAAGCCATCATTAGCCATTTAGGAAATTTCTTCTTAAACAGTGGGCACCGCCCCCAAATTTTTGATCTAGATTTGGTTGTAATCACTAGCCCTGCAGTTACCATATTAGTATAAAGTGAGACCTCTGGTGAAGGTGGGAGTTCTAGTGGATTAACTTTCACTTTCCAGGGCAAATTCAGTATGTAAGTGTAAAGATGTGAAGATGCAACATTCTACATTTTGATGAGTTTTGCCTTTCTAGGACATCAGAGGCTATCGAACAAGTTTCAGTGTAGGGGCCAGTCAAGGTTTGATTGCATGATTACTGTGTGAGGGAGGGGAGAGTTTCATTATTGGATGAGGGCTGAGATCTCAAACCATGCTATGTTTGATAAATTTTGAAGTGGGTCCATCTGAACTGTAAGTGTTTCACGGTACCCCGGAAAATTGGTACCGTTGGTACCGTTGCCACAAATGGTACTGCAGTAATAGTAATACCATAGTACGGGTACCAGAGGAGTATAGAAGTAGGACTTTTAACACATGCAAATATCCTACAAACACCATGCATTGACATAAGTGAAGTGTGCTGATAATCCCTGTCTCCCGTTTCACTATTTTTAATAACATTTACTGTCACCCCGCACCCAACATGTTGGCAGAATAAAGGTTAAACTCTCTGCAAGTAAGTGCCCGATAAAAACGGGACAAAGAGTAATAAATCAGTACTGCACTGCAATTCTAAGAGTCCCACAAGATGATTGAAGATTGGAAAAAAAATTACTGAAAATAATGAAAATTGCCCTCCCCTTAAATTATAACCAAAATTTTTTAAGTAGAACTTTACCAAATATTTTCCATAAAATATTGATTTATCGAGCTCTCTTCCCACCAAATTATCACTGTTGAAACTATTTTCAAAGTGTTTCATGTTAGAATTAACGGAATGCATTGCGCAACCATGCATTCTTGATAACACTGCTTCAGTAGCTGTCAATACATCAAAGCAAGTGAGTTGGTTCCACTTGACCGCATGCCGATGTTTTAAGCGGGATTTACTGTGTGTCCCCTTGCTTCACTGTGTAAATTTTTTAAAGAACTTTTGTTGTGTTACAAATTTTTTTCTCCCACACACAGTCAACGTTATGGAGAAGTCCCATTACATCACTGTTTCAGAATCAGAAATCGTAGAAGGAACGTTCATTTCAGAGCTTGCAATGCTATTGTTTTTCGTCTGCTTACTGTACAACGAATTTCTCACTCATATAATGTTGTGTGTTATCATGTGCAAAGTGAATTCAATCAACCAATGCATGGTAACTATTTTAAATACACACTGTAAAAGTATTTGCTGATGAGCAGTGATCGTTCTGATGTTGCGCAGAATGTCGAATGAAAGCAAGTCCCTTGTTACTGTGGAAGGTATTAATACTGTTTAATTATTGTTTTTGGCAATTTCCAAAATTCTTTGGAGAAGAATTTGTGTCTGAAATGGTGCAAAATGATTGTCAAATGAATATTCCCTGTTTATATTTAAATGTTTAAAAGATGCCAGGCATTTATCAAATGGTTTTTCAATTACATTTTAGTATTATTCCATTCAAATGCCAAAATTTTAAGTAAAGATTTTCACCTTACAGTTGAGTACCCATCTCCATAATAAAAGCATGTTGTGTCAGTTTTTTTCCTTTTTTCTTTATCATTATAAATAGTGTTTGCCCTTGAAATTTGATGCTGTTGGAATGTTGTGTATATCTGGCATCACCCTACCCCATATGTAGGATATAGCAAGCAAAGTTGCTTCATATTTTATGCACCTGCATCAATAAATTTAATACAATGTTAAATTAATGTGCTGTAATGATGTCACAGATTTCCCTTAATGCACTATACCTAAGGAAATATTGCATAACTATGAAAATTAGTATCTTTCAAATGCTCTATGCTATTGGGATGCAGTTTTCACCTTCTGAGAAGGAAAATTTTTCTGAACATTTTGGAGTCAATGAATTTTGTATCTGGAAAATGCTTTTAACATACATAACATGTACATATATATCATGCATATAAACTAATGTCAATGGCAAACTTGTGGCACATCATTGGATGATGTGTGGCGACAATTGATACTAAATTTTTTGTTTCCTTTTCAATTTACCCACAGGAATATCGGATGTTTTCTTTATGGTCTACTTAAATGGGATTTAACCATCTTAGTTGTCAACTCGGTTGGGAGTGTTCTTCATACCTTCTATGTTCTAGTGTATCTTTCTTATTCTTCTGATAAGGTACAGTATTTACATTGTGTCTACACCTTCGCAACTGAAGATTCCTTTTTTGACCCTCTATCCAAATTCCAGTAACCAAAGGGTTTTAATGAGTTCAAAATGTTTCAAAGGATTTTGAAGGATTGAAGAGTTTTCAAAAAGGTTTGGTTAAGGCAAAGGGTAATTTTGATTTCTGATTTGTCAGATTTCAATCGACAACCAAAGGGAGCCCTTTCAATGCAAAGGGTGTTCCAAAGGGTTCTATTTGAACCCAAAGGGTTCTATTTGAACACTTTTGGTTCTGAGGGTTGCATCCCAAAGGTGACCAAAAGTAATTTTCAGCTGGGCAATCTGAGACACATTGGTACGTCATATGTTAACTCAAACTGTAATACAACATTATGTAGCACCAGTGATCAAAGCACTTTTGAATCATTATTGAGTTAGAATAAATATTTAAACAACATTAAATACCACGGTTCTCAAAGGAAGAAAGACAATACAGTGTACAGTATGTACTAAATTAAGACCATAATCTTAGCCATACCAGCACTGGCTCTGTGCAACTGCCACCATAGTGTCCCCCATCATGAACAGTGAATTGCAGGACAATGGACTGGCATAAAATTGAATCAAAATTCCATCGCAAATGTTTGAAAATTTGCGGAGATAGAGATATTTTTATGCCAATATAAAACAACTCAGATTTGTATCTGCAGTAATGTAATGTCAAACAGATATTTATCAGTCCTAAACCAGCAGTTATAGACAAATCTGATTAGCGCCTGTTTTTAGTGACTGTAGGCCACCATTAGTGGGGTCCATCATCCTGAAAAGGTCTTTTTTTATTGTTTACATGAATTTCAAAACCTCATATTTAGTGAACTTGGAGAATTTAAGATACAAATTAGTGTACAATCATCCATGATAGAGGTAAGCAAGGAAATCAAAAGATTTAAAGGTGATGGACCCCAGTTATGGCTGACGGAAATTAGACTATCACTTGCTGTCCGGATTCTTGTATAGTGTGAGCAAACCTTTCTTAAAGAACCCTACCCCTACAGCAATATGGTAGCTGCTAGGGTTGCAACAGATGGTATAAAAACCTGCACTTTCTAGTATTTGCATGGCAAAGGTAACAGCCACCAATCCGAGTTCTCTAGCTAGACCTTCACTGAGACATACCTTGTGAAAATTTTTCAAGTCACAAATTTTTGTATTATGCTGAAACCTACAGGCAATGTTTATTCATGAGGTAGATGTTTACAGGAGGTACTCATCTTAAAATTTGAGGGGAAATGTGAAGGAAAAACTTTGAGGAAATTTTTTTGGCTGTCTGTGATAGTGCTTCATTGATAGGTTGTAATTTGGCTTTAAGCTCAACTGAAAGTCAACTACTGCATAACCCATGTTGTACTATTGGACAGGAAATATGGTCTCTTTTCTTATCTGCTACATGGCTGACCTTTACTCAGTTTTGTTTCCAATTTTGAAAGCTGAAATTTGATTCATGTTTTTTTGTGGGTCAGATTTGTTGAGAAATTGGAACATTATTCTAGATCATTGGAAAGGGCAATGAAGGTCATTGGTAGCAAAAATGAAAAATGTGCTAGCTTTCATTTATTGAACAGAAGTTGTCAGAGACAAGTTTTTTGTTACTTTTTATTTTTTTGTGCCACGTGGAGGCCCAGTATGTGACCTTCTATAGATAGGAAGTTTGTCAGATGGAGTTTTACGGTCCAGTTTAACCAACCTGCTGGTTCAAGTTTAGCCAACCATGGCCTTTTTTGCAGTTGTTGCTCATTGGCTTGTTTTCCCCACTTCACTATTTATGCTGAGCACCAAGCACAATGGCAGTAGGTTTTGTAGAGAAATCGGTTAAATTTGCTATTGTAAAAAAGTTGGCCCGACATACTGAGGGTCAATGTTCTTTTAATAGTCACAAGGTTTATCATTCATAGGGTTCATTATTCATAATTGTAAAAAAGGCTGTAGTTCACAAGGTTTGTTTTTCATAATAGAAAAACATACTAAAATGAACAATACGTTTTCTGCAATACAATACAGTAGCTTAACAAGTATTATGGTAATCTGCAGTATTGTAGAAAATGCATTGTTCATAATATGAACAAATTTTAAAGTTATGTACTATATCAGATGCTCATCAACTTGGAAAGATTGCTTGTTAATTGATCCAGTCCAGAGGCAATGGTATAGTATGTAAATTTGAGAGTCACTGTTAAAATTTCTCTGTCTCAATAATGCCATAGCTTGCTAATGCCTTAACTATCTGCATGTAAAGTTGAATTCTGCCTTCAATTTACCATATATGCTATGTTTATTGAAGCACAATTGGTGTGTTGCACCAGGGTTGCCCATCCCTTCTTGTTTGTACCTGGCACTCATGGACAGACAGGTACAAATGTATATCAAACTAAACTGAAATATTAACAAAAAAAGATAATTTGATCTAATCAGGTACAAAGTTGGTAAAACAAGGGTTGGACACCCCATCCTCTTGACCCCTTCCTTAGGACATTTTTGAATTTTTTCTGTGAACCAACGGCCACTGGGCGTTGAATACTGTATGCTCTAACTAGAACTCTGGATTAACTAGTACACAATTAACCTGGTACTCAATGGACTCCTGCACCTACAGTATTGGTCTCTCCAGACAGAAGAGTCATTGATGGATGGACTTGGAGGAAAAACCAACCTAAGTATGACTTAAAAGTAACCAAGAGTGTGAAGACAACTATTGAATGAAAAAGTCACTTCTGTGTTATCGGACTCAATTCAAATTTGCTTGAAATAATGGCACACTGTAGCCAGGTAAATACCTTTCACAATGCTCTTGTTAATCCAAAGAAACAAGAGAGAGAGGCCTTTGAAATTACTCACCCCAGATGAAGAATAAATGGCCTCTTGAGTTGTAGAAAATGTGAAACAATAGCATGGAAAGGCAAAAATCAGGTGATCACATTTTATCGGCAATCGTAACGAAAGAAGTGAATATTTTAGTTTAAAATGTCCATCTTAATGTTGTTATGTTCATTTCCTCTTACAAGCCTCTGAAGTCAATGAACTTTAGGACAATCACCTCCCTTGAAAGATAAATGAAAGTATGTTTGGTTGCAAACCAGGTTATCTGAATATTTGAAATGATGATTAGTAGGCCAGCTAATCAGCATGGAATTGCAAAAGCTCGTACTTTCATGTAAAGCTGTGCCTCTCAGGAGAAACTTAAGCTTTGAATGATGCACTGGAAAGGATTCAAGTTTGATTTTATCGCAATTGTTTTCTCTAAAGATTTGGGACTTCAAACATTGTAAAATATGGAAGTGGGTTATACATCAGAGGAAAATGGACTACTAGACTCTAAAATTAAAATATTTGATAGTGAAGCAGTTTTTAACAGATTTGTGTTTGTTCAAGACATATGTCGTTATTTCTATTGACAGTCAAATATAACATGATAATGTGAAGTATGAATTCTACATTACACGTACAGTATTTCCTATCCAGTAATGTGTCCTAGATAACACACTTTCAATAAAAAGTTTCATGTCTAAGGCCAGTGTTCAATTCCCAGGTCAAGTTATACCAAAGACTAAAAATGGAACCTACTGCCGTTGTGCGTAATGCTCCGCATAAGCAATGGAGTAGGGAAAACAAGCCAGTGAGCCACAATTGGAAAAAAGGCAGTGGTCGGCTCGACTTGAACCAATAGGTTGGAAACTGGGCCGTAAAACTCCATCTAACAAACTAACTACAATAAACAGTGAAGTTCCTCTATTTCAAAGTATGAAATTTTATCTTGTAAACTTTAGCTCTCAGTAGTAACACCAGAAAAAAATTTATTGTCAAATGGTTAAAAGACATGTTTCACATTAACTGTTTCCAGTTTGTGAGTGAAGATAATATGTTTATTTACTTTTGCATCCACTGAATGTCATCTAGACCAGCTAGTGGGAAAGAAAAAATTAAATGAAGTTCAATGGCTTGGGCAATTTAATACACAAAGTATTGTCATAACTGAAAAGTGCTTTCATTTGTCAAATACTCCCAAATATGTTTTGATGATAAAATAGCAATTCTATATTATGAACATTTCTGTATTCATCTATTTTTTCAGATACTGCATTCTTTTTGATTCCTTGCCGAAGGCAGGCAAGAAACTATGCAATGGTGATGTCGTGTGTATGTGTGTGTGTGTGTGTGTGTGTGTATGTGACGCTTTGGCTTGTAAACACGATATCTCAAGAAGGGTAAGTGAGACTAACCTCATATTTGGTATGTAGGTTGGTCATATTGAGTAGATGATCCCTATTGTTTTTGGTGGAGATAAAAGGTCATTTGGGGTCACGAGAGGTCAAAAGGTCAAAACCTTGTATACACGATATCTGGAGAACGGTACATGTGACTGTGCTCATATTTAGTGTGTGGATTGGTCATATTGAGTACATGATCCCTATCGATTTTCGTGGAGGTCACTGGTCATTTGGGGTCACGAGAGGTCAATAGGTAAATTCCTTAGAAATTGCTTGTAAACATGGTATCTCAAGAAGGGTAAGTGTGACTAATCTCATATTTGGTGTGTGCATTGGCCATATTGAGTAGGTGATCCCTATTGTTTTTGGTGGAGATCAAAGGTCATTTGGGGTCAGGAGAGGTCAAAAGGTCAAAACTTCGTAGACACGATAACTCGAGAACGGTACATGTGAATATGCTCATATTTAGTGTGTGGGTTGGTCATATTGAGTAGATGATTCCTATCGATTTTGGTGGAGATCAAAGGTCATTTGGGGTCATGAGAGGTCAAAAGGTCAAAACTTGGTAAACACAATAACTCGAGAACGGTACATGTGACTATGCTCATATGTTGTGTGTGGGTTGGTCATATTGAGTAGATGATCCCTATCGATTTTTGTGGAGGTCAAAGGTCATTTGGGGTCACGAGAGGTCAATAGGTAAATTCCTTAGAAATTGCTTGTAAACACGGTATCTCAAGAAGAGTAAGTGTGACTAATCTCATATTTGGTGTGTGCATTGGCCATATTGAGTAGATGATCCCTATTGTTTTTGGTGGAGGTCAAAGGTCATTTGGGGTCACGAGAGGTCAAAAGGTCAACACTTCGTAAACATGGTATCTCAAGAACGGTACATGTGACTGTGCTCATATTTAGTGTGTGGATTGGTCATATTTAGTAGATGATCCCTATTGATTTTCCCAAAGGTCAAAGTTCATTTGGAGTCAGCATGTTCAAAGCCTGACAAGCTTTCCTGCACAGTCTTTCAAGAAAGGTCACTT
This sequence comes from Holothuria scabra, assembly GCA_037179385.1. Taxonomy (NCBI): domain Eukaryota; kingdom Metazoa; phylum Echinodermata; class Holothuroidea; order Aspidochirotida; family Holothuriidae; genus Holothuria; species Holothuria scabra. Next base: position 45,618,663 of record CM074188.1, read on the forward strand.
GTAGGGTCCTGTAACTTGTCATGTAGATGGCACATAGTGAATACATGGTTCCAGAAGTTTTTGGTGGAGGTCAAATGTCATTTGGGTTCACAACGGGCAAGGGGGATCTGAATGTAGGAAGATTGGATGCCTTGCATGTGTACTCTGTGGGCACATTATGGAGCCCTGTTAATTGAAAAACATTGCAAAGCAATGTCAATGTGAAAAAAGGCCTTACATTTCAGCAGCAAGGAACCACTAAGCCTTTTGGCTTTCTGGTTTAGATAAAGTAAAACCCCTGTTATCCATGCTTCTATTTTTAGTTTATGGTCTTGATAGGAATTTGGGTTAATTTTATGTTTCACCATAAAAAAGCTCACAAAAAGGAAAAACACAGCTAGAATTTACAGTACAAAGACAGAGGGAACAGTATACAGTAGACTACTCCATGAATAAATGATTCCCTGGTAGTCATCCAGTGATGACAGAATTAAACTACTGTAATTGTATCTAATTGTGAAAATGGCTGATTTTCTGCTTTGATGTTGCTAATGTTACCATTTGCAATTGTGTCTAACATCTACCATGTAACAAAAGTAATTCATATGAATCCCATTGGAAAAATTACTGAATTTATTTTTACCCTTAAATGGTCAATTTATAGCATCTACCATAATGAAACAAAGGTAATAGTTAGTGTAGCAGTCTGCAGATATCCATTATCTGTCACCTCACCTGACAGACTGGCTGAAGAAATGTTGTCAAGAATATATGTAACATTAGCAATATAGTAACATTAGCACACACTTTTTCCAAAAATATTATCCAAACCAGTATTGATCGCATCACATTTATTTCTTATTTCTCAGAAATTTTGTTTCTGCTGAAATCAGAGGCAAATAAAATAAAAATTAATTTCCTTTGCAAGCCATGGTCCTGTACACCTAATGTCTGAAACCCTATTTTGCTGATGTTACTTTTGACAGCACAACTGGAATCTAACACTAATCCAGTGAAATGTCACTTGTAAAAAGGAAATGCACAATTAGGAGCTATCTTCTCTTGGATTCCCTCCAGAGGCAGGCAAGGAGTCCTTGTTTCAACTTCACCGTACACCTAGCTCATAAAGTTGGCATGAACTAGACAAGGCGAAGAAAATTCAAATTTTAAATAAAAAAGGCAATGAAATCAATGGAATAGTGATGTTGTGTGTGTTTGTTTGTGACACATTGCCTGTAAACACAATATCTCAAGATATGAAGGTTCCACACTTTCCATATTTGATTTATTAAAATTGCAAGGTGAAAGAAAGAAACTTGTTGGTTTTGAAAAGGTCAAAGGTCATTTGAGGATTAACAGAGCCATTGTAGATCACCAAGGGTCAAATAATTAGAACCTTGTAAATGCTATATCTTAAGTTAGGAATGACTCCTACTTTTTACGTTTGGTATGATTAACTGTTCCATGTTGAGAGAAAGATCACTTCTGATTGTGGTGGTGTCTGTTTCCTTTATAGGGTGGACATTTGTCTGTTTTTCCGCTGGACAATGTGGCTTTTGAGCATGTTGTCCTCAGTTTAGGGTCACAATACCTCTAGCATGCACTCACAGATGATTTCATTTTCAGAGGCAGCATTTCAACTTCTGTAATAATCTCACAGCTTATGGCAGAGGTATTTATCTAATTGACAGTTATTGTCAAGTCAAATGATAAATGACTCCCCCCCCCCCCCCCTTCAAATGCAGGAATGAGCTGCTTTTGGCCATCTAAGGGGGTTTAATTATTAAGCCGAAATATTTCTGGTATGTTATAGGTCAATTCATGCTGGTGCTCCTCTTATACTGTACACAGTAGATATAACCAAGGTTGTCCTTTTCATTGATTAGGGAATGTCTGCTATACATGGCCCCAAATCAGAATTCTGGAAAAATTATTTTGAAATGTAACAAAAAATTCCCCAATAATATCTAAGTATTGTCAGATGTAATCTGATTCACTTAAAGTATCTGAGGGTTCCTAAATTTCAAAATTTCTCAAAAAGCCAGCCTGATACCCATTCCCTTAGACCCCTCCCCAAGGCCATATCCTGCAGTTATAGCCAACTACAAACAAAGATCATGGGTACTCCAGTGCTTAACTGTACAGTATTTTATCTCAGTTTTATTTGCAAAACTTGAACCTCAGAATGTAGAAATAGACTAAAAAGTCACGTATTCTCTCAGGAGCTGCTTTCAAATGTTTTGGAAAACATCCTTGATTTCCTCAGAAAAGTAAATATCAAGGCTATTTTAACCCAGAAACGTAAAATATCAAGGCTATTTTAACCCAGAAAAGTAAAATATCAAGGCCATTCGGGGGTCCAAACTTCTAAAAATTTTTGTTGCTTCTGGCACTACTTGGGAAAAGAATAAGGACAATTTTCCAGACAACTGATGCGTTTATTTCTTTTTTTTTCTCCCGAGAAAACATTCTGGTGGAATAGCTATACTGCAAGTGTTATTCAAATTTACATGCCCAACTTTTTTTCATATATGGATATGGATGGATTGAACTTGAACAAGTCTTCACATAATTCCATATAGAGTATATTAGAAAAAATTTGTTTCCTTTAGTTTTGCTTTGTTTTTAATCTAAGCTATTGCTGCAGCAGGTGTAATCGAGGTGTAAGCTCTGCTGGTTGGTACCAGCCATTTGAAGAACAGTTTCATTTTTATGGAAAATTCAGGTGTAACAGGGCTCAGAAGTATGGTGTTCAGATGCTTGAGGGCAATGTCTTAGGCAACAAAAAATCATGAATTCATGAGTTGCACAACAGAACATGCCTTACAGGGAACCTGAACCTATACCTTAAAGGGGAAGTTAAAGCAAAAATTCAGTTTTAATATGCGAAAGAGGAACCAAATCTACACAGTGTGGGGAAATTTCCATTCAAATGGGACATGTATTTCTTGAGATATTGGCAAATGAAGTTACAATAAAATATGTGTTCCAAAGTGAGCTTGAGGGCATGCAACTTATGTCACCCTCTCATGTTATATCACTTCCTCACATTGACAAGGAATGCTTTGTTTTTCAGAATTTTGTGTTGATCTTGAAGTTCATAGGAACAGGACCTCCGTTTTGGAGAATGCAAAGTTTGCAAAATTCTCGTGCCACTTTTGCAATCATATTCTGATAATATGGGATTGTCAAAGAGGAAATTGGTTGTTTGATTAGTATAGAAAAACAAAGGACTGTCCATTAATGTGAGGAGATGACGTCATATATACTTGTTTCAAGTTCAAGTTCACTTTAATCATGTATCTTGAGAACTTCACACCAGAACTCAATGCAAATTTCACAGAAAAACATACTTAAAGCATTTCTGTGAAATTTGCATTTGCAATTTGCATACGAATTTCACGGAAATGCTTTAAGTATCCCACCATAGAAATTCCTTCTGCTACATATATTAGCCATCACCAGTATGTAACTCTTACTCAGTTTTTTGTTGCTACTTTTCCTGCTCATTTCTTGGGAACCACACACAAGATTTAAATTCAAAATTCACTAAAATGCCTAGAAAAAGTACTGTACCACTCTAAAATATCAAAACTTGACATGACCTTCAACTTATCTTGTAATATTTACTACTATTAAAAGGAAAGGCTGACAACAGTTTTTACCAGACATTATCTGTTGTGAGTGCTGTATGAATTTTCAGCTTGAAAGAACTTGTGAGCTTAAGTATACCTTTGACAGGCTTCTGAATATCCTAAAAGCAGACCATGTTGGCGTTCAGCCATCTTGACCTTGTTTTACCCGCAGAGAAAAACTAGGTTCTGTCAAGCTTAAGCTCAAAGGCAATTACTGCTTAATACTCTATGAATTACTTTAAAGTGTCAAGTACTACCTTAAGGTGCAAGTCTTATGTTACGTCTCTTTTGCCAGAAGAGGCCCAAATCCACGCACACTCATTCTTCATAATGTTTTCATTGACATACTTATTCAGAATTAATGCTTAGGCGTAGTTCATTTTACTACAGTAAATCAGGAACTTAAGTGTCCCTGACTCAAAAACAATTGTTGTTTTTCTCTTTTCTTCTTCAACAGACATCCTCATATAGACAGTTCATCACCGCCATGTTACTGATGCTTGCGTCTTATCTATATTTAACCCTATTTGTTGTTGACCCTGGAAAAGTTGAAAACCATCTTGGACTTGCCACTTGTATATTGATCTTATGTGCCAATATTTCACCAATAGCAGAACTGGTATGTTTTAACATTTCATTTTTGAGAAATATTCACACTGCATATTCATGAAAACTTGGAAAATTATTTCAAGGCCTGGAAAAGTTTTGAAATGAAGTGAAAATATGTGTCATCTTGACATAGGCTCTTAAAAAGTAAAGCAAGAAAGTAATTCACAGAGTTGCTGATCTCATTGCAAGCATTTGCAAACACTCCAAAACTTGTTGCTTTTTCTTTACTACATGACCCATGAAGGCCTTTACATGATGTTGGAACACAATTTCAGAACATTTGAATTCACTAGTGCATGTATTTTAATGTGGGATATGTCTTGAAGTAAGCCAGTTCAGAGTTGTTACTGAGTGTGCATTGTGACTGAGTTTGCTACCCCTGTGACTTGTGACCTGTTACTGAAGTCATGCACCGTGCGCACAGTTTGTGCACCATGCCTTTTGTTTACTTTAGCAAGGTTGGCTCATTGGAAGAGTGCATACCCAAATAACTTATAGCCAACAGGGGTGGATGAAGGCTAGTACTGTATGTAGTTCAAGTTCATGGAATACATACAGTAGTTTCACTTATTGTTCTTACCAGTTCTTATTGTTCAGTACCAGTGGCAGTACCTGAATGTCAAAGGTGGAGGGGGCAAACTAAGGGCCAAAGGGCTGACATTCAAATTACAATTTAAATAGATCAACTTTTTTTATAGCACAGGTATCAGAGAGGTGCACTATGCCCCCTAGTTTACTAATGTTTACTTTAATCAGGGTGTCAAACAGCAACTAATGGTTCAGCTCAGACATAGTTTAAATCTACTGTGAAGGCATAATTTTCTGTAGATGTGTTACAGTACATCATACAGACGTCCTGAAATCTGTCCTCCCTGGCTGTATGAGCAGCCCTCTTTTACGAAAATATTAAGTGCTTTTCACATCCATCTGGCAAGTGTTGTGTTTATCCTTCCTCTAATATTGGATCTTTGCCCCCCTTGGCTCTGTGAACACGGCAACATGCAGGAGGTATTTTTAGATAACTAGTTTTGAGACTTACTTTAGTTCTCTCATTGAATTTAAATATTTTTAAATTAATTGCCTAATGTTAAATGCAGCCAGATTTTTTGGAGTTGAAATCTTTCTGGCCTCATTATATAATAATGTTTTGGGGATATTTGAGTTAAGGTTGTCACTTTAAATTTTCTGATTTGTTTATAAAGGGTCTCCTTTTGGCTGCTGCTTGTCCATTTATTGTGCCCACTTTTTTATCTGTTTGGTTATGGAAATGTAAGCTGGTTGCTGATATCACATTTCACTTTGTGTTGTACAATATTGCTCAGAATTTACCTTTCAAGTTAAAATTTGATGAAAACTGATGGACCCCAGTTATACCTAACAAAATTAGACTTTTAGGCCTACTTGACTATTTGCTTGTATTTGATTCATCTATGCCTTGATGCTTCTGCATGGCACCATTATGCCCCTCAAAAACCCTATCAATGTTGAAGCTGCCCTTAAAACTTTAAAACCCCCAAAGTTTTGCCAGCTGAAGGTTATTTGTTCTTGATGCCTCTTATTGGCATATTAAGTTGATATCAGTGACAAATGGTTTAAGGCAGGTTATGGGAGGGATCTGCCACATGACAATTCTTATAAGAAGTGTAGTAAAATTCAAGCTTTTACATTCAATAGTTACGCAAAAATTAAAATTTTTAACTTGTCTATTCCCTGCCTCGTGTTACATCTATGTGTGTAAAATCTGGGAAAGTATCAGCATACAATTTTTTGCAGAGAACTAACTGAATCGTTAATTTTTCACTCATAATACAATTGAGGAGGATGTACAGTTGGATACATGTAGGGATTTTCTGAGTTTGACCATTTGTCATAATAGTACATCCTAGTGGCAGGCTTGTATTAGCATTTAAAGGAAGCAATTTAGGTTTTGAAAATTTGGAGAATTTCATGAATGAATTTGGTGAATTGCATGACTCAATGTGATGCTTTAAATTGGGGCCAGATTTTAAGGTTGAAAAATCTGCTTCAAAAGTATGGTATTGAAGAACACCCCTCTGTACTGTATTTTAGAATTATTGTATTTTTTCACTCTAAAAACCACCAAATTTACAAAGGATAATTGTTCAAATTGTATCCTACAGTACCGATTCGTCGAGGTTAGCGGACGCTGACGGACGTTACGATTACATACTATCAGATACTAACTTTGACGATCTTTGACGGACATCAGTTTCACTCCAGTTTTCTGATCGTCAAAAATCGTAAAAAGATTTCAGTAATCCTAACCTAAGGGGCGTCTATTGATACGAGGATCGATCGCGCAACTCGGCCAGACAATGAAAAGATCGTAAATAATCCGGACGCTTTGATGATGCTTTGTTGTGGTGCAAAATCAGCCACGCGTACAATAGGCTGTCACTCATGAACTGTATCTGCCCATAAATGCTCAGTACTGGCCTGATGTGCCTCAATTAAACAACATTGACTTTGCCATTTTAATACCATATGTGCACGAGTAACTTACGACACTTCTGAAACAAAGTACGTATGCCTTTTACTTATGAAAACCATGTCTTCAAACGTTGAAATATCAATTACCAAAACTTGAAAAACGAGAAGTGAGATAAGAATCTAGCTTGGCCATACGTTATTGTCTAGGCTTGTTCAGTCATGTACTGCATAAAGCCTCATTAAAATAACTTGATATATACCCATGCACTCACCCGCAGGGTGGTTTCTTGCAGCCGAGTGATTTTTTTTTTTGCCCTTTTTTTCCATGGGCCTTCGTTTTTGGTTAAAATATTGCAGCCCCCCAAAATACCAGACCTGTCATATTGTAAAGGCCTAGCATAGGCCGACTTGAAAAAGAACTCTGGAAAAGCGATGTCTTTTAAACACCCTAATTTATGATGCCGACACGCCGAAGTTGATTTGAAAATTTGCAGTGCAAACAATGACATGGGTGAGCAACAGATTATCACATAAAAAAAAAAGTTTGATCCATAGGCCTATCCCTTAACTTAAAATCTTGCCCAAGCAGGTCGCTTTCATTTTCTATTATTAAAAGACTCGGGCTAGTCCCGAACATCCTCTTACCAATTTTGCGAGACACTCGAACGGGACGGTCAGTCCATGCCCCGGTAAAAATGAAAAAAAAAAAGATTAATCCATTTTAAAGTCCATGATACTTCCAGTGTAACGTGAGATTGAATGACAGTTACACCTGCCGGACAGACGGACCCACGAGTCATTACAGTACTTCCCCTACGACCCGTGAAACCTGCCTTGTCATTCGATAACGCTGCTATACTCAGCTTCGGGTGCAACTCTGTTAACACGTACTGTATTCTGACTGTTACCACACTTCGCAATTATAACGTTCCATTTTCCTAGAATACCCAGGGGTGTTGTTTATTTAAATCGAAATGTCCAATCAAAGGTCGAGACTAATAATTAATTATTCATACATGGCCCAGCCCCAACAATTTAATGTCACCTTTTTTGGAAGTTTGGTGACGTCACAAGACATCGTGTAAGACACTTCGCCACACGATCTTTGACAGCCCATGCCATTTGCACGTTCACAAATTCATCACCTTCCAACTCTTACTGAGTTGTAACATGCGAAGACTAATGAGTAATCAGAAAATAGGGTCAAGCAAAAACTTTTACTACTTTGAAAGGCCGGTCTTGCTTCCAATATTCCGGCATAATTTTAAACCCTTTACAGCTGAATTTAGCAACAAATGTACAAGATGGAGAACGTGTTATTCACACATCTCCGCGGAGTGAACGGTACAGTAAGGTGTAACAGTGTGCAGTGAAGTAAAGGCCACACGCGGTTCAGTACGCCAATCCCTGCGCACGCGCACAGTACAGTATAAAAATAGCAATGAACAGCAAGACTGGCTGGCCAGCTAAATAGTGTGTTCTTACGAGGCATGTGTAGCGGGCCGGGGATGGGTGGATAGAAAATAATTCACGAATGGAAAGCAATGCGTATGCCCAAATGTATTCCGCTAGATAGATCTGTCAGTAAGGGCATTATAAATACCGTTATGGCTAGGCTATTTACACAAAAATATTCGTGAAAATAAGCCCATCTGCAATCACTCACACGAAGATTTACGGAATTCTAGGTAGAGAGACACAGGCGTATATGGCTCTGCAGATATCATTGGAAATCTGCTGTTAAATAAAAAGTAGAGTACTTGCAGATGAGTCGCTTTTTTTATTTGTAATCGAAGACAGGCTTTTTTTTATTATACATCACCCGTTTCAGGTTGCAAGTGGAGTATGTTTATACTGTACGTTTGTATGTACACAATGCCTGCATGCTTATACGTGAGTCTGCGTGTTCGCTATATATATATATGGATTTTTAGGGACGGAAACTACCGAGGGCGGAAACTAACGGACCCCCCCCCCTTCCTATTTTCACTTCTGTCCATTGTTACAGCGGGTGCCGGTAACAGCGCAATTGGAATTTCTACATAGGTTAAAAACCTGCGAAACTAAATTTTGCGTGAAGTGCTGCTTACTTTGATGCAAAGCGACTAACCACTGACAGAATAAATCTAATATTCGAAAAGCTTTACACTCACCTACTAAGCAGCCATCCGATAATCAATACCGCGTTGCCATCCCTAAACTTTCCACTACTGCGGGAATTGCCTTTCGAAGGTTCCCTATGTATGTGCGGCACTTTTCGGGCGTAACACGTTCCTTCCAAAATCGCACAATGCCTTCAACTAGTTCATCCTTCTTGGTAGGTTTATGCTCTTTTCGAAGAAATTCTTTCATCTCGTGCCATAATTTTTCTATAGGATTGAGATCCGGGCTCTCTGCGGGAGTTTTCCACCACTTGATCCCGGCTTCCTCCATGAAACGTTTGGCATACCTACTCGTGTGTTTCGGGTCATTGTCCTGCATGAGACGGAAACCCTCGGGAAACGTCTTTCGTCCGAACGGTACGAGGGCTTGAGTTAAAATGTCAACGTAAAATTCCTGCCGCATGATGCCCTCGAATATAAATATAGGTGTAGCCCCTCTTTTGGAAATTCCTGCCCATACGTGTACCTTATAAGGGTGCTTTGGGCGACCTTTCATCACTGGTTTTTCGTCTTTTTTTCTGAAAGTAATTCTTGCGTGGTTGTCTAGTTCTACCGTGCACTCATCGGTAAAAACTACATTATGATAAGTCTCCTTTGTCAAATCAAGCTCCCGGATATGCAACAGTCTTTTAACTTTGTTCATGTGTCTGATACTCTGTCCGTACTTCGTATTGTAGCACACCCAGCCTAGTTCACGTTTTTTCTTACGAATATGCGAGGCCGAAAACGTGTGACCGGTTCTCTTCAGCAATTCCTTCTGTAAATCAACGGAAGTACGTTCTTTGTTTTCTTCCATCAAAGAGTTAATTAATTTTGCATGTTCTTCAGTCACTCGCCGAACCCGGCCTCCACGCTTCAAATTGTTTATGTGTCCACGTGACAGGTACCGCAAAATGATGTTTTTCACAGTTTCTCTAGAAATTTTGACACCCGACCGTCTTAATTCTTTCCAGATATCGTACGGCTTTTTCCTGCGAATTTCCGCAGCTCAAATAATCCTCAGTCGTACTTCTGGACGTACTAGTGTTCCCGGCATTTTTTATCCCAGGTTGAAAACTGCTTTACCACTGTATATAGCTCACGTACTATCAAAGAGAAAACTAACGTTCACTGTAAGAACTCGCAAGTGCGTATAACAGTAGAAATATTTCGATAGAGATGTACACTGAACTGAAGTTCAAAAAAATGCGTGAAATACTATCGGTCTCACTTTAATGCAAACTTAGATTTTGGTAGAGATGTATACTGAACTGAACTTGAATTAGTTGTGTTTAAAAATATTGGTCTTTACTCTAATAGTCTTTCTGGCACGTCACGGTAATTGGTGTTCTTTCTTTATTGATCAATCAAAAACCGGATTAGTCTATTTACCAAGTTTCCCAATTATTTCGACCACCGTGCTAATGTTAAACACCAGACGGCTCAATTACGATGCTATTGAAAATCCCGATGGACTTCAGTTGGCCTACTGCTAATCTTCACTGGGCAATTACGCCAATTGTTGTGGTAATTTAGTACAGCTCAATAGATCAATACTATTCTGGAAGTAACATGGCACCAGAATGTGTGATGTACCCGCTCATTACGACATTGAGCCACGTCCGGCATACACAATCATCCTCTCTTCCTTTGACAACTGTCATCTTTATGTCAATTGATTTCGTCAGTCTCAGGGGCTTATTAAGTAACCTCTCCCCGATTTTATTTTATGCTCTTTGTTAGAGTCGTGTCGTCAGCTCCCACCTCTGTGTAACGCCCGTTTATACTCTGGACGGCTTTCTTCCCGGGACAGGGGAAGAGAAAATGGGTTGGGGTGCATTAAACACATTAATGTCAATAGTGTCAGCTGGAAAAAATGCTCGGTGCGGGTCGCGAGGGAGGGGGTTGGAGGAGTGTCTCCAAACTTGTAACACTTTAATTACTATCATAACATTATACCCACTACCTAATATGAAGCAGTGAAGAGAGTTTGAAAAAGAAATCCAACAGAAACGAATTCAGATATTTCCAACAACTGTATTTACTACAAACCTGTAGGCTATGGACATTTGTGCAATTTACATGATGAGTTGTCTTGTCCCGATTGTAGGCGCACAGAACCGAAAAAGGGGTAAATAAAAACGCAAAAACTAAAGGAAGGAATTGGTGGGAAGGGAAATGCTTACACACATTTTGATCAGGGGGGAAAAATTCAAAATGTCCCATCCCGATTTTTGTACAATAGCATGTAGCGCCATTTTGCATCACAGTCGACTTCGAGTCGGTTTAATACGACTTCTATAAAAGATGGTTAACCCATTAATAGCCGACATACCCTTCCCCATGACTTCCCAAGTATTTTCTATCTACGAAACCCAAAATAGCGATTGTGTCGATTCTAAATGCCAGAAAGACAGGAAGCATGTTTACTGAATATATACCATATGGGTACGGTGTGATTTGCCCCTCCCCATCCCACACATTCTCTTGACACTGGATCTCAATAGGCAATACCCAATAAAAACGGTAATCGCTAGTGAAAAGAAAGAAAAGAACATTTTCGAAAATTGCGCGTGAAATGTTACTGGCAAATATAGGCCTGATTCTAAAAATTTCATAGCATCTACGTAGCACTTTTATAAAACACATACGCATGGCGGGCAATACATCTAAATTTGTTAAAAAGTATCGTTTAAGTCGTTAAAAGTATGCATTTATCAAAAATAAAATCGGCATTTTATAACTTGTCCGTTACTAAACCCTTCACCCTCCAAAGGAAGGCTCAGAATTTCCACTTGAGGAAACATCTTGTCGCCAGCCGAAGCTGAAATTGTGAGCCTTCTCAGGACTGATAAACAAACATAAACACAGTAGTGCTGTTGAAATAATTCGTGTTAGCGGCACAAAATTCTCAAATATAAAGATGAAATCATGTTAGGTTGGGACATTTTACCATTTACATATGAAGTACTGACAGATAAGAAAACACTTTTGAAGTATTTTGACGCGGAAAAGAGAAATGAACAAAAAAAGGAAATTCCTCTAAAACCGATAAACAAACATTTTGACAATAGTGCTGATGAAATGTTTCGTACTTGCGGCACAAAATTCATAAATATAAAGATGAATTCATGTTAGGTTGGGATATTTTACCATTTACATATGAAGTAAAAACATAAATGTATACATATGTGCAATAGATCCAAAAACCGAACAACGCACGAAAGCAGTATTTACGTATACACCAAACACCAAAATCAGCAGTGTTCCACAGTACAACTATTAGTACATTTTGAAACCCATCTCAAGGACGGCGCATATAATCTGAGTGAGGTATAACATTTATTACCCCCTTTAACCCCTCCCCGATTAACCGGCGCCCGTAAATTTTCCACCATTTTCTTTGCGCTTTACTTGCCACCCCTCTCCCCTAATTCAAAACATTAACTGCAAGCTTTCGGCGCGATCCCCCCACCCCCAATTGCAATAGAATATAAGTGGCTAAAAATACCCAAATCAAAAGGCAAGAGCACATTAAATCTGAATTCGCTCTTACATATTTCACATTGATATCATCTTAATACTGACTTCTTGTACAGGCGTCCTTATGTTAGCCTTTCTTTCAGCGATTGGCGTAGATGACGGTTCGCTAAGTCCATTACAGTTTTCAACCTTTTCCACTCAACTGATTCCGCGTGTGGAGAGGAAACCGGAGCATACGAAAAAATTAGTCGTCGCATCTCTGCCAGTCTATTACCATCCAGCTGCGCCTTCCCTCGTGTCCCAGAAGTGTTGCATGCCAGTCTCTCCTGTGTCGAGAAAAAGCTTTCAAGGAGTCGTTTTGCTAGTTGCGTTCGGTTGTTTCCACATTCCATCAGAACCAATGAGAGATTGTTTGGAACAGTCGCCGCCAAATCCCGGGATTCTGCCCACGGTACTGGTGCAGTCGGTGTGGTTGTTACGTCAGCGACAACGGCCATGGCATCCCCGATAACACTGGAGAGACTTTGTGACTGAGGCGTTGGGGGAGCTGCAGCGAAGTTTGTTGGCTCTTCGGGTGGCCGATTTTGCCCATCCTCAAGTGCTGCCCGCAGCATCGCTACAGTGTTTTCTAATTGTTCCAGCCTTTGTTCCATCTTCGCCATTTTTGCGTCACATAGGGCTGAACACGCGAATGGTGGTGTTGCATTTTTCCACTCATCAGGAACCTGGATAGGGTTTCCTCTGGGAAAGAGTGAGGCTTTTTGCTCATCAGCGGGGCCCCTGAAAATCTGATGAACCCTGGATATTGCTCAAACAGGAAACCCGTTTCAATGTTTTTGGTCATTGTTTTGGAGGGGAAAATATGAATCAAAGTATAGTGTCATTAACAGAGATCTGTAATAAGAAGCGTTAAAAACCCTTGTTTCCTTCTTATAGTTTTAACATTTCTTGCATTCATTCGCGTACGCGTATTGCGCTTAGATCTATGATTACCTAGCGCTTCATACACGTTATGTATGTATATATGTAATATGATAACAAGAAGGCTATACTCAGTTAAATATGTTGAACTATTATTTTGACCTGAGCAGCAGGCTTATAAATGAGTGCATTTCGGGTACGAAAGACGGTGATAAGTTTATGCATGAGAAGTAGGATCCGCTGCCAGATGTAACATCATGACCCGGTTTAAAAGATTAATAATATTAGGGAAAAATCGCTTGCATCGTCCTCTCCCCTCATAGTTCAATACACTCTAAAATCAAAAGAGTGAACCCAGTCACTCTTTGATAGAGCGAAAAGTATGGATTCACTCCATTAGAGTAATAGTTCACTCCAAAAAGAGTGAAATTTCCTTAAAACGAGCGAAGTTTCACTCTTGATGGAGTGCCCACAGTGATCACTCTTAAAAAAAAGATTGCTCATTGCAGACACTCGTGTAAGAGTGAATTTTCCCTCTTCCACTAGTGAATTTCATTCTTTTTGGAGAGAGTTTCACTCCTCTTGGAGTGCATTACCACTCTAATGAAGTGAATTTACTCCTTTCACTCTATCAAAGAGTGACTAAGTCCACTCTTTTGATTTTAGAATGTACGTAGGTCAGGCTGATTTGAAAAATAACAAGAAGAATAACCCAGGTATAACACTGTGGTATTCAGGTGACTTTAGGCTTCGAATGAACATCAATATGACTATTGAGCATATTAAAGTATTCACAGAAATTTAAAACAGTGCTGCATTGATAATGCGTCATTCATCAATTCTTTAGTGCATATGCCCGTCAACCTGTATGCGTATGCGTGTTTGTTTGTGTGTTTGTACGTGCGCGGTCGCGTCCATTGTGGGCGGCTTTCTCGATTATAGACGAGTCCGGTCAGGGACACGATCCAGAGTTGTGACAGTTATAAAATTGTTGTCCCGCCCCACCCATGCACAGACCAGATTGATGCCTCTGGCCTCAAGCTCACTTGGAACCGCCTCTCACCCTTTTCAATGTTGTGCATTATCTGATAGTTACAAAATTGTTGCCAACATTAAAAATCGGGAGCGAACATAGTGTGACTTGTGCCTTGTGTATACTGTAGCGTAGGTACAATTAACACTTAGCCCACTGACACCGTGCTTGTACAATTGCAGCTTACAATATTGCAAGTACTGTACCGGCCGTACTGAACAACGTTGAAACCTGTAGGGGCAGTTTAGTTGGATTATGTACAGTACTTTGTGCATGTTTGCATCTTGTGGTACCATGCATCGAATCCGTGTGGAATGTTTCAGGGGCGTGTTCGGAGTGAGCACTTGTTCATATATGGAAGCAGCGATGCCGCTAAACAGCCAATGAGAAACATGGGCTGCCTATTGGTTGTCTGTGGGGGGTCTTAATTGCTATTGCTAGTCGGGCCCAAACGACGTGTAAAACTAGTACACTGTCAATTATACGCCTGGATATTATGGTCATATACAGTGCGGTACTGTTACTGTATCGCTTCACACTTAAACTCAGATTATTTTGGGCGGACTGCCAAGAGTCTTGAATTGCGCGATCAAATATTTCTCACGGTCGGGTCGGTGGAAAAGCGCTTCGCGAGTATGGTACGGCGAATCTCGGATTAACTAAAGCAGGGGTCGTTGACTTTGGATCCGTGATGGTAGGTGAACGCTGTAGCTGAGTGTAACTTCGTTCGACTGCGATGCAATTTTTAGGCCAATGAGCTGAAATGTACTTCGAGGAATACCGGACCTTGTAGGCCTACACTAACACTGATAAACGAGGCTGAATTTTGGAAAAGTGTGAGTATATCAAATTACGATGACACCTTTCAAATCAATTAAAAACAAGGAAATAATGGGATATATTCCAAGAATAGCGAATTGAGGTCGACTAGCTCATTCTTTCAAGGTAAGAGTTAATTCTTGTACTCGATTGTTTTTTGGTATGCCTACCCGATTGTTATTAGGGAGAGTGGGTGGGAGGGTGGGGAGGGAACATAGCTTATTGCACTAAACTGAAATTCATGGACTGTTTAAAGGGTGGAAATAGTCTACATGGGCTACAACAAGCAAATAGTCCAAGCAGAGTGGCAAATAGTACACCTTCACCTTGATTCATGTAAGCGGTAATATACTGAAGGGGTAATGAGTCAAAACTTTCGGAAAACGCTGTAAATGAGAATACCCTGGATTTCAACGTTGGTTTTTTTCTTTTGTTCAGTAGAACACCCATCAAGATATTCATCTACGATGGAGTTGTCATGGAGTGTACTGTCGGAATATGGAGCTGCAACCAGGGGATACGGGAGGGAATAATTTAGTGTTCAAATTTTGCGTAGCAATTTGGCTGTTTCAGGGCTCTTCAATCACAAAATCATTAACAAACCATACGTTTAAAGTAGAAAATTTGCTACCCAATTTTGCATTTGCATAGTAATTTGGCCATTTTTTGGACTCCATTATTTTCTCAGCTAAACCCTCCGCATATACTTACCTTCAGTTTCAGAGAAGACGGCTGTGCCTCCTTCCTATCCCTACAATGGTAGGCTACCTCAGTTGCTGACTTAAATTGTTGATATATCAGCCAATAAGTCGGCCTAAAATACGCCAGTGACTGGATTGTGAATATTTCGATGTCAAGTTTGTTCATTTACACGCATTTAAGCCAATATGAAAAACCTTCCTCCCATCCGCGCGCCTTTTCTCGTCGCTCTATCATTTTTTTTTTTAAACTAAAATACGGGTACAGAAAATGTTTTGCACCACAACTGCCTGATTGCAGAAATCATGTCGCCAAGTTTTCGGCGTCATAAAATAACTTTTTTAGGCAATCACATTGAAACAGACGAAAAATTAGAGGTGAAAAGTTAGGGCAAATCCATTTTCTTCAGCTAGACTAGATCGCTAGCCTCAGGCGGTCGCTAGTCTATCTTGAATAGGCTTATGAACCTACATATACTGTAGGTGCGCTGTGTGTACTTGTTTCTTCGTGGGAAAAAAGGCACTGGTCGTCGGCTTTTTGTGATACTTTTTATTTTGCTTGCTAACACTAAAATAATGAGGTGCCCTGTAAAAAAAAAAGGCAAATCAGAGATGCCTAACAAGCCCAGTAAAGAAAGAAAGAAAACACACACGAAAGCAGTGCAGTAGAACGCCGTGATCAATACAAGTATTACAAGTAACAAAACGTGTGATCGTGATTCCTTCCAATTAGCCTTAATAGCTATTGTGCGTTATACTTCTCAAAAAGAATGGAGTCGGAAGTGCCCCGCCCCTAGAGAAATCCCGTGGGAACCGCTAGGGTTAAGAACACACTCACACAGTCTCACAAGTAGGTAGTCGTTCAGAAAAAGAATGACACGTACACGTGAGGTAATTAGTTATCATATCAACTGTTTGAAAGGAAGAAAGGGAAGGTTTGAAGTTTCAATAATACAAATGTTTTTCGCGATAACTTTGGCATGAGTTCGAAGACCGTTACCCATTGTACATAAGGAACACATATGAGTCTTTTCTCCTGCCAAATGTGTGTACAATATTGAATTTGAAACCCCAACCACAGCACTGTGCTGAACCTATGGAAATATGTATTCAACCGTGGCCGTGCATGTAAGCTAATAGTAATACCCTCTTCAATAGTGAAGAGCACAGGCTCTGCGGTCTTTTGTTTCCTTTGTTATTGAAAAAACCGCAAAGTGCGCTAGCACTCAACTGCGAGCTATTGTTTGGCTGTTTGTAATCTTTACGAACTTTGACGATCATTTTTGACTTCGTCGAAATGGACGATCTGGTTTTTGACTTGGATGAAATTTAGGCCTTTACTATCTTTTACTATTCTTGACGATCTTTTACTATCTTGGACGGGTCACAAGTAGACGATCGCGCTAACCTCGACGAATCGGTACTGTACTTGTTGAGATTGGAGCAGTTTACAGAATTGAAACTTGTTTTTGAAAGAATTCACCCCAAGTTGAAGTAGTGTAATTAGAGTGTCCTGTTTTATGATTGGCTTAGATAATTATGTGACAATATTTTCTCCATAAATGTGAAATCTATTAAAAGGAACATACTTCTTGTTGTATTTTTAATGCAACATTGCAGTCCAAAAGTATTTTATACCTAGAAGAGAAAAAAAAAGGAAATTATGAGATTTAGTTGTTGCTCCAAAGCAAGTTTGGAGTGACTTCTCTTGTCCTTTAAAGGAACTTGTGCCATTTGATCTGAACAGTGCTGTTTGTACTGTTAGTTTTTGCTTAACTGATGCAATTATATAACCTACTCAAATGGCCTTTACATGGGGCAGATTGCATTTACTGTGCAAAATACATCACAAGGGAACCTGGTGTCCTCGCAAACGATTCTTGGCTGATAAAAAAGTGGCACTATGGCTCCACGCAACACTACAGTCCCAAGTAAAGTAGTAAATGTCAAGCCGCCAGCTGCTGTCCCACCCACGAGACTGTCTGTGTTGGTGGAACGAATAGGATGCTTTTTACATCCTTTGAAAAGGACACGAGTAGTTGAGTAAAAATATCCACAAAGGTAGCTGGTTACAGCGAAGCCGTTGGCTTACTTCAGCGTCCTTATGTTGTAGTTGGCTAGAGTAGTAGCACTAGAAGTTGATGTTGAGCATGCAAGAGCTAGAGTGGTTCTGGGGAGAGCATGCTGTCCGGCGTGATGAGCTCTCCATGAGACTTGATGCAGCTGATGGTGATTGGTCAGTAGTCCTGACATCATAAGGCTGCTCTTGGTGGCTAATGTTTCTGTATGAGTAAGTGTGTATCGGTGCACATAGAATCTGTGTCCGAAGTGCTACAGTACCCCAACTGATTGGCGCTGGAAAACTTACTTTCTGGGTGCAGAGTACACTGTTTTGATGCTCTGCTTATGATCACCTCCTGGCATAATCCTCACCTGTGATTGATCACCTTTTCTTTCCTTTTCTGATTGCTTTTTCTACATTCCTCGGGTCGAGGAGTTGAAAAATTGGAATATTTTGTTCTTTGCTTTTGCCTTGTTTATGCTCCAGAACTTTCTTTGCAGCTTAGCAAGCTTTCAATATTAAGGACCTCATCAGTCACTTCAGTGTGTGGTTATATCTCACAGTGTTAGCTGTACTGCCTGTAACTAGGGTTAGGCAGTCTTCTGATTTTGACATGATTTCTGGTAATAGAGGTACAACCTGTTCTTGATAAAAATACCTGTACTTGAAAAAAATACCAGTACTTATTTGCATTGCAAAAAATATAGGACTGGGCAGTTAACTGGTATTGACATGAATACCTGTAATAGGAGTACAGATAATAAAAATACAGAAGATAGTTTGTTACAAATACTGCTTCTTAAAAAAAAATTTGTTATTCTAAACAGCTGCCAGTACTCATTTTAGTTGCCAAGGAAAACGACTGTTAGAATATGTGAGTGATTATGATATTTACACAAGCGTAAATCCCTGGAGGTAGAAACTGAAATGAAAGTACTCCTTTTTCCATTCCGCAATATTACCGTTTATCAGCCCACACAACATAATACAGTATGCACTGTTCAACATTGCACTTGCCACAGACAGCAAATTCTCTATCACCAGGGAAAATGGACAACCTTAGTTTAAGGATTCTTCTGTACTGTAATTACTTCCCGAGTTCTGTGTAAAGACTCCCTGAGACTGTTTATGTTCATATTATAACTCTAGATTTCTATACAAGAGTCACAATTCCTTCCAAGGCAACTTTCCAAAGTTTGGGAAGCTTCATACAGTACTTCCATTGTACAGCCAATCGTTTGCTGAATCTGTCACCAGTCAATCATTTGCTGTATCGTTCACATGCACTGTACTTATATTTGTTGACTACTACCCTCGGTAACGAGGTTGTTGTTCTTCGTACGTAAATATATGCAGTCGCATGTGCAATGAAAATTGTGAATTGCGAGAATAATATTTTTTGTTGGCAGACAAAAGGACAGATGTCTGACATGCATGCTTAATAAACATACAAGACACAGCAACATGTTATGTTGTAAGTAAATTGCTATTTAATCTGTGGGAGACACCTTAAGTTTTCAAAGAATTGTAAAGACAATGTTTTATATGCTGTACCAAAGAGGCCAACACATGAACAATGTGCAGCATGTTTCTAGGCCAGCATAGACACGTTTGTCCAGTTTGTACATTTTCAAAAGTTTAGGTGAAGGTTAATTGTGTTAAGAAATGATGGAATCGATCGAAGTAGAAATTGATTTCCCTGAAAAGGAAGATGATAAAGTGGAGCCTGCAGGGATCTTTCAAAAGAATTTTTAAAAAAATTTGCTTCCCTCAAGAAACAAAAAATATGCAGTCTATGTTTTGGTTACTGTGAAGGTCGAAATGGGAGACAGGAGTATTTAATTCGAATGTACATGATTATAAGGAAATGTGGTACTGTAATTACTGTAAAGTAAAAGCAGAGACTTCTGCATGGTGATTAACATGATCATACCCCTAGTTTCAGTTTATACAGGATCAGGGGCGCAAATTCCAGGGGGGGGCAACGGGGGCCTTCGCCCCCTCAAGTGAAAAAGTGGGGGGGGGGCTGAATAGTAATTTGGCCCCCAAAAATTTGAGTAGACCTAAAAATATGGTCACGTTTTTTTCGTTCGAAACAGTTTTTCTGAAGCTTCGGAAATGCTAGAATACAAGAACTTCTGGGGGTTTTGCCCCCTAGACCCCCACAGGGGCCCTTTGGGGCTTCACACTCGCTGTGCCCGCCATGTGTGCACAGTTTAATACTCATGGGCACATCATAAGCATTTTGGCCCCCTCACTCTTAGACAGAGATTTGCGCCCCTGTACAGGATAATGCACAGTTCAGCTTTCTTCCTACCTGACTTTCCTACTTGATAATTTAGAACAGGTAGGGCCTCAATACAGCTTCACAGTACAGTACCCGTACCAATATTTCAAGGTACCCCCCAACTCCAGTGTGAGTACAGTGTGATCTTGATCGCTGCTACTTAATGTGTTTGTGTGCATGCATGTTGTACAGTCTTAGCATTTCGGCAGCACCATAGAGCCCAGTCAAATGGTTATCACGTCATCATGTACAAACATGGTGAGTATTTACATTGTACAGTAGGTAACAGCTCGCTCTTCCTGAATAAAAATACAGCAAAAAAAAGTGGGTCAATTTTCTTTTTATAGTAATTAACTTGCTAACTAGTGAAGTTTTTCTGTAAAAAAAAACCTGAAGTGAATGTTTTTTTACCAGGTTTGTATTTAATGGAAGAGCAAGATGAAAGATTAACAATAAAGGTTATTTTTGTTTTCATCAAACAGCACATCTGCTTAAATAGTAAAGACCAATCTTTCTGTGTAGTGTTGATGTTGTGTATGGTAGACACCTTTGTAGAAGCCAGTCTTCAAGGATATTTACAATGTCACTTCCTAAGGTACCTACCTTTTAATAGAAACAGAGCTACTGTACAACCCTTTCGCTGGTTAGCGTACATGATACTGTACATATCAGGCCTCAGTTTTTGATGGTTGTCCTTTGGGCAACCACGTCAGTATTTGTAGTTGTCTACAAGAAAATTTAGTTGTCTGAAACATTTTTTTCAATTTTGCCCAATCACAAAACAGTAATAAGGTTTATGTGTTATTTGAAGAATAAAGAGTGGGATTTGTGAGACACAAAAACAATTAAAGTCTGAAATATTGTACATATGATGGGAAAAAAGTTGAAAGAGATGATCAGCCAGCAGTATACTTTTTCAATCAGATAGAAGCTTGATAATTCATTGCAAGAGAAAAATAGTTTTCAATTGGACAATCAACTTATGGTTGTCCGTATGGAATTTTAGTAGTCCCAGACAATCGAACAACCACAAAAGTTGTAGCCTGCTATACAGTGGGCAGGCTATTGTGTGTGTGTTTCATTAGATTCTACTTCATCATCCAAAAATAAAAAATCCTATATAATACTATATTTCAACAACTTCACTGCTGAGGATACGATGTTTCCAACTGAGTTACATGGCATACCTCCGGTATACAATAGCCTGCCAACTTCCCATCGAATCTCACTAAAGACCATGAAAGTGATGTCACAACAAAAATTAAATTTCTGAATTATATCTAGTGGAATAGGTAATAAATGTGCATCAAATGTACAGCCTGGTGAACATTTTCCATTCGTACAAAAGCTACTTTGGTTGTTTGCCGATTGTTGTTTCAGTTGTAAAAATATGACTATTCATACTTGTTTCATGTACCTTGCAAGTTACCTTCTCATGTTTACTAATTTGTCCCTCAAAATGTGGGATTCCTGTATATGGAAACTGGACAAAGGTTTGCAGACTCTGTGTTGTACTTTATAGAGATCTGAGTGTATAATGATTTCTGAGAGGGTGCCATCTTTTTGGAGCCTACTACAGAGTCTGCTCTGCAGGCTAGAGAATTGAGCACTGCATTTAATGTAATTAAAGCAGAAATCAGAGTTTGTTTTCACAATTTTTTCACAACTTTTATTCTGCACATTTTGTACTGTACATCAGCTTGAAACTAACAAAGAATGATCTGTGATCACTGACTATAACCTGGTGATAAATTGTTGCACTATATAGAAGTGGAGGCTGTCTAGTTTGTAGTCTTGCACCTGTGTGGATTTTTTACCCAACAAATAAATGAATTTTTTCATTCAATAGTACTTTTGACATAAACTTAATTTTTTCTTCAAACCTGAAAGACCTCTCAGTGTCTCTATATTCTGGAATTTCTGGTAAACAGTCAGTTCAGAGGGGAAAATGAGATGCTGAAACAAATGTTTAATATTTTTTGTCAAACTCTCCTACAGTATCCCCCCTCGAAGAATATCAGTATCTCTGTGTGGTCATTGGATGTAATGGGAGGTTATCTAGTTAAATAATTCTTGCTTGATGCTGAATATCAGCTGTGATCAGTTTCTCATATCTGCAGGTACTGTAACAGGGGCACTTTCCTCTTGGAGAGAAAGAACTTAAGAGTTTCATATTTTCTTCTTCTTATTATTTATTTTTTTTTTGAACTTCTTCTTATTTTTTTTTGAAAGAACTTAAATTGCATCATGATGAACATGAATAGATTTTTCTACTTCTATGAATAACCTTTGGCATTCTTTCCTAGTAACCTCAGAGTAAAATGAGCAGAATATAACCGTGACAAATGTAAGTGTCATCAAATCAGTTTCTAAAAGCTCTTCATGGTGCTGGACATTTCTGCTGATGACACTTCACGTGAGTGGTCACTTATCATGTAAGGTTTAATATCATACTTGATGTATTGGTCATGCATAACAGCAAGCTTTCACTTAAAGAGTGACCTGCAAATTCATTTAATGAGTGAACCCTGCAGTGTTTATACACAATAGACCTTAATATGTTACAGAGCAAAAAAATGCCCTCCGGCCAGTGGAGGCAAGGATGTATCATGGCGGGTAACTCCCAGAAATACAGTTATCTGTGATGTTTTTTCCTGGTCACAATTGTGCCTTACTGCCTGCATACTGTACAGCACATTGTTTTGACTTCAAATTGGCATTGTGTGTAGTAAATGCACATTCTCGAGGTGCCATTATGTAGTTATGAGGCAATCTGCGGTCACGGTAGCTACTGTATCATTCAGTAGAATATTGAAAGCTCTCTCCAGTAAATATATGTACAGTACAGACATCAGCTTTGGTATGGGGAGAGCATTTACAAGCTTAAAAACATTTATCTTTATACTGTAGAGGAAAGGATTTGAAAAATTAGGTGGTTCCATGCAAGACCTTTGTTTGTTTGAACTTGTGGTGGAATGCCAAATGGTCTGCAGTGTTTTTAGGGGTTTCTGTTAAAGGCATGACTATAGTCTCCCATCTCACTAGTTCTCCCTCACTATGGTGGTCCCTTGTGACATTACAGTAGTCCCCAATCTCATTAGTTCCCTCATGTTTTCACGTGATGCTTTCCCTAACCCCATTATCTAACCCATAACTTTACAACTATAATCCTAACCGCTAAGTTGACCCTCAACTCGGCCTGGACTTAAGAGAGAAGGGACCAATGAGACATAATGTGAAGGGTGACTAATGAGACAGGGACCAATTAATGATACAAATTAGCTAACTAGGGGACCAATGAGGTGGGGGATCAATGAGACAGGGAACTGGAGTGCAGCCCTTTTGTTGAACATACTGTATCAGCATTACACATGTAAAAGATATGTACTCAGGTTGTAAAAGCCTTCAAGGGAAGACTTGCTTTGTTTAAACATAAGTTAAGGTATACATTGTTGTTTTTGCATGTTGCAGTGTTTCAGCTATAAGAGAGAAGCCATATAGGGACTCTTTCTTCATCCAGGCAATAAGATTCTTTAGTAGGATATTTTTGTGAAGTGTTGCAGTACATTCTCTGATGTAAACTGTTAAAGAACTGTTTCCTAATTAAGCAGAATTGTCTAGACAGTGTTGGGTGTGATTTTAATCACATCACTTTAGATCTCCAACATGTTCCTGGTTTTTTACACAATAATTTATTTCAACATTTAAAAGTAGTATAGTAAAAATATTAACCTCAATATAAAAAAGGCTGTACACCAACGGAACAGTTAAACTGTCTTAATGAGGATTAGGATTCCCTAAAGTGGAAGCTTTTCGTTTTTCTCTTAGAAGCCCCAAGAGAGGTTACCTTGATAAGCCTCATTTTAAGTTTGAATAAGTCTTTACAGTCTTAAAATAGGCCATCATTTTCAAGGAATTGGAACTAGATAGTTTTTAGCCTACCACTTAGATTATACAAACTTACAACCTTACAGGGAACCTCTAGATAATGAAATTATTTAACCCAGTAAATCTTTTTCAAGCAGTGTGTTTTCAGTCTGACGTAGTTTGGACGCACAAATTGCTCTCCAGTTGTGTCACTTCATGTCTACTGCACATGTAGTTAAAATTGTTCTGTTTTGTTGTCTTTTTATCATAAATCAGTTAATAATGGGAAGACTTGTCCTGTTTGTAAAAGACATCAGCTCATGAATCAAATTCTCCCTTGTGATAGTAAAATCAATAAGTTAATGGACAAGATATACTTTACCTCAGTTGTAGCAAGTTTAAGCTGTAAATCCATCTCCTCAAGATTTTCTGTGGGCTATTTGTTTTTTAGTTTCCATCAGATAGTCGTCGTGGTGAATTGATCCTAAAATAACTACTAGAACTGTAGCCTTACTTAGCTGTCACTCAGACTCAATGGAAAAGAAAATTGGCTCTACAGTAGCTACATGCAGTATTTAACTGTGGGAAATCAAGTAGTTGTGTAATAGGAAAGTACAGTAATTCTGAAAGTACCAGTATAAGGAAGTGCCAGATGTCATGCATGGTAAAATAGATTTAGGACTACCACCCATCCTGATTAATCAGGAGTGTCCCATTTTTGACAGGGAAAGTGAGTGTCAAGACCATCAAAGCAAATCGCCCCACATCTATCAAAATTTATAGGCTGGAAAAGGATCAGGACAACAATGTATATTTCAATTTTACCTCACACTGCTGTATGTGGACTGAATAAATCAATAGGTGATACTTCAGTAAGGTTCACTAATCGGCATACAGCATACAGGCAAAGAATGGAGTCAGTTTGCCAAGTTTGTAAAAAGTTAACATGAAGAGTTGCTGTAATATGGGCTTAATTTGATCCTCAAGTTTTGACTTTCTGCAGTAAATTATTTTATATTCCAATATTGCCCATTGTAAAACAAATTAGCTAGAAGTGAAAATATTGCAAATGTTAGTGCCCCTTGAATTCAATTCATTCATTCATTCATTCATTTATTAATTTCGTCCGTACAAATATAAACTGAAATATAGAACCGGACAGGACACTAGAAAAACAATAGTTTAACGAGCTAGTGCCCATAAAGAGACAATACAACAAAGAATAACAAAAAAAAAAATAAGAGGAAAAAGGAGAACAAAGAAACAACAAAGTCAACTAAGAAAGCAAAAAAGAAAGGGATGCTTAACAAGTGTACTGGGCGATTAGGTAATTTTTTACGTTACTCTTAAAAGTAGCATGTGTTCTAACATTTCTTATTTCGTTGGGGAGAGAATTCCAAAGTTTATAACAATAGTTATTTAACAATAATTTACCATGCCTAGTATGGTGCCTACTAACCGTAAAGAGGGCATTAGTTCTAGTGCTAGGTCGAGCATTGGTAGAAAAGCTAGGGTTAAGGATTTTACTAAATACAAAAGGAAGACGATTATTAATATACTTATAGATAAAAGAACACATTTTGAAAGTATGAATATCGCTGATCTTAAGGATGCTAAGGTCTCTATGCAGGGTATTCGTGGAGTGGCGCCGGTCTTTGAAAGTAAGAGTTTTTAAAATCCTATTCTGAAGAACTTGCAGGGGTTTGAGCGAAGAAGGCTTAGACATGCCATATATTTCCATACCATAAGACAATTTAGAAAAACGAGTGAGTAATATAACTGGGTTGCTACAGCAGGGGTAAGTGATGCCCTAAGGCGATAAAAAATTCCATTATATTTTACGAGGTTGTTACAGAGATCGTCAATGTGTTGCTTAAAGCATAGCTGATCATCGATCAATAGACCCAGGTATTTAACACAGTTTGTTTTGAGGATATTTACATCGTTCATGACAAAGTGGTCTGGACAAGAATGGGGTATATGTGAATTAGCATGGAAAATCGAAAAGTTGGTTTTCCCAAGATGTAAAGTAAGTCTATTAGCATCAAACCAAGTCTTAAGTTGATTGAGTACAAAATGAGCTTTATCAACAAGGGTAACACAATTACTATCATGGACAAATAGATTCGTGTCATCAGCAAAGAGTCTTAGAGACTCGTGAGGCACAACATTTTTAATGTCATTTACATAGATTAAAAATAGTAGTGGTCCTAGCACAGAGCCCTGAGGCACGCCTACGTTAACGAAGGTACAGGTAGAATAAATACCATTTACATACAAGAATTGTTTTCTATTACTCAGATAACTATGCATAATATTAAAGGCTTCACCTCGAATGCCATAATTTTTTAATTTATCAAGGAGTATTGTGTGGTTGACTGTATCAAAAGCCTTCTTAAGGTCAAGATAAAGGCCCAGAGCATTATCACCACTATCGAGGTAGGTACGAATACAGTTGACTGTCTCCAAAAGAGCATGACTTGTATCATGGTGTTTCTTAAAACCAAACTGAAAGTCAAAGAGTATATTATTTTTATTTAAGAAGGACCTTAATCGCTTTTCAATAGACCTCTCTAGCAACTTGTTGATACATGGGAGCAAACTTATGGGACGGTAATTTTCAGGCAACGTTGGATCACCTTTTTTAAAGATCGGGATGACTTTAGCCACTTTCAAAGCGTCGGGATAAATACCAGTAGTAAATGCGAGATTGAAAATGTGACACAGTACAGGGGTTATAACGTGGGAGACAGACTTCAAAACTTTTGGAGGAATGCCATCGATGCCAGGCGATTTCCCATCTGTAAGAGAATTAATTTCTTTCAAGATTTCGTCGTTACTGATGGGGGATAGGAAAATGGTATTAGGTATACTAGGCTGCATAAAATCTGTAGGAGCTGTATCGCAAGTGATATCATCACTGAACTTTGTACCAATAGTGGAGAAATAGTCATTAAGCGCATTAGCAATTCCAGTATCATCAGTAACCGTTGCATTACTATACATAATTTTAGAAACCTTTGAGAGAGAATTACCTTTATTGTTTAGAAGTTCATTCAGGACAGTCCAGGTGTGTTGAGATGAGTGTTGTCTAGTCTGTAAAATACGTTTATAGTATGATGACTTAGAGTAAGCGATGACCTTATTAAGGATGAGTCTGTACTTGGACAGTTTTGTTTTCCTATCAAGAGAAGGATTACGTATATATCTTCGAAACATGATATTTTTATGGCGTATTGACTTTTTGATACCAGATGTAATCCAGGGCTTACTTTTGGATTTCTTTCGAGACATTTTAACCTGTGGAAAGCAGGTATCATGATTGACAGAGATAATAGAGATAAAAGAATTGTACGCATCGTTAACATCCTCTGAAGCGTAAACATGAGAAAAGTCAGAAGATTCAATAGACTGGATAAAATGAGCGAAGTTGCGACCATTGTAAATTCTAATCATGGGTCTGTTTGCAGACCCATTAGTATGAATATTACTTATAAGACAAAAATTCGGCAAATGATCGCTTATATCACAAAATAAGTTACCAGAGGTGATGTCTGATGAAACCCCCGTGAGCAAGCGAATAAAAAGGTGATCAATGAGACTGCTAGAGGTAGCAGTAAGTCTGGTAGGTAAAGTGATTAAAGGTGAAAAAAGGTTACACCTCATCAGGTTGAAATAGTTGTGAACAGCTGAGTTAATATCAACTTTAAGAAGATCGAATTACATCTCGATGGAATAATTATTTAGTGTGCCAGTACAAAAGAGCAAACAGCCCTCCATGCTGACTTTTCAAAGCAAAAAAGCCATTCTGTTTGCCAATTCAACTTTATGCATCTATGTAAGAAACATAGGGTGTAATTACCCAAGGAGAGACTTTTGATGGTGTGGTTAAGGGGTCAGTGCTAGTGTAAACCTGCGCCTGGACCTGGACTTGTAAAACAAATTGCTCAAAGGGGAAGTTTAAGCAAAAATTTAATTTTCATATGTTAAAGAGGAACCAAATCCACAGTGTGATAAAAGTTCCATTCAAATCGGATGTGTATTTCTCGAGATATCAGTATAAATGAAGTCTTGTGTTCCAAAGTGAGTTTGAGGGCAGCAGAACTTATATCACTTCCCCACATTGTCAAGGAATGCTTTGTTTTCCTTTGTTTTATTAGACTGTCGTGATGACCTTAACTGTAACAGGAATAGGACCTATTTGTGGGGGATGCAAAATTGTAAAGTTCTTATATGCCACTTATGCAATCACATTTTAATATTATGGGATTGTTGAGGACAAAATCCACTCTAAAGTTTAAAGAAAAACAAAAGACTGTGCACTAATGTGAGGATATGATGTCATATGTACTTGCTTTAAGTTAACTTTTTGTTGAAAATGTAATAACTTTTTGTGCCCATATCTTGAGAACCATGTCTCAGATTTCAATGCAAAATACCACCAAAATGCTCAGGATAAGCACCCCTATAACATATCATTTCCTGTTGTGACCTTAATTCCCCTTCTTTTAATATCAATGCCAGAATGATTTAAGTGGAACATGAAATGTCACTAGTGTGACAACCTGTTACTATTTTATGAGTGATCAAATCAATCATTTATTAAGAAGGTCATTAGAAATGACTAATGGCTTACCTTAAGTTTCCTTCGAGAATACGACTTTCTCAGTGTAATTCTCATATAGCTTAATTATTGATATTGGAACAACATGGTTAATAAGCAGCAAAGAAATTGGGGAAACATAAGGTTGAAAATTCCACCTCATGAAACAGTGAACATAACAGGATGCAATATGAGGAATGCTCAGGCTGGTAAGTATGTTTGTAAAGATGGTATTTACATGGAGAAGTACCACTCTGAAAAAATTCACTAGCAAATCAATGAATCAAAGGAGGCACAAGTTACATAACAAATTGAGTAAATCTAATAAATGAGACTTTGTCCAACCAAATGTGACAAAGTATTGACACCAGCTGTAGGGCCTTGTTCACACAGAACAGTTTGAATAATGAGCTGCCTACTTTGGCAAATTTGCCATTACTATGCTGTGCAGCCAGCAATTGCACTTCTGACCTGGCAAAACAAATGAAGGCTCATGCATGTAAATAGTGTGTGTTACTTATAATCCAACTTTCAGTAACTTTATCACAACTATGTGCAAAAGCCTATGCAGTATAGCAACCCATACAGATAGATGCAGCTGTGTGTACATAATATACAACCGATCACAAGAATACTGTAAAGGTTCAGGAAACAGCAGGGCAAACTGCCAAAGCCAAACTGAAAAATCAAAATGGATTCATGTAACAGCAGGTCAGAGAATCTTTTCTCACTTTCAATCATGCAACGTTTTTCTCATAAGCAGTTGGCAAGCCTTTTCTCATAACTTTCAGTCTGGCAGACTGTTTCTCCCTTCATTTTCAGTCCTGCTGACTTTGAGCCTGGTGCAGGAACCTACTGTAGAGTTGTGTAGCCTACAATAGCACCTCTGTGGCTGCAGCCCCTCATTTTTTTGTACCGATGACCTGAAGAAAAAGACTTTTTCCCCTCAACTGGCTAAGTGTGTATTGGTCCACAGACCATTGTGACTTTGAACCTTGGTTCTTGCTGTGAGATTCTCCCTGAAGACACACTGTGCCAACTAACAAGGAGAAGGCCTGGGACTGTTGGTGCAATCATAGACATCGCTACAACTTTTCATAACAATTAAAGTCAATGTGATTGGCTTATTGTGAAAACAGAGTGTACAGCTCACACAATTACTGTGGCTCCTGTGCATTTATTATACAGTAGTTAAAAAGGGTACATATACCTTCTTCCAAAAGCAATTACAAAGGATTGTGGGACATTTTTTTGGAGTGCATTGTTTTTGCCACAATAAAATGACATTATCAAACATGATGGGAACCTAAAATTCTGTTCCATAATTCTTTCTGAAATTTGCTGTTTGGAAAATGGTCTATTCGCAAGCTGGAGTGCACAAAAATTAGAGAGGGTATCTTGTCAAATGGTTTTGGCAACAAAAATCATTAAATTGCACAGCAGAACATGCCTGACAGGGCACTTTTAGTCAGGGTCTAATTAAACCATGGTACAGTGCAGATACTGTAGATCACCATGTTGAAAATCACTGCAACTAATAACAGTATGTTCCAGCTAAAATGTATGCTTTCTGTGTTCACATGGAACTCTGAAAGGTTAACTTCAGTGACTACCATTGCCAAGAGGAACAGAAATGTTAATTGGTGAACATGCTGTTTCGATTGCCGTAAAAAAGTTGATTTTCTAACCTCAGTAATCTATTGTTCAACTGAGGTATATCAAGTTTCCAAACCTACTGCTGGATGGCTATTATTACCAGTTCACCGAGCTTCTAGTCCACTTAGGTTGCAAAAAATTACACAGTTCTTTGGGCAGGACTGTAATCAAAACCCCCTCTCCGTGCTCTGCATACTGTGGCTAGGGTTTCTTGCTTTGGATTAAATGTCTTTGCATGTAGTATTACTGTCTGTCAATCATCAAATTGTGTAATTGGGCAAGGAAGGAAATCAAGTGTATTTTTTTACCATAACCATTTCGTCATGAATGCACAAGCATATTTTCCTTGATATTTTATTTCCTCAATTTGGGCAACAATCAAGCAATATTGGGTGGACAAAAATCAGAACATCAGAAGATTAGAAGATGGGTTGCCCCCCATGTCAATGTTTGGAAGGTTTGCTGTCCCAGAGGTTCAATGTTCCTGCATCTTGGGAGCAACTGCACTTCTGGGAACATCGAACCCCAGGAATAACAAACCTTGTAATCATCCCCAAATCATAGAGACATACAAAAACCGGGAACATGGAACCCTGGCAACACTGGGTAGATCCCCATGGTAGCAAGGCATTAAAATTTGTTCAAGCCCTGACACTGCATTCACAAAGTTGTTTTGATGGATATTTCTTTAAAGATCTTACACAGTGCCTAAGACATTGAACTTGTAAAACACAAATTACTGTATGTTACTGTTGGAATCTTTTTATTAGTAGAACATGAAGTGTCATGAGTGTGACAAATGGGATTTGCATTGACACAGTTAACTAAAAGATGTTCTACAGTACAATTACTAAATTAATTTTTTGTTTTGAATTTCAGAGAACAATTATTAGAAGTCGATGCAGTGCTTCTTTGTCATTTCCATTGGCATTAGGTATTTTTATGAATTCTCTCCTTTGGAGCCTGTATGGAATGGCCATCCATGACATCTATGTTTTGGTAAGTGGAATTGACCTTTCATACATTTTTTTTTATAATTGCGTACTACAAGTTCTTCCTTGTGTTAAATCTAAAGCAGCGCCCTCTACTAAAACATTTGTAGGCATTAGTTTACCTTGAGAAACTGCTTTCCCAGGTACTTGTATGCATGTACCAAATGATGAAGATCTATCCAGTACTATTCATTTAATAAAACTTGACACAACTTCACAAGGTTGTCCTAAGGTTTAAGTCACGTACGTTGGTCTTTAAAGGGGCAATGGAAGTTTGTTTTACAAGTTTTTCACAAGTTTAATTCTGCCCCTTAATTATTCATTGAGTTAAAACTAACAGGAAATGTTGCTGTCATCATGGTGTGACATCATGATTGGTTACATATGGATAAAGTTGTCTTGTCATATATCTGTATGAAACCATTTCTCCTAAAAAATATTACAAAATTCCCATTCAACAGTAAATAACACAGTTCTAAGTAATATTTCTCTGCACTGTAAAGACCTCTTCAATGTCTGTTTCTGGTTAAAATAATCAGTAAAAAAGGAAAAAATAGTAGTGCTGGAACAAAAGAGTATTATTGGCTGTCAAATTCTGATTGCCCCTTTAAGAAAAAGTTGTCTCCAATTTGTGAAATGAAAAATTACTTTGAGATAACCTTTCCAGAAGCTGTTCTGAACATTCAACGAGCAATCAGATTGGATTAAAAATAGCAACAGCACATACAAACAGATAAAATTAAAACTGCTACAGTAGCATGAACGATTGGAGAGGCAGCAATTAAATCTGAGGCCTAACAGGAGAGATGGACCTATATATGGTTTGTAGAGTCCTGGTAGTATAATTATCAGCTGAGTAATTTGTGATGTGTTAAGGTTGAGGTATTTGCAACACTTACAATGAAAGAAAACGGCCATGCAGTGGTCCTGCACTGGTGTTTCAATTATTTAATTTCCCACACATAACCTACACTGAATGAAAATACCCAATGAAAGATGGAAGAGGGAAGCAATCAGAACAGCTCTTTTGAAGGATTAGTGTGTGACATGAAATCATTACATATTTGAAAGGGACTGATGCCCTTGACAGTGTTGTCTAAGTGAAATGTAAATAAACATGTGGATTTATCAGTGTTAATGCTACAAACAGATTTACTGCATGAAACAGATAACTGCATGAATTGGAAATGTATAACAGTGTGTGATAAAGACAGAGAAGTTAATACCACAGACTTTACAGGGATGCTTCATATTGTATAATTTTTTATGTATAACATTCCCTCTGGAAAATTGAAATTCAAATTCAAGTTCGGAATATTTAAGCAGAATTTAAGTCCTGACACTGGAATGAGGGAGTTCCTAGCCTCAAATCCTATTTTTACATCTGCTTGCTTTATTTTGGAAACCTGGCTTAAATTGGATTCAATTCACCCAGGAATAAGGGTGTATAGTAGTCATTGCTTGAGGTGAGATAAAGTCACATCAACTGGACTCATTATTGGTTTCCATGGTTAAGTAGGAGAAACCAGTGCAGTCATGGTGTGTGAGTGTGTGTAGTTACTGTACGTTTGTGTGAATGCGTGTGTGCATTGATACATGCTATCCACCAGGGACATTTTTGTGAATATACAGCATCCAATCAGGGACTAATCCCAAACTGTAGGGGACAAACCCTGTGTTTAATCATAGTTTCTGAAAAGCCTCCTAGTGCTATGTGATGTGGCTGATAAAACATCTATTAAATTAAATCAATGTAAGATCAGTCCCTACTGAGATAGTGCTATTTTCTCCCCTTGTTTGTAGGTATGCGCATGTGTATTACATTACATCCACAGTTTCTCTGATGAGAATCACATACACACATGCAATTATCTAGATAAATATAGATTTCAAATATTTTGAGCGTTCTCCTCATTTCCTTTAGCAATGCCCATCATTTAAAGGGCCAAACCTCTCACCCCAAACTAAAGTTTTGGTAGGGGGGTACCAAAATTCTCAATTGGCTCAGCTATTTGATTGAAAGCTTATTCAAACAATGCAGAGTACCAACGTTTATGTTACACAGCATGAACGGTACTGAGAGTGTTTTGATTATATAAATTGAGTTTTTCTTTACTCACCTTGAAGCAATAATATGAGATTGTTTCTGGATGAGCATGAATTTCAAACAATTGTGGGAAAGGCTTAAGTAAGAAAGTTAGGAGAATTGGTACTATTTGGGGTGAGAGAACTGGGCCTTTAAAGTCAGTATAAAAACTACTAGATCATTCTACAGATATCCACCATTGAATGGTTAAATGAAGGGATCTTTATTTGGGGATATTTACAAACTTATATGTTTTCATGTGTGTGTGTTTCTGACACTTGACTCTTTACAAACTTGATATCTCTTGGTAGGAATGTGTGGCAGTTTTGAAACTGAATACCTAGTTGCCCTGTTATATTATCAGGCGTGGATCCAGACTTTCTGAAAAGGGGGCTGACCTAAGAGAAATGAGGGGTGTGAGGGAGTTGCACTGCTAATTTCCCATATGTTTTATTGTTGATGTGGCAAAAAACGGAGGTCAAACCCCGAAAATATTAAATTTTCAATGCATTTGCAGTTTTGGTTAGGTCAGGTTAATCATGCTTTATACTGTACACCAGTTTAATTCTCAGGCAGACCATTTTCAAAGCAGATTTAGTCAGTTTGGTCATGCTTGAAGTACTGTATATTTAAATCTGGTCACTGGATTTATTAAATTATGCTGTCTATGCTTAAGTTGTGTTGGTCCAACTAAGTTTGAACTAAGTTAGGTCTTCTCCAGTATGGTTCAAGAAGAATAAATTCTAGATTACTTCTAGATGCTTGAAGGAGCTTTAATTTTGGCAGCTAGACCATGCATGATTCATTACCGTCCGTAGTTCCTTCTTAAAAACAATGTCTTCTACTTTTCACTTTACTTGATTTTACATTTAGACTCCTCAACATGAGCTCCAGTCAATAGCATAGCCAGGAATGTGTCATGGGGGGTTTTGGTGTCATGGGGGGGGGGGGGTTGTGGCATGACATGAGGGAAAGTCTCAGGATAGAGAGAAAAAACTGCTATTTTAGGTGTTTTTTCATAGCAAGGTTGGGTCATGGGGGGGGGGGTTCTAACCTCCAAAACCACCCCCTTGGCTACGCCACTGGCGTCAGTAAAGTAAAAAATATTTCTGAAAACACTGGTGTCCACATGTTAAGGAAAACAGTTACTGCAGGCCTACAGTACTGTACCTTTTTAAGATGAAAGAATTAATTTCAATTATTTAGGTTTCCAATTTAGTACCTTTACCTTTTCTCTTGAAAAAGTCCAAACATAAGAAGAAATTTAGAAGTAAGACAAAATTGCTGAGTCCAAATTTTTTTAATTCACTGTCATCTTGAAGTCTACGTGAAGCATTGGTTTGGGCAGAATGAGTATGGAGATTCAAATTTATACTTAATGTATCTTTCCTCATGCTTAAACCTAGTTATATCTCATATTTGTTTTTTCCAAGATTTACCAATACAGTATCTCCATCTCTTTCAGTTTCCCTTTTGACAGTTACACATCTATTAAACTTTTTGATTTATAATTAAGGTCATATGATTTCTTATTTCAGATACCATCCCTTCCAGGTGTTTGTTCCAGTCTGCTACAATTTTATCTTCTGCTGAAATATCCAGCCAAAAAAGTTGATTAGGAAGGAGCATTCCTGGCTGTGTTTACATGGGACGTGCTTAATTAAATACTAGACGGATACCGTGATTAAAATCATCATCAAAATGTGCTAGCTGCCTGGCCGAAGACCTCAAGTGGGTTTGATGTAAACTCTCTGCTACAGTTTTATTACCAGGAATATCTTTAAGCAGATTACGATAGTATATTATCATGATCGTAGTTAAGTTTTTCAAAGTGCAGCAGGCCTGTTTCTGCAAGAATTACTGTATGTACATAAATTCTTCAGAGTGTATACATTGCCATTAAACTGTTGCAGAGAAATTATGCCTTACAGTAAATTTATTTATATGATAATTACATAGACCAAAGTTGTCAATGCCTTCATTTTGTTTTAAAGGAAAGTTCATTATTCCACCAATGAAATGAATTGCCAGTTGTAGAGTGCATGCCACCACAAAAATTGGTTGCAAGAAGTAAACCAAGAGATAAGTTGAATTTGTTAGTGATTCGTGTTTATTAAAGTTAAAAAAGGTAGCAGCTGAACCAACATAACACTTTGATCTGAACTTTTAAAAGAGCGTTGAACACACACTGTCATCTTTTCTATTTGCCAAAAGAAATATTAGCAGAAGTTTAGAGATGCATGACCTATCTTGATGATACAGGATAGTTGTATCATTATCTGTATTGCTTGATTGAATGAATCTTCAGGGCTGTATCATGCCAGGAACTGGTGGGGGGAAGGGGGACAACTGCCCCTGAGATTTCCAAGTCATAAATACACCACACACTAAGAGATGGTGGCCCTTTGCATAAGTGGAATCACCAAGGGCCCATGGCTTTTTTCAGTTGTGGGGCACTTGATTGTTATCCCTATTGTATTGAAGCATTATGCACAATGGCAGTAGGTTTAGTCTTTGGAATGACCTACCCTACATAGGAATGGAACCCTTTACCTTCAGAGTAACAGTTGGATGCTCTACCAACTAGATTGTACCAATGTATTTGAAGAATTTAGTCTAATTGTTCTTCAGTATATCAAAAAACTCCTTCGTACGTATGGCTGATGAAAATGGCACACAAATTGATGAATATGGACAGTTTTCCCCAAAGGAAAGCTAAAGAACATTCAACTTGTATGACAGTGTTCTAGTTATTACCTGTACAGGTATCATATTCCAAAATTTCACTTAAAGTTTACATCATAAGTTTATACAGTAGTATGTGCAGTAGCATAACTTTGTTTTAAGGTGCCTGCATGAGATCTGCAATGGGCTTTCCATTGCCATTGCAAAGAAAGTATTGTAATGAGTGCCAGCCCCACAGAGTTTCCCCTGCCCTGCCCTGATACTGGGGTTCAAAGCATGGAAATCATTGCCAGCATTTACAGTACGCATTCCTGCACCCATTAAGAAGTCTGTGAAACTAACTCCATTTTTCAAGTAAAATTTAAAAACGTAAATTTTATGGATCACGCACCAAATGTCCTGCAATTTATTCTCTGCACTGTATTACAATGTTGCACAACAAGGAAAAACGTATGATTGTATCCTGGCTCAGCTTAATTTTGGAAAAATTTGTTTCACTGTATCAAAGTTACAGTTTGGGATAGGAGTGGAAATGAAATCCTGAAATTCTGTAAGGTTTAAAGGGCCAAACTTCTCATCCCAAACTACGGCATAAACGGTACTGAGAGTGTTTTGATTATATAAATTGAGTTTTTCTATACTCGCCCTGAAGCAGTAAACTGAGATTGTGTCTGGATGAGGATAAATTTCAGACAATTGTGGGAGGGGCTTCAGTAAGAAGGTTAGGAGAATTGATACTGTTCAGGGTGAAAGAACTGGCCCTTTAAGATTCACTGCAGCACAAGAACTGAAGAAGAATGCTTTAATATTTAATCTATGCATCTGGTGAAGATTTTAATTTTATTACCAAGTCTTGTATTGTTGTGTGAGCATATTCTCTCGTATTGTCATACATTGTTGAGTCAGAATTATTTAACAACAAATTATGTATGTCCATGAATTGTCAAAAATATTTTAGTCACAATTATTGAAGGAATGTTTTAACATGTTTGTTTTAGCTGACATCAATTTTCAGCAGGGTATTGAAATTTTACAACGAATAAATTAATCGTGAGCTGTACCGGAAGTCTCTCTTTATAGGCTTGTACTGTAGAACAGGGTTGGAGCCTTTAATTTACTGTTGAGGTATAGTGTACTTGTGCATATTCATGAAAATAATTGCAGGCCCCAGCTTTTCTATTAGGAAGAGGCTAGACTTTCCACCTGCAGTGTATGTATATCACAGCAACACACTTTCGAAAAATGCTAAATTGAAGGGAATCATGATTGTGCCTTATTTTGATGTTTAAACAGGTCCATCCAGAAAAATGATAAAAAAAAACAGAAAAATAATAAAAAAAAAATGATAAATGGCAGGTGCTCTAAAGCAGAAGCAGTTATATTTTTAAATGCATGACAGTAAGGGGCAAATAATGTAGCTGTATAGAGTGTTTTCATTGATATCACAGGCTCCTCTCCTGGTCTTCCTCAGCTTCCAGCAGAAAATAAAAGCAGGTTTAGTACCACTGACTACCTAAAGTTAATACATGTGTGCAAACTCCTTGTGATTTTTCATAGCTAATATAGCTTAGGAGGGGCAGACAAACGTTGTAAAGACTAAATTTTTGTGTTTAGCCAGTGGGCCTGCATGGGCTGAAATTTAGCACTCCTATGGTTTGAAACGGGTAAAAATTGTTTTGGACAATCGATCACTTTCTCTCTTTGAGGATATCTGATGGACAAGTAGATTTTATCTATAATTGAGTAGCTTTTCTTCCTCTGCTAGGAAGAATGTTGATAAAATGCTCTAAGGAAGTGGTATTGAGACAGTGGTGTGGCCTTCATCATTGGAACAGACAGATATTAAGAAACTACTAAAACAAAAATCAAATGTTTGTATTCTGTGTCAGAGACATCAAATACAAGTGATTGCATATCATTTTGCACTATCATTTGGACAACCAGAAGTCTTTTAAAGGCAACTTAAATTTGGCAATTTGGCTCAATTTGGACAACTTGAAAATTTCGTTTAAAATCAAGCCTGGCCTGGCCATTAACTGTATTATGACGTAGGTGAAAACAGGCTATACACTTGTTATTGAAGGCTATTTTTGTAGTATTTTAATTACAAGACTTTTTAGGTGTCAATAGCCTTATCAAAAATGGAAGTTTTTTGTCAAACTGTTTAGTTATTTCTTCAGGCACTTTTCAAGGTGGAGGAAAGTTTTGGCATCAATTTGCGATGTTTTTGAAAAGAATACAAAGCTTGTTTGTAGAAGAACATTCAGGGAATATTGTTGCCTTGCCTTTTAAAGATATTTGTTACTCAATTTTTTTTAACAAAATTTTAACATTGATTTGTTCAATAATAGTACTATTTTAGGTAAGACTTTTTATATGTATACATACTGTTGGTCCATTAAGTTAGATTTTTCTGGTGTGCTGAAATATCACTCTCCTCAGCGAATAGAGGAGAGCCATAGGGGTGCTGTTTTATTAAATTCTGACAGATTTGTATTGATTGCCCAGTCTTTTATCTATGTGTGTGAAAAACTGCTCATTTCTGAGGGATTTGAGGTGATTGATTGTGTGCAATCATACCCGTATACCCCAAAAATCATGGCCCATAGGGCACAGCAATGCTCTGTTTTTGATAATGTTCTCTCACTTTCATATGTTATGGAAGGTATTGTACAGGGGTGGTGAAAAGATTGTATGATTTCTACAGTATTCTGTTCAATTTAATAGTTTTATAGATTTTACTTGAGAGGTTTAAATTACAAAACTTAATAGCCATTTCCATTTTTAAATTATGTTTGGAAAATGTGAATGTGCCAGACAGTCCAAAAAGGGATATTTGAACATGACATGAATGTGAATTTTCACAAAATATGTAATGATTTTTATGACTCAAAAGCATTTATAACATAATTTGGTTAGAGAGGCAGCTCTTCTCTCCTTACAATAAAAACTTTGTCTTGCCAATAGATCAATTATGAGAACACTTTGTGACAAATACTGGCTTGCCAAGCTGGAACCTATTTAATTAGCAGCAGGGGGTACTGTAGCCCTCTAATTATCATGACAAGGAGTGATTCCTGAAATAGACACATAACAAAATATATCTATTAAAGAATATAAAGTTTGTCCTGTTTTTAGCATTTTCTAACTTTTTGTTCATGTGTGGTATTTTTCTAGTCACAAATATGCAGCCACTGTGAACAGAAATCAATATTCATGCATGTATAAATATGAAAGTTGTCCAACAACATTTAAGAGTGATGACAGTATGTGTCAGAAATTTCATATGACTCATTTTGGGGCCTTTTCAATGTTCCCAGGGTTTAATTAATGCTCCCAAACCTTGAGACATGGACAGTTCTGTAGAACAGTGAACACTTGAAATGAACCTTGAAATCATGGCCAACAATATTGAAATCGTCACCAATCATTGACAAACATGGCAAACATTGAAATAATGCAAAACCAAAAAAACTTTTTAGCATCTAACCCTAGGAACATTGTAGTTCCCCAATATTATTTGCATGGAAGGAGATTTGTCTGTACATCTGAAATTTAAAGGGCAAGAGCAGTCTCCTCATATTGAAGTAGTGTAGTACACTGTCCTGGTTCATGATTGGCTCTTCAGAGTCATGTGACAGTATTTTTTCTCCTCAAATGTGAAATTTACAGTACTAGGATGCACTGCCTGGTTAACCGTGAATATTAATGTCTTAAGATATTATGAAAGATATTTTGAAGAGAAATTAGATGAAAATTGTGAGAATTCAGCTACTGTGCTTTTTCAAACTAAGTTTGGGACAACTCCTCTTGCCTTTTAAACGAGTATGACTTTAACATCTTGGTAGTGGTGTAAGTAGCCTGTTGTCATATATCCCAGTGGAATAAAATCTGTTGATTTTGTTTAGTAAGTTTGCTTAAAAAACACCACAAGCAATTTTTAAATTTATTTTCATATTATGAAGCATTTCTGTATTAAGCAGTCCCTTTGTATCAATACTTTATATGTCCAAATGTGTATCTCAAGTCAAAAAGGCCATGAAAAAATAGATTCTACAGTATCAGTTCAATTTTCATCTTCATAAGACATTCCTGAGCTGAGTTTATTCTTTCAACTTAAAATAGTACATTGCACAATAATTTGTGATGTCATTGTTGTACTAATCAAATTACAATCTTTGTATTTCCTTGTTTTTCCAAAAGTCGCTGCACCTTGTACCAAGGTGTGATAGCACTCTTACTCTGATGTAATTAATTAAGCCCTCTTTGTGCAACATGCTACGGAAACAAACAGGAAGGGTTCAAGGTTATAAAAAAAGTCTAATTTTAAAGGGAAACAAAGCAGAAAATGTGAGGTGTACATGAACAAGAAAGTCACAAATTATAGCTCAATGGACCAATCTGTTTTAAGTGAATAAACATTTTATTTCTCAGCTCAAGAATGTCCTATGAAAATGGGAGTTAGACTGTTGGAATTCATTTTTCAAGGTCTTTATTATGCATTTTTGAATTTTTTTGACTTGAGGTAAACTTTGATGTCGATGTGAAGGGAAAGTTGTAAGGCTTACAACCAATTCCTGAATGAATTTACAACTTGTGCCTTTTAACTGTGGTCATTTTAAATTTTGTAACCTACTCCAAGACATACATCATATCATAGCCTCATGTGAGTTGCATGTGCAGTGTATGTTCAGAGATTAAAGGTACAATTTTAGGGAATATTTTTTATTTTGTAGAAGAAAATACATTTATGCATTTGACAGAAATGAAGTATTAATTTTCATACAGTAGATTTTAATTCATAGTGTACTTAGATGTATCAGGGAAATTTACTTTTAAAGATTATTAATTGTAGGAGGTAGACTATTTTGTTTCCTTAAAAGTGGATCTCTTAAACATAAGTTTGAAGTCCAAAGAATCTGATTGACATCAGATAAAATCCTTTCTGACATTGGTTTTGATTTCTTGTAAGTTGTAACCATAACTATGCCATTACGGTAAGAATCAAGACATTCGTTTTTTCTTGTTGTGTAATACTCCAGTATATATTCTAAATTTGCGGTCAGACCTGAGCCATCTTCAGAACACAGCTGACAATAAAAAGCTAGATATAGTACACTGTGAACTGTAGAGGTGTTTAAGTTCTCGTAAGAATTTGTTCTTATAGCATTCTTTCCAGTGAACTACTGTAATACCTCTTTGGGCAGTTGGAGTTAAAGGTTGAAAACATAACAAATGGTGCCAAATTTATCAAGAAATACTAAACTTGTTCATACAGTCTTAACATTGGTTTGGTTATGAGTTATAACAGTGGTATGGTTTGAAAGACACATTCTTTGTGTGCAAGAAAAAACACTGAATCCATTTCTAAAGGTATGGACTGGACTGTCCACCATTTTTTGCATCCTCTTCCTTAGGGAGGAGTGAAAGGGAAAGGGTGTCACATTTTAAATTACAGGTGAGATTTGGAGTGATTTGCTGGAAAAAGAAGTTTAACCATAGATTCATCTTTTTGTATGAAACTATCCAACATTGTTTTCCATTATTCAATTTTATGGAGTATATTTTCTATTCAGTACAGTATGTATTTTGAATAGGTCTAATATCCTTTCATGTCAGGGTTGGATCCAGGGAGACATGGGGTTGGAATACGTTCTTCAGTCTTCACTACCCCTACCAAGACTCTCAGGATGATGATCACTTTAGAACACACCCTGTTTTCCACAATCCTTGATTGAGCCCCAATTGTAGAGTTGGTAAGATGGCAGGTTTCAGCAGGAAGGGGGGGGGGGGTGACCTGGTAGACTGAAAAATAAGAGGTTCCAGTCTTGTGGAAAAACACATTAATTTTGCTGCTATTTCTTGCCATGAAATGTCAAAGGAATTTATGATTTAATGAATGGGCATTGTAATATTTGAAATGTGGATAGAGTTTTCGTAGTGAAATCACACTACCAAATTAGGAAAAACTACATTGAGTATAGAAAGCTTTCATGTTACATCACAAGTGGTTAGCCATGCCCACTGCTGAGAAAGAAATTTTGCTACACAAACAGGCCAAGTTGCTACACAAATGAAAAATTGTGTAGCAAATTTTTGTGTGCATATCCCTTGCATTTTCACAAACAATGCGTGAAAGACCTCAAAAACCTTCAAAACTGCTAGCAAAATTTGACTGCTAAATTATTCCCTGCTTCAACAGTTACACATGCTTCTAAGCAAGCTACAATAGCTTGGGTTTTACACCAAGTTTTGCCCATCAAAGGGGGCATGTGCTGTACATTAGTAGGTGGAAGCACTCTGGATAAAACACCAAAAACATGATTAGTATTAAATGGGAGCAGTTTTGCAGCTCTGACAGGGACTGCTGAGACAGGGGACTAGGGGGCTTTAGCCCCAGCACTTTATTTTTGCTGTGGGTATTTTATTCAAAATGTTCAAACTTAAAAATACAATAACATGCAGTACTGTCCTGTAGGTTTACTTATTTGACATTTATGAAGCATTCAAACCAGT
The DNA here is from genome assembly GCA_037179385.1 of Holothuria scabra. Taxonomy (NCBI): domain Eukaryota; kingdom Metazoa; phylum Echinodermata; class Holothuroidea; order Aspidochirotida; family Holothuriidae; genus Holothuria; species Holothuria scabra. The sequence goes on from CM074188.1 coordinate 45,661,186, forward strand.
TGCAAAATCGGGCAGAAGATTGTTGGAAGAATGTCTTTATTCCCAAGCACTTTTCTTATAGTATTGTACAACATTATGGTTATTGCAAAATTATTTAACCCTTTACCGTTGTTTGGGTCCTTTTGGACCCATGCGGAGAGCTCTGCTGTCACCCATCTTTACTGTTTCACGCAGAGCTCGAAACTGCGAGTCGCTACCCGAAAATTCGGCCACAACAACGAGACAGACAATAGTTTAAGGCCACAGGGTCAATGGCCTACGGAAGCTGATGCGGGGCGTGCTACGTCCGCTTTTCCGCCCACTCCCGAGGCGTGCAAATATGCCCCCATGGGAACACAACGGTACAGGGTTAAGGTACAGTATTTCAGTTGTATTTGTGCATGAAGTTTTATGCTCAATCAGTTGTCAATGGAACAAAAGTTCACTACTTACCATGAGATTGATGAGTATCCTTGCCTCTTCTCAAAGCATTTAGTTTCACAGCAGCTATGGCATATATACATAGGGAACATCTTGATGGCACCTGAACCAGGCTTTCCTAAAAAATGTAAAATCCAAATTAAAAGTTTGGTACAAATAAGTGTGACTAATTGCATAAATAAGTAGCTTTGGTAAATCTTATAATGTATGTTCCATCCAGTATTAATTACAAAATGCAGGGATTTAAAAGTAAGAAGCAAATAGGTCTTTAATAAGTTTTATGTACTGTAAGCATAAATTTTTCATATTTGTGAAGTATTCACCTTCATGCAATGATCACACTACTTTAATGTGTAAGTCATGCACATATGTTCTCCTTGTGTCATTACACATTGAGGTTTGAACCAAGTGCAATATCCAGCTTTCAAGTGCCATTAACTTTGGAAAGGTCCTCTCTCACCTTTTCTGCTTTAACGACTTTAACATTACAACATGAAAAGAGGCATGAAAAAAAGATAAAATGTATGTTCTTCATTATGGAATTATTTGAAATTGACGATACAGAACAGTGTGTACTATTGGTTACACCATAAGTGTTTGATGGTGGGGGGGGGTCTTCACACCTAATCATAGCCAATGCCCCACCTTTACCACAGCTTATATAGTACAGACTGAAGTATACAGCTCACATGAGCAATGTTTCATACACAAATTTTGATGTCCAAAATTTTTGCTTACCCTCCACCCCACCAATATCCCTTGGACTTTTGAAATTCATTTGGCACCACTGTGTATCATAAACTCATTGCAAGAGGTCAATTTTTGTTGGTTAAATGGGATGAGACTTTTATTCAAGTTGAGCTGATGTTTTGTTTTGTAGCTTCAATGAAATTTACATTATATTATGAAATAATTTTGTTATCTTTGGAAATTGAAACAATGAAAAGATGATTGTTATCCTTTGGAGTATCAGTTCTGCATTTTTATTGTTGCCAAGGCTATAGAAGAAATGTAGGTGTTTGTGCATGTATTAGATAAATGCATAAATTGCAGTTTATTTTCAAATTTATATATAGAATTAAAATCCAACCCTATCACTTGTCATGATTGCTTAACAGGTTTAAGGATAAATGAGAGTTAAGGCCCCATAAAGATTACCGGTAGTCAAAACCCTAAAAACAGACAACTTAACTATTACCTACTGAATCTCAGCAGCCCAGAAGAACCTGAATGAAGGTCCTGAGTTCATTTTTTCAGGTTTGTCTGTTTTTAAAGCAAGTCTTTAATGGAATTCATGACGTGTAATTCTTCTTACCTGCATATATCAGGGGTACATTTGGAAGCGAACGTAGTTTACAACGTTAACGACGGTAGGTAATTTACAACGTAAAACAAGAAATATGGTCTACAAAGGTTAGGTTATCCGATTCGTTCATCTCGTTAATGATGGCAAGATATTTACGCCCAGGTGAATTCCTTGCAGACTGACAGAAGCAAAAGGAATGCAAATATGATAACGCGCGCTCGTGTGTTTGTAGCGCATGTAAATACTATTTCTCAAATGTGGAGCAGTGGATATCTTTCATGCTTGGTGTTTGGAGTATGATATTGAGAGAAAGAGCCCATTGTTTTGGTGGGGTCAGAGTTCAGTCAAGCACGTTGTAACCTTGATATAGGCCTATCAAGGTAAGAAGCACGATGTAGATAAGTTGCAGTGGTAAAAGATATCTCATTTGGTTATGGTAGAAGTAGTGATGAAACAAACCCTGCACTCCCAAATAGTGATCATGCACCGACGTCACTGCGTTGCGTATCTTTTTTACAATCCAGTCATTGCACAGCAATTGTTACTTGGTGGTACTGTCGTACACGCGTATTGGTATTCGTTTACCGCGCATGATCAGTGCCATTCAGTACGCTAAATTGAAACGAACTGTCGTGACATGCACGACTGCTATATTGAAACTTCGTACATACCGCTCGTGGGTAATAAGCGGTCGGTCGGCGTTCATGAAATTGTGAGAGAAAATAAATCTTGACCAGGGTGCTGCAACACATTAAACTCTCTGTTAAAATCCTTTCGCTCTCTTCCAGTGCGCCTATACCTTCGATGTTTTGGAAGTGTTAGACATTGTTTGACTTTCTTTTTGTTATTGTCAGGTAACTTAAAAAAGTACTTGACCTGCGTTTCTGACTCTTAGTTAATTTGTTTTCGTTTTGAGAGCGATTTTGATACTTTCTCAATAGACGCTAACAACAAGAAAAAAAAATGCCCCAAGTCCTGTTTGATGTCAGTTCTTCAAAGCAAATCCTGTCAATTAATCTGCTATCAGGCGTGGTAACAAACAGATACTTCCATAAATCAACACCTAATCCGCTAAACCAGCCCATGTGTGTTATTTGTGGCAGAGGATAGGCTCAAAATTAAACGAATAAGTGATCAGAGATGTCACAAATAACAAAGATGGCTTCTTCTGCAAGCTAGAAATAATGGATGAGGTAACTTACAGGGCAAAAGCAGTCGATTCAAACTTGGAACGAAAAACAGTAGTAATTCTTACTACAAGCTGACAAGTTTCATCAAATTGATCTTTTTTTAAGGATGTTTGTATCCATGATATGTCAGGATTTCATTGTACTTATATTCAAGGTAAACCAACCATGCACTTGACTGGTAAATTTCACATTCGAGGAGGAAATTAATGATTCTCAATAACCAGTCACGAAACAGGATAGTTAACCTCACAAATGCAAGCTGATGACAGCAGTATGCTTGTTGGCAAGCGTAACAACCCCGATTATCACAAGTGTGCGGCAGATATCATTATGGAGAGCCGGGAGGGCAAATATTCTTGCACGAAATTTCTCGAAAGAGGCCTTTTTAATTTCAGTTCACTGTTTTAGGGATCATGTCAAACAGCATTTTTTGGTGCAAAAATAGATTTCCTTTACATGCAATTGGCTTTAGATGAAGCACGAATTTCACTTTAAACAAACGGCTGTTTTCACCAATTAACTGACTGACGCAAGTGACTAGATGAAAGCAACAACTAAGTTCAAGTTTCCTTGTGATATTATAAGGGCAATATTGTACTATTCAGTCCAACTGTTCTTTTCAAGAAGAAACGGTTGAAATGAACCTACGTGTGTCGACAACATACCACAGTATGATTTCTTGAAGACATCGTCTGGACTGTTCCAATTCTCTCAAACTACTTTCTTCTCCTCTTCCGGTGCATTTAAAAAACACCATCAGTACAACAGTCGCCCTCATGATATGTAGTACGGGATTGCAATTTTTTTCATTTGATGTTAATAATACCAATTGAGAATTTCTGTAGAATACCGGTAAAGTTGTAGTTTTGGGTGAATGTCTGTCTTTAAAGCAGGAAAAAGTGTGTTTTTCGAGATATGCTACCAATCCAACGCATGTCTGCAGTCGGGGCGGCGCCAAAGGAGATTGGGGGAGGGGGAGCACGTGCCTCACTGGAAATGTTTGCGACCATAAACTGAGATTGGGGATTTTCAAAAAAGATGATGCATTTTTTTCTTCAAAGTGTGAGCAACAGGTTTTGGTTGATTTGATTTTCCTTAAGACTACAAAATTCAGTAATTTATATCCTCTTCAAATGAAAAAAACTATCCAAAACACTCGTAAAATGTCAATTTCCGGTTCTCTGAGGGGTTTCGTGTTTTGCACGCCTCCGTTCCAATTGAAGGTGGCGCTTAGCTCATGCAGCCTTTTTGACAGGATTGAATATTTCCCAAATGAAGAGACTCACATTTAGCTGCCCATCAACAGCTTTCTTATAATTCAATTCCCGTCCTCCTTTTTCAAAACGTCTGCCGAATCCGTTCCTGGTAGTAGTTATGTTTGTAACAAAATCTTACTGGAAGTTATCCGCCCACCTAGTTTTGGACCAGTGTCTAATCAATAGAATTAAGACGACTTTGATGCCTCACAAATACCCTTAAACAAGTAAGCTTCCGGGTATTTAACCCCCTTGACCCCACCATGGCTTTTGCCCCTGGCCTCACCAAGGGCATTAAGACGAGCCCCTGGATCCCAAACGCTTCGCGATCGGTGGCGCCTATAGCGCCATGGGTGGTGTCTAGCAGTGCTCCCTCCGAAACCCTTGTGCCCCTGCAGTGCCTTTCTAGAATAAAAGTTCTGACAACGCCACTTGACACAAAAATCATTTGCACCAGTTGTTTTGTGATTGAGAAATTTCGACCGTTGCTGATACTTATAAGTAATACTCAAGTGATTCAACATTGCTTCTTCTCGTCTCGTTTTTGAATGTTCACATCCCAAGGGAATCGCTGCTGACGTTATTGCACCAATGTTTAGCCCAATATGTCAGTGTGTAATGTATTCATGCTCTCAATACATTTGTTTTAACATTTTGAATGTCAATATACAACCAGGGGGGTAGGGTAATCTAGATTTTGGTACAGCGGGCAGACTCATCTAATAAACTTTTAGAAGGATTGTCATATCATGTGTCTTGTGTGTTGTCGACGGGATAATGATATCCGTCTTGAGAGTTTAACGAATAGTGAATATTCAACCTTTTTAAGTTCCGAGTTCGTATAGACGAATTCGATTAGCGCTTGTTTTAGTGACTGTGTGCAGGTATTAGTGGGGTCCATCAGACTTGAATCGCCTTTATATATCGTCTACGTGAGTTTCAAACCCTCATGTTTAGTGAAATTGAAGGAATTAAGATACATTGTAGTGTACAACAATCCATGATAGAGGTATAAGCAAGGGAAACGGAAGATTAAAATGTGGTGAACCCCAGTTATGAAATCAGACCATCACTTGCTGTCCGGATTCGTCTATAGGAAGTGCATTCTTTCTGGTCCAGTATCCTCAAATATGACACATTCCTACACTCTAAAAAAGTTCGGATTTAATTCGAACCTAGTTAGGATAAGAATTATATACCTACACAAATCCGAATCAAACAGTCCGAATTGCATCTTTTTCGTCCGGACTTGATTCCAACAAAATGATCCAGATTTGAGTGGGTGTCCTTCCGATCCGAATTAGGATAAAATTTTTATCTGGACTTTTTCAGAGTCCGAGAGTGTAAAGGTAAAAAGCTTGAATGGTTCATATCACGATTTATAAGTACATTCTTTCTAGCTTAAGAGCTGTGAAATCTCAAAAAGGTACACATAAAGTGAGACCGTCACTTATTTCAGTCTTTTCGATACAGAGAACTAGTAAATTCTGTATTAACTTTGTGACTTAATCATTTCATATGTACCGAAGAAACAGTATTTTCATATTTTCTCCTAGGTTAATCCAAAGTTTTTCATTCTTTTCTTTTCCGGCGACTACGTCAAGTTTTGCCCTCCGTCGGGGATCTTGGCATCAGGCATCACCCCTCCTGCTCCAAAAGGAGACGTTTGTCACTTTTCAGTAAACTTAACGTACTCTCTTAAGCCTTAAAGGGCCAAACCTCTCACCTTAAACAACAATTTTGGTACGGGGGTACCAAAATTCTCAATTGGCTCAGCTCTTTGATTGACAGCTAATTCAAACAATGCAGAGTACCAAAGCTTATATTGCACAGCATGAACGGTACTGAGAGTGTTCTGATTATATAAACTGGGTTTTTCTGTACTCTCCTTGAAGCAATAAACTGAGATTGTATCTGGATGAAGATGAATTTCAGACAATTGTGGGAGGGGTCTCAGGTAGAAGGTTAGGAGAATTGGTACTGTTTGGGGTGAGAGAACTGGGCTTAAGAATGAAACATCGCCCTTTAAAATCGAAATTATAGGGACCAATATAAATTTGTTGTGTTTGGGTTCAATAAAAAACTCTTTTTACCCTCCCTTGAAGAGTGACTTTATTTTCTATTATCTGTTTTTAGTTTTATTTTTAGATCCGTCCATAATTCCTTTCTCTTAGATTGAGAAAGAGCAGGTAATATCATTATATACGTTTCTAGCTGCATATGGCATCCTATCTTGATGCCTTCTCTCGGTGTGAAAAAGGCATCCAGATCGATAGTTTCCATTAATCTTACATGCAAGAATCACGAGTGGAGTTAATCAAGAGTAATTTGTAATTAGTCGAACTAAGTTTACTTTTTCTTTCAGGTAGGAATTTAATCACTCGGGAAATTGTTGAGAGTGCAAAGGCGAGACCAACTCAATTGGGAGCGCTGATTCCCGTCTTCAAATCAATAGAACTGTCACTTGCATCCTGTTTATTACTCACAGTGTTTATAGAAGCTATGTCACTTAAAGACATTCATTAAATAAATTAAAGATCATAGGCTATATCTGTACTTCTATTGCAAATACGTAGCCGTTGGGCCTGGCGGAGGTTGACCTGAATTAGAACAAAATAAATGCAGCAATGACAAGAAGGTATATTCGCTCTCAACTTTGCCATATGTGAGATACAAATATTGCATCATATCACACCTGGCGATCCAAAGAATCACGTTTTTACCCCTTCACCTTAAACTCCTCCCAGTCACACATTCCAGTCTCTCCTAGACACAGTCGTATCTCTTCACCTCACATTAATATAATGGGTGGGTAAGGCTAGACTGCCAGGGCCTTCTCAAGTTTATGTACAAAATGGGGGGCGTTTGTTGTCTACTCATTAGCGTAATATTGTGCACTGTCGATTACCGCTAGAGTGAATGTCCTTTTTTTCGTTTACCGACTGTCCCAATCATGGAATGATACTGTCTAAGCTGTGAAGTAACAACAAGCTTTCACTTTTTTTAAATTTGTACTTTCACTTTCTTGTATTCGAACTTTTACTTTCCTAAAGTACGTACCACTAAGCGTACGGTCGGACCGGATATAGCGGCCGCAGCCACGTTCAAACTGACTGTTACAATAAATTGAAAGTTCGAATTTTTGAAGAGAAAGTTCGAATGTAAAAAGTGCAAGTTCGAATATAAAAAAAGTAAAAGTTCGAAATTAAGAAGAGTGAAAGTTCAAATCTAAGAAAGTGAAAGCACGAAAAGTTTAAAAAAGTGAAATTTCGAATTTAAGAAAGTGAAAGTTTGAATTTGAGAAAAGTGCAATTTTGAATTCCAAAAAGAGAAAATTCGAATTCAAAAAAGAGGAAGATCGAATTTTAACAAGTGAAAGCGCAAATTTAAAAAAGTAAAAGAGCGAATTTGAAAAGAGTACAGGTTCAAATTTAAGAAAGTGAAAGTACTATACTTTATAAAAGTAAAGTTAAAGTTTGAATTTAAGAAAGGAGTTAGAAATGAAAGAACTTAGGAAAGGAATTTATTGAAAAATAGCATTTTCAACAAAAATTGCGAGTTTTGTTAAAATTGCTCAGCAAAAGTGAAAGTTCGGATTTAACAAATAAAAACTTCGAATTTAACAAAAAGTGAAAGTGGGAATTTCAAAAAGTAAAAGCTAGAACGGAAAAAGTGAAAGCTTGATGTCACTTCAGAGCTTCGACCCTTACTATCTATAGTGTGGTGATGTAATTAAATCCCTCTGTACAACATGCTTTGCAAGCAAACGGGAAGCGTTCAAGTCATACAAAAACATTTTTAATTTCAAAGGGAAACAAGGCAGGCAATGTGAATTGTACAACAAGAAAATCACAACTTAGAGCGCAATCTACTACTTTATTTTATGTGAATAAATTTAAACATTTAATGTCTCAGCAATGGAACGAGCTAATATCCACATTTTTAAAAATTCTAGACTTGAGGTACACTTTTATCTATAAACATGTTTATATCACTCAGTTGAAGGATGACCTGTATTTTTACATTTTACCTCCATTTACAATTGCCGCGAGTAAAACTTCCGTAAAAGAAATTTGGAAATCTCAGAATTTATAATAAAAAACAAATAAGAAACCGCAGGTAATAATTACCTTTATTGTATGAAGGAGGTCGTAAACAAGTTCAATGCACACGTTCAAGCTTTATATATCATTTAATTAACTAATAAAGAGGTATTTAAGGTTGATAATTTGACAGCCAAGGACAAGATCTCTTGGTCCAAAATTTGTTGGTGGAAGGAAATTTAGGTTTCACTGACAACAATTAGGGTGCTGCACCTGTCAATTAACACTCATGGGAGACTGAGGAGAAAGATGATCTTGAAACATCTTGGAAGCCCATGGGGTAGGTTGATGAATATAGGCCGTGGCCATAAATTCTGTAAACAATCTAATAATCCGGTAAAAATAAGCTTGCGTGATATCTATAGGAATTTTGAAAATATGTCAGACTGGATAAACATCCCAGTGCTTTTGAAGTTAAAAGAAGAATCTCTCTCTTCTTGGTGGCGGGCAAGCTGAACCTATGTATGTGACCACACAGAACAGAAAACACGCGCCCTCGGTAAGGTAAGCGTGGGCATTTCAACTTACACCAACACAAATGCAGAGAGTTGATTCGTGTAGAGGTAGAATGCGCGCGTTATTGTACTCTGTGTGGCCTGAAGATTTCCTCGTAGGAACAACTCAGTTGTGTTTTTGTCAAATCCGTAGCCATGGACGGTCCCTTAGAAGCCCTTCTTGATGCATGTGGTGGGTAAGTAGCACACTTTAACGACTAGAAAATACCGTTGGAATCTTTCGGAACTGAGAGTATGAAAAATAGTGATGACGTCACATTTTGTTTTTGCTCGTTGCTCGCACATTTAGCTATGATGAAAGTCTGTCATTGATCTTATGTATATGACGCAGCAGAAAAGAACCCCCCGCTCGGTGAAGAGGGCGTGTATCGTAACAACTTACACCAATCTATCGCTTGCCCTCGAGAATGACGTCTCTTGACGCCATTGCACAAGGTCTAATGCACATACTTTTTTACTTTGGCAGGAAAGATTGGAAGGTTCTTCATCTCGTCAAAGCTATACATAAGTGAGTTCATTAAGACCATGGATGGACGACATCTTCAGTTACAAAATTACCTAAACCACCTTACAGGGAATGTGTGATACTCCTTGTAAAGTCACACGTATAGCCGGGACGAGGGGCGGGGGGTTAGCGGCAGCGCCCTAGATTACAATAAACACAAATGTATTCTTCTAGACCCGAAGCCTTAACAACTCGTCCCTTTAGTCTGTTTTCTTCAGGATTTCGATGTGTAGATGGTTCTCACTGACGTCACAAATATGCGTTAGCAACCGCCATGTTTGTAGGCAAGTCTATACATACATACTGTTGCCCTCAAACATGGCTGGAATACTCCACGTGGAAAATCACACATGCTTCTTAAAAAAACTAAGGAGTCACTTGCGACAGCACTGACATGTGTGACATCACTGCAGCTGCTCTTGTAATGAAAGATAAAACATACATAGGATAGTAAACACCTTATTATCTTTCCGTCAATTTTATTTCAAGCGTTATTCGTAAAATAGGTAATTTAAAGTGGTCAATATTTGGTAGATGTTAGTGAAAATTGGCGCATTTCTTCTTTATTTTTTAAATTCAGAACTTTTTAGTAAACATGTTTATTATGTACCCGTGACCCACTTCTAAGCATACTTTCGTGAACCGTGCGTTAATAAAGGGAAGTTGGCAATGTACTCAGGAAGTTATTTGTTATCAATGGAAAAAAAATAGTTTTATTCGAAGTGTTTTGACTGTTCTGTCTGTTGATATATCTGATGGAGGTCAGCATAATGGAAATTTGTGCAATGGCGCCGTGACGTTGGCATGACTATACTATGTGACCACTGAAAAAAGGAAAACCCGTAAGATTTAGTAGAATTGCTAAACGATGGTAATATTTGCACGTCAACTATTTACAGGCAGCCTAGCGTAAGCAAGACTTTTCAAGGGGACCATGCGGTATGCTGAGGATCGCTGACTTGGGATGGGATCTTTGAAGATGTTTAAACATGTTGATGGCCCTACATGCAATCTAGTGCAATGTATGGTACATTTTAAAGTAAAGTATCGAGTTTAACAAAATGGGGCTTTTTTCCGGAACTAAAAAGTGGCACCAGTTAAGGGCATTGGGGAGACAATCCCTTCGAGAAGTTTTTATAAATTAGCTAGGTGTCCCTACATGCAAACTGGTGCCACATACACTACCTTTTGACGTAAAATTTACTTCACTAAGTTATTTCAAGATCTTAAAAGTGGCATCCGTGAGGGGGCGGCTTTATGCCCCCTGCGCACACCACTGTTTCAGACCTTTAACTACTAAATGGGTGGACCCCCCCCCCCCCGGTTTCTAGTTGAAAAATGCGTGGTGTATGGTCTTGAAATTGTCTCTTTCCCTTACTGATGTGCCTCATAATATCACGTTTACTACTGGTTAAGCAGGACTTTGTAATGAACGTTTTCTTGCAATTCTCACAAAATACCAAAAATGCAATGAAAAGTTATAGGACTACGGACTAAAGTAATTTCGTGTGACTTGCCTGGTTAACGACCTTAAACTAGATCTCTTTGTATCGTAGAAAGTAAGATGGACACATTTAAACTTTATGTTTATCGTTATGAACAGCGAAGAAAAACATTCTAAGCACGAATATACATAACATCGTAATTTATACTTCGTTCCAATGGTTATCAATTTACTTGTTACTCATAATTTGCAAATGAAGCTGCCATTTTCCAAATGACATGATTTCTAAATTGAATGACGGTATTTTGTGATCACTTTGTGTCAATGTATGAGATAGTTTGTGATCCTGAGTCACAGTCTGCTGAGGTTGTTAGGCTTCACTGCTTCACTCAAAACAAGAGTTTCAGGTATTACTTTGCAAAAATGTGCTAATGTGTGTATTTATTTCTTGAAATGAATTTTCGAATGGTGCAAACATTTTGTGTAATGACATAAAGGGTCGTTTGCCGTTTATCTAATTGAGGAAAAAGAATTCATAGAGCGAGTTGTGAATATATGACCCAGACCCACGGACTTGTACACATGGACAGAGCACGTAAAGTGTACGTCCTGTCCGTAGATGGTCGCTTCCGACTGGGACAAAAAAGGGCGCACCAAGATGGCCGCAGTGAACCTATAAACCCTTATTAAACGACGACTCTGTAACATTTTAAACAAAGTTAAACTTGAATGGAAAATAAAGATCGGATATAAAGATTGACTTTTATTAAAGTTGTTTAGTATTTTCTCTCCTTCCTTTTGTTTAACCAAAATCTTCATATTCCTGCAAAATCTTCATATTCCTGCACTATGTGAAGTGATTTTGACACTACCTTGCCATATCTTAAAAATCATTCAACTTTCTTGCAAAATATAGCGATATACTTGAGCAAGTCCAAACTTTCACACAAAACCATAACAGACGGCCATCTTGGTGCGCTTTTTCTCACACGTACGGTAGCGACAATTTACCGTGCGGTATGCTCTGTCCATGTATAGGAAGTCCGTGCCCAGACCTCATGAATAATAACAACGAAGCTTGATATAAAGATCGACTTTTATTAAAGTTGTTTAGTATTTTCTTTCTTTTGTATCACCAAAATCTTCCGTCAAGTTAGTTTACACCAGCTCCACGTGCCAATTTAGTAAGTCCTATATCATTGCTTAATGGATGAGGTTCTCATGTTCTGGTGACTCTCCACTTTAGGGTGTCAAAAGAAAAACCAAAAAATGCAACACCATGTCCTTCAAGCCCTCTCGCAATACCCTTTTCCTATACTGAGATATTTCACGTTGGAGATTGGGTGTTTTTTCTCCTTTTTTTAAACACCTCCTCTTTTCAACAAAGCCACCGAAAATTGGCAGACTATGGACAGATTTCCTCGACTCCTTCTGTTTTCTTTACTATTGAAAGGTTGTCTGTTTGTCATTAAAAATCTGATAGTCTTCGAATGTTTGAATATAATAACATGAAGGAAATGGCAAACAATGTTGCATGATATGTTCTGCTGCAGGACCAAAATCATTAATACGTTGAATGCAATGTCAAATTAATGTGCCGCGATGGCATCAAAAAATTTAATGCACATGGCTATATCTCATTAAAAATTCAGTACTTTGAAAAATATTTGCAATTTCACTCGGTCATTGATCAATACCCCGCTATAAACTAATGAACTACCCTACGGAGTGGATGAAATTTTTTCGTTTAGTTCATCGCTAAGGGGACGGCAGCTACAGACAGAGGCGCATACACGCAGGCTAGGTAAAAGCCAACAACCATATCTACCAAGCCTCGAGCAAATAACCATGAAGTGAACTTGCATGATGCAGGCCAGCGGGAACTTTAAGTCCATAAAAGTCATTCTTTTGATTAAGAGAAATTACGTCCCTAAATGTATCCGATAAGTCACGTGACTTCCACTCGTGTTATAGTAATGACATTCTAATCTTCCTCGTTTCTGATGTATAATGTTTTGATGAAAACATACCATAAATCCATGTGGTGTCCTTTGAGAGCTTTTATAAACTTCAGGTACTTTACTCTTGACAAATGCCACGCAGTAGATTCAACAAGGTGTGAACTAATTTACATATTTTACAAGGAATTTGTCGAAGCTTCCGAAATAAAAGTCTCCTACGGAACGCAAATTTATGTCAAAATGAGAATGAATGTGTCAAATTTAACAAAAAAGTGTCATTTGAGATCGAAATAACATATTTGAATGCAGTGCTCCCA